>CM024637.1:0-1200000 GCA_014182715.1 Eucalyptus cloeziana | reverse complement strand
TTCTCCAGCATCAAGGCCGCTGCGCGGTGACTCGACTCCTCAGTACAGTGCTAATGACTCAGGTTATTTCAAAGGGTCCTCATCTCACAGCCAGGACCACCATTTCGATACTGATGGTGGGAGCCTCCATAGTACTGAAAGCATGCACAGGAATGTGCGGCGCTCTGGTCCTTTGGGTTATAGCTCGAGCAGAAAAGTAAAAGTTCCGGAGGGTTCGAGTTCGGAGAGAAGAGGTCCGACCCCGCTGCCTAGATTTGCTGTATCTCGGTCTGGTCCGATATCATATAAGTAGAAGAGAGCGTGCGCATAAACGAAGAGGAGGCTTAGTAAGTTATGTAAAATTTGCTTGCGTTCATGGATCGCTTGCAATCGGTTGCATAGCAATTAGTGAGTTCATACAAGCGAATTTAGCTTAGTGAATTCGTATGTCTGATTGTATCTCACAGCTCTTTCTATGTTTACTTAAAAACTCCATTTTCTTCCGCCTCTCTCCAGATTACTTTTTTTTTTAATCGTAATATCCAGATTATTTAGAAATTATTATCTTTTGCTCTAACTGGATAAAAACTTAAATGGATGCATGTAATATATAAAGAGGTGATTACTAGTAATTAATTATATATGTTGATAACTGTGTAATAACTTGTTATATATATCGACTAATACAAAAAATACTAATTGATTGTAAAAAGATAAAAAAAAAAATTACAAAATCTACCTATAACCAATATGTCATAGTATCTTTTACATAAATTCAGAAACAAAAGTTGATTTTTCCACTTTTCAGGCGTTAACGTTCTTGAGAAAAAACTGAAATGGCTTCAATTATATCGTACATTTTAGCTATATAAAAGAGGGGTTTTGTGCATCAATGATGTTTACTTAATTATTCATCCCTTTCTCCTATTAGGCCCTCAAACAAGTGGTTTTCTTGAAAAAGATAAATTGATGTTGATTGATTATTTGGAGAGATGTTAACTATTAATATCACCAACTGCTAATGAAATTCAAGAGTAAGTGGCATTCATTATAAATAGACTCGTGAGCGTTTCTAGGGAACGGTTTTTTAAGCACTATCCTTTTAAAAATGCAAGGTTTTGTAGTGTCTTTGGAAAAAGAAAATACCAACATATATTACCAATGACCCTCAATGTTATATAAGTGGATCTTTTTGCAGTTAGTGCACGTCGTTAAGTACTTTCGTCAAAATTAGCTTATAAAAAAGAATTTTTGTGAATAGAGCAGTGACTTTTGCAATGGTTGAAGGTGGTGAGGTTTTCTGTTTCTTGGGCAAAATACTCAATGACAGACATCAAATTTGAACCCTAGAGTGTTAATTACACACTTTGATCTTATGCATTAATTGATTAAATTTTTCAATATGTTGATAAGATTAACAAGACTTAAAGAATTGCTTTAAGTCAAGAGTTGCGAGCCTTGGATACTGTATATGGTACCACTTACTTTGCTCTAGAGTTGAGTATCTTCAAATGTTCAATGAGCGCATTGTAGTATTCTGAATTTTACACTTGGTGATATGTAATTGAATTGTTGGATTAAATGTGGATGTTTTCACGATGGATCTTAAAATGCATGTTTATGTGAAATTATAAGAAATTGGAATGCATAATTAGTGTTGACATGTGACTTGAGCAAAAATTATTGGTGATCTCCCTTGCTAAATGTATAGACTAATGCTTCTTTGACCCAATAATTGATATTAGAGTCGCTATTTTGGATGAGTCCGACCCAACATGGGTGGATCTACATCTGGTGAATACCTCAAGGAAGAGAACTTTGGATGTGACTCGATCATGGAAGTTGATGATGCATTCCTGCTGAGCTTGGTGAGGCTACTACCATTGACGAGGAGTCAAGGAAGACGTGCTCTCGCCAAAATTGGCTGGGCCAAGGTGAAGATTTAAGATGAGACAATATTGGCATGGAGGGATATCTATATTAAAGGGGAGTGGGCATAACACAAAAGGCATACATGTGAGGGGATATTTGTTGAGGTGCACGTGTGAAGGTGTTATGTGAAAGAAATCTCATATCTAGAATATGTTGTAAAGTGGAGCATTTAATATATTAGAGTTGATGCATAATCTATTGACTTATACTTTTGAGTGATAGTCGGTCCAACTCAATATGTTAATGGGCTCTAATTAAGGCTCTTCTAATCTACCCTCATGAGGGTTTTGGTGTTATGTGGATATCTCATAAAATGAATTTCAGATGTAACTTCCTAATCAAGGTGGTGGGTAATTTCTCCCGACTTACTATCAAACTCAGCTAGGCGAAGGCAATTGAGGTAAAGTTTGAAGGATTGATGTTGTTCCTCTCTCCAACACTTGCCAAACTTTGGGTAGGCTAATACAATAATTCAAGTTGAGATGATGTTTGTGTAGTAGGAACCTTCACACTCACGGGTAAGGGGGAGATTTGCTAGGATGCACAAGTGAGGGTGTTAGGCAAAAGAAATCATATACCTAGGATATGGTGTAACATGGAATAATCAATATTATGATAGTTGGCTCATAATATTTTAACTAGAGATTTTGAGTAGAATAGTGTTTAATTGAATATGTAAACTAGTGAGGATTTGAATTATCTTTCGATGATCTCTAGATAAAGATATCGGGCTTGTGCAAGCAAGTCAACCCAACACTTATCACTTGTATTTTCTTTTCTTTTCTTTATTTGATTTATGTGTACTCTTACGTGACTAGAAAACCAATGGTTTGCCCTCTATTTGTAATTTTGCAAAGAAAATCGACTGCTTTATGAAATTGTATGTTTTATATTCTTACGACAAAAAATTGGTTTCTAAACTTTATGTGGCCGTTCTTATTGATGTGTTACTCAAATGATTATCTAATCGGCGTCTACAATAATTTTTCCTTGAATATGCCAAAGTCAAAAGAAAATAAGTGACACGACTCGTGTGAATAAAGGAACCTTGTTAAACTACCCTCAAAACAACTCAGAAATGTTGACTAATATTACCTCACCACCTCGATAACCTCCATAAACACCGAATTCCTGAACAAAATGCAGCATTGCAATAACTATCCCTTGAGAAGGATTATGGCATTCGAAAATGAAAAGCAATACACAGCTCACAAGATCCTTCTGCAGCCTGTTCAACTGACGTAAAATTGTGAATTAATGATCATTCGCAAGAGCTCCACAAATTCATGTGTTCCTGGATCAATGTAACTGTCATCTGTCATTGGCAATTTGACGGAGAAACAAGCATCTGGTCACTCATTGTGGTTCACCTTCTCACTCCAAACTTAGGGAATGACGTTTAAGATCCATTAGCCAAGCGCATTTTGGTTAAATTCACCACTCTTTTTCCTAAAACTGCACAGAAAATATGAGCTCCTCCTAATTTAGAGCAATGTTTGAAAAAAAATGTGGCAATTTTTTTCCTGGAAACTACTTCAAAAGAGGACATGCATCTGTAGTGAGAGTTTGATCGTGTTGCGAGGTAAATAAGTAGCAGCACTGAGGATCAGAAACTGCACTGAACACCGCAGTTAAGCTTGCTGAAGCACTGTATGTTGGAAAGAAATCTTCAGACGTAATTTGAAGGGAAAGCCATTCAAACCTTTTCAATGGCTATACCTTTGCCAATCCAACTAGCTAATGAATGGCCACTGAGATCGCAGATTGATCATCTCGCAACATGCAATATTTGTAAAAGAACATGCGTGGATTTGTGATTATAAGTTCATCAGTTCTCCACTGAACACGATTAATCTGCTAGACAGTTATGACAACACTGATAGTCAATTGCAGAAAACACAATGCTCATGACATTATTTCACTTTCTTTGGAAGCCAAAGATGCATCCTAGATTATTCCATTTAAAAGACGAACCTTAGAACGAACCACGACCCTTAACAGGAAATTACAAGTAAATCATATGGCACCTCTTCATCTGCGTGCAAGTGCTTTCAAAGATCATCATTTTCCCCATAAATCCATGATGAAATCTGCACAGGAACCGCTGTGGTACACTTGCTCCTGCTGCATGCACACAAGGGCAGGGGCCGTAGCTCCCAAATGCATGTCCATGCCACCAAAATTCTCTACAATTTCAAGATCTCTCAGCGCAAGAAATTGTTCCCACAAGCTTTCTTCTTCTTCAATCACACTGCATGGTGAATCCCAGCTATTTTCCGAGGTTTTGTCATCACGGTGAACTCCATAGGAGGTGCAGAAGCTATTAGCACTCACTGTTGGAATTTCAGTTTGAGATCCAATCCCGGGTTCTAATTTCGGAGTATCAATGGTGGGACGAGATGCGTGTGGATGGGATGAACTCTTATTACGATCGGGCTTAACTTTAATATCACATGCAGTCGGAATTTGCAATTTGATCCTGTTGTCGACGCGTTTCTTCAAGCGAGTGTTCCAATAATTCTTTATTTCATTATCAGTCCGTCCAGGAAGCCTAGCTGCTATTGCGGCCCATCTGCGAGGAGAATTTAATCAAGAATCATACATTTGTTTACAAGTACGAACTTATGTTCGTGTAGTACAAGTACTATACTTCTCTCTCTCTCTCTCACGCGCGCGTGCGCGCACACACACACACACAGATCTCACGCTAAAATTTTGCTTAATCATTTGGATAATATTCATCGTCTGTGGATGCTAGCTTCCGTATTTGAAGACAGTGGTAGCTTAACCTGGTTACTCAATTCATCAAGCTATGCAATCATTGTTTCCGAAGCCATCAAACTCTGACTTTCTAGTAGTTATATTTGATTTTCTATCTCTGAAATCTGTGTATTCATAGATGTTTTTCTGAAGAGCATTAGCACTCTCTTGGTGCGTATAAATGTACATGCGCCAGTGTGATTTTGTGCTGATCATTTGAGCCAAAGATCATGCGAAAGAAGGGTTTTTTTTTTGGGGTAAGGGTAACAAATGTATAAACTTTACCAAAACATATACAGGGGGGAGTCCTGGCACCAACAAAAGACAAACACTCAAAAGACAAAGGAGTCAAAAAGAGTGTAAGGGTGCCGTGGATCCAACAAGAAAACCAAAAGGAGCAAATAAGAATGTGAAAGAAGGGTTTTCTTCCAAAAGAAGAGGAAGAAAAAGACTAAGCAACAATCCAAAACAACAATTAATCCAGAAATACTTTCAGTGTATCATTGTGGAATCGAAAGTCGTTTGTGAGAAAAGAAATGAGGCGTTTTAGGCAATGGTGATTTAAAAATTGTACTTCTCCACTTTGCGATGCTAAATAAACTTGCAGAGGTGAATTTTTTTTTCCCTACTCTTTTATCAGTTTTTTGCAGAGGTATGATTGTGCAAACTTACTTATTTCCGAGAAGTCGGTGAAGCTCAATAATCAGATCCTCCTCTTCTTTGTTTATGTTTCCATGCCTGATGTTAGGCCTGAGATAGTTCATCCACCGAAGTCTACAACTTTTCCCAGTTCTTGCCAAACCTGAGTTATTCACACACATATTCAACACCAGGGTTGACATTATACCCAACAAAACCAGACACAGAGATCAGCAAAAAACAAGATCAGCACATGATTATTTCATACCAGCAGGTTTGGGCATGTAAGTCCAGTTCCAAATGCCATATCTCCTGATATAAGCAATGAGGTTCTGATCTTCTTCTGCACTCCAAGTGCCCTTTCTCACCGTCGTATCGTAGTTCTTGCAGGGTCTAAGTGGGTGTCTCACCATTTTTGAGCTAGCTTTTGACTTAGTGAGGGAAGAGAGAGAAGTAATGTGGCTCTGCTATTAACTCTTTGCCTTAAATGATGTTCTTAGGAACTCGAAGACTTGCTTTCTATTTATATTTGGGGTTGGTCCCAGATGCACATGTTTTGAAAAGTCCACCAAATTCAAAAGGTTCTTGCACTGTTTTTTTTTTTTTTTAAATAAATATATATTTATATTTTAAGCAAATTGAATTTCCAAGAAAATTGTGACATGGTGTCATTTTCACTGGTTGGAAGCAGTGTTGATTGGTGTATATTTTGGCCTCTTCAGTTTGAAAACCCTCAGCCTGAGAGATTCCATCCGGCAAAAAATTTAAATAAGAAATATACTTGATATATGTGATACTTTCTGACTTTGTATGATTTTAAAATAAACAGTCACCTGATATAATATTAGATATCTCATAAAGGGTTCGGATTCTGTTTTTTCATCTTCTCGTTATTATACTAGTTAATCCAATTTGCCTATGACTTATATATCGATACATTCACATCAACATATTGTGCTTCACATGTGTTAGCCTCAAACAAAGAATCGAAGAAATTTCCTCCCTAATAGTTTGAACATTAGATACAAGTAAGTTGTTGATGTTTATTAAGAGTGTGTAATAAAAACCAGAGAAAAGGGGACCACGCTATAGTAAGGAAGCATCGAAGATTCATTTGCGCGTGTAGCTTCCTATGATCATTGGACTTGCTAGAAACTAGAGTCATAAGGATGAATTTTTAGGTGTCCCAAATCATTCATTAGATAGGTTTAAATAAGGTCATTATACTGTATATTTCTTGTATCTATGACTTGGGCTTCCAGATATATAGCCATATATATTGTTCATATCCTATATTTATTTTCTTCATGAGGAACTCGAGCTACCCTTGCTGGGATGCCCATAAGTCCGATCTCTTTATTATACGGTAAAGCAAATTAAACTAAACCGTCAAAACCAACTAATGTAATCAAATGTCTAGTCTCATTAAGTGCTAAATGTTTGTATGTTTTTCTCACTTAATTTCAAACATATCTTTAGTGTTTTGGCACCAAGAGAAGATAGGTGTTTCACTTCTTGGAATCCTCCTTTTGCATCTTCATTTACCGGCACGTCTCCCTTAACTTAAATATGTTCGTGATGTAGAGATCAGCTTCATATAGTGTTAACTTACCTTTTGGACCGATTACTAAACTAACGTTAATCGCTATTAAGCAACTGATATTAGGGAGTAAGACTTCAAAATATTATACAGACAAAGAATAATGAGCGCCATTTCATGTTGATCAAAAGAAAAAACAAAATAAGATATATTTTGTAAGCAAATCTAGAAGAAAAACTGTAACAAGTAATACTAAAAATAGAAATCCGGTTTATGAAATTTGTTTATAGATAATGCGACTAACTGTAAGTGAGTATGTGCACGAGTATTATTAACCAATTATGTACACCGTGTATTGTGATAGATTTGTAAATTTTAGTTAGAAATGTGATCCGGTACACATAGGAAATATCCGGTCCATGCCTTCGTCAAAGGATATTAAATTCCTTAATCGTTGCATGTAAATGTTTGAAATTTGACCAAACTTTGAATTTCTTAATATTGTGGTAGAGTTTTTCATTCCGCTGATCCGAATTGATAAAGCATGAATTAGTTAATGTAAAGTAGATCAAAAATTGATCCCAAAGCATATCATGCGAAGAGCTAGTGGTACATACATATCCTTAGTTTTCCGTTACTTAATTTGACCAAATCTGCTAGGTAGGATTAAATAAATCAAGCACAAATAACTAAAGTTAAAAGAGGGCAACTATCACAATTAACTGGAACGTAAAACATGTTGATCGTAATGACACTGAAGTCTGCTAAAGCAAGATAAATATAAATATTATTTAATTATTTATTTTCTAATAGTTAAACATCCACAATTGACTGTCCTTTAAGTAGTGTAATTACAGAAAGTTGGATCTTTTGTTTTTTGGTGAAACGACGGATAGGATTTCTATGACTGGATAGGCCTTTGGATTGAGAAGGAGCTCATAATTCTGGTATCTACCCGAAACCACATATTAGTAATTTTTAAAAATTTTGCGATCTTTTCTCGTGGCTATCATGAGTTAGTGGAGGTGCATGTCAAGTTTTGTGGGACCAACTGCGAACTAATTTTAAAGTTCCTTTTTGGCCGGTACGAGGTTAAGGTTCCTCAGATGCCACTGAGTGTGAGGCTTTGTTCTTTCATAAAGTATATTTTGTTTTTGATAAGGAGGCTAATGACCTAGCCAATGAGATCACAGACTTCGGCATTATATTCATAAGGTAAGTATACTCAACAATTTGTCCCATGCCATTAGAAGCAAGGTCCACATAACGTTCCTCATTGGCTAGGTGGTTAGCCTCTCCTATAAGTTTGTGATCTCTTTCAATCATATGTCATCCTTGGAAATATATTATTCTTTTGTTAGTTCACTCATATACTATTGTCCAAATGATTTATCTTCTGAAATGTATCTGAATTTAATAGAGTAGCATAGGGGAGTCATTGTATAATTAAACAAATACACATGTCTGTCTATTATTCTCGAGAACTGCGAAGTACGCAACATTAATTAATGATTTTTTTTATCTGATTATTTATAGAGATAGAATAGCCAACTCAGATAAGTGAAACCTCAGATAACACCCTGCTTAAATCAATGTGATGTACATTATTATTTTAGTCTGTCGGAGAGAGTGGCTATGCCATAAAGGAATCAATTCATCTTTAACGTCTTATTCATCAGGTACATCGCATCAAATGACCTAATGGAGATTGATTCTTTCTAGCTTATGATAAAATACTGAAATCTAAAACCGAGAGAAAAGTTTGTCCCTTGAAATATCTAAACCCTAAAATGATGGCTAAAGCGCATCTTGCCAACAACAATCAAGCTGTTCATTATAGCTATCTGACAAGCTTTTCTTTGGAGGAAACAAAAAGAAGACAATGTGTGCACACATCTCCCCATAGATCTGGTCAATTAGACATGACGAAACAGCACATAAATTCTTTTTAAGTCCTTTTCGCAACGTGCGTCTTATTCCCGCTATCCCTTAATTAATAAGTTGATCCAACGTACAACGTGAATGGGCATGATATGAAGAGTTTCCACATAATCAGTTGTCTGCGCACATGAAGTCCTGCAATTAGGGTTTCAATCACAGGACAATGAGAATCCTTTTCTTTTCTATTTTGGTCGCTGCACAGCGAGTATCATTCAAATATTACTATTTCGCAGTGATTCTTCTCATAAACGGAAGGAACCCGAAGGCAAAAGTTGGAAAGAAGCTCAAGATCTGGCTTCACGACCCATGGTTACTGTTTTTTCCTCTTTGTTAATTCAACATGGAAAAGCTTCAAGAAATAAACAACCTCTTTTCTGCCCTATTTAGTTGGCTGATGCAAAGTCCACACAAAGGATAGGATAAATCAAACACGCCCCAAAGCCAAGAAGGAAAATGTCTCAAGAAGACAAGGGCCCTAATAAATTAGGGTTCAAAGGTCTTAACGGATACATACTAATTACTGCCGTAGCAAGTCAAAGACACGTAATTACTTTGGTCAAGATTGAAAGATTTACAAGAAAGGAATTGCATAAAATCATGTCATTTTCTACATGATTGATAGAATTAATCACGGTCGATAACAGGTGAGTTAGCTTGATTCATTAGAATGAGTCTGAGCAATAGTTTTCTTAACAAAAAAAACTTGCACAAGTTTGATCACCTCTCATCCTTCCAAAAGAAAAAAAAAATAAAAAAGAAGAAGAAGCGGTTCCTGCATATTACTGGGGAAGCTGAGTTTATGAACAAAATTGGCAAAGTAAATTCAGAGTCAAATTGTATATGGGTATTTAAACAAATAGGACCACATGTGAATGCCCAACATGTCGATTAACTATAAAATCTCAAGTTAATATTGCCAAGTTACTAATCAATATATATTTATACATGCCAGTTAAAGTTGACTTTTTGTGTGTGTCTATATTAAAGTTAACTAATCTACAGCTAGATTACCCCGTAAATGTTAATTAACATCAGTCCTGTTGTATTAAAAACCTGGATCGTAAATGTGGAAATATGTTTAAACCAAGGGAAAGTTGAATATTTTGAGAAGAAAAGAGGATGATTTAAAAAAAAAAGGAAGTAAAAAGCTATATATTGTTGGATGGTGGTTTAATAGATAAAGCTACTTATCTTTAAAAATATTACATCAACAATAAATCAATTAGAGGAACCCCTCATTCCATTAGATAATAGATTACATTAAGAAAAGAAGATCAGAAGCATGTGATATAAATTTGCCTGAGAATGTTACAGAATGATTGATTGTACATGTATCAATTAAAGGATATCTATAAAGAAATAAACTTTTATAGAAAGCTCATCAGGTAAGACACATTTACCATACCTTACTGATCAAATTATACAATATAAACAAAAGGAAAATCTTAAAAAAGAAAAGAAAAAAAAGAGAGGAGGTTTTGCAGGGATTTTATTATTTTGTGAAAGCTCTCTCGTGATATCAGCGAATGGATAATGGAGAACGAAACGTGCGTGAAGCAGGACTGCAGCATCAATAATTGATTGTTAGAATAACCCCCAAAGTGTGCAAAAGTTGTGTAGTGACGTTGCTGATGACATGTGATCTAAACCATTCTTAGGTCATCTATGAGCGAAGCAGAGCATAATTTAATCATAAGCCGATAAGATAATGCAACTTGTATGCCTCGCTAGGGTTTTACATAAATTTACGAGAAATACAATACTATAATGCAACTTGTAAGCCTAGCTAAGGTTTTATGAAAATGTACAAGAGAGACAACCAAACGTGCATCAACTCTGAAAGCAAGAATAATTTTTCCTTTTGGCCATCGGCTTTGAAAGTATAATCCCGCTAATACACCTTTAACCACTAAATAATTGAGAAATGCTTATATGACTATTTTTAATCCACTATGAGAATAATAATCTATTTTGGGCCAAAAAATAAATAATAAATAATTAGAAATTGTTGTTGGATCTACTTTTATAAGAATTTGTAACTCACAATATGCTGTTACTCTCATAGTAGTCCAAAAGCTGTTATATTAGCAAATCCCCTAAATAATTTTATTCAAAATCAGAACAAAAAGGAAAGTTGAGGGTGTATTTGATACTGAAAAGTTGCAACTTTTTCTTTTATTTTCAAGTGGATTAGAACTACGCTCAGTGGCCTGTCTTGTTGCCAAATTTTCATTAAAAAAGGAAAAAGAGAATAGGGAGAAAGCTAAAATTTGTTCAAAACTCATAATGTCTGATTGATTTTAATGATAACGTGGAAAGAGCAACATATATTGGTGTGTGGAAATGTTGACGCCTTAATTTTATTTAGGTTTTATTTTATTAATTAAGTTTTCGAATAATAAATAATAAATAAATAAAAAATAAACAACAAAAGCATAAAGCAAAACAAAAGCAAAAAAAAAAAAGAAGAGCAGTAGCAGCTCCCCCTATGGGCCTCCACGGCCCAAGCGCGAGGCTCGGCCCCCTTTCGATCGTCCCCTTCCTCGCGCCTCTGCAACTCATGCGCGGAGGGCGCGACGCCGGAAGGGTGGCTGGACGACGATGCACGTGGAGCAGAGATGGCTGGCATCGGATGGGGATGTGCTGAGGGCAGCTGGCGTAGGATGGGACGCCGGTTCGGCTGGTGAAGGCTGTGGAAACCGGCGATCCACCTTCGTCGACCGGCCGCCCCTCGGCCTATAAATAGGCCCTCCATCTCCGTCGACGAAGGACACATGCCGAGAGATCGAGAGAGGGAGAGCCGGATCCAGGGTTGCAAACCTCGGACAACCCATTGAGAGACTTCAAGGGAGGTCCGAGGTTGAATGGCCACAGATCCGAGCTTTGCCGGAGGAAGAAAGAGAGAGAGAGAGAGAGAGAGAGAGAAGCTGAAGGGAGAGGAGGTTCGTGTGGGTTGCCGCCGTCGCCACCCTCGTCGCGCCGTTGCCAGGTAGCCGCCGCCGTCGCCGCCGGCCCCCCGGCTGTCACCACCATCGCCGCGTCAATCCCCCCCTTCCTCCTCCTCAGCGCCGCGAATTGGGAACTCTAGGGTTCCTGATTTTTTCCGGGTCGCGACCCGAGTCGTTGGGTCGGACCCGGGTCGGGGAACTGGGTAGGGTTTCACCGATTCCCCCCCCAAAAAAAAAAAACGACACAGCGTCATTTTTATATATAAAAAAAAAGGACAAAAAAATCCGAGTCGGGCGGTCGTTTTTAAATTTTATTTTTAAATAATATAAATAATAAATAAATAATTTATTTTCCAAAAAATAAAAATAAAAAATATATATATTTTATTTTCGAAAAATATTAAAAAATAGTTTAATTTCCAAAAAAGGAAAATATTAAAAAATATTTTATTTTTCAGAAAAATAAAAAAATACTTTATTTTCCGAATATTTTATTTTCCGAAAAAAAAAATTAATTAAAAAATCAAAAATCAAAAAATATTTCATATTTTCCAAAAAATGCCCAAAATCCAAAAAAAAAGGCCAAAAATTCAGAAAAAGCCAAAAGACTTTTTTTTTCCAAAAATGCGAAAGATAAAAAAATTCCTTTTTATGTCCCAAAAAAATTAGAAAAAGACTCAAAAATGTTTTTCCTCCCAAAAATGCATGGAAAATCCCTAAAACATCCAAAAACCTCAGGGTTTAAACAAGATTAGGTACCGAAAGGGCATTAGTGATTAACTAGTGTAATCAAGTCCCCGAACTTAATTTCTCTGGTTGCGCAGGAGTGAGTATTTCTCCCAATACTTCGCATGGGTTTCTAATCAACGCACCCAAAATTGATTAGTGGCGACTCCGTTTTAAAAATTAACTTACAGGTTAAATACTCAGACTATTAAAGTCGTGAATTGGTGGACTTGGGAGAGTCTGGGCATAACTAATTTCAGCCAAGCCATTAGTCTCTGCTAGGCGCCCGCCCCGATCGGGTGCCGAGAAAAAGAGGTCGTGATAGCTTGGTGACTCCGCTGGGGACTTTGAAGACTTAGGCCTTTTTTGCCTTGTTTAAATTCTTTATTGACTTAGTTTTTTTTTTTTTTTTTTTTTTTTTTTTTTTTTATATGCAGGTCAATAGCTTATAAATTTATTTTAATTTTGCTTAAAATAGATTTTCCTGTGAGTATGAATTGTTGTGCATGTTTTACTGTTTCAGCACTACACACGACACACACAACCCGGCCGCCGGACCTGGGCCGCCATAGGATATTTAGGATGGTGTCAAGAAAGATACGACCTTGAACGTGACACTGCGATGTAGAGGTTGCCTTTCTTTTCCCTGAATTTCTCTAGCCGAGGTTAGAAGGGTATGCTGCTAACGCGAGACTGCGATGGGCGGATACCCTTTTAATTTCAACAAGCTTTCTCAGTTAGAAATCGAGCCACACATCTCATGTGCATGTCTTTGTGCTTGCCATTTTCTTTAAAAAGCAAAGTAATTTACTTACTTTTACTCAGTTTTTTTTATTGGCCCATGGCAATTTAGGGTAAGTTTTTCGAGTCCCAGTTTATATGCGATGGGAGAAGATGACATCCGGCTTATTCCCACTCCCAAGGCAGAGCTCTTCAGGTGGTGGGGTCAATTGGACCAGTTTGCCCAAGAACGCATGAAAGCCAAAGTCGGTCATCTTCTATCGTTGATCCAAGTCCGTGTTCATCCCGAAGTCATACAAGTCATGGCACATTTCTGGTGCCCGAAGACAACTACTTTTATATTTGGTGGGTTCGAGCTAACCCCAACTCTGGAAGAATACAACATCATCACTGGAATGCCTCTCGAGAAAAGGCTTGTTAGGCCATCAACAGGCATTATCCCGTTGCGTGGGTTAGCACGACTCTTAGGAGTTGAAGTTCATGTTATGAGGCAAATTCTTGAAAACAACCATAATACCTGCCCCCTAGCATTTTTGATGGCCTGTTTCGAAGATTAACCCATGACCCAAAAAAGTGAGATTTTCCTCTTGGCCTTTTTCGGGTTCATCATTTTCCCTCATCAAAGAAATGTCATAAGTCCAAAGATGGCATGGATAGTTGATCAGATTTCAAGGGGGCAAAATTATGTCAACATGATTTTAGCTGAAACATTCTTATCCCTCAATCGTTTTAAAGAAAATACGGAAAAAGTCATGCGGGTCTCTTCGGAAATTTTACAAGTCTGGTTCTTTTCTCACCTAAGCGAATTTCGAGGCTTCATGCGATCATCTGAAATAAATGATTTTGAAAATCCATTTCAGAAATTTATGGTTTTAGGACCATACATTCCCAGCCAAAGCTGTTTAAATTGGATAAACTTTCTAAGAAACCCAGCTCCTGAGGCGTTCCAATGGTGTGCTGGTTGGTTCCATGAAAAGAGAGGTTACTTTGCTTACAGACGTTGCCATCCAATTCCATTGCTTGGTTTCACCGGCGCCATTTCTTATTTCCCATATCGGGTAGCACGACAGTATGGAGCCATTCAAGAGATCCCACCGCTCCTTTTCACCTATCAAAGTCGTGAATACACATTCGAGATTGACATCATCGAGGAAACGTGGAGCAGGTGCCATCGCAAAAGAATTGTGATACCTGAAGGGCTTGAGGGACAGGAAAAGGCCCATCATGCCTCTGAGTCTTACATCCACAATCATCATATCCCGACAAAATGGAAGCCATTGATCCTTCACCCGATCAGTGAGATCAGCCAGTAAGAGCAAGCAGAACTTATGCAAGGGAATTTGGGAATAGGCTGGATACATGTCTTAGAGCCGGTCCAAGAAAACAAACATCGGCGCAAGAACAAGGCTCCCTGTCGCATATAAATAGCAATCATGCGTCCCTTAGTGTTGATATCGTGAAAATTCCATCCCATTGTTTAGGGACTTTTGTTTAATACATAGTATTTCCTTCTGTAATTTCAAGTTTTAAATGTCAGAAGTCTGTGGTCTATAAAATCCTCTTTTGATAAATAAAGAAGTAGTTAGACCATTGCCATGGGTCAATCTTTGTTCACTTTCGTACTCATTCATGATTTTTGCGACACAGGTAATTATGAATCGTCAATTATCAGCCACCCGCGAATGGCCTCATGTGATAGGACCCAATCGGAATGATGTAGAAAATCACCTCACCAACATTGAAGACGGCGTAGGACAGATGTCCATTGTCCTTCGACAACTCTCAAGGCAAATGGAATCCACTCAAGCTAAACTCAGCTCCATAACTGCTTTAGGCACACTCCTGGCACCTGTAAATCTGCCAGATAATAACCAACAAGATAAACAGCTTGAAAAGATCATGAAAAAGTTGAGACAGCTGCAGGAGCCGAATCCCATCGACTCATCTGATTATGCCGGTTTTGAGATCCCTGAAGAGCTCAAAACGCCTGAATGCGAAAGATATGCTGATACCTTCCGCCCAGAGACCTACTTACAAGCCTACCTGGTCCAAAGGATGATTCAATCATACCAATCAAACCCGACCGGCCCCGCCTTGCGATGGTACATTGTCGGGAAGATTAGTTCCCTTAAAACACGGAAGGAACTAATTCATGTTTTCCACCAAGAATATAATATTGACATCAGCCCTGACATCGCCTTGCCCTACGAAGAACCGATGATCCCGGAGCACGAGGAGCCGTCAGTTGTTGAGATAGGAGAAGAAGATGTCAATGAAGCCTTGCATGATAAATGGGCAACTGAGCAACATCATATTATTGGAAAGTTTCCCACTCGGAAAGGCAAAGAACCTATGTACGAGATCACAGGCACGGAGCTTGTTCAAGACCGGGGCACGACAGAACAGCTCCCCAAGCTTACTGCAAGAGCTAGGGTTTAAAGAATACCGACCCCTATCAACATAGAAAGTGACACAGAGAGTGAAGCCTTAATATCTCTCATTCCCCTTGACAGAATCGAACTGGCAAAACGAAGGGCCTTACTCAAAAGGTCTGGACCAGGAGCCAAGAAAATAAAGCCTAAACAAATCAATTCGACATCTACCACTGAGTACAGGCAAAATTTGATAACTGGTGAGCCACTGCATCAAAACTTCTAGCATTCTCTGGAGTACAACTCTGAAGGCTACCATCCTCTAGAGTATGACCCTAATGACTTCCAGTCCCTAGAATACAGTCCCAAGGACTTCAGCGTTATTTCCATGAAACTAACGACTTATCATATAACTGTTTCCTACTCTCACCCGGGGATGAAGGCCTGTCAGAAGAGGAAACGTACATCTTTATCCGCTATGATCCTAATGAACTTCTAAACTCGTCACCTGACCATGAGGATAGCTCAAATGGTTCATCCTCGTTCGGTAATTTTGACCTGGAAGAAAGCAATGGAATAATCTCAATAGAGTCCAACTTCCCTGAAACAGAAAAATTCACCACTACGACGAATATGTAGTGGGAAAACCAGTGGCCTAGCCAAGACATGTCAGGCCCGCCTTGCCCTCATATGATCATAACCCCCAACAAAGTGTGGATACCTAATCTCTGTAGGTATAATGGCACGACTTGTCCCGTGGCTCATTTGCAATACCTCTACACTGAAATGAGTCAGTACTATGGCCCGATGTCATTCACAACTCAAGCGTTCCAAGAAACTCTTACGGGGTCTGCATTGCAATGGTTCGTCACCGCAAGTATTTACCTCATAAAGGATTGGAATGAGCTATCTTTCACATTCTTGCATCAGTACCAAAACCAGATTGAAACTGAGCTGCCTTGCGAGAGTTTGGCTCACTTCGGAAGAAGACCAATGGAGGATCTCCGAGCATATACAAGAAGGTGGAAGGCTTTTATGATGCAAACCCACCCTCAACTAGCCGAAGAGGAATTGATAAAGCAGTTCATAGAAGCTTTGTGCCACGAACATCGCTATTGGCTGCATGGGTTACACTTCTGTAACTTCAACGAAGTAGTCATTGCATGCGAATACTTCGAGTCTACTGAAGGCGAGGAGTTCAAAGATGCTTGACTTCAGAACCAAAGCGCTCCTTTTTATAAGAGTTTTAATCGGTTTTGCTTGTTTTTATGTTTCTTATCTAGTGTGCTATTGTTGTATTTTCCATTCTAGTACTTTAATGTACAGTTATAATATTTTGTTTTGAAAATATTAGGCGGTATTCCAAACCAGCCCAGTGATGTTATCCAACCATAAAAAGAAAATATCATCCAAGGAGAATACTGAGGGCTGGGTTTCCTCATGCTTTTTCTCTCCCAAAGACATATTATGAAAATAAAAAATATTTCATCACCAAAAACTTTCGTCAAAACAAGATAATAAATTTAACTATGTTTGTCTTTCTGACTCTCTCACTTTATGTCTCAAAATTTCATCTCCCCTAACTTAGTGTGACATGAGGCATTTGAAGCTGGCACATCATGTGAACTCGCCGAGTTCAAAGACACCATTTCAAGGAAGCAGGGGCAAACAAAAAGGATCATCTTGTTTCAAAAAAAGGTAAGTCTTATTCCTTGAGCATAGTGTTGAGAATGACATCCCATTTCTTCTACTTACAGGAGACAAAAGATCGGACATAATAAGCATAGGCATGCGGTTAAATTCGACGCACGCACACCATGGTAGCTCGAGGTAGGATAACCTCCTCCAGGCTGCTTTCGACCTTCCCATGTTTGCAGGCTGTCCTCAGGAGCTCTGTGCATTCCACCTCACTCCTATCCAATTCCTTTTCAAGACGGAGCAAATATCTCCTCCCCCTGATATGCCCGAACAATTAGACGTCACAGTTTCATTGAAGGGATTTCCAGCTTCGACAAGCCAAGAAGTATAAGGAAGAAATTTCTTCTCTTCCTTTGAATTCATTACTGTCAATAGGGAGAAAATCCAGACAGTCAAGGTGATCTATAGCCCCCACTCCAGATAATGACTCTAGAGTTTGGAAGCTTCACTCCGTGTTCCAGACACGTATTCTTCAAAAAATAATAATCACCATCAGAAAACTGGAGGTTTTGATTGTCCATCTCAGATTCCATAGAAGCTTGAGGTATGTGACTTTTTGCTCAATACAGCCATAGTCAAAGACAGAAGAAAAATTCCACAGAAGGAAGGCGTTGAAGATGAATCAACGACCAAAAATCATGCATGCGAGGCCACAAATGAGGAGGGCCAATCAAAAGAGACATTGAACCGTGTCAAAGACAAAAGGCCGTCATTGACACTCAAATATCCCTAGGAGTCAGCAAATATAAACTCTGGGGAAGAGTAATTTGGTATCGTTTCCAATACTCCCAGTATCTGAATTCACTTTTGATATATTTCCTCCTATTTGACAGGAAGCATAGGATTCAAGAAACAAGCTTAGTGGTTAATATGGGCAAACCAAGTAGCGCATATTGATTTACCTAACTTGGTATGAAAGGACGTGTCGTCCAAGAGCCGATTCGGTTAAATGAAAAAGGAAATCCTCCCTGCGGACATTGTCGGCGCCTCTAGCTGAGTGCTACCTGGAAAGAAGCAAAATGGTCTGAAGTCGGGGGTTTGAATCCCCGACGCGACAGTTAGCCGCTTAAAAAATAATAATAATAAAAATTTGCTTCTCTTACATCTGTAAATTACAAGAGCACAAATGGCCTAACGGAGTAAAAATTATAGGAATTCATATCCTCCTCGTACTTCAGGTCTATTCAAACATCTGTAAACCAGTGAAGGGTAATGTTGTATCACTTCCAAGTTATTCGACTCTTGAAAGAGCTTCTGATTAACATGATTCCTCTTGTCGGTTGTAGGATCACCTGATCGTCAAAGATACAGAAAATAAATCAATGAGAGGCATGTCAGACCATGATAAACTCTCCCAAGCCAAATGGCGTCTCAAGTATCGCCAAAGCAGATGACGGAAACCTTTCAAGCCTCAAATCACGTGTGATTTTGGCCCTACTAATTGATCTATTTCCACATATTCTCTTCTGCAGGAGCAAAAGCAGAAAGGCCCGTCAAATCAATGATAAGCTCCCCAACCCCAGCTGATCCTTCTTGTGTCATTTCCCTACTTAATAAGGACAATCCATGGACGCCCCTTTGTGAATAATTCTTTTGATATTCAAAATTCAACACATTTGTAAATACAATTCCACCAAGTAAACACCCCCAAAGTTGTCAATAGGGTTTCTTGTGTAGAGATCATTCATTTGTTTTGAGAATACAAACTCTCTCATACTTAAAAAAAAATGCTGCATGCCTTTCTCCATGGATTTTTGCATGATAATTTTTTCTGTCTAAATCACTGATTCCATTGAGGATTACTAGAATAGACAGCTAAGTGAAGGATACAAGATTAGTTGAGCATGCTGGATGAGGTGCGTCAGAATGATGACAGGCAAGCCATATCCTACACACAGTCTCCCATCTATACACTTGTGAGATGAGTGCAGAAAATTCCATGACTACAGGGTAAAGAGTTCTCTCGCGAATGGTACGATAACCAAAATAGTGAAAGGCATTTCATTGCTCACCCCCCTTTGAGCCCCATACACTGGTGAAACTTCTCTCATCAAAAATCACCCCACACTGGAGCATGTAAAAAACAAGGCAAATCAGCATCACAAGGTGAAAAGAGGGATAGAAATTCTCTTGCTTGCACTTGCATCAATCTTCGAGTGTCTTTATTGCATATGAACACTCGCGTTAATTTAAGTGCCTTAGAATGACAAAGAGCAATTCCGGTTCTATGCATTTGTATACATTGTACAACCCAAGTGAGTATGTAATTTTACCTTCACATTGAGACAAAGCAAAAGTTATTGCCATAACCTAGAGCGCTGGCTGAAGATGAAGACTCAAAGTCTAAATAATGGTGCTTCAATTGAACTCACCTAGATTAGTTCCTTAAGCAACAAAAATGAAAAAGCGGGGGCATAAAAAAGTAGTGTACCTGGTAAAAGCAAGGTCAATGCCCATAAATGAGAAGCTGGAATAAAAGCAGGGGCACAAAAAAACAGTGTGCCTGGTAAAAGCAAGGCTGATGCCCCCCAGTCAAAAAATACAGCCAAGAAAAAGTTGTGGTTGTAAAATCTCCATTTGACAGTAAGAAGAAAGACCAGTAACGAATGCTGAGACAGTCACCAACTCTCACCCTTCTACATGTGAGCCGAGTCTACGTTATATTCCCATTGTAAAAAGTCTCTTCAGACTAGGGGCACTTCAATTAACGTAAGATTTCATATGTGCATAAATATTGCTTGAAGAAGTATGAGCAAGATTACTCTATCTCTTTTCGCAGGGCTCCTGACTTGTAAACCCGGAAAGAATCGTGCAACATTTTTGTCCATCGACTTCAACCTTGACGATCCCCTTTGATGAGCTGCTAACCAAGTCTTCATTACAATTTCAACAAAGACCTCTCACATTGGTAAAGTCGTACCACTTGCGAGAATACTTGGACCCCTGCTGACATGATGACAGTGAGAAGTGTGATCCTTATAAATCCTGCATCAATGGTCAGGATAAAACAACCTTTCCATGAGAGTGAGTGAAAAGTCCTTTCAGACTGAAAGTCCCTCATCTGGCATGCTCAAGATATCTACATTTTAAATGAAGATTGTCTTTCAAAATCTTCCCCAATGGAATTCGGATGATACAAAACTGACGAAATTGTCATGCATAAATCACATTTGAATTTATGAATTTACAGCATATACAATCATTGTGTACATGTCTACATATTGTGTAAATAGTGAACATACTCTCAGTGATTAGAGATATCGCCAAGTAAGCATATCCCTATCCCCATTTGTCTTAAAGTACCTACCACTGTCCTGGTACTCTCTTCTTGTCACTCGACCTACTTGAGTCGTCCCCTGAGTTTGGGTGCTTGCAACAGTCTAAGTATCCCATTGTCTTTGAATACCCACCATTTGCCGGGTACTCCCTCTTATCGACACTCGACCTGTTCAAGTTGTCCCCAGAGTATTGATATATGAGACGGTCCAGATATCCCTCTGTTTTTGAGTGCATGCCGTTACTCAGATACTCCCTCCGTTGACACTCGACCTGTTCGAGTTGTCCTTAATGTTTGGATACTCATGACGTCTAAGTATCCTCTTGTCTTTGAGTACCGACCACCGTTCGGATACTCCATTTCCGTGACACTCGACATGTCCGAGTTGTCTTCAAAATTATATCTTTGAATACTAGCAGCTACTCAAGTATTCCACCATATTATGCGCCTGCAATCACCCAGGTATGCTTTCTTACAGTCGAACCGGTTGAGTGGTCCCTGGTCATATCATTAAATATTTGTGTTCGTTTAAATACTCCTCTACTTTGTACACCTGTATGCCTGCCGCCATCTAGGTAAGCCTTATGCTACATTCAAATTCTCAATTTCAGAAGGTGAGAGACCTTCACGAATATACGGGGCATGTCCTCGATATTCCCAATTTCTAGGAGGTGAAAGACATTCACGAATATCTGAGATACGTCCTCGATATTCCCCATGCCAGGAGGTGGGAGACCTTCACGAATATCCCAGGTACGTCCTCGATATTTCCTAATTGCCAGGAGGTGGGAGACCTTCACGAATATTCTAGGTATGTCCTCGATATTCCCAAATTGCCAGGAGGTGGGAGACCTTCATGAATATCCAAGGTACGTCCTCGATATTCCCCATACCAGAAGGTGAGAGACCTTCACGAATATCCCAGGTACGTCCTCGATATTCCCTAATTGCCAGGGGGTGGGAGACCTTCACGAATATCCCAGGTACGTCCTTGATATTCCCTAATTGCCAAGAGGTGGGAGACCTTCACGAATATCCCAGGTACGTCATCGATATTCCCTAATTGCCAGGAGGTGGGAGACCTTCACGAATATTCCAGGTACGTTCTCGATATTCCCTAATTGCCAGGAGGTGGGAGACCTTCATGAATATCCAAGGTACGTCCTCGATATTTCCCATACCAGAAGGTGAGAGACCTTCACGAATATCCCAGGTACGTCCTCGATATTCCCTAATTGCCAGGAGGTGAGAGACCTTCACGAATATCCCAGGTACGTCCTCGATATTCCTTAATTGCCAGGAGGTGGGAGACCTTCACGAATATCCCAAGTACGTCCTCGATATTCCCTAATTGCCAGGAGGTGGGAGACCTTCACGAATATCCTAGGTACGTCTTCGATATTCCCCATACCAGAAGGTCAGAGACCTTCACGAATATTCTAGGTACGTTCTCGATATTCCCTAATTGCTAGGAGGTGGGAGACCTTCATGAATATCCAAGGTACGTCCTCGATATTCCCCATATTAGAAGGTGAGAGACCTTCACGAATATCCCAGGTACGTCCTCGATATTTCCTAATTGCCAGGAGGTGGGAGACCTTCATGAATATCCAAGGTACGTCCTCGATATTCCCCATACTAGAAGGTGAGAGACCTTCACGAATATCCTAGGTACGTCCTCGATATTCCCATTGCCAAGAGATGAGAGACCTCCACGAATATGCGAGACCCATCCTCGATATTCCGTTTGCCAAGTATTTTCCAGCATTTAGTACTTGTGATCATACAAGTACCCTTTCGATATCTACGAACATCCAGGTATCCTCTAAGAGTTTGTACTTGTGATCATCAAAGTACCTCTTCAACACCTACAAAGGCCCAAATATCCTCCAAGTTAGTACTTGTGAATATCCAGGTACTCTTTTAATGCCTGTGAATGTCCAGGTATCTTCAACAAATTGATGCCCTGCGAAAGGTCGGTGCATCCACGAGAAAGGTCGAGTTCCCACAGGTGTCTTTGACAGAGATCAGACATCCCCACAAAATCGATGCCTGAGAAAAGTCAGTGCATCCCCGAGAAAGGTCGGGTTCCAACAGGTGTCTTTGACAAAGATCACCTCACAAACCAATGCCCTGAGAAAGGTCGGTGCATCCTCCCGAGAAAGGTCGGGTTCCAGCAAGTGTCCTTGACAAAGATCAGGCACCTTGCAAATTGATGCCCTGAGAAAGGTTGGTGCATCCTCCCGAAAAAGGTCGGGTACCAATTGGTGTCCTCAATTTAAATCAGGCACCCACAAATAGATGCCCTGAGAAGGGTCTGCGCATCTCCCGAGAGAGGTCGGGTACCAATTGGTGTCCTCGATACAAATCAGGCACCCACAAATATATGCTCTGAGAAAGGTCGGCGCATCTCCCGTCACGGCAACTGAAGAAAAGTTCGGACCCGAGACAAACCACTTACTGCTCTGACAGGCGACCGAAGAAAGGTTCTGGTCTTAAAAAAGCAATTTCCCGCCAAGGCGACCAAAGAAAGGTTCAAGTCCAAGACAAACTATTGATTGCTCTAACAGGTGACCGAAGAATAGTTCGGGTCTTAGAGAAGCAACCTTCTCATATCACCAGGTAAGATGAGACCTTGATACTTACCAAAACTCGGGGTTCACACCCTATCTCACTCATTCCCGATAAGTAACTCCAGGTATCTTCTTATATATCTTAGTATATGTAAAGTTATATTGCTCTTTTTTTGCATAGAATAATAGGTTCCAAATAAAATATGATATGCTACGCATACACGGATAAAATTTAGGCATCAGTTTGTCTTTGAATGCAACCTCTACGAGCTCACCTTCAAAGAGGGGCAGCTGTTGACGCCTTAATTTTATTTAGGTTTTATTTTATTAATTAAGTTTTCGAATAAAAAATAAAAAATAAAAAATAAACAACAAAAGCATAAAGCAAAACAAAAGCAAAAAAGAAGAGCAGCAGCAGCTCCCCCTATGGGCCTCCACGGCCCAAGCGCGAGGCCTGGCCCCCTTCCGGTCGTCCCCTTCCTTGCGCCTCTGCAACTCACGCGCGGAGGGCGCGACGCTGGAAGGGTGGCCGAACGACGACACACGTGGAGCAGAGACGGCTGGCATCGGATGGGGATGTGCCGAGGGCAGCTGGCGTCGGATGGGACGCCGGTTCGGCCGGCGAAGGCCGTGGAAACCGGCAATCCACCTCCGTCGACCGGCCGCCCCTCGGCCTATAAATATGCCCTCCATCTCCGTCGACGAAGGACACACGCCGAGAGATCGAGAGCGGGAGAGCCGGATCCAAGGCTTGCAAACCTTGGACAACCCACTGAGAGACTTCAGGGGAGGTCTGAGGTCGAACGGCCATAGATCCAAGCTTCGCCGGAGGAAGAAGTAGAGAGAGAGAGAGAGAGAGAGAGAGAGAGAGAGAGAGAGAAGCCGAAGGGAGAGGAGGTTCGCGTGGGTCGTCGCCGTCGCCGCCCTCGTCGCGCCATTGCAGGTAGCCGCCGCCGTCGCCGTCGCACCCCCCATTTGTCACCATCGTCGCCGCGTCGATCCCCCTTCCTCCTCCTCGGCGCCGTGAATCGGGAACCCTAAGGTTCCCGATTTTTCGGGTCGCGACCCGGGTCGTTGGGTCGGACTGGGTAGGTTTCACCGGTTCCCCCTCCCCCCCAAAAAAAACAACGCAAAGCATCGTTTTTTATATATAAAAAAAGGGCAAAAAAATCCGAGTCGGGCCCGCAACGCGCGGTCGTTTTTAAAATTTATTTTTAAATAATATAAATAATAAATAAATAATTTATTTTCCAAAAATCAAAATAAAAAAATATATTTTATTTTCGAAAAATATTAAAAAATAGTTTAATTTCCAAAAAAGGAAAATATTGAAAATATTAAAAAATTTATTTTCCAGAAAAATCAAAAAATAAAAAATACTTTATTTTCCGAAAAATATTAAAAAATATTTTATTTTCAGAAAAAAATTAATTAAAAAATCAAAAATAAAAAAATATTTCATATTTTCCAAAAAATGCCAAAAATCCAAAAAAGGCCAAAAATTCAGAAAAAAAAAACCAAAAAGACTTTTTTTTTTTTTCCAAAAATGCCAAAGATAAAAAAAAAAAAAAATTCCTTTTTATGTAAAAAAATTTAGAAAAAGACTCAAAAATGTTTTTCCTCCCAAAAATGCATTGAAAATCCCTAAAACATCCAAAAAACCTCAAGGTTTTAACAAGATTAGGTACTGAAAGGGCATTAGTGATTAACTAGTGTAATCAAGTCCCTTATCCTAATTTCTCTGGTTGCGCAAGAGCGATTATTTCTCCCAATACTTCGCATAGGTTTCTAATCAACCCACCCAAAATTGATTAGTGGCGACTCCGTTTTAAAAATTAACTTACAAGTTAAATACTCAGACTATTAAAGTCGTGAATTGGTGGACTTGGGAGAGTCCGGGCATAACTAATTTCAGTCGAGCCATTAGCCTCCGCCAGGCGCCCGCCACGATCGAGTGCCGAAAAAAAGAGGTCGCGATAGGAAAAAATAAGTTGGTGACATTCGCTCAAATTAAAAAAAAAAAAAAGAGCTTAAATTGTTATTATTAGATTGAAAACATTTAATATGAATTTAACAATACTGTAATGTCACTGTCAAGCCTAGATAGAGTTTTATAAATGTACACAAGAAAGACTACGAACTTTTTTTTTTTGGTCAGTAGACAACCAACTTTGCAAGCGGGATTTGTTTTTTCAGCCATCAACTTTGAAAGTGTAATTCCACCAATGCAGTTTCAACCCTAATAATAGAATTCACAATCAGAAGAAAAAATAAAGTTGATGGCACATTTAGCTTCTAAAGAATGTTAAAATTTTTGTGTCATTTCCCCCTGGCCCGATAATACGTTTAGTAACCTGTCTAGTTTTCGATTTTTTCTGAAAAACCGAAGGAGAGAATAGAGAGAAAGCTGAAATTCACATAAGATTGATGTTGTCTGATTGATTGTAACGATAACATCATAAGAGCACACATGCTGGTCTACAGAAAAGTATAGGTGGAGAAAACTTTGAGCAATTTAAAAATGAACTCAAATCATTAATATTAGGTTAGAAATATTTAATAAGAACTTAAAATTATTTGAGCGATTACTTTCCGGGTATCTTCATTAATTTAAATGTATGCTTGTTTGTGTAATGGACATTTATGATTCATCCTAAAATTTAGGTTTTCGAATGCATTTACACAATTCAAGAAAAGAAATAAAGCAAGAAAGGAAAATAAGAAATTTCCATATAAACAAACCCTAAATCTCTTTTGACCGACCATGCGTTTACGAAGACAAAAGCGCCAGATTCGGTCTGTTGGATTCTATTTTACCCGCACGTCGAGGCTAGGGTGGTTGGACACGACTATCTCTTCCTCCTGAAAACAGCAAACTATTTTTCCTAGGAAAAATTGAAGGACGTTCTCGAGAAGTGAAAATCCATCAAAAGTCGTGGCGTCGGTGAACCAATGCATTACAAGCACGTGGCCTTTGAACAATTAGTTAATATACGTAAAAATTACAATGCACGAACTTTTTGGAGGCTTGGAAAGTCCTATAAGATCATATGGAAGTAGCATGGCCGCGCGTCCATTCCTTCTATACCATTTTTGGTTTTGTGCACGCCTTGAAATTTTCCTAATGAAAAAGGTTTTAACCCGTTTTAACTCTTGTATATAATATCTATATCAAAACACATTTTTGTCTCATTTTTAAGTTGTTTGAATTGCCCTTTCATTCTTTCTCTTGTATGATAAGACAAACTCATTTTGTAATTAATTACTTGTTTCTTTTCTCTCTTCCTACTTTAGACTTGTGAAATCATCTTTGCAATCTTTATCTCATACTCATCTATTTCATACATAATCACTCATTTTGTTTTTATGCATAATTATCAAATTATATGCACTCGTGTCAGGACAAAATTATGACTCACTCCCCTTTGATCTAATTTGGCAAATTGTGACTCATTAGCCAAGGAATCAAAGTGTTCAAGATTAGACACATCGATAAGCGTGTTTTCAAAGGTGCATAGTCACGAAAAGAAAAAAGAGAGTTAGATTCATTTGTGTTTGCGTAATCCAAGTATACATTTTTCTTGTTTTAAATTATAATTTCTCTAGAGGAAGAAATGAATCTAGGATCTATGACATTAAAATAGACTGTACCTTGCGTTGCTCGGCCAAAAGGAAAACTCTATTTCCTTTGATTTTTTTTTCCCGGAGAAAACCATGGAAATATTGACAGCTCACTGACTTTAATGTACTAGATAAATAGTATGAGGATTTAAAAATATTGAGCAGAAAATCTCCTCAACAAATTATAGTTTACCAATAATTAACAGTAAATCATCTTCATTTCTATATCCTTTATGATTATTTTTGGGTTGCTATAATAGACATTTTTTCTTTGGCACCTAAATATGAATGTGTTTCTTTCGGCATCTTCATTTCAACTTTTGTCTTTATATATATGACACGACCTTTCAACACAAAATATTAGTGACACATGAAGTGATGTAGCATAGCAATCCTAATTTCCTTAACCTAACGTAAATTCCTATGAATCCAAGAATACTAGACGTCCCTTTCATTCTCAATATGTTGTCATCCTCTCCGTACTTTGTCGGCCAAATTTGTTTTCCCTATCAAGCATTATGGTCTAGTTTGTCTGGAGCTAGCTCAACACGATATTCTATTGCCGTCAATTCAATATGTACATGAAACACGACACCTTCTAACGACCCTTCGCTGTGATTAGTCCTCCTTTCCGGCTCCTGATCATTGAATATCTGCATAGTATTCATTTTACTATGATCAACCAGGAACAGTCGTTGAATAATCACCATATCAAGTTTTAATCCTCCAGTGGAAATTGTGCGCTACTAACCTATGTTCCCGGCAAAGAATTGATGAGTAATACTAAGCGAATTTCAGACTCTACTTTTCTTGACCAGCGAAGAAGATTCTATGCACATAACTTCTCCGAATTTTTGTCAAGATATCGTTCACCTGCTCGTTGAACATCAAGTGTGCCAGGAACACATCAACGATCCAATTCTTCTGCGCAATCTGAGAGGACGAATGTCCTCAATATATATTGGGGTTACTTTGTTAGGATATAGATGAAGTACAGTTTTCTTTTTTGTTTATGACATGGCGTATTTAAGTATTTACCTCGACTTATCTCCATGTTTGCATGCAAATAATAAAATAATATAGTCATAATATTATTTATCTTTCCCAAAATTATTGAGATTATCAAGTTTATCCTCGCATTTTAATCATTAAGATAAATATCCACAAGTGCAACGAAGAAAATTCAAAGATTAAGATTCCTAAAAAAATTCGGAGGCCATGTTCTCACTATGTGATAAATTATAGGCAACCTCCATAGAACCACGAAAGAAATTTTCCAAGCCTTTTGTCAAAGCTTTTCACCAAATAGACTAAAATAGGAAATTTTAAAAAAATTAATAAAGAAATATGTAGTTCTTTAAAATTTAAAAAGTAAAAATATATCATTACCCTAATGCTATTTGTAAAATCTTAACCGAACTAATGTACCGAGTAAAAAAAAAAGAAAAAGAGGTCATATGTGTGAAATTAACTCCCCAGCGGTAATTAATGTCATAAGGGGCTTTATCCATCCGCCGTGGAATTGAAAATAGTATATTTGGCTTTTACCTTTCCCTGTTACGTTGAATTTGACTTTTATTTAACTCAAGATCTTTTTAACTTTATAATAATCTTTATTATGAACGCAATCAGGAGAATTTTCGGGTGTTCTTTATCCATCAAGTTCACTTGATGTAGAATCGCCATCACCTATGACATTCGTGGTACAATGGGGTCTCGTTCTTGGAAACTTCGTATAACCCAATTCAAAAGTTTCATCTTAATCTAGTGGGCATATTATATGCTGAAGACATGGATGACCTCATAATTTGTCAGTGGTCGACGTCATTACAAAACGTTTTACACATTTGAACCTTGTTCCTAAACCAATGGGCGTAGCTCTAATTAGATGTACTAGCCAGTTCATGTAGCTCTAAATCTTATAACGAATTTTACATGCACAAAGACTTTTTACAAAGCTTTTACTCGTAATGAACACAAAATAAATGTCTAGCCAGTGCATCCATGCACTATTGATGGACACATGCTTGAATATCTAATGGAGGTTTGCTATTGTAAGGGTTCTTTGCAAAACTTTTTTGTGAAAAGAGACATAAAATTTTCGGGTTTTTTTTCCGCTTCAGAATTTCATATTTTTCTTTTTTGGCTTAACCCAAGCAACGCTATACGAAATGTAGAGATCAACCGTATAAAATCCTATGCAACTCACCAACGTTTGTTGTCTCCACATAAATGACTTAAGTACAACAGCTCATCGTTTGACACATAGATTCCGTACGACAAACATTAGAAAACACTTTGTACGCATAGTAAACCTCAATATTTGGCGATTTAAAGTTCTCTCGTTTTAATGATTTTTCGTAGTGACTTAAAAAAATGATTTTTTTCATGCTTTCATGATGTTTTTCCATCTCTCCGCAGCATAGAATTTTCTAGGTAAGAAATATCCATTTGATAAACTACACTAGGAGAATTATCGACTTCCAAATAAAATTGTTGTTCACAAAAACTTGGCAAACCATGGAAAATCTAAGGCCATGCATTGATTCTGTAAATAGTTTGATGCTTCCTCCTATTGTGTGCGTCGTTGTCATTTGAATTGTCTTGCTTGATTGTTAGGCTTGAATCAATCTATATTTATTTCTTCTATAGTGAAGAGATAATATTAACATTGACTGTTACGACAGAAAGACTTTTTTATTGAATTTTAGAGAATCCAATGAAATCACAGTCTGTCATATCGAGTAAATTAATATTCAACGTAAATTAATATTCAAAGTGTTTGGATCAATTTTTTTTTTTTTTTTTTTGTCTTTTTGAATGTGGCGATGAAGGACTAACTTGTGTTTTCTGTCGATGAACGTTAAAAAGCACGTTCTAAAATGCAAAATATTCTATGTTTTCCACCAAAAAGTTGACCAAATCAACCAACTATTGCAGTGAAAGTTTAACATCATTATCATGAAAACAACATAGCAAGTGGACCACATGCATTGGGAGATGCGTGCACATTATCCACAGCTTTGGTTCCACCAAAAACAATCACAGTAGTGCATGGTGGACAGCTGTAATTACGTAATTTGCAGAAGTTTTTGTCACCATTTTAGTATCTAGACGTTCAATAGACTAGACTTTCTCTTTTAGTTTCTTAACCAGCGAGACCAATATGACTCAATTTCATTTAAGGACCCCCCTATACAGTACAACTTAATAACAAAAAACTATATTGCCAGATACGTTTATATCTGTTTGCTAACCGATACATTTATTTTATTAGAATATGGTTAAATCTGAAATTACTCTCTTCTGATTTGGATAATCTGTCTAAATGAACTAAAATCATAAGTTCCTTAAGTCATATTACCTTTTCAATTCTTTATTCTTTAAGAATGATGAAGAGACCTAGACACTACAAAATTTGTTTCTTACAAATAAGGTATGATGCGTAATATTTGGTGAAATTCCGCGACAGTAAATGCTATGAAGCATAACCATGCTTAGTGCTTTATCTAAGAAGCAAGCACCACTTAACCAGTGGAGGAAATATATCTTGCAAAGGATAATGAATGATTAGGGATAAGATGGAAGAACTTAGTTAAAGATACTATCGTCACATGACCAAAAAAGGCTTGCTTATTTTTCAGACAAGATATTTGAGTTTGATGAAAATTTGGGTTACAAAGAACACAAGATGATCGAAAAGACTAAGAAAAGAGTTGTAAGGAAACACATATACGTAAGACTCAATTGCACTTATGTGATAGATCTCATAATTTTTAATGCACTCTACCTGTAAACCATAGACTGGTTCTTTGCATATTGCAAACTCGTTAATTACACTTTGCTCAGCTTCATTGTTTCCATAAGAAATGAACCGGGATGAGAGAGCTCGCAAAAGCTAATTTACTTATTTACTTGATGGAGTAAAACCTGGATGCATTCGCTCATTTTTTTTTAATAGAGATGAGGAAGGCAAGCAACAGCAAAAAAGAAAAAAAGAGAGGAAAGTTCGTCCGATAATGAAAGGTCCAAATTGGGGAATATTGACTCTTTCTTGCCTCGGAAACTCAGAAACTTTGCTACTTCCCCACAAACTTCCTTAATTCAGCCTCGTAATCAATCCGTTTTTTTTTTTTTTTTTTTTTTTTTTTGGGGGTTTGGTTTCTAGCACGTCAAATCTAGAAGGTTGACCAAGTTATTGACTCACGGGAGGGGGAGAGTACCTCAAGTAATGATACCCTCAAAATTTTCATGATTTGTTGGTTTGGTGAGTTTCGAATTTTTTTTTTTGTCCCTTTTTTTAATGCAAGTGCCTCCTTTTCTGGTTTATACATAACATAAAAAAGCTACTGAAGAACAGAATATGGAACAATTATAAAGAAGTATATAATTTAAGGTTTGATGGATGGCCTTGTCTGACGGAAAGTTTAAAAATGTTTATTTACGGTGGGAGATCACAAAATAAACAGAAACTTTGTCTGATGTGAAAATTTTTGGAATTGGTCGTCTGGAAAGCAGCACTCAGCTCATAAGTGTAAAAAATATATGTTGCTTTTGGCATCTAAAGACATTTTAGTTTTAGGATCTCAGACCTTACACCTTGAGAAGGATGATTGCACTCAGCTCATAAGGTTCTTTTGCAGCCTGGTTACTGGTTTAAAGTTGTAAATTGATAATCATTTGCAAGAGCTCCACAAATTACAGCAAAACTCGGGTCTGGGAAATCGAAGGTGGTTAAGAGTGACAAAAAAAGGTAAATGAAAGTTTTATCTTTTGTGTCATCTGTTCTAGGTCAATGAAACTAAATATCGTCGGTCATTGGCAATTTGATGGTAAAACAGGCATCGAACAACTCGCAGTGGTGAGCCTTAATCACTCCAAACCTAGGGAATGAGGTTAAGGTCCATTAGATAAGCACCTTTTGATTAAATTCACCAATCTTTTTCAGAAAACTGCAGAGTGTATATGGGCTCCTCCTTCTAATTCAGAGCAATTTTTGAAAAGATGAAGTGGTAATTTCTTTTCCAGGAAACTACTTTAAAACAGAATGAAATACACATCTGTACTGATGGTTTGATCTTGTCGCAAGGTAAATAATTAGTGTTATCGAAGATCAAAACCTTCCCTGAACACAGCGATGAAGCTTGCTGAAGCATTGCAGGTTGGAAAGAAATCTTCAGATGCAATTTGAAGTTAAAGCCATTCAAGCCTTTTCAATTGCTACTTTTTTGCCAACCCAAAAGCTAGCTAATAAATGGTTACTGAGGTAGAAGAATGACCATTTCACAACATGCAATATTTACAAAAGAACGCATATGGAAACGTGATTATAAGTTTATCGTTTCTCCAGAGAACTTGAATAAATCCACTAGACAACAATGACAACACTGACAATCAACTGCAGAAAACACAATGCTCATTACATTATTTCACATTCTGTGGAAGTTAAAGATGCATCCTAGATTTATTAAATCCAAAAGATCATCCACAGAATGAACCACGATCCCTAACAGGAAACTACCAGTAATCATATGGCACCTCTTCATCTGCGCACAAGTGCCCTCAGCAATCATCATTTTCCCCATAAATCCATGATGAAATCTTGACAGGAACCGCTGTGGTACACGAGCTCCTTCTGCATGCACACAAGGGCAGGGTCCGTAGCTCCCGAATGCATGTACATGCCACAGAAATTTTCTTCAATTTCAATATCTCTCAGCGCAAGAAATTGTTCCCTCAAGCGTTCTTCTTCTTCAGTCACGCTGCATGGCGAATACCAGCTATTCTCTGAGGTTTTGTCATCATGGTGAACTCCATAAGAGGTGAAGAAGCTATTTTCACTCATTGTTGGAATTTCATTTTGAGATCCAATGCCGGCTTCTAATTTCGGAGTATCCATGGTGGGTAGACATGCGTATGGATGGGATGAATCATTATTGTGATTGGGCTTAACTTTAATATCACAGGCGATTGGAATTTGCAACTTGTTCTTGTAGCCAACACGTTTCTTCAAGCGGCTGTTCCAATAATTCTTTATTTCATTATCAGTCCGTCCAGGAAGTCTAGCTGCAATTGCTGCCCATCTGCGAGGAGAATTTAATCAAGAATCATACATTTGTTTACGAGTACAAACTTATGTTCATGTGGTACAAGTATTATACTTATATACATAAAAACGCCCTAATTGTATATATGCTTTCTCTATCTCTTTCACAGATTTCATGCTCAACTTTTGCTTAATCATTCGGATAGTAGTCATCTGTTAGTACCAGCTTTCATATATATTCACCAATTAATTGGAAGAAGCTATACACAGTCGGTAGCTTAACAAGGCTAGTCAATTCCCATCAAGCCATGCAATAATTGTTTCGGAAGCCATCGAACTTTGACTTTCTGGGAGTTATTTTTCATTTCTTTCTCTGAAATCTTTGAATACATAGATGTTCCACCTTTCTCCACTGTTAGAAGAGCATTAGCACTCTCTCTGTGCGTATTTAGTCAATGCTATTCATTGAGCCAAGGATCATACGAGACGAAGGGTTTTCTCCCCCCCACCAACACCAAAACAAAAAACCCACCCACAAAAAAAAAAAAAAAAAAAAAAAAAAAAAGAGAAGGAAAAAGACAGCAACAATTTAAAACAACAATAAATCCAGAAATACCTGCAGTCTATTGTGGAATCGAAAGTCTGTTTGTGACAAAAGAAACAAAGTGTTTTATGCAACGGTGATTCAAAATTTGTGCTTTCTTTGCTTCGCAATGTTAAATAAATTTGCAGAGGTGATTTTTTCTAATCTTTAATCAGGTTCTTACGGAGGTATGATTGTGCAAACTTACTTATTTCCGAGAAGTTGCTGCAGCTCGATAATCAGATCCTCCTCTTCTTTGGTGATGTTTCCATGCCTGATGTTAGGCCTCAGATAGTTCATCCACCGAAGTCTACAACTTTTCCCAGTTCTTGCCAAACCTGAGTCATTCACACACATATTCAGGACCAGGGTTGATATTATACCCAACAAAACCAGCAACAGAGATCAGCGAAAAACAAGATCAGCACATGAATATATCATACCAGCAGGCTTGGGCATGTGAGCCCAGTTCCAAATGCCATATCTCCTGATATAAGCAATGAGCTTCTGATCTTCTTCTGCACTCCAAATGCCCTTCTTCACTGTCGGATTGCTGCTTTTGTTGGGTCTAAGAGGGCGTCCCACCATTTTTGAGCTAGCTTTTGACTTCCTGAGGGAAGAGAGAGAAGTAATGCGGCTCTGCTTTAACTCTCTGGCTTAAATGATAATGTCAGGAACTCCAAGACTTGCTTTCCATATATTTTGAGGGTTGGTCCCACATGTACATGTTTTCTAAGTTCCACCAAATCCAAAAGGTTTTCGCACTGTTTTTTTTTTTTTTTTTCTTTTAATCAAAACGAATGTCCAACCAACTTGGGACATGATGTCATTTTTACTGGTTGGAAGTGAAGCTTATTTCTTATTTATAATTTCCGAAGGACGAAATCTCCATTCTATTGGCTCTTAGGCGGAGAATACTTTTTAACTGCGTATACTTTTGAAATAAATAGTCACTTACCATAATATTAGATCTCATCAAAGGTTTGACTCCTAATATTTCATCTTCTCATTATGACGCTAGTTAATCCAATTTTCTTGTGACTTATATATCGATAAAAACACAACAAAATATTATGCTTCATATGTGTTAGGCTTAATAAAGAATGTTAAGAAATTTTCTCCCTGATGGTTTGAACATTAGATACAAATAAGGGTTTTTTTTTTTTTTTTAATGTTTATTAAGAATATATAAGACAAAGGAGAGACAAGGGAACAATGTGATAGTAATGAAGCATCATGTTAAAATATTTAAATATTAAGCCACGCTTGTATCTAGCATGTTAAACTTTAAGAATAGTTGGTAGTGATCTTATAAATTCTCACATGGTATTAGTGCATGAGGTCTTAATTTCAAATATTTTGGAGCTCCTAATACAACATACATGTGATTTTAAATTAGTCAATAGTGGCCCCATAAAATCTTACACATTGAAAATTCATTTATGCATGTCGCTTCCTATGATCATTGGACTTCCTAAAACCTATAGTCATGAGGAAGAATTCTTAGATGTCCCAAATCATTTATTACATAGGTCTAATTAAGGTCTTTATTCCTTACATTATTTGTATCTAATGCCTTAGGCTTCTAGATATATAGCCCTTGATATTGTTAATGTCCTATATTTATTTTTCTTTATTAGGAACTCAATCTACTCTTGTGACATCCTCGTTTAGACCCAATTTTTCAGAATGGAATTATTCTGGCAAGTGATCATTAGATGAGAGTGTCCTGAGGATTAATAGGCCACGAGGACATTGGGAAAGGCCATTTAGGGGGAAAAACTCGGTTTTTTCTTTTTTTTATTGGCAATGGCATATGAGTGAGGAAAAGTGGAAATGGGCCACAGATGAGGACCCATTAGGCCCGAGCCCAAGTGGGTGGCCCAAGGCCCACATGCCCAAGGGGTGGGCGGCCAAGGGAGGCCCATGGGCCCCTCAAAGCCCATAAATTCCTTTTTGACACAATCTTGGCATTAAATGCACAAAAGGATGTGAATAGTGCATAAATAGTGCGAGATCTTAGTGGAACAATTGAAGTGCCCTTCCATTGGACTAAAAATGAAAGGGTAAAAAATGGAATATGGCAAGTGAGGAGGCGGCCATGCATAGGGCGGCAAAGAGGAGGGGAAAATGCTACCTAACCTAGTCTAATCTAGTCCTATTGAGCCACTTGAGTGCAAATCCTCCCATTTAATGCTAGATCTTGCTTCTTCTTTGGGCAACCTTCATGGACAAGAGATAAGGGAAGTGATGGGGATTTAATGAGAGACAAGACCCCTCTCTCTCCTCCCTTTCTCTCCCCCTCACGCCAGCACCCTCTCTCTCCCTCATTCTCTTTCATTTTTCCTCACTTGTTTGATCTCAAGCTTACTCTCTTTCTCCCCCTTGACACCACCGAAGCCACCACCTCCATTCTCATCTTCATTTCAAGCTCATTTCTTCATTTTTCACTTGTTTTCTTCGCCAGCGACCACCTGTTGAACCCACCACACTGGACCACCCTCTTGCTTCATCGTACGACCGCTGGATCACCATTGTACGACCACCAGACCACCATCCAGCTGCCGTTCGGCCTTGTAGCCCTCTCCCTCGATGTGTTTCGGAGCTTGAGTCATTTGTGAGTGGCTTTCTAGCCTTTGATTAGGGCTTTGTTGCTTGTAGGGAGTAGTTTAGGGAAGATTAGTGGTAATTTATGTTATCTAGGTTATGTGCCATGAGGTTTAGTGGTTAAACATGTGATTTGGATTATGTGCCATGTGGTTTAGTGGTTAAACATGTGATTTGGGTTATGTGTCATGTGGGTTAGTGGTTATCCATGTCATTTGGATGATGTGTCGTATGGTTTAGCAGTTAAACATGTTATTTGGGTTATGTGCCATGTGGTTTAGTGGTTATCCATGTCATGTGCCATGTGGTTTAGTGGTTAAACAAGTTATCTGGGTTATGTATCATGTGATTTATTGGTTAAACATGTTATTTGGATGATGTGCCATGTGGTTTAGTGGTTAAACGTGCCATTTGGGTTATGTGCCATGTGGTTTAGTGGTTATCCATGTCATTTGGATGATGTACCATGTGGTTTAGTGGTTAAACATATTATTTGGGTCATGTGCCATATGGTTTAGTGGTTAAACATGTTATGGATGATGTGCCATGTAGATTAATGGTTAAAAATGATAATTGGAATATGTGCCATGTGAATTAGTTGTTAAACATGATATATGGATTATGTGTCATGAGTTTGGGAAGTGAATGGTGCATATGTGTGATATAAGTGATGTGCATGTTTAGAATGATGACATTTGACAAGTGAAGTTGCTTATCACATAAGCATCAAATGGGTTAAATGAGAAAGCTAAGAAATGGATTATGTGATGGTATGCTTGTGTGATCACCTAATACCCTAATACGTTTTACGCGAGGTGTGAACCCATCCTGAGGCATTTTAAGTGAGACGATGCTTGATCAAGTTCGGATGTCCTCAAGTCAATGGGATGCCATTTGCGGATGGATTTCGGAACGAAGCTCCTTATAGGAATGCCCCCAAGTCAATGGGATGCTGCGCTTGATAGGGCAAGACAATGCCCGATTATGCCAGATGATTTGCAAACCTTCGGGTTGGCTTTGGGTCCTGAGTGGCAGTAATAATCTAGACAAATGTGTATGGGAAGTGCATGAGATTCATATGTGATGAGGTTTGGATTATTGCATGGCATGAGCGCATGACTTAGATCATAATGCGTATTCCTATGTTTAGCTCGAGAACATGAAGTCTATGTTATGAAATTGCCTGTGCATCTACATTGATGGTCTTGTATGGTAGACGAGTTGTTACGAGATTGATGAGAGCAAAGTGAGAACCATGTTTTGCCATTGATAGATATTTGTATGTTTAGGGCGTTTCCGAGGTGAACGACTTTCCTACGAGAGGTCTAGGAAGTTCACTCATTGAGTTTCTCTCATATTTGTTTGTTGAAATATTTTCAGGCCCTAAGAATGGTTGAACCATTCCGTAAGATTCGTTTTGGCCTCCCTATCGAGCATAGTCAGGAGTTGACGGAGGACTTGGTAGTGGGAGCGGACGACGTGCACTATACGCGATATGTCCCGACCATTTGGGTCAATGAGGGTTTGCCTAACCTTGTGCTATACCGATTCATGGCCTGGTACTTTTTAGGTAGGTGGCAAGAGCCATGGTCCCATCCGTGGCTTCAATGGTCCATCCAGTGTTAGAAGATCTAGGGGCAGCATCAACTGGCATACCAAGGATGGGGACATTCCTAATGGGGAGGTATTCGACCCCAAGATCAACCCCGCATTGATCACCAAGTCAGAGGCCTAGATCCCAGAGGCCATTGGGGTTTAGGTAGACGTGAGGTTTTAGTACTTTTTGAACCACCCTTGTAGTATTAGAGGCATAGGTATTACCCCCGAGCCCTTTTTGAAGGAAGTTGTGAAGAAGCGGTTAGGCATGTTGGAGGTGAAGAAGCTAGTTAATTAACCATTGAACTCATGTTGTATGAGACGTTTACTTGTAATGCTCTTCTATATATATGAATATGTTTTTAACTATTCATATTGTTTGATGATTGGAGATTTGCTCACGTTTCCACTTGTGCATTTATATGTTATTACGATTTGGGTCGGCGATGCCTCTTGGGACGTTGCAATCGAATGACCAAAGGATAAGTAAAGGTTCGATGAGCATGGGTTGTCGCGCGGTTGTAGAGGTTCGGGGCGTGACAACTCTTCCTAGGACGCCCATAAGTCAGATCTTTTAGAATACGGTATACCAAATTAAAAGAAATTGCCAACTTCAAACATTCACATTTTATGAAAATCCATGCTCGCAATAAGATGAATAGATGTGCATTACTAGATAATGCAAAATGATGATAATTTAAAAGAGCCAACAAGTGTTGGTTTAGATGGTAAGATGGTAAATGAGTTTGCTTCTTTCCTTATGGTCTCAGGTTCAAGCCTTCTTGGAGCACTCGTAAAGTTGTGAATGCACCTAGCCAACATGGGGAGCATGCCTTTAAGATCGCCTAGGGAGGTGCCTATATTGAGTGAGATTATTTGTTTCACGAAAAATTGATGATTTGGAAAATAGTTTTTTAAAAATGATCGTTTGTATTGATTGAAATAATTAGTCAATGTAAAATATTTTCATTATCGTTAATAATTTATGTATAAATATTTTCATGAATGATAAAAATATTTTACATTCAATTAGTTTTGTAAGTGATATAAGCAATCATTTTGAAGAAAACGTTTTGCAAGTCATTCATTTTCCGCGAAACGAAGCCTTAATGGATGTGCATGTGGAGTTTTGCTGGACCGACTAACAATTATTTTTAAAGTTTAATATGTTAGACAAAAGCATGATTCAATATTGTCTCTGTAAATGCTCAACATATGGTAGCATGAAATGATGTATTTTTCATATTTGGCTTCCATAAATGGTCTTTTTCTTTCTTAGAGCCATCATGAGAACACAGTTTAGTCACATGGACAACTATAAAAGATGAAACTACCTTGATTAGTTCATTCATCTAGCAACAACTTCTTATAAATACTTTAACAGTTCATGTGGAATCCGCCTCAAAATAAATGGATAAGTCGAAGGTTGGTTAGCAATTTTAAGTATGCAGTTCGGATAAAGTTGCTGCTTAGCCTAAGGGAGAAGGTTCAGGTTCCTTAGATGCTACTGGGTGTGAGGTTTTGTTGTTCTTTTATCTTTTTGTTGTTTTGTAAGGAAGGTTGTTTATTGCTTGGCTTCATAAGCTGCGTCTGTTCAGATTGGCTTTACGTTGCTTTATGACATGGTCTGTTGGATATGAAAATTGATTGTTCCACACCCGTCCTTTGCTTTTGAGCAATGAAGAGAGGTCCAATATGGCAAAAAACTATAGATGGAGATTTGTCAGATTTTATATGTCGGAGTGAGAGGAGAGAGTAACTCGTCAGAGGATAAATTAAGTTAATATAGATAGGTGGCACATATTGTATTCAAGGCTGTCGTTTCACCTTTATATACTTAGGGTACATTTCAAAATCCCAGAATCTAAAGTTTACAAGGACCGTGTGTCCACCTCAAGATGAAAGGAAAAGGAAACTGAAATTGTTGAGCGAACTTACTTTATGAGTGTAATGCCGAACAAATTATGTATATGGTGCTCACGAGAAAATAGAGATATATTTCAACATATGCGTCGATTTATAGAGATATCCCCATTGGCCAGGTCATTAGCCTTTACTGTAAGTTTGTGATCACTTTCAGTCATACATCATACCTGGGAATGTATTGTTCTTTCATTAGTTCACCTTTCCTGATGGTTTATCTCATACCCAAGTAGCTACTCAAAATTGTCCAAATCATTTTATCTTTGAAAAATATCTGAATAAAAGGGTAGCATAAGGGCAACAACTTTCTATATAATAATAGGGACATCTATATGTTATTCCTGAGAACTGTGAAATGCGTGACATTAATTAATACAATTTTTTTTTAATGTAATTATCTATAGAGACGGAATAGCCAACTTAAATAAGTGAAATCCTAGATAACATGCTGCTTTAATTAATGTAATGCACATTTACTATAGTCCGTTGATGATAGTGGTTACATCAGAAAATAATTTATTCTCTTTAATGTCTTTTTCCCCTGTCACATTGCATCTAATGACTAATTGGAGATGGATTCTTTCTAGCCCGGGATAAAATACTGAAATCTAAAATCGAGAGAAAAGTTCGTCACTTGAAATGTCTAAACCCTAAAATGGTGACAAAAGCGCATCTTGCCAACAATAATCAAGTTGTTCATTATAAACTAACTGAGAAGCTTTTCTTTGGATGAAACGAGACGAAGACAAAGTGTGCACACATCTCCCAATAGATCTAGTCAATTTTCCATGAAGCATCAGCACTTATATTCTTTTCAATTCACTTTCGCAACGTGCGTCTGTTCCCCACTATCACTTAATCAATTAGCTGGTCCAATGAACAACGCAAAGGGACATCATTACGACGAGGTTTCACATAACTAATTGTCTGAGCATGTGAAGTCCTGCAATTTCTTAGGGTTTCACTCACGGGACAATGAGAATCTTTCTCTTTCTGTTTTGGTCACAGCACAAAGAGTATCATTCAATTATTTTTCTTTCAGTGATTCTCCTCGTATGCGCACAATTAGTAACAGATTTCTGCCCTAAAAGGAAAGAACCCGAAGGCAAAATCTGGAAAGAAGCTCAAGCACTACACGACTTATTATATATTCTGACTTCAAGTGGTTAATGTTTATTACTCTTCGTTATGCCAAACTGAGAAATCTTCAAGAAATAGGAAGTGTAACGACAAGTTTGACATCCTCTTTTCTTGCCTATGTGGTTGGCTGATGCAAAGTTCAAACAAGGGGCAAGATTAAATATATATAAACTTCAAAGGTCAAGAAGGCAAATGTCTCAAGAAGATAAAGGTCTCAGGGAATTAGGGTTCAAAGGTATAACTTCACACATAATAATCACTACCGTAGTAGGTGGAAGACAAGCAATTTTTTTTTTTTTTTGTCAAGGTTAAAATATTTACAAGAAAAGTATTGCATAAAACCATGTCATCCTTCAATAGGATTTTATCGCACTCGCATCATTTTGTGAATATATTTCGTTAATTGGTATTAGTATCTCTAGCATTATCTTAAACAAAACAGTACTGCTGGCTAATCTATTAAACCTACCTCCGTTAAACTTCTATATAATAATTAGTAGAATTGGTTAAGAGAATTACCCATGTGTCAGCTAGAGGTTTGTGAAGACAACAGCTATCTTCTTGAACTTAGTAACAGAAATCTAATCGAGGAATCGTATTGAGCACACTTCATAGAAGACTGGGTCAATCTATTGTCGTGAAAAGGGAAAATTTTCCTAAAGCTCAAAACTTTTAACATGTACTGTTTGTGTAAAATATTTTTGCCATATGATGATTCTTGCAAATTTGGAAGGACAAGTCTTCCTTGACTTATAAAGTGGCAATCTTAGAGTGTGCTCTTAAGAAAGAGACAATGATTTGCACATTTAATTTATTTTAGAAACATGAATTTCTAATTTATAAAATAGGAAAGATTCAATTAGAGAAAGTGTAAATAGGCTTAGGAATCAACTTTAAGATAATATTGTTTAATTTTAAATTATGATTTTATTCATATTAGGAGATCATCGTTAACAATTCATTGCAACAATTTACATGGGCTTCATCAAAGTATTTTCGGAAAAAGGTTTGAGATTTTAATTCAATCGTTGGGTTTACATATATAGTAGAGATTATTGAAACTCAAATAGAAACAATGTTCATATATGTGCTTGATGCGCGACTCGTTGAGTTCATATATGTTTTTTTTTCGTTCAAAAGTTCGTGTATGGTTTGCCTTGTAACTTTTTAACGTTTCTGTCTAACATGACTTCTAAGTTAAACATAGATCCATAGTTTTACAAAAGGGAAAAGTCAAAAAGAGAAAATCTTATCTAGTTATTATCTATATATTGTATACATAATATATTGTCAAGTTACTATATCCACAAGATTTTATTGCACTAAAAAGACAAGATTTTCGAATATCATCATAAATATTCTATTAAAATGTCTAGCGTATGTATATGAAAGTTGGAGGCGGAGGTAACAGATTAAATAAAGAAAATTAGATCAAAAGCATGTCGTATGAATTATCAACCAAAGGATATCAATGAATCAATAAACTTCCAATAGAAATCTCTTCAGGTAAGACACGTTCACCATAGCTCACTGATTAATCTTTCCTGGAATAAAGAAAAGGAAAATCTGCAAGCAAAGAGGTTTTGCTGGGATTATATTATTTTATGAAAGCTATCTCGTGATAGGAGCAAATGGAGAATGGAGAATGAAATGAGCATGAAATTGGACTTCATCATCAACAATAATTGATTATTGGAAAAACCTGGAGGTGTGCAAAAGTTGTCTAATGACGTTGCCGATGACATGTAAACCAAACCATGCGGAAGTCATCTATGAGCGAAGCAGAGCATAAGACATAACAAACTAATGAAACTTGTAAGCCTAGCTGGGGTTTTATAGAAGTTTACAAGGAAGACAACCAAACGTGGGCTATTATTATTTTTTTTTTCGGCCATCAATGTTGAAAGCATAATTTCATAGATATATCGTTAACAAATAAACGAGAGAATTCATGATCAGAAGAAAGGGCAAGTTGAGGGGACACTTGATTGACTAGGTTGGCTTTCAATTAATACGAATTTAAAAATCTGTAAGTGCATACTTTCTGGGTATCTTCATAAGTCTTGAAGTTACGCTTTTTGTCTCTAACATCTACCATTCATCTCAATAATGCAGATAAGTATTCATTGAATTTTGAAATGATATCACAAAAAACCCCCGAATTGTGCTCACTATGATACAAATACCCTGAACTAATTCCCCGAACTTATACTAATATGGCAAGTGTACTCTGGATGGAATTGAAATAGATTGTACATATATTACATATGTATAAATTTGGATTTTTTCATGACACTAAAATGTTTGGGGCATTTGTGTCATGATGAGTAAGTTTAGGATTTTTGGTAATATGAAAAAAAGTTTGGGCTATTTGTGTCACAGTAGGCAAGGTTGATTTTCTTTTTTGGTATTTGCTCTCGAACTTTTAGCAAGTTTATAATAAAAAAAATAGTTAAAGGCACAAAAAGTGTGATAGGAATTACATGCTTTGGCACGATTTGAGTTCGATCATTTCTGATACAATGTTCAGTGTGTGTGGGATCCTAGATTTGTGAATGATGATTGAGGGGTGGTCGCCATCATTAGGCATCTTGGGGTGGCCGCATGGCTGTGAGATAGTCGGAAGCAAACATCTCTATCAGCCTAAGAAACACTAACTCCAGTAGGTATATAGCAAGCCCGTAATGACATCCTGTTTTTTTCTAGACGATATACAGGATATTAGAAAGCCTACAGTATCCTTCCAAATATGACATATGGGGTCGGCCATGTGTATCAGGTGTATTAAGCGCACGATATCTTCTAGTTTTCCTTTTCTCCGGTAAATTAGTAACCCTTATTAGCACAGAACTCACATGGTCAATGCAAAGATACAAACCCGTCAGACCCAAAAGAGAAAAATAAAATAAAATAAAAATGCAAACCCAGATTAGCTACGGGGCTAAAACTTTGTAAACCAGATAGTTACCAGCTAAAGGAAACTATAACAGACGTTGCATTTAGCAAAAAGAGGTCTTCATAGGCTAGCTTCAGAAGCTTTAACTGAGATATTACCCTTTCAAATGCAGAACCGCCTAACCGAAGATTAAATGATTGTTGGAAAGCCACATTATAGCTTAGCTGTCCTCCGCTGGTTGAAGGCTTATTGACGCCTGCCTGGATGGAAAGATTTCGTGTACTCATGATATAATCCGAGGTTGAAGTTTCGGATACATTTATTGTGACGATCCAGACTCGGGGCAGTACAGAGGGACGGACTAAGATTGCCTTAGCAGTACGAGGACGACGCTAAGGACATTTCTCCTGTCCCACATCGCTTAGGGGGGAGTCCTGGGGTTAGTTGATAAGTCTTGGATTCCCCTAATCTGTGTAACGCGTTTTAAAGCCGTGAGAACTCAGTATTCAAAATGGACAATATTACACAATGGGACTCAGGGCGTTACATTTACAACATTGATGAAAAATAATAATGATAAAGAGACAAGGAAAGAATTAAGCGAGAAAGGGAAAATAAAAGACTTCTATATAAACAGACCGTCCCAAAACTCCTTTTACCGATGGTAAACAGAGACAGAAGAGACAGTGTTAAGGTTGGACAAGATTGTCTCTTCCTCTTAAAAAAGGACACGCTATATTCATAGGGAAAATCTAACGACATTTTCGAGAAGGGAAAAACATCAAAGTTGTGGCGTCGGTGAATTAACATTCGGCCATTATATTAATAAACGTATGCTGTACAAGCGTGTGTGCTCGTCGAGCAGTTAATAATTATACAAAATATAACAAATACACGAACTAGCATGGACACTCGTCCGTGCTCTCTATAAATTTTTTATTCGATTTTTATTCGATTTTGGATATGCGGGACATGTTATTTTCTCTTGCACGGTCATATTAACTCATTTCATAAGAAATGACTTACTATATTTCTCTCTTCTCACTTTTGGACTTCCTAACTTACCCTTTCATTCTATACCTCACTCTCCCCTATTTGATGATTAAACGTGCATAATTATCTGAACCCCAAGAAGACATTATGAGAAAACTTCAAAAAGTTATGACTCACTCACTCCCCTTTGCGATTTAATTTGACAAAATGTAACTCGTTAATGAAGGTATCAAAGTGTTCAAGGTTATTCAAACTTGCATGGCCACTAAACAAAATTAAAATAAGAATTTATATATGCTTAAATATACATGAAACAATTTTTTTTTTTTTGAATCTAGGGTATAAGATGTCAAAATAAACTATTCTTTTCGTTGCTTCAGCTGGAAAAAATCTATTTTTTATTGTCTTCCCAGAAAAAAAAAAACCATAAGATATTATAAGGATCCGAAATAGAGGGCTGATATTGAACCAAAAAATCACCTCAACAAATTATTCCAATGGTTAAAAGTGACACCACGGCAGTTCTGTATTCTCCTTGATTAATTAAGGCTCGCTATGGTGAACGATTTTTACCTTGGCACCTAAATATGAACGTGTTTATTTTATGTAACTTTTGAAGATAAAATCTTCCAATTTAGTCTCTATATAAATGACATGACCTTTGAAAACAAAATAGCGGTGAAACATGCACAGCATAGCAAGCTCAATTTCCTTAATCTAACATATGTTCATATGAATCCAAGAACAGAAGACGTCATTTTCATTCTCAATGTGTCCTCATTTTCTCCGTACTTGGGCACTCAAAATTTGTTTCCCTATCTAGCATGATGGTCTAGGTTGTCCGGAACTAGTTCCACCCAATATTCCGTTACATATAATCGTCGTTCAATATGAGCGTGAAACACAACACCTTCCACCGACCCTTCTCCGTTGTTAGTCCTACTTTCCGGCGCAGTTAACTACTATCAACTTTGAACAGTCTTTGAATAATCACAACAACAAATTTTGGTCCTCTAGCGGCAATTTCTTGACCGGCCATGAAAATTCTAAGCACATAAACTTCTCGGAACTTTCGTTACCCGCCTGTTGAATTCAGATGTGCCTGGAACACATCAACGATCCTATCCGTTTGCATACATTGAGAGGATGAAATGCACTCATTAGTTACTGGGTTCACCTTGTTGGGATGCAGATGAACTCCGTTCTTTTTTTATTTATCATGACATGGCATACCGAATATTCAACTCGTCGCCGGACATATAATGAAATTAACTAGTTATGCTACCCATCTATATATACTTATCTCAACTGACTTTCTCAGAATTATTGAGATTGTCAAATTTATCCTCACGATTTAATAGTTAAGGTAATATCTTTTAGGGGAAGAAGGAAAACTAATGGATTAAGATTCCCACATGATCGGGATGCCATGTTTTCAGTATGTAATAGATTATAGACAACATCCATGCGACTATCAAAGAAACTTTCCAAAATTTGTAATTTAGAAATTATAAAAAAGAAAAATGCAGCTATGAAAAATTCAAAAAGTGAAAGTATACGTTAGTATCCTAATTCTTATTGTAAAATCTAAACTCAAATATTGTACAGAGTAAAGAAAAAAAGGTCACATGGGTGGATACTCCCTAGCAACGAAGTACTATCAATACCAATATTGACATACGACATGACACGACACGACATGAGACGACACAACACGACAACATGTCATTTCTCAAAAATAGAGAAATCCGACATATTGAGATATGTTGTAATTAAATGTTTCTTTTTATAAACATAATAAATTATTTCAATCAAATTAATTTGATTCAAATTCATAAATAAATAAATAAATAAAAAGAGCCTAGAATGAATTTACGCTAAAAAACATAAATCCACAATTTGTTAATATCATTCATTGTTTCAATTTGATAAATTCAACTGCATTTTATCCCAATAATCCATAAAACTTGGAAAAAAAAAAAGCAATCCATATTCCACTATTAAATTTAACATTTAATAATAAGTCGAAAAAAAAATTCTTATTTCACCATAAAATATAATAAGAAGTCTTTCCCCCTTTATTATTTATTATTTTTTTTTTATATATTTACATTTTGACCCTTCATGTATTGAAAATTTTCAAAATTGACCCTGTACGTACCAGAATCGCGTGTCAGAATTCTAGATTCACATGTCAAACTATCTCAAGAGAATTGTTCACGTGTCGGATTTACTGACACTTGTTGATTGTGATATGAAAGTTTCTGGAAAGTGTAGGTGGTTTGCAGCCTAGCTTTAACGTTAGATGGACTTTGGAAATTTTTTTTTTTGATTTTTCCCCATTTGACTTTTATTTAACTCAAGATCTTTTTAAACTTATAATATACTTTTAATTCTTGCGATGAGGAAAATTTCTGGTGTCCTGTCAAGTTCGTGGGGGCAATGCGATCTATTTCAAGGCTTCGTAAAGGCCAATGCAACAAGTTGCAGCTTATCTTAATGGCCATAACTATTAGTTTAATGTATGCTATTGCTGAACACATAAAAGACCTCATAATTCTGGGGATTACACGTCAGTGGCCAGCGTCATTACAAAACGTTTTACCCATCTGAACCTGTTTTTTTGTTGATAAAGGGAGGGCGTAGCCCTAATGACATGCACTTCCGAATATAAATAATAATCTTCCCCATTTTATTTTCATAATCTTCTTCCATTGCATAGTCACTGCTCAAGCTCTTAAGTCCGGCATGTTTTGGGTTAAACTATCCTTCTTATCTGATACCTTATGAATTCAAATGAAGTTAGAAAAGTCTATAGTTTGCTGAGAGTAAAAAATTTTGGACATTAAGTAATATCATATGGTAATTTGATCGTAGAGTTATACAATTACAAATCGAAGAAAGTTAGGAAATAAAAACTTGGAACTCCCTAAACTTCTGCAACCTAGGATTAATAAGCAATATTTTCTTTGATCAACATGCTTATTAATTCTTTTCAACCTATTTCATTGAAATCTTATAAGAAACTTCACATGTACAAAGACTTTTTACAAATCTTTTACTTACGATGAACAAAAATTAGATGCACTATCGATGAAACATGCTTGAATATATAATGGAGGTTTGCTTTTCTAAGGGATTTTTGTAAAACTTTTGTAAAAAGAACTTGAATTTCGAGACTTTTTTCCATTTCACACTTTCGATTTTAACTTAACTCAAACAACACTATACAAATTGTAGAGATTAACCATAGAAACTCCTTTGTAGCTCACAATTATTTGTTGTCTCTATATAGATGACTGAAGTACAACAACTCATTAATTGATACATAGAATTTCGTATAACACTCTTTAGGAAACACTTTGTACACCTAAGAAAGCGTAAGTGCCTAAAAGTTCAATCGTTTAAACAATTTTTCCTATCGATTCAACAATGTTTTGCACTGACTTATTACAAATAATGATTGGTCAAATCGATGTTTTTCAATCTTTTGCAACATGAGACAAATTAGAGAAATCAAGATAATTTTTCGATATAAAAAGTATTGCTTCAAAATAAACTGCACTAGAAGAGTTATCAACTTTAAAACAAAATTATTGCCCCCAAAAGCTTGTCGTGACGGAACCCTAGAAAAGCTAAGACTGCATTGATCTTGTAGATCGTTTGTCGTGCTTGATTGTTTATACAACAAAGAAATCAAATTGATGATCATCCTTAAACAAAGAAAATTTTTTTATATTCTTTTTGAGAGAATCCAAAGAATTCACGGACTGTCATATTGACTCAGTCAATAATTAAAGCATTTGCAACACACTAATATATATTAATGTGATGATGATCGTGGAGCAACTTATACTTCCCATCATTGAATATAAAAGCCACGTTGTAAAATGCAAACTAATCTATGTTTTCCACTAAAAAAGTTGACCACAATAACTTGCTGTTGGAATGAAATTATTAACTTGATTATCATGATAACAACATAGCAAGTGGACCACGTGTATTGAGAGATGCGTACGCATTATCCTCTGCTTTTCTTTTTTTCTTTTTCACCAAAAAAACACCTGAATGTATGGTGGACAGCTGTACTTATGTTGTTTGCAGAAGCTTTTCACGTCATTTTAGCATCTACACATTTTAATAGACTAATCTCTTCGCTTTAAGTATAAGGGAAAATATCACGCAAAGGATGATGAATGATTAAGGATAAGATGGAAGAGATTCTTTGGAGATACTTTGATCACTTGGAGAAAAAAAAAAGGCTTGCTTATGTTATGGTCAGGATATTTGAGTATGGTGAAAACTTCGATTTAAAAGAGTAGGGGATGATTGAAAAAATAAGATAAGAAGAGACGCAAGGAAATAGTTTTACTTAATACAAAATCGAGCACGGAAATGTGAAGAAAATCAGAGAGCCGATTCTATTTAGTTGTTTTATTGTTGTAGTAATAGCTAAAATCATTCACAAAATTAATTTAAACGCATATGAGATATAATGAAAATGTATATGAAAAATACTATGGCATACCATAGTCATGAATCCATATATAGACTTATAAATTGCTCCAAATGTTGTTAGTTCACATATCTATAGATAAGCGAACTTTTTATTATCTAAAGATAGATTAATAGGATTTTTTTATTAAAAAGTTTATCAAAAAGTAAACCTGATGAAAAGCTTTAAGGGTCTCAGATTCATCATATTCACCTTCCATCAATAGACACGTCTCTTTTGTATTAAACCTGATGCTTTTCAATAAGTCTCTCCTGCCTATATATTTGTATGAGGATAGTGTCAAAGATGTAACATACTAAAACGCATCCTTTTCGAATAATAATTAAAAGGCGTGTATATTAATGTGAGTTGTTTTGCTCTAACAATGGTTGTCGTTCGTGTATATGCCCATAGAACTTTTTTCACTATTTATGCTCGACAGAGAGAAAACTTCACTCTTCTTTTCCTGTTTGATTTTTTTTTCCTATTTCATTTATATATGAGATGGCTGCATTCTTATTTATGTTTCGTAATGATAGGATTTCGTGAAAAAAAAAAAAAAAAAAACAAAGAAATCAGATAATACTGTACTATAAGTTAATAGGACCAGAGTCTCAAGGACAACTTATCTCAGATCCTCACATGTATTCAAAACTGCCATTTTTTTTTACAATTTTTCAAAAGTATATATTCTCAATATTAAGGAGAATCATCCCTCTTTGCTTATATCATTAATTTGAGCCCGTATTTGTGAAATTTATTTATTTTTATTAATAATTACTATTGCTAAACAATACTAAAACGTCCAAAGTCCGAATTTGTAGACATACTATCTTGAAGCCAAGTCCACGAGATTTGCTATTCTAAATACTCATCACCAAATAGGGTAATCTTTTATGGGAAGTCTCACACTTCATAATGACCGTCACAAGTGGAACTTCGAATTTCGAAGTGATTTTTGACATATCAGGCTAGCTATTAAGGCCCAGCAACCTAGGTGGCTTTATTGGCTTCCCAAAAAAAGGGGTAAAATCCGATTACCAACATTTCAACTGGAAAATAGATACCGGTCATTTTTGTAGCTATAACTATGATTTAGATTCCATTCCACACTTTCATATCCATGAAACTATCAAAAACGCAATTCCACCGTCCGTCACTGCTGCCTCCACCGCGACCTTTGAGGATTTCTCGTCATGGAACTAAATGAGGCTAGAATTTCAAATGATAACTCCACGAATATTTGTTTTTATCCCAAATTGGTTAATTTTAAGAATCCAGTTTGCATGGAGTTGTTTTTCTTCATGAAACGTGTGTAGGTGCATCCAAAGTCACCTTGATCCTTGACAATCTAGGATTCCTCATGAGGTCCACATCATGATTCCAGATTTATTATTTTATATGCAGCCTAGCTTATGCCAAAGTTAAAATATTGCCAAGAGTCACAATTATAAGTTGGTGCATGGTCACAATTTTCTGTCGGATTAACAACAACTAGACAATAAAAAAATGATCATTCCTTTCTCTGCATGTCTAATTTCAAAGCCTTATCCTCTGGTATGAGTTGTTTCTTTGCAAGTTGCATTTGTTAATTACTAATGTTGCCAAACATGTACAGCCACTTTTGCTAAACTATATCCTTCCAGATGTCTTACTAGATTCGTTGGTTGTTGATATTAACACCCCATTAAAGTAAACCATCTTTAAATTTCCAATAAAATGCTTCTAGGTTAAAGTAGCCGTCCTTTTCAGTCCTTACCACATGTATTGTCCGGTAGCTCTCGGGTTTGAATAAACTCACGTGCATCATCGAAAAAACAGAGTTTACGCATCTCTAACAGCCCATTTCCAGATGTATTGATTTTCTTAAAGAAGCACTGTTTACGATGCCCGAATACCTGGGACAGAAGCTTACACACACACACACACACACAGAGATATATATATATCTGCTCTTTCACGGATCAGAATCTAATCTACTTACCATTTCAAAAATATCAAGAGACCCAAAGCCATTTTCGATATCGTAAGTTCTCCAAAAAATGCTTTTATGTACTCAGCTGTAATATACTTCTGCTTCCATAGAAGCAACAGTAGGCACACAAAAAAACTCTCAAAAGAGTAATTTTTCAATTGTTTGAGATTGTATGGAAAGAGAAAAGAAAAAGAAAAAAAGAATGTTCAGAATTAGCCTCATGTACTATTCAAGAGATAAACTACTATTTAGAGGTCGCAATATCTATTACAATATTAGACCACGGAAAAATAAAGGTGGTGAACTGTTCCCTTTGGTGCAAATATTTTCCCTTGAATTTTTTATTTTTTTACGTTAATGAACAATATCGTAAGTTTTGGTCGAACATATATAGGAGGGAAAACTCGTGTTAAGACACAAGACATGAACTAGCACTTAGTATTATTTTTTCCAAAGACGAAAAAAAAAAAAAAAAAAAAAAGCAGGAAGAGAGAAAAAATATGTAGCATCTCTTGTCCATTAGACAATAGCATTCGCTTATTGAATAATTAAGTTAAGTCAACAAATGATGCTTAATGCAAGGAAAACGAGTTTGGGACACCTAGAGTGCCATAACTTGGCACAGGAGGACACTTAAATGTCATAACTTCGGAAATGTACACTTAAGTGCCAATTTCGGCGTAAAGTGGAACACTTAACTACCACTCCGGCCAAAATCAAGCCAAATGGGTAACGTGGCAATTTTCCGGCGAGTTGGACACAAAATGACACCGTTTTGCATGCTGACGTGGCGAGAAAATGCAAAAATAACGTCGTTTTTGTGTCGATGTGTAAATAATTAATATAAAAATTAATTTAATTAAATTAAAACTTAATTTTATTTAAAATATTCTAAAATATAAAAAACTTAAAATTAAAAAAACTCAAAATATAAAAAAAACTTAAAATTAAAAAAACTTAAAATTAAAAACTTAAATTTTAAAAACTTAAAATTTAAAAAAACATAAAAATTAAAAAACTTAAAATTTAAATAACTTAAAATTTTAAAAATTAAAATTTAAAAAACTTAAAATTAAAAAAAAATTAAAATAAAAAAACTGAAAATTTTAAAAAATGAAAATTTAAAAAACTTAAAACTTAAAATTAAAAAAAATTAGAAAACTTAAAATTTAAAAAATTAAAAATTTTAAAATTAATTTTTAAAAAATAATATTAAAAAGATAAAATTTAAAAAAATTAAAATTAAAAAAAAAACTTAAAATTAAAAAAATTAAAATTAAAAAAATTTAAAATTTAAAAACTTAAAATTTAAAAAAACTTACAATTTAAAAAACTTAAAATTAAGAAAAATTAAAATTGCCACCTCAGCCGCCCCCTTCGGCCCCCCTTTTTTAATTTTTTTTAATTTTTTTTTTAAAATTTTAAAGTTTTCTTTTAATTTTAAGTTTTTTAAATTTTAAGTTTTTTAAAAAGTTTTTTAATTTTTTTAATTTTAATATTTTTAAATTTTATGTTATTTTAATTTTAAGTTATTTTAATTTTAAATTTTAAGTTTTTCAAATTTTAAGTTTTTAAATTTTAAGTTTTTTTTTTTTAAATTTTAAGTTTTTTAATTTTAAGTTTTCTAAATTTTAAATTGTAAGTTTTTAAAATTTTAAGTTTTTTTTTTTTTTTTTTAAAATTTTGCGTTTTTTAATTTTATGTTTTTTATATTTTAGAATATTTTAACTAAAATTAAGTTTTAATTTAATTCCCTAGTGGCCACCCTTCCAAGGGGAGGTGAGTGATTCAAATCTCCACATTCTGGGGGATGGGGTGGGGACGCGTAAGTTTCAAGTGGGTTTTGACTTCCACGCCCGCAAGAGAAAGTAGAGAAAAGTCCGAGAGTGAGTGTAGAATAGGAATAGAGTAGGACTGACAAAAAAAAAGTTTTAATTTAATTTAATTAATTTTATATTAATTATTTATACATCAGACACAAAACGACGTCGTTTTTGTATCTTCTCGCCACATTAGCATGCAAAACGGCGTCGTTTTGTGTCCAACTCGCCCGAAAATTGCCACGTCACCCATTTGGCCAGATTTTCGCTGAAGTGGCACTTAAGTATTCCATTTAACTTCGAAATTGACACTTAAGTGTACATTTTCGAAGTTATGGCACTTAAGTGTCCTCCCGTGTCAAGTTATAGCACTTGGGCTGTTCTTCTGCCCAAGGAAAACACATATTAAAAGCACCTTGCAAACTTTCATAATAAAATAAGTGTCACCTTTACACCTCTAGTCTTAAGCTTTTGGATACGTTCGTATTTGTTCCACAATTTCTTCAAACAATTCAACGTGTGGAAGAAAATCTTTACCCAATACGCATGATGTTAGAAAGTCTCGTGAGAAGTTAAATTCTCTTTTTTTCTTTTTCATCACTCACGATCCTATGGCTAAAGTTCAAGTCAAACTTTCCTAACATGGGATGGGTTTCCTTGCAATTCAATTATGGGTTGGATTTCAAAACAATTGTGATTAACTTTGAGTCACAATCAATAAATCTCCACGTTAGCAAGAATTTTTTTTTTTTTTTTTTTTTTTTTTTTTTTTTTTTTTTTTTCGGTTCTACTCTATTCCTACTCTAACTCTTATTTTCAGACTTTTGTCTTGCTTCCTTACAGGGTGTGAGAGTCGAAATTTATAATTGAAACTAAATTGTCTTCATTTCAACTTTTCTGAGAAGGTGGGGATTCGAACCCCCCCACCTTCCTCTTATATATATATATATATTTTTTTTTTTATTTATATATATACTCTATTCCTATTCTACACTATCTCTCGACTTTTTGCCTTGCTCTTGCGGGCGTGGGAGTCGAAACCACTCTTGAAATTTACGCGTCCCCACCCCATCCCCCTCGAGAAGGTGGGGATTTGAACCCCTCACCTCCCCCTTCCATGTTGGAAGGGTGGCCATTAGAGCGAACCCCCAGTGGTTTCCTCTTCCATATTGAAAGGGTGGCTATTGAACCCTAGTGATTAATAGGTTTTAATTGGCTAGCAAAAGTTATGGAAGGCCATTTAAGTGATTGGTTTGGTTTGGTTAACCTAAATTTATCTAAACTAATTACCTAATTAGACTGGAAATTACTAGAGTTAATTACTTCAAATTGAAACTTAATTCATTTAATAGTGAAACTATTTGAACCCAATCAAAACTCGATTAATTTTGTTTGAGTTCTAATAGTTGTTTAGTCAAATTCTAGTGCCTCGACTTGCTTTCTTTTATCATCCTAGTGATTACAGAGGAAGAGTAGATCCTTCTTCTAATATATCTTCCGCATTCACGCCTGTAAATTTAACTCGAAGCTCTATATTTCACATGTCAAAAGTATATAAACTGGTTTTGGCCGGTGGTGTAAACTGGCCTTGGTCAACCATATGCTCTGAAAAAACGATGATTTGATTAATTTTCTGTACATTTAAATAAGCATCCATCGAAGTTGACGCCGTCTGGAATTTGACAAAACTTTCACCTTTCTTTCTAACGTGACAAGGGACTTTTCCGCTTCGATCGAGAATTGGTAAGACCTAAATTACATCAGACGGTGAGGCCATACGATACCAAAATTGTTTATAGCATATCAGCGACATATGCGTGTTACGACTTAAGGATCATTTCTCGAGGGACCATAACAGTAAAGAGGCATTTTATCAACCAAAAAAATTGTCAGAAAAAGGAGGACCAATTGAAATTCAATGGATTTAGTACTGCTAGGGCTTGTGAATGGGATGCCTCTATCTGGTTTCCTCGTCGTACCCTCAACTGAACAGGCATAGTACAGTAAAATCTCCTCAAGTTACGGAGATATGTCTTAGATTGTTGTACATAAGAGCTCACGTGGACTCCTTTAACTCCCTCCTATAAACAAGATTTCTATGGAATGGTAGGGATTATTCTCGGGGGTCACTAGTGAATAGATTATAGTAACATTTATCTTTTTGCCTATTTTCCCAATATAGGAAGCCCTAGCTAGGTAGCAATTTGCTTTTATTTAATTATTACCCACAAAAAGCAAATGAAAAGCTTGCTTTAATTGGACGTGGCTCCAGTGATTAATTTACCCTCTGCTGAGCACATGGATGAGTTGGACAGTTAAGGATTACGTGCCTGTAGCTAGTGTCATTTATAAAGCATTATTTGCACAATCCGTAATTCTTCATATTATACTGTGGTCGCAAGCCCTAGTTTCTTACACTTTTATTACACATGAAAAAAGGTCTATGAAAGAGAGAGAAAGAGAGGAGGTTAAAGAAAAACACGAGATTAAGGTTTCATTTATTTCATGAAAATTCAAAATTTTAAAAATAATTTTAAAAATTATCGCTTATATCATTTACAAAAATAAATGAATGAAAAATATTTTTATTGCCCACAAAAATAATTAGGCATAAATTGTTGTCGATAATGAAGACATTTTTCTTTGACTATTTTTAATTAATATAACTTATCATTTTTCGAAAATTCTTTTCAAACTGTAAATTTTTTGTGAAATAAATGTACCTTAAAAAGTGAGGACATAGGCGCATAAAGAGTGAGAAATGAACTATCATTTCAGAAGGAGCCTCCTTTCCATGTCTCTCCAGTCAAGATTTACGTCTTGCCTGTTAGAGATGTTTATGATATTGCTAGAAATATTTAGATATTTTTCATATCTCTTACGATTGTGAATATATATCATGGAGATTCTCCATATCCCTCCTGGTGCATAACTTGATTGATCATATTTCGTTTGCTTACCTTATAATCATCAAATAAAACCTATCAATAAGCTCATGTACTCTTCATTAGACATATTTTTTTTATAGTTCTCTTCTGCATTATATTTCTTATCTTGGTTCCAGAGCTAAATGTGCACCCAAGTGCAATTTTCGTATTTCATATCTTCGTTTTTTCCAATAACTTCTAATACACCTCTCTCAATGTCAATACTCAACATTGTCCGTCTCGTCCGATAGTCAACATGGCTTGTTCTGGTGTTGCGTAGTCTGCATAGTCCTATTGTCCGAAGAAGCGCCCATTTTGGAATAACCCTAGCCGCATCGGTCGTGTTTCTCCGTGGTGTTCGTAACAGCGCTAGCCGCACAAGCTGCGTTTTCGTTTATAACGCCCTGAGATCTATTACGTAATAACGCTAACTGCCTTGGTGTTTCTCCGCCAGCCACACCGGCTGCGTTTCTCCACCACTCCACAGCCAAACACTACTACCAGACCTGTTGCGATGTCAATGTGAGCCAGCTCAGGTTAGCAATCTACCAGGCGTATTTTGGATTTTATCATCCAAAGTGAAGTTGATTTCTATGCACTTTGAGTTGAGTTTAAGGGGATGTTAGAGAAATTTATAATACCTTAAAAAGATATTTAGGATATTATTCAAATCTCTTGTGATTCTATATTTATATGGAAAATTCTTCATATCCGGTTGCGTATATCTTGATTGATTGTTTTTGATTTCACTACCTTAGATAGTTATCTAATAAAACTTATAAATAGACTCATGTACTATTCATTAGGCATTATTCACATACATAAATTCCATATTTCACTCTTCCGCATTGTCATGACCTCTTTTTTTCGGTGCCCGATCGGGTCGGGCGTCTTGCGGAGGCTAATGGCTCGGCTAAATTTATTAAGCCCGGACTCTCCCAAGTCCACCAATTCACAATTTTAATAGTCCAAGTATTTAACCTATAAGTTAATTTTTAAAACGGAGTCGCCACTAATCAATTTGGGGTGGGTTGATTAGAAACCCATGTGAAATATTGAGAGAAATACTCGCTCCTACGTAACCAGAGAAATTAGGATCAGGGACTTGATTACACTAGTCAATCACTAATGTCCTTCGGTACCTAATCTTGTTTAAAACCTGAGGTTTTTTTAGATGTTTTAAGGATTTTCCATGCATTTTTGGGGAGGAAAAATATTTTTTGGGTCTTTTTCTATTTTTTGGACATAAAAGGGACTTTTGGATTTTTTTGGTTTTTTTAGAAAATACAAGTCTTTTTGGCTTTTTATGGACTTTTTGGCCTTTTTTGAAAATATGAAAGATTTTATATTTTTGATTTTTTTTGGAAAATAAAATATATTTTTCGGAAAATAAAGTATTTTTTATTTTCATTTTTTTTTAGGAAAATAAAATATTTTTACTATTTTTTAATATTTTTCGAAAATAAATCCTTTTTGATTTTTTTTTAATTTTTTGAAATTATTTATTTTTATTTATTAAAACATCATTAAAAATAAAAAGATCGGCCAGTCGGGTCTGCGGGTTGGATCCGACCTGGGTCGTTGACCCGAAACGCAGACGGGCCCGACTCGGTTCTTTTTTTTTTTTTTGGTGTAAAAATGGCACGTCGTTTTGGGAGGGACCTGGTGAAACCCTACCTGGTTCCGCGACTCGGGTCCGACCCGACGACCAGGTTGCTACTCGAAAAATCGGGAACCCTAGGGTTCTCGATTCGCGGTGCCGAGGAGGGGAGGGTTGAGCGAACGCGGCAGCGACGGCGGTGACAGCGGTGACCGGGGGGGGTGTGTGATGGTGACGGCGGCGACTACCTGTGGTGAGGTGGTGGGCGATGAGCGGTGGAGATGGCGACGGCAGAGGGTGCGCCAAATCGTTCGATCTCTCTCTCTCTCTCTCTCTGGCCGCGAGCTCGCGGATATGGGTTCGCTTGCCAATCTTGCCTGAAGTCTCTTGGAGGGAGGTCGGTGAGCTCACGACCCAATCGCTTCGCCCCTGCTCGGTCTGAGTTCCTCGAAGTCTCTTAGGGGATCCTCGGAGCTTCGCTGGCTGGTGCATCTCCTTCGATGGAGGCGGTGCCTCGGTATTTATAGGCGAGGGGGTGGCCGGTCGACGGAATTTCGACCGTCGGCCCCCAAGCGTGCTGAGCAGCTCCTGACGGCCGGACCGGTGTCCCATCCGACGCCAGCTGCTCCCCCCACGTCGCCGTCCGTCTGCTCACCCGGCGTCACACCCTCTGCGCGTGTGTTGCAGAGGCGCGAGGAAGAAGAAGACCCGGCTGGGCCGGGCTGAGGCGGAAATGGGCCGAGGGCCCATGCGGAGGCTGCTTCTCTTCTTTTTCTGTTTTTTTCTTCTATTTTTTTTTTTTTTTTTGCTATTTGTTTATTCATTATCTGAAAAAGATAAAAATAAAATAAACTAAAATAAAGTAAAATCTAATTAATTAAAAGGAAATTTTAGGCGTCAACAGCCGCATTATACTTCTAATCTTTGTTGATTCTCATATTTTCTTCTTGCATAAAAAAATAAGAAAAACAAGTCGTTCCGTAAATGATGGATAAAATTTTTCTTGTTAAGAGATTTGTGAAGTAGTTAAGCATTTACATTGAACACAACCAAAGTGAAACATTTTCTGTATAATCTTCAACGTGCATGCAGGTCAACGTGCTCTTCCAACCAACCTCCACTGTGGTTTCCTTTCACCCCTTTTTCATTCCCACCTGGCAAAGCTTTACTTAGTATTAATTTACGATGGACAAATACGGCAATAGTTGAATATTACTTGTATTCATTTTCTTCCCCTCCAGAAGAAATTGTGCTCATGCAGAAGTTAGTCCTCCGCAGTCCCATTTCCAATGTTTGGTTGTAATTGCGAATAATGGAGACTTCTGTCGGGGGACCAAGCTCGGCCGGTGGAGACTAATTGCAACATGTGAATATATGTGTTAACTTATGCATGTGAAATTTCGGGTTAACAAATTGAAAGATGAGCGTTGCAAAATGTAGATTAAGTAAAATGTAATAATTCAACAAATCTCAAATGTATCGGAAATATGCTCGTTCTAAAGTTTGACAAAAGTTATTAGGAGATGTGTGGACACTATCTATTTCTTTCCCGCCCAAAAACAGAGCACGTTAGCTTATGACGAACGGCTGCACTATGGCTGTCGGCGAGATGTCACTGTCGCCATTATAGTACGTCCTAGCAACAGCTAAGAAATAATATGACTCAATTACCAATAACGAGCACTACTTTTAGACAATTAGACACTACTAAACTATACACATATTCCCGTTTGATTCGCTGTTATCTTTGACTGGTTAAAATATTATAACATACACAGAAGCGGATGAAACACTTGCATCCATAATTTCACATGTTATTTAAGTTGTTTAGTCTCTTTAAATAATTCGATATCTAAACTTTCATAATGACGTTTGACTAACTTAACTTAAATTGAGACACAATGACCTAGCATATGGTTTCTAATTTTTATTTTTATCTTTTGCCCATTCTTGTTTAAGTTAAGGTAGTATGAGAAGCCAACTTTCGCGTGTCTGATTATATCTCCATTCCAATTCAATAAAAAAGTAGGTTATTTAGAGTGAAATTAGATGTCGAATGTGTTAGAATAATTAAATATTAAACTAAGATTTTATTTAGCAATTTGAACTTTTAAAATAGTTGGTAGTGATCCTACCAAATCACTAATTTTAGGTAAAGTCTAAACACCGTGAACATGTGATAATGGTCCCGCATGACTGCAACATGCGACCTGTCTTTTCCTCTGGCTAACAAAACTTTTGTATAGCAATCCAATGTTTTGGTGAAATCGATGTCGTATGCAAACAATAGTTGTTTATCGGCTGGACGCCGCCCAAGATAATTTAATTTGCTTCTAATTTCTTAAGCAGGATGGCTGATCTCAACAAAAGATTCTCCATTTCACCATTGTTGGGCGTTGAAGTCCAATATTTAGGAATATTTTTTACACAATTTAATTGGCAGATGTCCTTTTATCTCCCTGTTTCAAAGTGTGACTCCTTGATGAAGGAAATTGATTGATCATGTGGTACTTAAGAGCATAATTAGGCGTAGTTTTTGGATATTTTCAGGTTATTTTGGATTCGGATGATAATGAGGATTGCTAGTGAACATTGGGTCCAAGTTCATGAAATAATGGAAAATCATCCTTTGATGAAGGCATGGATGACCTACATATTCCAGATTAAATCACTAACCACAATCTACAAATCTTTCTACGCTACACGGTGTACATGGTTGCTAATTACTCGAATAGATCACTTACAGTTAGTCATATTATTTGTAAATGAATTTCATAAAAAACCGTTTCTATTTTCAGTATTACTAGAGATAGTTTTTCTGCGAGATTTACCTACAAATATCTTACTTTGTGTAACGCCCCAATCCTTGAGCACGCACCCATCCCTCACTGGTCAATTAAATAGCGATATCCCAGGACGCATCGCCGACCCATTCATTTTAAATGCACATGCGGAAGCAATTATAAAATCCCCAGACAATAACACAATGGGAGAGGAAAGTAGGGCCACAAATCTCAAACTTGAAACAACAACCACACACACACACACACACAAACACACACAACAAACTGAGTCATATATATACAATCAAAACTACAAAAGTCAGGTCCTACATAAAACCAGTTCATAAAACAGAGTTTGCAAAACAGGGGTGGGGTTCCAAACAACTACAGGTCCTCGTCCTCCCCGTCATCTCCCTCCACATTCCAGTTGGAGCCTACAACGGAATACACGGGAGAATCTGGATCTTCAAGGTCAGGATCCACCGGATCTACCACCGAACCGCCTGGAGGGTCTGCAGTGCCCTTTTCAAAAGCAACCTCCATCACATACAGAGGTATCTCAAATTCCGATATGGGGCCCTCTCTCTATCCATTACAATACAGGTGATACCATGCCCTGTATTGATAGGGCACCTTTTTGGGTAGACTCGCATCAACCCAGATTATGGACTTCACCAATTTGTACTCCAACCCCTCGGGATGCCCATGAATCGGAATATAGTACTTCTATTCTGTGATCTTCTTGGGTTGTCCAAAATGGTCAGGAGGAGCGACCATTTATGGACCTGAAATGTTATCCCACAACGGGGTGAGACGACGTCTCAACAAGTTCAACCCCTTAAGACTCGACTAGAAGCAAATATGCCCTGAGGGTTGCCTAGGCACAATCACGAGTCGGAGGACTTACCTTAGCCTCAATTTCCTTCCTGCAAGTCAATACATTTTATAATTCATCGAATCACATCAATGAATCAATTCATCACATCGGATTGAATCATCGATCAATCGACTTGGTCGATTTCATGTCAACAAGACCATTCCCCGGTCATCTCAATCAATACCATCTATAAGTCCTATCATAATCAGAACTGCTCACTCTAAGCTGATAAAATAGATAATATAGCTCACACTAAGTTGATAAATAGTATACTACTTGCTCTAAGTTGACATATCGTCCATAGGCTGATATAGTACACTGATAATGCTAACTCTAAGCTTATCTCTAACATAGTTCGCTCGAAGCTGATAAAGTGTACTGCTCGCGCTAAGTTGACATATCAAAGCCCTTAGGTTGATATAGTACACTAGTATATTGCTCTCACTAAGCTGACATATCAGAGCCTGTAGGTTGATAAAGTATACCACCCTGACCACCCAACATTTTTGCCATTTTTATCATACCCAATAAAAATACTCGCGTGTGGGTACACGGTCGACCTTAGCCAAAATATAATATTTTCACACTTGAAAATTCCACTAATTTCAACAGTCCACAAGTCCATTTTTGGCGCTGTAACTCGACACTTGGTGATTTTCTAATTAATTATTGAAATTAATTAATTTTGGGATAATTACCCAAAATCACCAATCACCTCCAATTAGCACAAAACAACAGTCAATTAAATAAACAGATCACACCGCTGCAATCAGCATAAAATTTCGGTCACTGACTATCCCAGTCTAATTTCCGGAAAATAAATAAATAATTAAATAATTACAAAAATTAATTAATAAACGCAAATAAATACGACTTAGGCCCGTAAAGCCTAATTAAAAGCCAATTCGAGTTCGGAAAATTCCCAAACCACTCTAGATAAATACTAGAGCTTGTCTAGGGTTTAATTACACTACTCTAACAACCTAACATGCAATAACAATTAATTAAATTGCTAATCTACTCTAACTATCCACCTAATCCAAGCTTAGTCTAAACTAAACAACCCTTAAGCATCATTAACTTACTAAGTAGGGATTAATGAGTTAAACTCACTTGTTAAGCGATTCGCCTGGATCAAATCGATGATGAGGTGGAGAGGCTTGATAAACTTCAAAACGGGATCACCAAACGAGGTCCAGAAACGGGCCAAAACGGGCCAAAACTAAGGCTGGAAACTTAGAACTTCGGTCTCTACTTGGGGGGTCAAAGAAGCTGGACGGTGGTTGGCTTGGCTCAGGAATGGGCAAGAACAGATGGCGGAGCTGCAGTGGGATCAAGCGACCAACAGTGGAGCTTCACGGTGGCTTCAGCGACCATGGCAACGACGAACAGCAACTTGGCAACCTGTTAGACGTGCGAGCTAGGTGAGAACGGCACAGCTCTGGATGGCGAGACAGGGATAGCTTGCATGGGACACGTGACGGCGGCTGCTTGGCTCCGACAGGTGGCTGCGACGGTGAGGGGGCTTGCTGGTCGATTGATCTGAGCTGGTGAGGTCTTTAAGATGGCTGGGGAAGGGGAGTGCTCGACCATGGGGGAGAAGGAGGGGCAAGGGGACAAGTTTGGCTAAGGAGGGGCCACCTTTGGTCTCTTCTATCCTCTTGTCTCCCTTGGAGGGCTCCACCATGCTTGCTGTCCTCCACCTTTGATTTTCAGCCTCCAATTCCCTTCTAGAAGCATTTGAGATAGTCCACAAGTCATGGGTGAGGGGGCATGCAAATTTGCACATACTTTCCGTCAAATTGGACCCAAATGCTTCTTGAATCAATTCAATCTGGCTCTAAAAAATTCAATTGTCACACCCTCAACCATCTTGGCATTTTTCCTCAGCAATAGGATCCACTTGCATCCCAATTTCACAATAAAAAACGGTTATCTGAATTTTTGGACAAAAACGAGCCTATCTCTACTTTTTTCCCAAAAAGTCTTGGTTTGCAAAAAAATCTTCAGAGACTTAGTTGACATTCCTAAAATGACATGTGACATGACAAAACTAAATCAGATTCAAATTCACGATTAATTTCACTTTGGCGCAATTTTAGCGTGAACTAGGCTACCGGGTAGCTTTTAGAAATTTTTAGTGCAGATGACCCATGGTCAATTTTCTTCGAGCCACAATGAACCTTTTCGACACATTGACAACTCTTGGTTGTCGTGAAAATCTTGAGGATTCAAATACGGACACAAGGTACAAAAATGACAGAAAAATCAATCTAGTGCTAATCGACGAGTATTTCTCAAGTTGATGGAATCACCCACGTTTAACCACACATTTCAGTCAAATTGAATTATTTCTGATTTCTAATCGATCTTTACTGTGCCGTAATGATCTCTATAGATGAGCACGGTCGAGTAATCGATTCCTGATTGAATTCCTAGGTCTATTGCATTAAAATCCCTTAATGACTTCCCATATAGTCTAGTTATCTCAGGAGTGATCAATTTTGAGAACAACACTATAAGCACGTCGATGAAATTAATTGAAATCAGAACTGAAAAATTCAGGATGTCACACTTTGTTCTTTCTTTTCATTGATCAACATGAAATAGACTAATTATTCTATCTGTCTAATATTCTCAAGTCTTACTTTCTAACTTCAATTGCTTAAGAGCGATTAGTGATAGTTTAGTAATTGGTCCAAAAGCTAAGCTTACTTTTTATGAAGCCAATATATATTAAGAACATATTCAAGCAAGGGAGATGTCCCCATAAGTCAAAATGCCATGGGAGGTTACCAAGAAGTGAAACACATAACTTCTCTTGGTGCAAAACCACTAAACAAATGTTTGCAATTAAGTGAAAAAATATGTAAATATTTAACACTTAATGAGGCAAGATGTTCGATAACATTAGTTGGTTTTGACTTTTTTTTTTTTTTTTTTTTGGTCGTAAAAGAAAATTCATTCATTCAAGAAAAGGCAACATTACAACTTGCAGCCATAGAATCCGAAACAAGGAGATCAAGTAAGAAAGAGGGGGGGCGTATCGGCCCAATTAGCAAGTAGGGTTCCATTCCTATGGGCCTTTGCGGCCTAGTTGGTTGCAAAGTTTGCCTCACGCCTGCAATTCTACAATCGAAGGTGAGAGAAGCAATGGAGAAGGGCCGTGGCTTCAGCGAGCAAGGGTTGCACCTCCCATGGCGCCGATCGATCATCAAGCATGGCGTTGACCAGCATTAAACAATCTGATTCTATCACAAGTGAATCCTGTGTCCTCCCTTGCTGGATGAGATGCTTCAAGGTGAGCGAAAGAGCCTGAGTTTCAGCCTGTAGAGCTGAAGATGCAGCAAATCCTCGAGTAAATCTATTGATCAACTTTCCATTCTGATCTTGGCATAAGCATGCCATTGATCCTTCCATGCTTGAAAGCTGAAAAGCCCCATCAATATTAATCTTCAGGACACCTGGATCGGGAGGTCACCATACATCAGAAGATAGGGTTGGGGGTTGTCCTGTGTCGCAGATCGATAGTTGGAGATCTGAGTTGTTCGAACCTATGCCAAAACGACATTCAGAAGATGTGTCAGATCAAGATGCTGACGGCGGAAGACAAAGTTGTTCCTCGCCTTCCAGATTTGCCAGAGAATTGCAGCTATGGTTTCGAAATCAGGTAAGAGGTTCTTTTGAGCTACCCTGTCTGTTAGCCATTGCTCTATGCGTGGAACAGCTTGTGGCGTTAGATAAATGCTAATCTCGGTGTGAGACCAGATTCAGTTTGTCCATGGACAGAATAGAAAGAGATGTTCAATGGTTTCTGGATTTTTGTTATTGCAGAGAGCACATACCAATTTTGTGTTGATGTGACGATGAAAGAGGTTGTCTTTGGTAGGCAGCGCATTATGACAGAGGGACCAAATAAAAGTCCGGATTTTTGGTGCTAGCCGGAGTTTCCAAATACTTTTCCATAGGTTCATAGGTGTTTGATATGAGGACGATGGCTTGTCTGTATGAATGCTTGATGCCGCTGTCTATATTGCTTTGTAGCCACTATGCACCGTATATTGCCCGTGTGTTGTGTCTGTCCATATCAGTTTGTTTGCAGCATGGTTGGGTCTTACCGGAATGCTTGTTATTTCTTGGATCGTTTGGGCATCATAGTGTTGATTTAACGGGGTAACATTCCAGTTTTGTTGTTGCGGATCTACTAATTCAGCAACCAGTAGAGGTTCAGTTAAATTAGCAGGACCACTTAGGATTCCTTTAGGAAGCCATCTATCTTCATGTATTCTAATATTTCGTCCATCTCCAACTAATCATTGAAGTTTTGGTGAAATCGAATCCCTTCCTAATAATAAACTCTGCCAGCCCCAAGATGGTCGCGCTCCTTTCTCCACATATCTAAAATCTCGTTGGTGAAAATAAATACCCTTAAGTAGTGTGCTCCAAAGTGATGATGGATTCTGGATTAAGCGATGGGCCTGTTTACCGAGCAGTGCCTTATTGAAAGCTATAAGATCATGAAAGCCTAGTCTGCCCTCATTCTTGCTGCTATTTAAAACTTCCTAATGTGTCCAATGAATACCAGATCTGTGGCTATCATTCTGCCACCAAAAGTGGGCAATCTTCTTTTCAATGGATTTGCAAATTGACACTGGGAGTTTGAAAATTGATATGGCATATTGTGGTATTGCCTGTACAACAACTTTAATTAGAACCTCCTTACTCCCTTTGATAGAAAATTTGCTTTCCATCCTTCTAATTTGGCATTCACTCTTCCCATGATCTAGGCAAACATATCTCATCTTGATCAACCCCAGTCAGATGGGATCCTTAAATATTTACCTGTTTTGTGTAATACTAGGACCCTAAATTTAGTGGCCAAGTTGGCCCTTAAGCTGTTAGGGCAAGCCTGACCAAAGAAAATGCCCGATTTGTTTCTATTAATCACTTGTCCCGTAGCTAAACAGTATTGATTCAGAATATTGGCCAGGTTCTCACATTCCTAGATTGTTGCATTTATGAAAAATATAGCATCATTAGCAAAAAATAGATGGGAAAGAGTTGAACACCACTTGTTTAGCTTTAGGCCCTTGAGGTTTCCCATTTCGATAGCTTCATGGGTAAGATTGGATAAAACATTTGCTAGCAAAATGAAGAAATAAGGCGAGAGTGGGTCACCCTATCTTAGTCCCCGAGTTGGATGAAAATACTCTAGTTATTTGCCATTAAAATGGATGCTGAAAGAAGCTGTTGTAACACACTACATGACTCATTGAACCCAAGTGGTATGGAAACCCAATTTGAGTAGATAGTTGTGAAGAAAGTCCCATTCCACCATATCATATGCCTTATGCATGTCCACTTTCAAAAGTGCTTGAAAATTTCTTTTGCGTATCCTGATTTATAGCTGATGAAGTACCTCTTGGACAATGAGAATACTATCTTGGATTTGCCAGCCACTAACAAAGGCACTTTGCTAAATAGATTTCAGATAAGATAATAAGGGCTTAAGACGATTAGCTAACACCTTGGAGATAATTTTATATATATAATTGCACAGGCTGATTGGTCGATATTGGTCAAGACTCTCCGGTTGAGCAACTTTCGGAACCAAAGTAATGATAGTTTTGTTAAGAGGAGCAAGGAGAACTCCAGTTCTAAAGAAATCGTGCACTGAGGTAAAAATATCTTCTTGTAAAATATTCCAATGTGTCTGATAAAACAAGCCATTCATACCGTCAGGTCCTGGTGCTTTAGTGGCCCCCATCTAGAAAGTGGCTCTGCGAACCTCTTCTCTAGCAACCTAGGCCGTCAACATAGTGCTCATTTCTATTGTAACTATTGCTTGGCATTTGGCAAGAATAGGATCATAATTCTGAGTTCCCATAGATTTGTAGAGATCTGAAAAGAAATTCCTTGTCATGTCCTTCAAAAGGCCATCTTCCCTAATCCATATGAGATTGACATCTTTTAACATTCGAATTCTATTTCGAATTCGCCTTTGAAGAGTTGTTGCATGGAAAAATTTGGTATTTTTATCTCCCCAGCTGATCCAATTTATCCTGGATTGCATTGCCCAATGTTGTTCCTCTTGCTGCCATAATCTTTGGATGTCCAACTTCAGATTAGTAATCATCTGCTTATAGCTGTAGCTGTTGGGATAACTGATATGAGTTTGGAGTTGCTGTTGTAGGTACAATATTTGACTCTGTGCCGGTGAAAATTTTGAACGACTCCATTTAGTTAGGGCTGTAGCTACTACTTATATTATGTGTGGGAGATTAAAAGTTATTGCATGTGTGGAAGCCCAAGAACTTTCAACAACCTCACTACATTCCTTGTCCAGAAGCCAGTAGGCTTCGAATATAAACTTATTGTGACGTTTGCTTGGTAAGGCATCTGTAGTTAATAAAAGAGGGCTATGATTAGAGCCCACAGGTGGAAGTGCAAACACCTCTACCTCAAGGAAAGTTAGACGCCATTCCATAGTACACAAAACTCTGTCCAATCTTTCTTTGACTAGGTCATCACCATCACGATTATTCATCCAGGTGAAGACGCAGCCCTTGCTATCCATGTCCATCAGAGAACAATTGTGTAATACTTCTCTGAATGAATGCATTCGATGTGGTTCAGCTAGCCATCTTCCCACCTTTTCCCAATGATAAATAACTTCATTAAAGTCACCGGCGCACACCCAGGGTAGAGTATTTGAATAAGCTATTTGTTGAAGATCTGTCCATAGCTGTTGGCAAAGCTAATAAGTTGCTGGTGCGTGGACACAAGTTAGATGCATAGGAATCTCCAATCACGTATCCATACAGGTCGTGTCAAAATAGTGCTGAGAGGCTCGCTCTATGTGGATTGAAATGTCTTCATGCCATAGCATAGCCAATCCGCTAGCAATACCAATAGGATCGAGCACATGAGAGTTCTTGAATTTCAGACGCTGTTGAAGTTTAATGATTACCTCCTCTTAATTCTTGGTCTTTATCAAAAAGACTAAATCGGGCTTTTCTTTGGCCACTAAGGCCTTTAGAGCTCGAACTGTTAGGGGAGAGCCCAGTCCCTGACAGTTCCAGCATAGGAGCTTCATTTGTCTTTTGGTGGCTATTGAGGGCCAGCCACCAAAGCCCATGTCTCGTCCTCTAGAGCGGGTAAAATGGGTGTGTCCATTAGCTGCGTTTCATCAAGAGTTTCTGATATGTTCATCCTTGACTTGTAAGGATTGTATCGTCTAACTTTCTTCGATGTTCCTGCTTTGGCAGAAATTTTGGTAGTTTTCAGCTTCTTGTGGTAAGGGATGCTCATTTCCTGATTCTGTAGTTCATTCTTCTGTTCAAGAGCTGGAGTCATCACACTAGGGAAAGGAGTGGGTTGGGGAAGTGCCTTGTGAAGTTGATGTTCAGGCGGGTGGACTATAGGGTTGAGGTGAATTGCTGTTCGTTTCAGTTGTCCTGTATAAAGGTCATAGCTGGATTGTGGCACTTGCTAAATCCCTTTCATCTTTGTAGGTGGTGTGATTAAAGCACTAGTGGATGGTTCCCCTTGTATGAGTCCTGGCTGGAGGTTCTATTTGTTTGGGGTGTCAGTGGGTTGGATTGGTGGAAGAGTTGGTCGCTGAAGATGGGTGGAGGAAGGTGGAGTCTTCGGTATGACTTCGTCCTCAACTTGGTTTGGCTTCTCATAAAAGGTTAGCCAATATGGACTGTGTGCTTTTACCTCAGCTCGCAACCATTGGCCAAACGCCATTTTTTCTTTGCTCTCCATCTTTGGTTCAGTAAAAGGAATATCCTGGCAGTACGTTGCATAGTGACCTATTTTACCATAGGAGTAATAGAAATGTGGTAGGCGTTCATAACAGAAATCAAGCCAAATGGCTTTCTTTGAGATTCGTATTAGCTACCTTGTTTTTAAGGGATCCTTCAGATTTAGCTCAACCTGAGCACGACCTGCTTTAAGAGTCGTCCCATCTTTGTTGTCCAGCTTAACCTCAATCACATGACCCACATGTTTCACAGCTTTTGCAATCATGTCCTCCAAACACCATTCTAGTGGTAATCCAAATACTTGCACCTAGAAAGCACAAGTAGAGAAATCATAGCAATGTAAAGGCGTGTTTTGTATCCATGGCTTAAAAATAACTAAGTGACTAGAAAACAGCCAAGGACCACCCTCTAATACTCTCTATTTTTCTTCTTCAGACTAGAATTTCGCTACATATATGCCAACTTCTCGTTGGGAAATGTTGACTTTGTCAGTTCGCCATGCGTGCTTCAAGGTAGTTTGAAAAGCCTGAAAGTTTATAGAGGGGTTCGATAGGATTGTACTAACTAAAATTAGTTTGCATTCTTCAACTTTTTCCATGGGTGGCGCTTCGTTCCAATCTTCGATTTGTTGTGCAAATAGAGACTCCCCATTCTGTTACAAAGAGCTGTGAGTCTCGAATTGTCCTCCTATTCGTGGGGTTCCATGAGGTTACAATACCAGGGTAGACAAACTTACTGAGTCACTCGAGGAGGAGGGTCATCCTTCGAGGAAGTTGGCACTCGATTGTAATTTTGGTGGAAGAGATGGCAACCATTAGCTTCGCCATGCAGACTTGAGAAATTGGGTATGAGACACGACTCAATTTGAGGACAATTTGGTGCGGACGAACTGCTCAGTTGATTTTTTAAGATACGACATCGTCCATAAAAGCATGCCCTAGAACAAAGGAAAATTAGGGGAATTGGATTTTGTTGTTTGTGGTGGAGAAGGAAAGAATTGATGGGGATTTGTCAAGAGTCATTCCCAAATTAGATGAAAATTAGAACAGGGAGGGAAGATGGGAGGTGTATGTGGAATTGGAGAAGTGTCGAAGCAACTGTTAGGGTTGAAGATGAGAAGAAAACTACCATAGCAGTAGGAGAAAACTCTGCATCCCGAGAGAAAACTGGCTCCAGCGAGGGAGCTTTTTCTAGTTGGTTTTGACTTGACATGGTAAATTTAGCAAAGAATTCAAAGAACCTGGTCTTTGTTACACAAGATATCTCAATTGGGAAGAAACAAAAATAAAAATAAAAAAATTCATAAATCTATTACACCCGTGTCAATTCTATCTTAAATCTTTTAATTTGGCTAATTTAGTCCTACACATCTTAATAATTTGCCAACATAGTCCATTTGGCCATTTTTGGCTAAAAATTACTTATGTAGACGTCGACCGTCCTATGTGGTATTGCCACTACTGATGTGGATTTCTTTTTCTTTATTGAGGCTTGCGAGGGCCTGCAAGCCTTGGCCAATGGTTGGTGAGGGTTGCGGCCCTCATTTAGGCCCTTGTTGGCAGTGGGTAAGAGTCATGTCTCCACACCCTCGATGACCATGGGCAACACAACCCTCACCCAAATTTGGTGAGGGCCGACCTCGTTTGTGGCTTGAGAGGGCGGCCCTCGCCTATGGTTGCCAAGGGCATCCCTTGCTAGATCGAGAGAGGATCTAGCGACCCCTGCCCAGCCCTCGCTTGTGGCTTGTCTACGACATTGGAGACCAGCCATCACTAAAAAGGAAAGAAAAAAGAAGAGATAGAAAAATTAATAAAAATTGTTGACGTCAGTGTCAACTGCGTCACATAGGATGGCCATCACTGATTGGACTGTCACGTTAGTGTTTTCGATGGAAATGGACCGAAAGAACTATATTGGCAAATTGTCAAAAGGTTTTTGACTAAATTAGCTCAATTGAAATGTTTAAACTGAATTTTTTTTTTGTTCAGTCCTACTCTATTCCTATTCTACACTCTCTCTCAGACTTTTGCCCTGCCTTTTGCAGGGCGTGGGAGTCGAAACCCACTCTTGAAACCTACGCGTCCCCACCCCATCCCCTCCTGAGAAGGTGGGGATTTGAACCCCTCACCCCCCCTTCCATGTTGGAAGGGTGGCCACTGAGGCGAACCCCCAGTGGTTTTTAAACTGAATTGACATGGGTGCAAAATAGGTATAGGATTTTTTTAGTGATTTTCCCCATCTAAACTTGGTCAGCTTGACTAAACAAATGTATGTATGCAATTAATAGGGTTTAATATACTATTACCAAGTTACTATAATCTACAAATTAAATCCTTAACTCCTATGCTAAGAAAACTATCTACTTAGTCATTCAGTTTTAGGTTATCATCGAATAAAAATAATTCTTATTTTCAGCACCTTAAGTTATCAAAACCATCGGTGGCAAAATTTTTGGCAGATTTATTTTCAATTGAGCGCTTCAATAATGTTATGAATGTGTTGGATTTAGGGACTTCTATTATTGATAACCATGAATGGATTACTTTGCTAGTCAGTTCTCTACATCTTTTTTTGCAGAATACATTCAACCATGTAAGCTATTGTTATCGTCTTTATACCATATGTCGTGTTTTACATGGTGATGCCTTATAATATTGAATGTTGAAACTTTGTGAGGCATATTTAACTCGGCGATTACCATTTTAAGTGAGTATTGCACCTATGCGCTGAACGGTACACCTCTCCCATTTCGATATACAGTATACAAGTAATGGAATAAATATCAGCTATTCTAAATGTAAAATATAAAAGAAATACAACACCATAACTAGAAATTGTCCTCAAGTAATTAAATGACCTGAGGTTAATCCATAAAAACTTCTCTGGTAAAATCGGAAAGATGTCGCATCAGATAATCTATATTTTGAGGTGTAGTGTGAGGCAATTTTAGTGAAAATAGTTCGAAAATAAGTATTTGACGATAACCAAAAGTTGCACTTGCACAAAATGAAAAAGCCTCTAGTAAAGAAAGAGAAGGTGCTATTTTAATTATGTTGCGAAATTCAATAAAATGATCGTAGGATGGGAATCGTAATATAAACAAAAAATCTATGAGAGATTTATGTGACAGAGTTTCATAGCAAATCGGATGAAGTTGGAACCATTTTCGACTGGTCTACCTCCCTAAGGGCGCACTCTTCATATCAATCTAGTGGATTCAAGATTTTACTTTTAAAGTACTTTCACAAGACTTGAACCTAAGACCCTAAAGAGAGGAGCAAACACTTTTGTGATCTAGGCGAACTCCTTTTTGACTCTTTAAAATTATCGTTATTTTGCATTTTTTTAAAGTAGGACACATCTGCTATCTTATTACAAGCATGTATTTTCGTAAAATATGAATGTTTGAAATTGATGAATCTTTTAGACTCAATTTATTTTACGGAAAATTTGACATTTTAAAAAAGAATGGGGTTATTTCCATCTCATATATGAGTGAATCCACTCATTTTTCCTTCTAAGAATGACCAAATCGGTCATAATAGTTTTCATATTTGCACATCTCTGATTAACTTACTCTTACAGCAACTTATCCGTTCTTCCTCCCTCCTATCTTATAGCTCTCTTTCCTAATGAATTTTTATTTATTAATTCCATCTCTCTAATAAAAATATAAAGTCGCTTTAATTATTATATTAAAATAACTTGCGTTTTTTCCTTACTATTGGAGAAACACTTTTACACATATGTAAGACGCCGTAGAAGTATTTAAAAATACATTAAAAACATTAATGAGAAAAAAATTATTCACATCGAGGCATCTTGACATTTTAAGTAAACATTGCATGAATGAAATTTCATTGGCATTTTAACAGATATTTGTCGTATGCAAAGCTTTGATTTACTTAAATTTCATGTTCATGTTGAGAACGTAACTATGATTTTGTTGAGGAGAATCTTTAAAGATGATTTCTTTTAATCATTTTTCATCTGAGAAGCCATGTTTACATGATAAGAAAAAAGTATGATAAAGATATGCACGATAAAAATAAAAGTTTATAAACATGTGATTGTATCAATAAGTTGTTTATGTTGGAATTTTTTCAAAATGCTACCAGACAATTAATTCATAAATCTACTCAACAATGTAAAAAAGAATTACATTTCTTGGAAATTTCTCTCTATGACAAGACTGATTTCTGCAGAAGTATAATCTAAAAATAAAGAAGAAACATAGAGCCTTCAATATGCCTCTTTAATAGACATGAGATACCCATAATAGACAAAATCATAACATGTAATATTCTTAATTATGGTAACTAGATCCTACATCAAAATAGAAAAACTAATAAAAAGGAGGAGAATAGAAAATTTCGGGGCCACTGTGAATTGCAATTAAATGATTGAGGCCAATTCATATATTTTGTGAAAACAAGGTGTCTTTTGTCTTATTGAGGGTGGAAATAGCATTGCTCTTCTGGAAAATATTTTCAAAATTTCATTTTTAGATAATTGACAATATTTCATGTGGTTGAAATATGAAAATAAATAGGAAATTATTTTCTGTCGCTTTTAGAGGAAAATTTACTTATATTTTCCTAAAAAAATGCACAATTTGTGATATAAGATTTACACATGCTATATCATCAAAAATCAAATAAAGTTTTATTGAGTGATTTTCATAATATAAGCACTTTTGTAGATGATAAACAATTTCTTTCTTTCTCTTATGGAATTGGAGCTCGGATGCATCAGTCCTGAGCTTAGCCCTTAGGGTACTGGGGTCAGCTGAGGGGTTTTGCACCCAATCACTAGTGACCTAGGCTTTGCCGTTGGGGTCTTGGGGACTTTGACATGTTCACCAAAGACTCAAGCACAAGTACCAAGGTCTTTGATTTGGTATTGAGGGGCTTGAGCTAGGGGTCTAGGGTTTGCCAAGGACCTCGACTAGGGTGTTGGTGACTAGGCCTTGGCCTTGAGGGACTTAAGCCCGGCCCCAAGGTCTTGGTTCCACAAGCTGAGATTTCTCAAGCCCAGCCACTCAAACCCGAGCACAATCGCTAGGAACCCTAGCCTAGAGTTGATGGGTCTGAGCCCGAGCACCAATGGCTGGGGTGTGGAAGCTAGGTATCCAAGCATGGTGAAGATAATTAACACTTGTCTATCCAACAAATTCCAATCATCTTGCTTCATCTAATCTGGCTTCTTTCTAGCCAATGGAATCCAAGCACAGCCACTTGGAACCCTGGCCTAGAGTTAATGGGACTAAGCCCGAGGGCCAATGACTAGGGCGTGGGATCCAGGTAGCCAGACATGGTAAAAGATAATCAACGCTGGTCTCTTTAGCAAATTCCAATCAACTTGCTTAATCTAATATGGCTTCTTTCCAGATAGGAGTAAAGAATTAATATTACCAAAGTTCAAAAACTGCACTGAACACAGCGATGGAGCTTTCCGAAGCATTGCAGGTTGGAAAGAAATCTTCAGATATAATTTGAAGTTAAAGCCATTCAAACCTTTTCAATTGCTACTTTTTTGCCAACCCAATAGCTAGCTAATGAATGGTTACTGAGATAAGAGATTGATCATCTCACAACACGCAATATTTCTAAAAGAACGCGCATGGAATCGTGATTATAACTTTATCATTTCTCCACAGAACTCAAATAAATCCACTACACAGAAATGACAAACCTGATAATCAATTGCAAGAAACACGATGTTTGTTACATTATTTCACATTCTTCGGAAGTTAAAGATGCATCCTAGATTAATTAAATCCAAAAGACCATCCTTAGAATGAACCACGACCCTTAACACGAAACTGCCAGCAATCATATGGCGCCTCTTCATCTGCGTACAAGTCCCCTCAGCAATCGTCATTTTCACCATAAACCCATGCTGAAATCTTCACAGGAACCGCTCTGGTACACGAGATACTGCTGCATGCACACAACGGCAGGGTCCGTAGCTTCCGAATGCATGTACGTGCCACAGAAAGTCTCTACAATTTCAAAATCTCTTAGCGCAAGAAATTGTTCCCACGAGCTTTCTTCTTCAATCATGCTGCATCGTGAATACCAGCTATTCTCCGAGGTTTTGTCACCACAGTAAACTCCACAAGAGGTGTAGAAGCTATTTGCACTCACTGCCGGAATTTCATTTGGTGGTACAATGTAGGGTTCTAATTTCGGAGTATCAATAGTGGGAAGAGATGCATTTTGATGGGATGAACTGCCATTGTGATTGGGCTTAACTTTAATATGACATGCGGTTGGAATTTGCAACTTGTCCCCATAGCCGACGCGTTTCTTTAAGCGGGTGTTCCAATAATTCTTTATTTCATTATCAGTCCGTCCGGGAAGTCTAGCTGCTATTGCGGCCCATCTAGAATAGGGAAACTCAATCAAGAATCGTACATTTCTCCAGAAGTAAAAACTTACGCGCACGAGAGAGAGAGAGAGAGAGAGAGAGAGAGAGAGAGAGAGCAAACATGTCCTAATATTCAATGTGATTAATTTGAGCCAAGGACCATACGAGAAAAAGGGTTTTCTTACCAACAAAAAAAAAAAAAAAAAAAAAGAGAAAAAGAGAAAAAGAGAAGAAAATAAACAAGCCAACACAACAATTAATCAAGAAAATACCTGTCGTCTATCATTGTCGAGTCAAAGTCGTTTGTGACAAAGGAAATTAAGTGTTCTATGCAACGGCGGTAAAAAAGATTTAAAATTTTCCACTTCGCGAGGCTAAAAAAATTCGCGGAGGTGATTTTCTCTAAATATAGTCACGTTTTGACTGAGGTGATGGTTGTGCGAACTTACTTATTTCCAAGAAGGCGATGCAACTCGATGATCAGATCCTCCTCTTGTTTGGTGATGTTTCCATGCCTGATGTTAGGCCTCAAATAGTTCATCCACCGAAGTCTACAACTTTTCCCAGTTCTTGCCAAACCTAAGTATTCACACGCATATCCAAGACAGGGATTGATATTATACCCAACCAAACCAGATACAGAGATCAGTGGAAAACAAGATCAGCACACGAATATTTCATACCAGCAGGTTTGGGCATGTGAGTCCAGTTCCAAATGCCATATCTCCTGATATAAGCAATGAGCTTCTGATATTCTTCTGCACTCCAAGCGCCCTTATTCACTGTTGGATTGCAGTTCTTGTTGGGTGTAAGTGCGCGTCTCACCATTTTTGAGCTAGCTTTTGACTTCGTGAGGGAAGAGAGAGAAGAAATGTGGCTGTGATTTAACTCATTTACTTAAATCATGTTCTCAGTAAATCCAAGATTTGCTTTCTATTTATACACGGGGTTGGTCCCACAGACACATCTTTTCGAAAGCCCACTTGTTTCAACAGGCTTTCGCTTTGGTATTTTTTCATTTATTTTTAAAGCAAATTGGTTTTCCAGGCAACTTGTAAAATGAAAGACATTTTCACTTGTCGGAAGCAGTTGATTGGTGTTAGTTTTGGCATTTTTGGAAACCCTCCGCCTAAGAGCCAACTGCAAAAAGATTCCGTCGCTCATAATATTTTAATAAGACATGCTTGATATGCACAATGCTTTCTGACTTGCGTATGCTTTTGAATTAAATAGTCACATGTATCATCAAGGGTTGGAATCTTACTATTTCACAATATGTTTTTAACTTAGTTAATTCATCTTGTTGATACGTTCGCATCTGGATATTGTGCTTCACGCGTGTTAGGCTTAAAAGGAAAGGGCGAATGCTTAGAAGTCCGCTCAACCACCGCCTGCGCCGCCCGCACCCCGGCCCACCCCGGCCCACCCCCCGCGAGAACCCGGTAGGTTGAACAAGCGAGACATTTGATTTTGTTGTATATTAAAAATATGTAAGAAAAATGAGAGAAAAGGGATAGTAAGGAAGCTTCGAATATGCATGTCTCTTCCTATGATCATTGGACTTTCTAAAACCTAAAGTCATAATGATGAATTCTTATATGTTCAAAATCATTCATTCTATAGGATTAAATAAGGATTTTATTTGGAAATTTATTTGTATCTGATGACTTCCGCTTCCGGATGTATAGCCATATATCTCGTTCATCTCTCGTGTCAATTTTTCTTTTGAGGAACTCAAACTACTCTTGTTTGGACGTCCATAAGTCTGATCTCTTTACTTTATGGTAAATTTTTTTTTTTTTTTTTAAATGTCAACTTAAGACATTCACATATGATGAAGATTCAGGCTTCTCATAAGACGAATAGATGTGAATTGCTTAATAATACAAAATAATGATAATTTAAACGAGTCAATATGATGTTGGCTTAGATGGCAAAGGAGTTTGCTCTTCTCCTTATAGTCTTAGGTTCAAGCCTTGTTGAGAGCATATTGGGAGTAAAATCCTAATTTCACCTGGCCAATGTGGGGAATGCGCCATTAAGTTTACCCGGTAAGGTGGACCAATTAAGGTGCGAAAAACTAACCCGAACGTGTCTAACCTACTATACTAAAAAAAAAAAAAAAAAAAGTCATGTGACTATCATGATATTTCATTAATCTCTCATAGATTTTTAGTTTATATTATAATTCCCATCCTACAGTCATTTCATTGGGTTTCCTGTAATAATTAAAATTAAACTTTTTCTTTCTTTATTAGAAATATTTTCCCTTTTGTGCACAAATGTCTGTGGGATTTTTGGTTATTGTCTACTCAGTGTTGAGCTGATTTCGCACAAACCTAGGTCTGACTTACACGATTATCTTATGCGAGACCTTTCAAATATTGCCAAGGTAGTTTTTATGTGTCAAAACTCTCATCATTTAATTAGGTATGGTGTTTACCGATTACGTACACCAAGTAGTGTGAAAAGGTTTGTAGATTGTGGTTAGATATGTGATCCGGTACATATAGGTCATCCATAGCTTCATCAAAGGTCATCATTTGAATCAATGAATGTACAAAGAACCCCACAGAACACACCATGTTTGAAATTTGACCAAACTTTGGATTTCCAAATATTATGGCAAGGGTTTTTTCTTGAGCCGATGGAGAATTTATAAAGCATATAATTTACTTAATGTAAAGTAGATTAGAAATTGATCCAAAAATCATTTCACGCGGAGAGAATAACTATTATGCTTAACTGGATCATAAAACCTGTTGATTACGTATCACACCGAAGTTGGCTCAAGCAAGATAAACATCATGTGAGTGTTAAATATTATTTACATACTTTTCAATAGTTAAACATCCACGATTGACTGTCCTCTAAGTTGTGTCTTATTGATAGTTGGATTTTTTTTTTTTTTTTTTTTTGTGGGGCCGGTGGGGGGGGGGAGGGGTTTCAAGTATAAGACTTTATGTTATTAGAAACTGTTAACAAAGCTCATGTTAATAGTTTCTCAAATTTACGCTCTCTTTTCTTATGGATTTTGAGTTAATGGATGTGCATGTGAAGTTTTGTGGGACCAATTGGCAATTATTCTAAAAGTTGAAACTATAAGATGAGAGTGTTGTTCAATACCATCTCTTATGCTTATCCAATGTAAACATTAAATGCTCATTATATGGTAGCATTAAATGCCATATTTGTCATATTTGGCTTCCATAGATGGCCTTCTCTTTTTAGTCACATTGACTATAATTGTGACATCCCGATTTTTCCAATTTTATTTTTAGTAAATTAAGACGGGCATTTCATCTGCATGCATATAGTTCCTTTCCTTGAGTTGGCCACTCATGTGAAAACCAGTTTATCAGGTGAAGTCGGTAAGAGATTCTAATGCATCAGAATCGAGAATTTGACCAGGAAACGACCTTTCGACGGACCTAATCTACAAGGGTCATTATGGCATAGTTAAAAATCGATTAGAAGCCGGAGATAGGTCGGCTCGATAGAGGCATGTGATCGAGTGTGGGTGATTCCACCAGATCACACTGTTCTTGTCAGTCGGCACTAGACCGACCTTTCTGTTGATTGGGTCCCCTGTGTTCGTATTTGAAACATTGAGATTTTCACGACAACCGAGGGTCGCCAATGTGTCAAAGATGTACATTGTGGCTTGAGATTTATCAACCACAAGTCGAATGCATAAAAATTTCTAAAAGCTAAACGGTAGGTCAGGACGCGCTAATATCGTGCCAGAATGAAATTAACCGTGAAATTGTGACTGAATTAAGAAATTGGAAGTGCTGGGGTGTCACATACCTTATGAGGATCATGTATTAATTTTATGGATTTTAATTGGGTTCAATTGGACGAGAATCGATTAGAATTGAAGAAATCAAGCTACGAGATTTTTGTGCCTCGGCGGAAAATGAAATTGGACCCATTGGACTAAAGTTGTGGGAGAAGTGGAGATAGTGGGGTATGACATCACTTGATGATGTCATGGTGGGCCAATTTTGTGGAATTAAAGAAAGAAAAAAAGAAGAAAAGAAAATGCCCCCCTTTCTCTCTCCTCCCTCTTTCTTCTTCTTCTTCTTCTTCTTCTTCCCCGTTGGCTTCGTCCTCCATTTTTGTTCTGCCTTTTTCTTCAAAAACCAGCAACCAGCAGCCGGAGGAGCCTTGGGTCGGAGCCCAGCCGCTCGCCGTTCGCCTGCCGATGTCGTCGGAGCCGCCAGGGTCGCCGCCGCCGCCGTGCATCTGCGCGGAGCCGTGTGCTCGCTCGCGAGCAGCTGTCGCGCCAGCCCGCCTCTCACCGTCGTCCGCCTCGCCCAAGCTGTTGCCGCCGTCGCCGGAGCTCCGTCAAGCTGCCGTCGGCCAGCCGCCAGCTCGCCGCCGCCCTCCTCCACCGGCCCACGCTCGAACCGCCCTTCTTCCTCCCCCATTCGGCAATGGACGGACCTTGAACTTCCAGCTCAGATATGGAAGTTTGAGGCCCTTTTTGGCCGGCTTCCCGGCCTCGATTGCTCGGCCCGCCTTAAGGAAAGTCGATCCTCGCGTCGGCCCCATCGTTTTGGTGTGCTCGGCTCGCTAATCCAGTGAGTTTAGCTCACTAAATCTTGATTAGAGGGTTAATGATGCCCTAAGTGTGCGTAGCCTAAGTTAATTGTGTTTAGGGGGGTTAGTTTAGTTTATTTAAATGTGATTTGGATTAACAGATTTAATTAGTTTTAAGTGTGTTTAGTTTAAGGTTAAGTAAGTTTATTTAATATAAGCTTTGATGTGACTTAAATGGTCTTATTTTTTATTTATTTTATTGTTTCGAAATTCTGGAAAAAAATTAAGAATTTACTATTTTCGAAATTAATTAAAATATTATTAAAAAAAAAACTCGAAAGATTATTTTTGACCCCAATTGTTTAGAATTTCGTGCCGATCGTTGCTGTGCTCTTAGAATTTGAATTTGATGAACGAATGTGGCAAAATTGAGTGTTGACTATTATTATTATTTAATTTAAAAAAACTCGAAAAATTATTTTTGACCCTAATTGCTTAAAATTTCGTGCTGATTGCTGCTGTGCATTTAGAATTTGAATTTGATGAATGGATGTGGTAAATTGAGTGTTGATTGTGATAAATAGGGTTTTTAGCCATAAAAACCTAAGTGTTGGATTTTGATGAAGAAATTTGATTGTTAAGGTTTACTATTGAAATTGGAGTATGTGATTGAAATGCGGAGTGTCCGGAAGTCAATAATGATTTGTCGTGTGCTGGTTGATTGACTCGGTCGCAGTAGTGGCTATACCGACTGGACCTATTCTCCTTGTAAATTGCCATCAGTGAGTGACGTGGCTCGGGTCGCAGTAGAGGCTAGGCCAACTAGACCCATGCTCCTTCGGGAATGCCGTCGATGTAGTGACGAAGCCGCGCTCCATGGGGGGGAGGCAATTCCTGACATGGGTGTCAGTAGATAGCTGAATTTGCGAGTAGGCTATGCCCTTGTGTGGCAGTGAATAATTGGAATGTGTGCTGAGTGCGATTGTGATTTGTTTGAAAGTGATGCCGTTCCAATTATTTAAATTCTTATAATTACCTAAGATTGTGTGATATAAATTGTGCTAACTGCAGGAAAGGAATTAAGAAGAGGTAAGTCTTCTGTATGAGGTGGCGAGGCCACCCTGGGTGTATTTGCTTTCTAATAGAGGTTTAGGGGGTTGAACTTGCTGAGACGATGTCTCACCCCGTTGTGGGCCAAAATTTTTCAGGACCGTAGATGGAGGAATCACCGCCTCTGGAGATTGTCCAGCCTGAAGTGGGATTGAAGAGCGAGTTCGATTAGTAGTCTTAGGACCGTTTATTCTTTTTAGTGGACTGATCTCTTTTTGTGAACTGGCCCATTTTTGGTATATATGTAAACCCTTGTGAGGTGGTTTGTTTATGAAAGTATGTTTGGTTGTGATTGTAATTATTTCCTGCTTTCCTATCTAATGAGTTTTTTTCAGGGGTTAATTAACACGTTCTGCATGTGCATAATGAATTAATTGGGTCGGCGACACTACCTGGGAATGTCGCATTTGTATGACCGAAGTGGGATGTTCACGTGTGTCGAGGTTCGGGGCGTGATATCCCCGTTTAAGTGGTATCAGAGCATGGTTTGTGTATGGAGTGATAAAGTGCGAGTGAGTCATGGGATAGTTGGTAGGAAAGACTTTTAATATTGCTGGTGCATGTGATTGATAGTTGCTTGTTAACTTGTTGGTGAGGTCGCTCAAATTCTAATGTGGTATTGGAATTTGCAAACAGGTATCTATATTGAGCTTGTAGCATGAGTGACCGAGAACCGAGAGCTGCTAGGAAGAGAGCAGCAGGTCTCGTGTTTCGGGGTGGGCCATCGATGAGAATCGGTGCCCATGGCGCCCTTAGGAGAGCGCCGGCTGAGGCCAGCGCGAGTGGTGCAGCATCGCCTTCAGTTGATGTCGGGTAGAAACCCCCGAGGATCCGAGGTTTGCTGGGATCATGAGGATGTTGGAGATGATGGGTGACAGGATGGATCAGCAGGCTGCCGTTTCAGCTGTCGCTATCGCCGCCGCTGTTAATGCCGCCAACGCCGCCAATGCAACTGCTGCTGCCGCAGCCGCCGCCGCCCCTACCACTGCACCTGCCGCCACACCAGTTGATGAGCCTGAGGTAGCACTTGATGAAGTTCCACCTGGGAACGTGGCCATTTGGAGGCCTATGCATAAGCTGGTGGAGCAGTTCCTGAAGTTGGATGCGCCGACGTTCACGGGAGTGGGAGATCCCGAAGCTGCAACACTATGGGTTTAAGAGTTGGAGAATGCCTTTGACCTACTGATGTGCACCGAGACAGAGAAGGTTGTTCTGGCAGCCTATCAATTGAAGGGGATTGCTGGTACTTGGTGGAAGACTACCAAAGGGATAGTGTTCCCTGGAGGCGTGGTTCCAGAGTGGGATGCCATTTCTCGAGGTCTTTTACGAGAAGTACTTTTCTGAGTGTGCTAGAGAGGTGAAGATGGCAGAGTTCCAGGGCCTTCGCCAAGGTACCATGATGGTTGATCAGTATGAAGCGAAGTTCGCTGAGTTGTCACAGTATGCCTTTGATTTAGTTCAGAGATCAGCAGACCGGGCTTGAAGGTTTAGAGATGGGCTCCGACAAGAGATAACGGACTTGGTGGTGCCATTAGATCTGAGGGAGTACAATGCCATTTACAGGCGGGCCCAGCTGATTGAGAAGAACCAGAATGAGAAAGCCGCTACATCTGGGTCGCGGTTTAATTCGAACAGGGAAGGTAATCGGCTAGGGAAGAGGCCGATGTCTGGAGGAAGATACCCTGTTCCACCCAACAGGCAGGGTGGGATAAGAAAGCCAGCGCCGAGACCGAATGGCGTGTGTCGTCTATGCGGAAGACGACATGGTACGGGCCCGTGCCCTCCTAGGACGGGTGCTTGTTATGAGTGTGGCCAGCAGGGTCATATCGCGAGGTTTTGTCCCAGGAGACCGACGGGACAGCATCAGTTGCCGCTGCCGCCACCATTGGGTCAGAATAGAGGAGCCGTGCCGCAAATGATGCCGCAGGGTGGATTGACCCGACCTCCAGCTCAGGGAAGGGCGTATGCTATCACTAGAGGACAGGCGGAGGATGCGCCTAATGTGATCACAGGTACGGTCTTGCTGAACGACCAACCTGCTTATGCTTTATTTGATCCTGGAGCTACCCATTTGTTTATGAAAGATATGTTAAGTTAGTAGAATTAATTCTTGAGTTGTTGGGGTCAGTGATTAGCATATCTACGCCATTGAAAAATAAAGTGTTAGCTTCAGTAGGTTGTCTTAGTTGCAAGTTAGTGGTTGGTGAGCGAGAGGGGAGGATAGACTTGATAGTCCTGGCCATGTATGATTTTGATGTGATAATTGGCATGGATTGGCTCACCAAGCAACGAGCTAAGTTAGACTGTTATTGCAAGGCGATTCAGTTTAACCCGTTAGGGGGTGAGAGCTTTGAATTTATTGGGAGTCGAGGAGGACCATCGATTTCCTTGATTTCATCGCTCAAGGCGACCCATTTGCTAGACAGGGGTTACCAAGGTTACTTAGCGACTGTCTTGGATATGACAGTGGAGGAGTTGAAGATAGAAGATATCGCAGTGGTGCAAGAGTTCCCAGACGTGTTCCCGAAAGAGTTACCGGGTTTGCCACCGGAAAGGGAGGTAGAGTTTGTGATTGAGTTAGCTCCCGGGGCCGAGCCGATCTCCAAAGCTCCTTACCGGATGGCCTTGTCAGAACTTAAAGAGCAGAAGGTGCAGATGTAGGAGTTGCTGGATAAGGGATTCATTCGTCCTAGTGCATCACCGTGGGGAGCACCAGTTTTGTTCGTGAAGAAGAAGGATGGTTCATTGCGCCTATGCATCGATTATCGACAACTCAATCAGGTGATAATCAAGAACAAGTATCCGTTGCCGAGGATCGATGATTTGTTTGATCAGCTTCAAGGAGCGTCGATATTTTCTAAGATCGACTTGAGGACATGGTATCATTAGTTAAGGATCAGATAGGAAGATATACCGAAGTTGGCGTTTCGCACTCGATACGGTCACTATGAGTTCACTGTGATGCCGTTTGGGTTGACGAACGCCCCAGCTGCTTTTATGGACTTGATGAACCGTGCATTCAAGGAGTACTTGGACCAGTTTGTAATTGTTTTCATCGACGACATCCTAGTATACTCGAAGAGCACCGAGGATCATGAAAGGCACTTAAGGGTGGTATTTTAGACTTTGAGAGATCATGAGCTGTACGCCAAATTCAGCAAGTGCGAGTTTTGGCTAACTCGTGTGGCTTTCCTAGGTCACGTCATATCTGGGGAAGGAATCTCAGTGGATCTAGCCAAGATTGAAGCGGTGACTAACTGGCCGAGACCGACTACAGTGACAGAGATCAGAAGCTTTCTGGGTTTAGCCGGGCATTATAGACGATTTGTAGAGGGGTTTTCATTGTTGGCATCACCGTTGACAAAATTGCTGAAGAAGGAAGAGAAGTTTGTGTGGTCAGATAGATGCAAGAGTAGTTTCCAAGAGCTTAAGCGGAGGCTGACTACCGCACCTGTGCTTACTATTCCATCTGGTCCAGGAGGATTCGAGATCTACAATGATGCGTCGTTTAGAGGACTGGGTTGCGTGTTGATACAGCATGGCAAGGTTGTTGTATATGCGTCCCGTCAGTTGAGAACTCATGAGTTGAATTATCCGACGCATGACTTACAACTCGCAGCAATCATCTTTGCCTTGAAGATTTGGAGGCATTATCTGTGTGGAGAAAGATTCCAGATATTCACTGACCATCAAAGTCTCAAGTACATGTTCTCCCAGAAGGAGTTGAATATGAGACAGCGCCGATGGATGGAGCTCCTGAAGGACTATGACTGTGAGATTTTGTATCACCCTGGAAAGGCGAATAAGGTCGCCAATGCACTGAGTAGGAAGTCTTCAGTTGCACAGTTGGTACTTAAGGAGTGGAGTCTACTTGAGAGAGCACGAGATTCGGGCTTCAAATTTGAGGTGAGCCACCTCTCAAACCTTATGGCCACCCTCAGAATTGAGCCAGAAGTGCAGGTTAGAATCAGAACGCTTCAGCAGACAGATCTAGATGTCCAGAAAATCCTGTAGGAAGATATAGAGAAAAGGAAAGCTGACTTTCATATTTCTGAAGATGGAACATTGAGGTTCCGAGGACGATTGGTTGTACCTGATGATGTGGAGCTCAGGGAGGAGATCTTATCAGAAGCGCATTGTAGCAGCTACAGTATTCATCCTGGTAGCACCAAGATGTATCAGAATCTACGTCAACATTATTGGTGGTCAGGGATGAAGGCGGACATCGCCAAGCATGTGGCCAAGTGTTTGTTATGTCAGCAAGTCAAAGCTCAGCATTGTAAACCAGGAGGACTTCTACAACCTCTTGAGATTCCCGAGTGGAAATGGGAGCACATCACGATGGACTTTGTGACGGGTTTATCGAGGAGTCAGAGAGAAAATGATTCGATTTGGGTAGTGGTCGATAGATTGACAAAATCGGCTCACTTCATTGCAGTACGAAAGGACTTGAGTTTGGATAGACATGCAGACTTGTATGTGCGCCACATAGTTCGTATGCATGGAGTGCCGGTTACAATTACTTCAGATAGAGACCCGAGGTTCACCGCCGCCTTTTGAAAGAGCTTGCAGAGTGCCTTAGGTACTAAGTTGCAGTACAGCACGGCCTATCATCCTCAGACAGATGGCCGCCCGAGAGGACTATTCAAACCCTCGAAGACATGCTGCGGGCTTGTGTTTTGGACTTCAAAGGAAGCTGGGAAGAACAGCTTCATCTGGTCGAGTTTGCCTACAACAACAGTTACCAGCAGAGTATTCAGATGGCTCCTTTTGAAGCGTTGTATGGCAGAGTGTGCAGAACACCAGTGTGTTGGGATGAAGTCGGGGAAAGAAAGATCACAGGCCCAGAGTTGGTTCAGCAGTCAGTGGAGGCGATTGCAGTTATCAGAAATAGGTTAAAGACCACTCAGAGCCGTTAGAAGAGCTATGCAGATAAGTGTCGGAGGCCATTGGAGTTCCAAGTTGGTGACTACGTTTTCCTGAAGGTGTCACCGATGAGAGGTACTTCCTGCTTTGGCAGAAAGGGGAAGCTGAGTCCGAGGTACGTAGGTCCCTTTGAGATTTGGAAAGAATAGGGACTTTGGCGTATCGTCTCGCACTACCTCCGAGTTTGGCACAAGTGCATGACGTCTTTCATGTGTCAATGTTGAGGAAGTATGAGCCTGATCCGACACACGTTCTAAACTTCGAAGAAATAGACGTGGATGACAGGGTGTCGTACGTTGAAAGCCCGGTTCAGATAGTGGATCGCAAGGAGCATGTTCTGCGCACCAAGACCATCCCGTTGGTCAAAGTGGTCTGGCAACACCACGGTACTGAAGGAGCAACTTGGGAGACCGAAGAGTCGATGAGACAATTGTACCCCCACCTTTTTGCTTAAAGTGTTGTAATGGTTTAAATTTTGAGGACGAAATTTTTGTAAGAGGGGAAGAGTTGTGACATCCCGATTTTTCCAATTTTACTTTTAGTAAATTGAGATGGACATTTCATCTGCATGCATATAGTTCCTTTCCTTGAGTTGGTCACTCATGTGAAAACCAGTTTATCAGGTGAAGCCAGTAAAAGATTCTAATGCATCAGACTCGAGAATTTGACCAAAAAACGACCTTTCGACCGAGCTAATCTACAAGGGTCATTATGCCACAGTTAAAAATCGATTAGAAGCCAGAGATAGATCGGCTTGACAGAGGCATGTGATCGAGTGTGGGTGATTACACCAGATCACACTGTTCTTGTCAGTTGGCACTGTACCAACTTTTCTGTCGATTAGGTCCCCTGTGTTTGTATTTGAAACCTTGAGATTTTCACGACAACCGAGAGTCGCCAATGTGTCAAAGATGTACATTGTGGCTTGAGATTTATCAACCGCAAGTCGAATGCATAAAAATTTCTAAAAGCTAACCGGTAGGTCAGGACGCGCTAATATCGTGCCAGAATGAAATTAACCGTGAAATTGTGACTGAATTAAGAAATTGGAAGTCCTGGGGTTTCACATATCTTATGAGGATCATGTATTAATTTTATGGATTTTAATTGAGCTCAATTGGACGAGAATTGATTAGAATTGAAGAAATCAAGGTACGAGATTTTTGTGCCCCGGCGGAAAATGAAATTGGACCCATTGGACTAAAGTTGTGGGAGAAGTGGAGATAGTGGGGTATGACATCATGGTGGGCCAATTTTGTGGAATTAAAGAAAGAAAAGAAAATGCCCCTTTCTCTCTCCTCCCTCTTTCTTCTTCTTCTTCTTCTTCTTCTTCTACTTCTTCTTCTTCCCCATTGGCTTCCTCCTCCATTTTTGTTATGCCTTTTTCTTCAAAAACCAGCAACCAGCAGTTGGAGGAGCCTTGGGTCGGAGCCCAGCCGCTCGCCGTCTGCCCGTTGCCATCGCCGGAGCCGCTAGGGTCACTGCCGCCACCGTGCGTCCGCGCGGAGCCGCGTGCTCGCTCACGAGCAGCCGTCGCGCCAGCCCGCCTCTCATCGTCGTCCGCCTCGCCCAAGCTGCTGCTGCCGTCGCCAGAGCTCCACCGAGCTGCCGTCGGCCAGCCGCCAGCTCGCCACCGCCCTCCTCCGCCGTCCCACGCCCGTACCACCCTCCTTCCTCCCCCATTCGGCCATGGACAGACCTTGAACTTCCAGCTCAGATCTGGAAGTTCGAGGCCCTTTTTGGCCGGCTTCCCGGCCCCGGTTGCTCGGCCCGCCTTGAGGAAAGTCGATCCTCGCGTCGGCCCCGTCGTTTTGGCGTGCTCGGCTCGCTAATCCGGTGAGTTTAGCTCACTAAATCTTGATTAGAGGGTTAATGATGCCCTAAGTGTGCTTAGCCTAAGTTAATTGTGTTTAGGGGGTTAGTTTAGTTTATTTAAATGTGATTTGGATTAACAGATTTAATTAGTTTTAAGTGTGTTTAGTTTAAGGTTAAGTAAGTTTATTTAATATAAGCTTTGATGTGACTTAAATGGTTTTATTTTTGATTTATTTTATTGTTTCGAAATTCTGGAAAAAAATTAAGAATTTACTATTTTCCGAAATTCATTAAAATATTATTAAAAAAAAACTCGAAAGATTATTTTTGACCCCAATTGCTTAGAATTTTGTGTCGATCGTCGCTGTGCTCTCAGAATTTGAATTTGATGAATGGATGTGGCAAAATTGAGTGTTGACTATTATTATTATTTAATTTAAAAAAAAAAAACTCGAAAAATTATTTTTGACCCAAATTGCTTAGAATTTCGTGCTGATCGCTGCTGTGCATTTAGAATTTGAATTTGACGAATGGATGTGGCAAATTGAGTGTTGATTGTGATAAATAGGGTTTTTACCCATAAAAACCTAAGTGTTGGATTTTGATGCAGAAATTTGATTGTTAAGGTTTACTATTGAAATTGGAGTATGTGATTGAAATGTGGAGTGTCCGGAAGTCAATAATGATTTGTCGTGTGCTGGTTGATTGACTCGGTCGCAGTAGTGGCTATACCGACTGGACCTATTCTCCTTGTAAATTGCCATCAGTGAGTGACGTGGCTCGGGTCGCAGTAGAGGCGGTGATTCCTCCATCTACGGTCCTGAAAAATTTTGGCCCACAACGGGGTGAGACATTGTCTCAGCAAGTTTAACCCCCTAAACCCCTATTAGAAAGCAAATACACCCAAGGTGGCCTCATCACCTCATACAGAAGACTTACCTCTTCTTAATTCATTTCCTGCAGGTTAGCACAATTTATATCACATAATCTTAGGTAATGATAAGAATTTAAATAATTGGAACGGCATCACTTTCAAACAAATCACAATCGCACTCAGCACACATTCCAATTATTCACTGCCACATAAGGGCATAGCCTACTCGCAAATTCAGCTATCTACTGACACTCATGTCAGGCATCGCCTCCCCCCCATGGAGCGCGGCTTCGTCACTACGTCAACGGCATTCCCGAAGGAGCATGGGTCTAGGCCAACTAGATAGGAAAGCAGGAAATAATTACAATCACAACCAAACATACTTTCATAAACAAACCACCTCCCAAGGGTTTATACCAAAAATGGGTAAGTTCACAAAAAGGGATCAGTCCACCAAAAAGAATAAACGGTCCTAGGACTACTAACACGTTCTGCATGGGCATAATGAATTAATTGGGTTGGCGACACTACCTGGGAATGTCACATTTGTATGACCGAAGTGGGATGTTCACGTGTCTCGAGGTTCGGGGCGTGACAATAATGAAATATCAAACTTCCTTGATTAGTGCATTCATATAGCAACAACTTCTTACAAATACTCTAACAGTTCATGTGGATTCCAACTCAGATGAATAGGTCCAAAAGTGGTTAGTAATTTTCAGTATGCTGTTAGGACAAAGTTGCTGCTTGGCCTAAAGGACAAGTTTCAGGTTCCCTAGATGCTGCTAGGTTTGAGGCTTTGTAAAGAAGGTTGTTTCTTGCTTGTTTTTGTTAGCTGTGTGTTCAGATTGGTTTCTTGTAGATGGAGATTTGTCAGATTTTGTCTGTGAGCGTGAGATAAGAGAATAAATCATCAAAAAATAATGTTAGTTCAAGAGAGATCGAGTACTTAACTGATGGTTTAAAGTTTGCAGTGATCTCACATTACCTTCTTTCTGTCAAGGGCCTCTAAATTGGATCACCATAATGTCTCGTGTACTTTGGATCATTTTTAGCTTCATAGTTTTGAATGGAAATCCTCCTTGACTATCTTGAAATAGTTAATCCATCAGTCTTCACAGGCTCAAGTTCAAAGACCCTGATCATAATCGAGTGAAAATACTTAAGATGTTGATAGTCCTAATTAGTATCTTTTTTTTTTTTTTTTTGGGGGGGGGGGTGGGGGTGGTCTACAATCAGAAACATCAAATAGCGCATGAAGATGGATAAGACGGACCGACCGATCTTCCTAAAACATAAATCTATAAAATATGCCAACATGACCGGTAGACAGGATAACAAGTAGAATAACACAAATAAAACGCAAGACAAATTTGAAAGGGAGCGGCAAGATTCGAACCAATGATTTGTGCTCTGATATTATGTTAGACAAGCTGTTTTTCTGAAAAAACTTAATCTGTCAGGAAATGGACCAATAAGGGGCACCTAGCATAGTAGTTAACACACATAATTCAGGGTTTAATCATATTTAATAGAGATGCTTAAAAATCTTGCAGTAAAACTTCAAATAAAGGTTCTGAAGTTATAGGTCATTATAGTGGTTGACTATCTGGAGAACTCGTACGCCTCGTCACACTCTTAATGAACCACTTGCTTGGTGGCTTCATTTATGAACCACGGATAGACGATAATAATTCCACTTCCAGATGAATGGAATTGCATAATTTCTATAGGTTATTATAGATAGGAGGGATATATTCTTTTGGAGGCTGTCTTTTCACCTTCATACACTTAGGGCACATTTGAAAGTCTTAGAAACTAAACTTTTCGTGGACCGTGTGTATCCAGTTAAAATCTTGAGAACATATGTGCAAGACACTTCTCATGGCATAGGACTTAACCATGATGAAAGCAAACTGAAATTTTGTTTAGTCAACTTACATTATAATTATATTAAGCATATGGGACTCATAAAAATATGAATATATATGTGTGTGTGTGTGCCGATTTATAGAGATACCCCAATTACAGGTTATTAGCCTTTCCTATAAGTTTGTGATCTGTTTCATTGATATATCGTTCTTGGAGATATATTCTTCTTTTGTTAGCTCGCCTTTTCTGATTGTTTATCTTGTATAAAAGTAACTAACCATAGTTGCCCAGATGATTTTTCTTTTAAAATATATCTTCTGACTATAAAATGGTTATATATGGGGAATAACTTGCTGGGAACAGCTTGTTGTACACTAGACCAAATAGACACGTTTGTCTATTATTCACGAGAACTGTGAAACACGCATCATAAATTTAAAAAAAAAACTTATTTTTTATCTATTCAACTATAGAGATGGAATAGATATATCAGATAAGTGAAACCCCAAATAACTCATTACTTTGATCCATGTGATGCACGTCATTATTTTAGTCCGTCAAAGATAATGGTGAGCAAAAAAAATAATTTTTTTAATGTCATATTCCCTAGGTACATTGCATCTAATGACCAATTGGAGATGGATTTGTTTCCAGCTTGGGATAAGATACTGAAATTAAATTGGAGAGAAAAGTTTGTCTGCCGAAATGTCTAAACCCTAAATGACGACAAAAGCGCATCTTGCCACCTACACTCAAAGCTGTCCATTACAAACTTACCATCACAAGCTTTTCTCGGGAGGAAACGAAAAAAAAAAAAAAAAGATTGTGCTCACATCTTTCAATAGATCTGGTCAATTTGACATAAAGAAACAGCACATAATTCTTTTTAAGTGTTTTTTGCAACGTGCGTCTTACTCCCACTATTACTAAATGAATTAGTTGGTACAATTTACAACGCAAAGGGACATGATTACGAAGATAGTCCACATAAACAATTGTCTGAGCACATGAAGTCCTGCCCGTTGTTAAGGTTTCACTCACATGACAATGAGAATCTTTGTCTCTTCTATTTAGGTCACAGCAAAGCGAATATCATTCAATATTTTTTTTTTCAGTGATGCTTCTCATAACTACACAATTACTAACAGATTTCTGCCATAAAAGGAAGGAACTCCATGGCAAATTTGGAAAGAAGCTCAGTATTACACAACGTATCATATAATCTGACTTGAAGACCCATGGTTGATGTTCATTCCTCTTTGTTAAGTCATTATATGAAAGCTTCAAGAAATAGAAACTGTAATTACAAGTTTGACAAGCTCTTTTCTTCCCTATTTAGTTGGCTGGCTGATGCAAAGTCCAAACAAGGGATATCATAAACTAATCACTTCCCAAAAGGACAAAAAGGCAAACGTCTCAAGAAGATAAAGGTCTCAATGAACTAGGTTTCCCGGATTTTAATTCATACTTAATATTACTACCTAAGAACGGGAAGACACGGAGTACTTTGGTCAAGGTTGGAAGATTTACACGAAAAGTATTCCATAAAATCATGTCAGTGGTAAATATCAGGATACATAAAAGGTGAATTAGCTCGATTTTTTTTAGAATGAGTCTGAGTAATAGTTTCCATAACCCAAAAAAAAAAAATAAAAAACTTGCACAAGATTGGTCATCCTCTCATCCTTCTATAAAGCAAAAGTGGTTTACTTCTTTAAGAAAGTGCATGTTACTAGGATACTGGTTTTGACAAACAAAACCAGTAAAATAAACCCAAGGTCAAGTTGTAAGTAAGATCATATTTGAATGCCTCATTGGACCGATGTTCTAAATGAGTCTTAGTAAAAAGTGGCACCAGCAATAAGACTAACTCACTATAGACTTATTAAGTTATATGTTAAGTTAGAAAAAAGGCATTGAATCTATCACGCCCCGAACCCCGAGACACAAGAACAACTCGCCATGGTCATGCAAATGCGACATTCCTAGGTAGTGTCGCCGACCCCAATTATTTATTATGCGCATGCGGAACACAATATATAACCCCTGACAAAAACTCACAGGATAGGAAAGCAGGAAATCAACTCATTCATAAACAAACATGCTTTCATAGATAAACAACATTCCAGAGTTTATATATATGCCAAAAAGGGGCAACTTACAAAAAGGGATCAGTCCACCAAAAGAAGGAACGGTCGTAAGACTACTAGTCGGACTTGTTCTTCAATCCCACTTCAGATTGAACAGTCTCCAGAGACGATGGGTCCTTCAGTCCACCATCGGGAGGGTCAGCTACGCCCTCACCTAGAATGGCCTTCATCATAGCAGGTGGAACATCAAAACTATCCAGTGGACCAATCCTAAAACCATTGGACCCGAAGCGGAACCACGCCCTAAATCTATGAGGCACCTTGACAAACAAGGCCTCCTGGACCTAGACCATGGTCCTGACAAGTTCATAGATCTAATGACTATCAGGATCGGGACAACTGAACTCCTGCTTCATACTATGCACAGGAAGACCATAATGCTCCGGGGGTTCTGCCATCTACGGTCTTGAAATTTTGGCCCACAGTGGGGTGAGACATTATCTCAGCAAGTTCAACCCCCCATAAACCCCTATTAGAAAGAAAATACACCCAAGGTTGGCCTAGCCACACCACACAGGGGACTTACCTCGCCTTAGTTCCTTCCTACAGGTTAGCACAGTTCATATCACTCAATCATATGTAGTAATGAGCTCAAACAATTCAATTACTCAGATTGACTGAGCGATCAATCGACTCAGTCGATTACATGTCACCGAGGTCATCACATGGTCATTCTGACTATTCATTCATGACCCTCAAACACGTCCCTATAGGTGAATCTAAATTTAGTGGTAATCATGGCCCCACCAAGCAACTTTCTTAGATTTAGTGGCTTTACGGTCCCACTCGACCCTTTCCAAAATTTAATGGCTTTATGGTCTCACTCAACGCTTTCAAGATTTAATAGCTTTACAGTCCCACTCGACCCTTTCAAGATTTAATGGCTTTACGGTGCCACTCGACCATTTCCACATTTTTTACAATCCACACTCAATTTATAATATCCAACCATCAATTTCAAAATCTGAATACACAGTAGTGATCAGTGCGAAATTCTGAGAATTTAAGGTCCCGAAATAGTTTTCGGAATTTGTTAAATAATTAATTTTATTCTGAAATTAATTAAATAATAATATTTTAATAATTTTCGCAATATAATAAATTATTAAATAACCTAATAATTTCGAAACATTTATTTAAATAAATAAATTCCTTTAAGTCACATCAAGGCTTATATTAACATAAACCTACTTAACCTAATTAAACACACTTTAGACTAATTAAACTTCTTAATCTAAATCACACTTAATAAAACTAAACTGACCACCTAAGCTTAATTAACTTAGACTAAGCACACTTAAGGCATAATTAACTCTCTAATAGAGGTTTAGTGAGCTAAACTCACTAGATTAGCAATTCGAGCGGTTCAAAATGACGAGGGCACAATGGGGATCCACTTTCCTCAAGGTGGGCCGGGCTTTCTAGGTCGGGAAGTCGGCTAAAACGGGCCAAAATCGAGTTGTGAGACATACCAAAACCAACTGCGATTTGGGTTGAGATGGGGCGGTTCTGGCGTCGGTTAGGCAGAGGAATGGCGAAGGATGATCAACGGTAGCTCGGGTGGTGATTGGCAGCAACTTCGGCGACGTGAGGCAGCGACGAGTGACGAACAAAGGGCAGTAGTGGGGTGGAGGCTGCTTGGGTAGAGACGGCGTGACAGCTGGTCGGCGAGGCGTGCGCGGGCCTTCACGCGCGAACGGGCGACGACCACTATGGCGACGGCAACGTGCGGCGGCGAGCTAGCGATCGAGCAGGCGAAGGGGCGGCGTTAGGGCTGTTGGTTCCGCACGGTTGGCCTCCTCTCTCCCTCCTCCCCCTTAAAAAGCAAGACAAAGGTTGAAGATGATGTTGATGGGCGCCTTTTTGAGATCTAATCTCCACCTTCCACTTGTCAACACCTCCTTCAATTTGGCCCAACCACCATGACATAAGGTGATGTCATACTCCACTATCTCCAATCTCCCATAGCCTTATTCCAATGGGTGCAATTTCATTTTCCGCCAAGGCATAAAATTCAAAGTCTTCAATTCTCCTCTAATTGAACCAAATTGAAGTCCATAAAATTAATCCAATGTCACCACACTTCAATTCACATCTTTACTCGACCATAGAACCAACTTGAGTCCCAAAAGTATGACCGAAGGCGGGCCAACCAAATTCCTGATCAAATTAACCATACTTTGATTATTTTGCTGAAAAACTCGGTTTGCATGAAAAATCCTTTGAAGATGAGTCGATGTTCCTTAAATGATTTGTGACACACCAAGACATTCAATTTCTGAATTCGATCTCAATTTCACGGTTAAATTCACTTTGGCACGATACTAGTGTATCCTAATTTACCATGTAGCTTTTAGAAATTTTGGTGCATTTAACCTGTAATTGATCATTCTCAATCCACAATGTACATCTTTGACACATTGGCGACTCTCGGTTGTCATGGTAATCTCAAGGTTTCAAATATGGACATAGGGTACCCAATTGACAGAAAAGCCGGTCTAATGCTGACTGATAAGAATAGTGCGATCTGGTGGAATCACCCACACTCGATCACATGCCTTTATCGGGTCGACCTATCTCTAGTCTCTAATCGATTTTTAAATGTGCCGTAATGACCCTTGCAGATTAGCTCAGTCGAAAAATCACTTCCTGGTCAAATTCTCAAGTCTGATGCATTAGAATTTCTTAATGGCTTCACCTGATGGACCAGTTTTCACATGAGTGGCCGACTTATGGAAATGAACTATATGCGTGCAGATAAAATACTCGTCTCAATTTACTGAAAATGAAAATGGAAAAATCGGGATGTCACAACTCTTCCCCTCTTATAAAAATTTCGTCTTCGAAATTTAGACCATTACAAATCTTAAGCAAATAGGTGGGGGCACAATTGTCTCATCAATTCTTCAGTTTCTGAAGTTGCTCCTTCAGTACTGTGGTATTGCTAGACCACTTTGACCAACGGGATGGTCTTGGTGCGCAAAACCTGCTCCTTGTGATCCATGTTTTCAACTGGGCTTTCAACGTACGACACCCTATCATCCACGTCTAATTCTTCAAAATTTAGAACATGTGTCGGATCAAGCTCATACTTCCTTAACATCGACAAGTGAAAGACGTCATGCATTTATGCCAACCTTAGTGGTAATGCAAGACGATATGCTAGAGTCCCTATTCTTTCCAAAATCTCAAAGGGAATTATGTACCTCAGACTCAGTTTCCTCTTTCTGCCAAAGCAAGGAAGTACCTCTCATTGGTGACACCTTCAGAAAGAGGTGATCACAAACTTGGAACTCCAATGGCCTGCGACGCTTATCTGCATAACTCTTCTGGCGGCTCTAAGCGGTCTTTAATCTACCTCCGATAACTGCAACTGCCTCTACTGAATGCTGAACCAACTCTGGGCCTGTGATCTTTCTTTCCTTGACTTCATCCCAACACACTGGCGTTCTACACGCTCTGCCATACAACGCTTCAAAAGGGACCATCTGAATACTCTGCTGATAATTGTTGTTGTAGGCGAAGTCGACCAGATGAAGTTATTCTTCCCAACTTCCTTTGAAGTCCAAAACACAAGCCCGCAGCATGTCTTTGAGGGTTTGAATAGTCCTCTCAGACTAGCCATCCGTTTGAGGGTGATATGCCGTACTGTACTGCAGCTTCATTCCTAGAGCAGATTGCAAGCTCTTCCAAAAAGCGGCGGTGAACCTCGGGTCCCTGTTTGAAGTAATTGTAACCGGCACTCCATGGATATGAACTATCTAGCGCACATACAAATCTGCATGTCTATCCAAACTCAGGTCATTTCACACTGCTATGAAGTGAGCCGACTTTGTCAATCTGTCGACTACTACCCAAATCAAATCATTTCCTCTCTGACTCCTCGGTAGTCCAGTCACGAAATCCATTGTGATATGCTCCCATTTCCACTCGGGAATCTCGAGAGGTTGTAGAAATCCTCCTAGCTTACAATGCTAAGCCTTAACCTGTTGACAAGTCAGACACCTGGCGACGTGCTTGGCGATGTCCGCCTTCATGCCACACCACTAGTAGTGTTGACGCAGATTCTGATACATTTTGGTACTATCAGAATGAATGCTGTAACTGCTATGATGCACTTCTGACAAAATCTCCTCTCTAAGTTCCACATCGTTAGGTACAACCAATCGACCTCGGAACCTCAATGTCCCATCTTCAGAAATCTGAAAGTCAGCTTTCCTTTTCTCTGCGTCCTCTTGCATGATCTTCTGAACATTCAGATTTGTTTGCTGTAGTGTTCTGATTCTGACCTGCACTTCTAGCTCAATTTTGAGGGTGGCCAAAAGGTTCGAAAGGTGGCCTACCTCAAATTTGAAACCCGAATCTCGTGCTCTTTCGAGTAGACTCCACTCCTTAAGTACCATTCGTGCAACTGAAGACTTCCCACTCAGTGCATTGGCGACCTTGTTCGCCTTTCCGGGGTGATACAAAATCTCACAATCATAGTCCTTTAGGAGTTCCATCCATCGATGCTGTCTCATATTCAACTCCTTTTGAGAGAATAAGTACTTGAGACTCTAGTGGTCAGTGAAGATCTGGAATCTTTCTCCACATTGATAATGCCTCCAAATCTTCAGGGCAAAGATGATCATTGCGAGTTCTAAGTCATACGTTGGATAATTCAACTCATGAGTTCTCAATTGATGGGACGCATATGCCACAACCCTACCATGCTGCATTAACACGTAACCCAGTCCTCTAAACGACGCATCACTGTAGATCTCTAAACCTCCTGGACCACATGGAATAGTAAGCACAGGTGCAGTAGTTAGCTTCTGCCTAAGCTCTTGGAAACTACTTTGGCACTTATCTGACCACACAAACTTTTCTTCCTTCTTCAGAAGTCTTGTCAACGGCGATGCCAACACTGAAAACCCTTCTACGAACCGTCTGTAATGCCCTGCTAAACTCATAAAACTTCTGATCTCTGTCACTGTAGTTGGTCTCGACCAGTTAGTTACTACTTCAATCTTGGCTGGGTCCACTGAGATTCTTTCTCCGGAGATGACATGACCTAGGAAAGCCACACAAATTAGCCAAAACTCGCACTTACTGAACTTGGCGTACAACTCGTGATCTCTCAAAGTCTGAAGCACTATCCTTAGGTGCTTGTCATGATCCTCAATACTCTTTGAGTATACTAGGATATCGTCGATGAAAACAATTAGAAATCGATCTAAGTACTCCCTGAACACACGGTTCATTAGATTCATGAAAGCAGCTGGGGCGTTCGTCAATCCAAACGGCATCACAGTAAACTCATAGTGACCGTATCAAGTGCGAAACGCCGACTTCGGTATGTCTTCCTTCCTTATCCTTAACTAGTGATACCTCGTCCTCAAGTCGATCTTAGAAAATATGGACGCTCCTTGAAGCTGATCGAACAAGTCATCGATCCTCGGCAATGGGTACTTGTTCTTGATCGTCACCTGATTGGGTTGTCGATAATCGATGCGCAAGTGCAAGGAACCATCCTTCTTCTTCACGAACAAAACAGGTGCTCCCCACGGTGATGCACTAGGACGAATGAATCCCTTATCCAACAACTCCTGCATCTACACCTTCAATTCCTTAAGTTCTGATAAGGTCATCCGGTAAGGAGCTTTAGAGATTGGCTCGGTCCCGGGGGCTTACTCAATCATGAACTCTACCTCTCTCTCTGGTGGGAAACCTGGTAATTCTTTCGGGAACACGTTTGGGAACTCTTGCACCACTGCAATGTCTTCTATCTTCAACTCCTCTGCTGTCGTGTCTACGATAGTCACCAGGTAACCTTGGCAACCCCGTCTAACAAATAGGTTGCCTAAAAAATTAAAAAAAAGGGATCAAAAGTCCTCCTCGACTTTCGATAAATTCAAACTTTTATTTATTAACGGTTTAAATTGTATCACATTATGACAACGATTCATTACAACAAAAAGCTTCTCGAGCCAAACTTTTCATATATGATATCAAAGTCATACATAAACAAACTAGTCAAGTACAACTCTAGTCAGCGATTCTCCTTTCTACAACTTTATTACAACAAATTGAAATTCTCCATACTTAACCAAAATTTTGCTACACTACTCTGATAAAGTCACCCACAAAACATTCCTCCTCTAATCGGTGCACAACTCGAATTATCCTTGAGCTGGCAGCCTGTTCAAACCACCCTGCGGTGCATTCTGCGGCGCGACTCCTCTTTTTTGACCCAACGGTGGTAGCGGTGGTAACTGTTGCGGTCTCTTCAGTCTTCAGGGACAATTCCTAACTATGTGACCTTGTCAGCCACACTCATAACAGGCATCCATCCTAGAAGGACACGGAGCCGAACCATGTTGTCTTCTGTACCAACGACACGTGTCATTCTTTCTTAGCGCTAGTTTTCCTACCCCATCCTTCCTGTTGGGCGGAATAGGATACCTTTCTTGAACTGGAGGCCTAATCCAAGTACCCTATTGTGTGTCTTGCGGCGCATTCTCCCTAATCTGCTCTATCAGTGGCGGTGGTAGTAATAGTTCTTGTCCTATCTGCTTGCGCGAACAATTCCTGGCCATGTGACCCTATTGGCCACACATAAAACAGGCACCCATCCTAAAATGGCATAGGGTTGGTCCATGCCTTTTCCCACAGGCACGACACACTCCTTTCAGATTGGATGCTGGCTTTCCCATAATACTCCTTTGAGTGGGACGTTTAAAGTGCTTTCCTTCTATCAATGGTCTCTTCCCAAAACGACTTCCAACTTTGTCTAAACTGAACTGCGACCTAGATGGGGCAGCTTGCTCCTCGATCACAATTCCAGGTTAGGCCTCAACAGGTGCAGCAACAACGATGATTACAACATTGGCGGCGGTAGTGACATCGACAACAGTGGCAGCTTGATCTTGTGCTTGCTGACCCAGAAAGCTTCCTAAAGACTCTAGCGCTTGAACGATCCCAACGAATCTAGCATTGCTTAGTGCTACTACACTCTCAGTACCGGTCGACAGTGGTACTCTTACGCACGCGCTGGCCTGAGCCTGCGTTCTACCTCGGGTACCGACTCTTGTCAGCGTCCTACCCTGAGATACAGGTCCTATTGACCTCCTCCAAGGAGTTCTCCCCTCCTGGTCACTCATGCTACAGGATCTTTATAAACACCTGTTTTCAAATTCCAACATCAAGTTAGAATTTGAGTGACCCCACAACAAGCTACCAACTAGCTATCACTCACATGGATCGGCATTTTAAAAGTCTTTCCTACGAACTATCCCATGACTCATCGCACCTTATCACTCCATACATAGACCATGCTCTGATACCACTTAAATGGGGTTGTCACACCCCAAAACCCGAGACACATGAACAACCCGCCATGATTATGCAAATGCGACATTCCCAAGTAGTATCGCCGACCCCAATTATTTATTATGCGCATGCAGAACACAATATATAACCCCTGACAAAAACTCACAAGATAAGAAAGCAGGAAATCAACTCATTCATAAACAAACATGCTTTCATAGATAAATAACATTCCAGAGTTTACATATATGCCAAAAATGGGTAGCTTACAAAAAAGGATCAATCCACCAAAAGAAGGAATGGTCCTAAAACTACTAGTCGGACTCACTCTTCGATCCCACTTCAGACTGAACAGCCTCCGGAGACGATGGGTCCTCCAGCCCACCATCAGGAGGGTCAGCTACGCCCTCACCTATAATGGCCTCCATCACAGCAGGTGGAATATCAAAACTATCCAGTGGACCAATCCTAAAACCATTGGACCTGAAGCGGAACAACGCCCTAAATCTATGAGGCACCCTGACAAACAAGGCCTCTTGGACCTAGATTGTGGTCTTGACAAGCTCATAGATCCAATGACTATCAGGATTGGGACAACTGAACTTTTGCTTCATACTATGCACGGGAAGACCATAACGCTTCGGGGGTTCTGCTATCTACAGTTCTGAAATTTTGGCCCACAACGGGGTGAGACATTGTCTCAGCAAGTTCAACCCCTCCTAAACCCCTATTAGAAAGAAAATACACCCAGGGGTGGCCTAGCCACACCACATAGGGGACTTACCTCGCCTCAGTTCCTTCCTGCAGGTTAGCACAGTTCATATCACCCAATCATAAGCAGTAATAAGAACTCAAACAATTTAATTACTCAAATCGACTCAGCGATCAATCGACTCAGTCGATTACATGTCATCGAGGTCATAACACGGTCATTCTAACTATTCATTCCCGACCCTCAAACACGGCCCTACAGGCGAATCTAAATTTAGTGGTAATCACGGCCCCACCAAGCAACTTTCTTAGATTTAGTGGCTTTACGGCCCCACTCAGCACTTTCAAAATTTAATGGCCTTACGGTCCCACTCAGCACTTTCAAAATTTAATGGCCTTACAATCCCACTCGATCCCTTTCAAAATTTAATAGCTTTACGGTCCCACTCGACCCCTTTCAAAATTTAATGGCTCTACGGTCCCACTCAATCCTTTCTAAAATTTAATGGCTTTACGGTCCCACTCGACCCTTTCAAGATTTAATGGCTTTACGGTCTCACTCGACCCTTTCCACATTTTTCACAATCCACACTCAATTTATAATATCCAACCATCAATTTCAAAATCTGAATACACAGTAGTGATTAGCGCGAAATTCTAAGAATTTAGGGTCTCGAAATAATTTTCGGAATTTATTAAATAATTGATTTTATTCCGAAATTAATTAAATAATAATATTTTAATAATTTTCGTAATATAATAAATTATTAAATAATCCAATAATTTCGAAACATTTATTTAAATGAAAAAAAAAATTCCTTTAAGTCACATCAAGACTTATATTAACATAAACCTACTTAACCATAATTAAACACACTTTAGACTAATTAAACTTCTTAATCTAAATCACACTTAAATAAACTAAACTAACCAATTAAGCTTAATTAACTTAGACTAAGCACAAATAAGGCATAATTAACCCTATAATCGAGGTTTAGTGAGCTAGACTCACTAGATTAGTGAGCTGAGTGGTTCCAAATGACGGGGGCACAACGGGGATCGGCTTTCCTCAAGGCAGGTCGGGTTTTCGGGCTCGGAAATCGGCCAAAACGGGCCAAAATCGAGCTGTGAGAACCACCAAAACCAGCTGCGGTTTGGGCTAAGATGGGGCAGTTTTGGCGTCAGTTAGGCGGAGGAACGGCGAAGGAGGATCGGCGGTAGCTCGAGCGGTGACTGGCGGCAACTCCGTCGACGTGAGGTGGCGACGAGCGGCGAACGAAGGGCGGCTATAGGGTGGAGGCTACTCCGGTGGAGATGGCACAACAGCTGGCTAGCGAGGAGCGTGCAGGCTTTCGCGTGCGAACGAGCGACGACGGCGACGGCGACGGCGACGGCGATGTGCAGCGATGAGCTGGCGACGGAGCAAGCGAAGGGGCGGCGTCAGGGCTGTTGGTTCTGCATGGTTGGCCTCCTCTCTCCCTCCTCCCTCTTCAAAAACAAGACAAAGGTTGAAGATGATGTTGATGGGTGCCTTTTTGAGATCCAATCTCCACATTCCACTTGTCAACACCTCCTTCAATTTGGCCCAACCACCATGACATAAGGTGATGTCATACTCCACTATCTCCAATCTCCCACAACCTTATTCCAATGGGTGCAATTTCATTTTCCGTCAGGGCATGAAATTCAAAGTCTTCAATTCTCCTCTAATTGAACCAAATTGAAGTCCATAAAATTAATCTAATGTCACCACACTTCAATTCACATCTTTACTCGACCATAGAACCAACTTGAGGCCCCAAAGTACGACCGAAGGCGAGGCTACCAAATTCCTGACCAAATTAACCATACTTTGATTATTTTGCTAAAAAACTCGGTTTGCATGAAAAATCCTCTGAAGATGAGTCAATGTTCCTTAAATGATTTGTGACACACCAGGACTTCCAATTTTTGAATTCGATCTCAATTTCATGGTTAAATTCACTATGGCACGATACTAGTGCATCCTAATTTACTATGCAGCTTTTAGAAATTTTCGTACATTTAACCTGTGGTTGATCATTCTCAATCCTCAATGTCATCTTTGACACAATGGTGACTCTCGGTTGTCGTGGTAATCTCAAAGTTTCAAATACGGACACAAGGCACCCAATCGACAGAAAAGCCGATCTAGTGCTAACCGACAAGAATAGTGCGATCTAGTGGAATCACCCACACTCAATCACATGCCTCTATTGAGTCAACCTGTCTCCGGTCTCTAATCGATTTTTAATTGTGTCGTAATGATCCTTGCAGATTAGCTCAGTCGAAAGATCGCTTCCTAGTCAAATTCTTGAGTCTGATGCATTAAAATTTCTTAACGGCTTCACTTGATAGACTAGTTTTCACATGAGTGGCTGACTCATGGAAATGAACTATATGCGTGCAGATAACATGCCCATCTCAATTTACTAAAAATGAAAATGGAAAAATCGGGATGTCACAGAACCGGTGCATCATCTATTATCATCCAATAGGATTTCATAATACCCGCAATATTCAGTAAATAGATTTTGTTATTTAGTACTATGGTCCATTTGTTTGAGGGAAAACTATTTTTCATAAATTTTTTTTCGACTTTTCGGTATTTGGATGACAGAAAGCTAGTAAATCTATGGAAAACATTTTCCATGAAACGAAAACAATAAGCTTAGATTGGTAAAAAAAACTTCCCATTCTAGCAATAAGGAAATCACTTTCTCTAAACTATAAAATAAATGAAAAATAACAAATTTCCTTTAAAATGATTTTAATGAAAAATATTTTCTTATAACCTCAATTTTTTATTGAAATAGACGTACATTTAATTTCGTACCAAGGAGTACTGCTAGGCTAATCTATTGTACCTACCTTACTTCTATACAATGATTAATAGAAGTGTTTTTAGAGACCCATGTGTTAGCTAGAGGTTCATGTAGATGGCAACTATTTTCTTGAACTTTTTAATGGGTAACCTGATCGAAGAATTTGATGCGGAAGCATGTAATCGAACAATAAAAGAAATAAAACAAGTAAATTAGACACTAGATTTACGTTATTCATATGATGTGACTTACATCCACAGAGAAAACAATATAGAATTCTATTATAGATCAATTGATTTAATTGAGATTCTAACCACATTTGAATAAATCAAACACTCTTATGTGTTTTCTAGTCCGCAATTACATCCAATAACTTACACATTGTTTAGTCCTCGCAATTATTTGTGAAACAATCACTTAATCTCTCAAAGAAATTACACAAGATTTTGACGGCTTCCAACAGTCAATGTAATTCATGGGCATAAGCACACAAGATGACATACTTCCTGTATATAAACAAGAGTAGGATCTAAAATAGGAAACCTTTTCTTTAATAACCTACTCCAATTAGGAAACTATTTAAATAGAATCCTATTCAAACTAGGAAACCTACTTAGATTAGGAATTTTTTTTTTTTTTTTTTTTTTGAGTTCAAACTCAAAATATATTTCCAACAAAATCATGTTGAGCACACTATGTAAAAAGTTGGGTCAATCTATTGTTGTGAAAAGGTTGCCTTTTCTCAAAGCTCAAAACTTATGACATGTATTGTATGTGGTGGACTTCAAATTTGCAAAATGTCAAAAAAGAAAAAAAAAAAATGGCATATGACGGACAAGTCTTGCTTAACCTATAAAGTAGCAATCCAAAAGGCTGTTCCAAAGAAGTGAGAATATTATTGTAAGTCTAGCTATGTGATATTTTCTTGTCTATCTATGTATAAACTAGCAAATGAGAAAACATATCACGAATAAAAAAAGCGGTGAAAAAGCTTTAAAAAAGTAAGGAGGATATAAAGGTCTGAAGATTTCTTTTATTTTAAAAATGAATTTCTTATTTATAAAATTAGAAAATTCAGTTATAGAAAGGGTAAATAATTTTAGGAATCACTTTACATTATCTTGTTATCTAGATTTTATTGATTATCCAGGGATCGGCAGTGACAACCATCATAACAACTTGCATAGGCTTCCCTATAATTTCAAAAACAATTTGAAATTTGAAATTATTTTTCTGGGTTACATATATAGAATAAAGATTATTGAATCTTGAATAGAAAAAATGTTTGGGTGATCAGTTCGAAGGTGAGCTAACCTGCTAGAACCAATTATCAGTTTTTGGAACATGAAATTTACCTTATTTGTCTTGGAATTGACCCTTGAACCAACCTTATTTGTCCAGTCCCATTGCAGAGTGTCCCCGAGAATTGATTTCTTTTTTTAGATTTTCTTTATATTTTTTAAAGAAAAACATGACAAATAGCAATAATAGCAAAATAGTAAGAGTAACAAAATGGCTCAAAGTAAAATATCAATATAAAACAAACATAAATATAAAGCAATACGGAATATAAGGTCATTTAAGAAAGATAAATCATCTTTTTCCAATTCATCAAATAGGTTCCAACTGGTTCCTAGGTGGGTGAGTCAATTTCGCACCCAAAACTTAGAATCTACCTGCACAATATCGGTTCCAAAAATTTGGAACGGATAATCGGATCTGTTTTCATCCGGACCTATTTCTATCAGTGGTTCAATTTGGTTCCCAAGTAAAACTGGACTAGTTGCACAACCTTAATATTTATAAATGTGCTTGTCACGTGATTATTTTGAGTTTATGTTTGAGTTTGCCTAGTTACTTATAATATATCTGTAGATCCATAGTTTTAAAGAAGGGAAAAGTTTAAAAGAGATAAGATATTGCACACATATACAGTATGAGTAGTATAATGTCAAGATATCATATCCACAAGATTTTTATTGTTCAAGGAAGATAAAATTTTCAGATATTACCATCTATTGTCTACTGAAACTTCTCTATAGGGTATAGCTACATGAAATTCGCAGGTGCAGATAACGGATTAAATAAAGAAAATAGGATCAAAAGCACGTCTTATGAATTTGTATCAACCAAAGGATATTAATGAACAATAAACTTCCTGTAGAAAGATTATCAGATTGATCAATCTTTTTTTTTTTAATGGAAAAAGAAGAAGGAAAATCTACAAGCAAAGAGGTTTTGCGGGGATTATATATTTTGTGAAAGTTATCTCGTGATATGAGCAAATGGAGAACGGATTTGACCAAAAAAAAAAAAAACAAAACAAAACAAAATGGAGAACGGAGAACGAGACGTGCGTGAAATTGGACTTCAACATCAACGATAGTTTTTTTTTTTTTTTTGTCAGTCCTACTCTATTCCTATTCTACACTCACTCTCAGACTTTTGCCCTGCCTCTTGCAGGGCGTGGGAGTCGAAACCCACTCTTGAAACTTACGCGTCCCCACCCCATCTCCCCGAGAAGGTGGGGATTTGAACCCCTCACCTTCCCCTTCCATGTTGGAAGGGTGGTCACTAGGGCGAATCCCAGTGGTTAACATCAACGATAGTTGATTATTAGAAAAACCTGGAAGTGTGAAAAAGTTGTGTGATGACGTTACCGATGACATGTAACCCAAACCATGCATAGGTCATCCATGAGCAAAGCATAGCATAATTTGGTCATGAGACACAACAAAATAATGCAACTTGTAAGCCTAGCTAAGGGTTTTATACAAATTTACACGAAAGACAACCAAACATGCGTCAAGTTTGAAAGCATGAATGCTTTGTTTTTTCGGCCATCAACTTGGAAAGCATAATCCCACTGAAATACTTGTAGCCACTAAATAATATAATTTGTCCTCAGAAGAAAAAGGAAAGCTGAGGATACATTTGGTTTCTAATAATTGTTCAATCTTTTCTTTTCTTTTCTAATAATATTTAAGTTATTACGGGTATCTTCATTAAGTTTAAAGTACGCTTTATGTCTCTAATGGACATCTATGATTCAAGTTAATATGCGCCCATCCTTGTATTGAATTATTAATAAAATTATACAAAATTTATAATCAATTTTTCTAATGCATATTCAATGTATGTGAGATCCCAAATCTGTAGACGATGATCAGTAGGTTTTCTCCATCCGTAGTCATCTTGCGGGGTCACATGGCTGCGAGACAGCTGTATGCAAGCATCTTTATTAGCCTACTTTCCTCTAAGCCTTTCTCATCCTATACATAAGAAACAATAATTCCATTGTTAGTACATGACAAGCCTATAAGGACATCCCTTCTATATACGGAATATAAGAAAGCCTATTGTATCCTACCAAATATAACTAAAGGGTTGTCCATGTATGAAATACATAATATCTTCTACTCTCTTTTTTTCTGTAAATTAGTTACCTTTATTAACACCAAACGGATATGATCGATACAAAGCCAGATAGGCTATGGTGGCTAAACTTTTTACAAAGCAACATGGTTACCATCTAAAGAAAATTATAACAGATGAAGCATCTACATAGATTTTGATTCCCCAAGTTAGCAAAAAAGATTCTCCACAGGCTAGCTTCAGCTGCTTCTAAACGAACGGATCACCCTTCAAATGCACAACTGCCTAGACTATGCAGGTGACTCCAAATTTTCTTTGGAAACGACTAATCCGTCCTCTAGTGGCTGAAGTTCATTGACGCCTGCATGGGGCGATTTCGTGGACTCATGATATTTATCCGAAGTTAAACTTTCGGATGCATTTGCATAATTTCAAAAGAAAAAGAAAAAGAAAAAGAAAAAAACTTCTATATAAACAAACCCTAAAACTCCTTTTACCCGCATGAGTGGCGGCAGTTGCATAGGATTCTCTCTTCCTCTTGGAAAGAACAAATTATAGTCGCAGGAAAAATCTAAGGGCGTTCTCGGGAAGTGCAAAAGCATCAAAAGTTGTGGCACGGATGAACCAATGCTATTCAAGCATGTGCCCTTTTAGCAATTAATTGATATACGAAAAATAACAATTCACTGACTTTTTGGAGGTTTGGAAAATCCTATAAGCGTGCCTGACATGTTCCCTAAAAGTTGATGAGGAATATAAAATTGCCTAACTTAGCCTTTCTTTCTTTCTATCGTGTGCTCATACTAACAAGTTCATAGACAACACTCAGTTTCCTTTTTTTTTTTTCCTCTTCTCATTATTAGACTTCCTAAATTACCATAGCATTACCCACAGTATAAAAGAAGAAAATTGGCTTATACTTAAAGATAGTCAGATGCTCTTTTCTCAAGTCTTGTAAGAGTACTTTTACTTGTTCCTCCACATATGGATACCCCTCATGAATTTTAATAATGTTGTTGATCAATTCTATAATGAATATTAGTTTACCCACTCTAGTCTACCTGATAGTCCTATTTTTCTTCCATGCTAATAAGGGACGGAAAGATCTACTCCCCAAATTCACGTTTCATTATTTTATCTCATATCCACCTAATTCGTATATAACTTGATTTCCATAAATCATGTTTCATAATTTATCTCATATTCACCTTTTACGTACATAACTATATTTTCTTTCTATACATAATTACTTAATCTTGTGTATGCGTAACTCATACCTTAATTTTAAGAAAACATTATGGGGAAATTTTTGGACAAAATTCATGACTCACTCACTTTTTGTGAGATGTAATTTGAAAAAAAATGTGACTAGTTGATGAAGGTATCTAAGTGTTCAAGATAAAAAGTCAGATTCACGCGTTATTGAAACCTACATGGCCACTCATGGAAAAATAAAAGTAAGAACTCAGAAGTGTTCCAATAATTCGAGTATACTTTTTTCTTGTTTTAGTTTAGTATTTCTCCAGAGGAAGCATTGAAACTAGGATTTAAAACGTCAAATTAAACTATTCTTTTCATGGCTACTACCAAAAAAAAAAAAAAAATCTATTTTCTTTGGTTGTTTTTCCAAAGAGAAAACTATAAAATAATATGAGGATTCAAAAATTGAGGGCATGTTGAAATATCCAACATTGCTTGACTATGGAGTCTATATACTCTTTATATATATATATATATATATGAACTTCCTTCACCTATTAACTTGAGTATTTTTGTCTGACTTACTAATATGGTAAGGAACCTAGGTTTTGCCTCAGTTTCTTTCATGTATGCGTCGTTATATTTCATGTGTCATTGACAATCTGCCTTGCATGTGAGAGGAGGTGTTGTAACATCCCTTATCGCTTGATTAATTATTTCTCTTCACTTATTAATATCATATTTTTTGGTTGAACTTTTTAATATGTAGATATTAAATTGAAAATCACCTCAACAAATTAAAATTTTCAGATGGTTAAAAGTAAATAAGCGTCATTACGACATCCTTCATGATTATTTAGGGCTCGCAACAGTTATTTCATCTCTGTCATCAAAACATTTACGAGTTTATTTTATGTGACTTTTAAAGATAATATCTTCCACTTCCGCCTCTATATATTTGATATGACCTTTAAAGACAAAATAGTGGCGACACACGCAGTGACACGGCATAGCAACCTCAATTTCCTTAATCTAACATATTTCCATACGAATCCAAGAGCATAAGCCGTGTCTTTCATTCTAGTCTTTCATTCTCAATATGTCTTCATCCGCTAAATACTTGGTCGGTAAAACTTGTTTCCCCTATTTAGCATGACGGTCTAGTTTGTCCGGAACTAGTTCAACCCGATATTTTATTATATATAATCGCCAACCCGATGTGCGGGAAACACAACACCTTCTAACGACCCTTCACCGTGGTTAGTCTTCCTTTCCGGCTCCTGATCCATTGGAAATTTGCAAACTTCTTAGTTTACTATGATCAACTTGAACATTTGTTGAATAATCACAATATCTCCGGCGGAAATTGTGTGTCACTGACTTATGTTCCAAACAAATATTATGAAACAATTGATGATCAATATCATGCGAATTTCGTACTCTCTTTTCTTGACCAGCAGAGGAAATTCTAACCACCTAACTTTTTTGAACTTTGGTCAATATGTTCTGGGAAAATTCAAAAAAGGTTTTAAACTTGTTGCATTTGTACCAATTCAATTATAAACCTTTCAATTTAGCTAATTCAATCATAACTGACAATTTTCCAATTGAGTCATTCTAGTTAATTTTGGTTGAAAATCACTAACATGGACACTGCTTCTCCTATGTGGCACGGCCGATGCTAACCTAAACAATTATTATTATTTTAAAAAAATAGAATCCTTTTATTTCTTTCTCTCTTTTTTTTTTTTTTCATGCCTGCGAGAGTCACCATTGATCCTCATTCTAGTTATATATGAAATCCTTGATTAATAATAAGATAAACATATTATTTTTTGAATTTAGTCCTGTATAGAGTTTTATTTAGGGATACCATGCCCATCGCCAATCGGGCTGTTAAGGCCCATCCCCAAGTCGAGTGAGGGCCTTTGCACCCTTGCTCGCAACCGACGAGGTTGCAATGTCCTCGCCCTAGGGCTTTTGCGATTGACAAGGGCCTCACCAACAACCTAGCAGGCCATTAAAAGAAAAAAGAAAAAAAACAAAGAAGAAGAAGTAAAGGAGGCAAAAAAATTCAAAAAAAAAAAAAAAATTAATTTTTTAAATTACAAAAGTCGTTCATGTCAATATTGATCATGTCACGTAAGATGACCGATGCCAACGCCCATGATTTTTTGTCAAAATTGATTGAAAATACTCAATTGGCAAGATCAGGTACTTTTTTGCATTTGCACTTATTGGATGAAATGTTTCTCCTCCCAAAGCAAACTATCAATGAGATTGAAAAGAAGATTAGGTAATTTTTATGGTCAAGGAAACGCTGAAATTCAAGATGCCACAATTTTGCATGGAAAGTAGTATGCTCACTAAAAAAGGGGGATGGACTAGACTTGCTTGATCTAAAACTCTGGATAAAGTATTGATGGGCTGTATGCTTTGGAACCTCATCAATCATCCGTCCCCATCCCCATGGAGTACTTGGGTTTATCATATTAAGTGTAGAGGTACTCCCATTATGCAACTCAACATAAATGATAGTATGGCTTGGAGTTGGCAATGTATCCTCAAGCTAATACTTGCTCTAACACCTATTGTCTGTAACCAAACATACTGTTACAAAGAGATATACAAGGAATTTAGACGGGAGGGATTGGCCAAGGACCGACATCAATTAATTTGGACCAATGGAATTAGCAAGCATAATTTTATCGGATGGCTTTTCTGTAGAGATAGGTTATTGACAATTATAACCATATCATGGCGGTTGTCTTTAGTAGATACTAAGTATAACTTTTGTCTGATTGGTATAGAAGACATAAACCACTTATTCTTTGAGTACACTTGGACAAGGAGTGTATGGCGTAGCATTTTGGCACAAAATGGAATTTGGCATTCTGCAGGTGGTTGGAACTTAGAACTTCTATGGATGATAGAGGACACCAAGGGCAAAAACTCAAAAGCAAGACTCCTCAAGCTATCTTTCTTAGTGACTATCTATTGCATCCAGATGGAATGCAACTGCAGATGGTTTCAAAACAAATTAAACCTCATCTTCTATTGGCTAGGATTCAAAAGGTTGTAAGAGGTAGGGCATAGGCCTTCCCAAGCATATTATTGGCTCCTGTGTGGAGGCTTCCTTCCTCCATCTTCTCGCATAATTAGTCTCTTTAAAATGCTAGGGGATTCTCCTAAGGGTTTTTTACCTCAATTGGTAAATTGGCAAAAGGTTTAGCTCTAAATTGGTCAAGTTAAAAGTTTTAGAACCAAATAGGGACAAATACAATAAGTTTAAGACTTTTTGGATAATTTCATCTTTTGTTTACTTGCTAATTGAATATCAGGTGTGCGCAACAAAAACATTAACGATCCTATCTTCTGGTGTTTATTAAGAGGACAAAACGCCCCTTATTAATTACGAGGTTACCTTGTTAAGATGTGAATGACCTATTTGTTTTTTTTTTTAGCTTATAAAATAAAGTATTTGAGTATTCACCTCAACATATCTCTAGGAATGCATACAAATTGAAATTAATTTGCTTATATATACTAATTTGATGGCAATAGAGGTTCTTGCTTTTTTGGAGTCTTGATTGACTTTCTCATAATTATTGATATCATCAATTATATCCTTAATTTTTAATCATTAAGATAATAGTTTTAAGGGAAACAATGAAAACTAAAGATTGCTATATTGTGCCAAGAACTCTTGCACTACTACCAGAAAGGCGACAAAGGTAAATTGGTGGCAATAAAAGTTGATCTCATTAAAGCATATGACATGGTGAAATGGAAGGCCATTCTCAGGATTCTTAAAGTCATAAATACCCTTCAATATTGGCTCGATATGTTCATTGCATTACTACTTTGAGATTCTCAATCAACTTCAATTTTGAACAAATTGATTATTTGGCAAGCACCAATGGGCTTCGGCCAATTAAATCACTTTCTTCATATCCCTGCCCTGTTTATTAAATTCTCAATAGAATTATTGGTGGAAAAATTGCTACACTTCATTTAAGTTCCATTGGCATTGCAAATAGCAAAGAATTATCCACGTATGCTTCGTAGATAGTCTGTTTCTATTTGCTCATGGATATGTCAACTTTGTTCCTAGCCCTGATGATGCAATTGATGAATTTATAGTTCTAACAGGATTATAGTTCAACCTGGACAAATGTCAAATAGTTTTCTTTGGGATGATTGAGGCCTTTTTCCCTTCTCGGGTACTGTTCATGCGATGCTCTCTAGCTGGGCAATTCTTCTCCTGTTCACGCGATTGTTTGTTTGCTGATTCTAGGTGATTCGTTGGTCCGTTGGAGCTGAGATTTGGAGGCTCAACTCTCCCTGCCCTCCTCTCCATCTCCACCAAAGCGTTTCGGTTGGCTCGCCTTGTCTGGGTAACAATGCTCTTTTTCTGTTAGGGTTTTGTGGGTCTCTGCTTTCTACTGGTTTTGCTGGGCTTTGTACCCAACTCGACCATGGAAACACCTACAAGTGAGAATGTGACTTCGCTGATGGCCTAGCAAGCTGGGCGATGGGGCTATAATCGAGGAAGAAATTCCCATCCACCTATGGATAGGGGAAAATCCATTGCCTCTGATGCTGAGCCCTCTCTCCCTTCAGCCCATGCATCAGTTAAAACTACAGCTACTGCACAAACAGCTAAAACCCAACCCGAACCCAGTCGTCTACGACAGAACCCCCAAGGGCGGGCTCCTTCTGGTGTCGCAACATTTCCTCCTCACGATGCCACCAAGCTGCCGATTTGCTCTTGGGAACATGGCTAAATCAGCCACCAAAGGTTATGATCTCACTTTCATGCCCCCGGATATCATTGATAGCAAACCCGTGGTGCGCATTTCACAGGAAATCCTGGAAGCCAGCAACCCCAAGTGGCGAGAATGTCTAGTTGGCTACTATGTTGGAAAAAAAAACTGTCTTTTAAGTAAACAGAGGCCACCTTGAAGCATGTGTGGGGTCCTCACCTTCCGGAAGTTATGGCCAACGACGATGGCTTTTACTTCTTTCACATTCCGGATCAAGACTTCCGTAGAAAGATCCTAGATGGTGGCCCACTTACTGTGGCAAAGGTTCCGCTCATACTCCAGCAGTGGCAGCCCATGATGGAACTTAAGAGAAACCTCCACAAGACAGTCCCAATATGGGTTCAGTTGAGGAATATCCCTTATGTGCTTTGGTCTGCTATGACTATTAGCGCCATTGCAAGCGCTATTGGTAGGCCCTCTATGTAGACCAACAGACAGAACTCATGAAAATGATCTCGTATATGCGTGTCTGTGTGGAGATCAATGCAGATCACGCCCTTTTGATTCAATCCCCCAAGACCTGAATGGTGTGACTCACTTAGTGACTGTTGAATATGAGTGGAAGCCCATTGTTTGTCACTCCTATGGATTTTTTGGCCATAGATGTGATCCTCCTGGGGCCATCCCTGCGACTGGAACTACTCCTACCATTAACCCTAAGCCGGTTGCTGCTGCTGGAAGTACTCCAATGGCTACAATACAGGCTCTAGTTACTCGATCCAGTCATGAGTGGAATGAAGTACGGGGAAAGCAAACCAACCCACGTGCAGGCCCCTCTGCTGCTATCCCTGTTCCTTTTTCACCAGCAATGATGAAGACACAGGTGCCTACAGTTGTGCAAGACCCTGTGCCAAAGAAGAGTGGGTCTTTAAAAGGTACTTTACCGGTAGCTCACTCAACAGGCCCTTCCCTGGCTATTAATTTGGTTGGTCCCCGTTTGCGTTCAGTGACTTCATCAATCTTTGAGGAGGAATCAGACAAAGGAGCCAGTGATGCTTGGATCTGAAGTTGAAGAGGATGGCCCGCATGTTGCCTCCACTTTCTCGGAGGATTTGGAACCCCAAATTGACCAAGTGCGGCTGGTGGTCCCCTCGCAGCGGCTTGATGTTGTACAGGCTACGGGCTCTGGTAGCAGCTCCCCAGTAAGCCCCAAGCCTAAGGCTACCTCGAAAAAGAAAAAGTGAGGTAAAAAATAATAACCTTCCCCATCTTGTATATATGTATATAGTTGTGTGGAATATTAGGGGACTTGGTAACCCCATACAGCAAGCTGAGATCAGAAGCCTTATTAGAGTTAATAGCCTTTATTGCTTGGGCATTTTGGAAACAAAGATCCCTTCTACTAAGTTTCCTCCTATATCTGATGGTCTTGCTCCTAGCTGGACTTGGATTGCCAACTGTGATCATTTCCATAGAGGGAAAATTTGGATTGGTTGAAACCCGAGGATTGTGGATTTTGCTGCTCATTCTTCATCCTCCCAAATTATCCATGGTCACTTAACATGTCTATCCACAAACAAATCTTTCCATCTTTCGGTCGGATATGGCGAACACACCTTTGTGCTCCGTCGGCCCCTTTGGCAGGATATTATCCAATCCAGCTCTATGTTTGTTGAAAGTCCTTGGCTAATTGCGGGTGACTTCAATGCCATTAGGCATCCTTCTAATAAGATTGGTAGCTTGTCTATATGGTTGTCATCCTATGACAAGTTTGGACAATGCCTTCAACAGGCATAACTTGATGGTCTTAGATATACTGGATGCAGGTACGCCTGGGCTGCCTCCTCAGGAGAAAATCGAAAACAAAAGAAGACTAACAGAGTTCTTGTTAATACTTGTTGGAGCATTTTTTTCTCCTTCTCTGAGGCGTCTTTTCTCCCGTCTGAAATTTCTGACCATTCCCCCATGGTCATCAGAATTTTCCCTACTTCGAACACAAGGAAGCCTTTTAAATTCTTCAGTTTCTAGATGAAGCACCCGTCTTTCAACAAGATTGTTCGGCAAACTTGGGACACTCCGGTGATTGGATCGGCTATGTTTATCCTCTATCACAAGCTAAAGCTGCTGAAAGCTAGGCTTAAGTGTCTTAATAAGGACTCATTCTCTGACATTTCAGCAAGGACCGCTGAAGCTCAAAATTGACATTTCAGCAAGGACCGCTGAGAGAGAGAGAGAGAGAGAGAGAGAGAGAGAGAGAGAGAGAGAGAGAGAGAGAGACCTCAATACCAAGTTTTCCACCATTCCGTCAATAGAAGGCAACTCCACAATAGAAGAGAGAGAGAGAGAGAGAGAGAGAGAGAGAGAGAGAGAGAGAGAGAGAAGGAGGGAGACCTCAATACCAAGTTTTTCCACCATTCCGTCAATAGAAGGCAACTCCACAATAGAAGAGAGAGAGAGAGAGAGAGAGAGAGAGAGAGAGAGAGAGAGAGAGAGAGAGAGAGAGAGAGAGAGAGAGAGAGAGAAGGAGGGAGACCTCAATACCAAGTTTTTCCACCATTCCGTCAATAGAAGGCAACTCTACAATAGAATCTTATCAGTGTTGGATGAAGCTGGGAATATGGTCCACGACCCACCTCTAATTCATCAGCAATTTGTCTCTCATTTTGAAGAACTATTGGCGCCCTTGGATCTCACTTCCCTTCCCTCGGTTTAGGAAATCAAGTCAGTGCTGCCTCATTCCCTAAACAACGATCAGGTACACCTTCTCTCTAGGCCTATTTCAGAGGTTGAAATTCGAGACACTATGTTCTCTTTAAGCATAATTGGGACATAGTTGACACTCCGGTAAGGCCCTTAGTCCTGATGGATTTGGCGTTGAATTCTTCAAGCATAATTGAGACATAGTTGACATTTCGGTAATTGTGGTGGTTAAGGACTTCTTTACTTCGGCCAAACTCCTTCAAGAGATCAATAATACTATTCTTGCCCTTGTACCGAAGTGTCCTAATGCGACCTCGGTCAATGATTATAGACTAATTGCTTGTTGCAACATTGTCTATAAATATATTACTAAAATTATGGCCAACTGGATGGCGTCTGTTCTGCCGTTGATATCTAGCCCTCCGCAGAATGCCTTTGTTAAAGGGCGGCGCATCAGTGATAATATCTTACTAGCCCAGAAGCTTTTTTTAGGCTTTCACCTGCAGCCCTATTTGCCTAAATGTGTCATCAAGGTGGACTCTCGCAAGGCCTATGACATGGTGAACCAAGAGTTCATCGACTTAGCATTGCAAGCTTTTGGTTTTCCATTGCACTTCATTAATCTTATTATGTTTTGCATCTGGACGCCGAAATTCTCTGTCTCCCTCAATAGTGAGCTTCACGGCTTATTTCCTAGTGGTAGAGGAATCAGACAAGGTGATCCCATGTTGCCTTACCTTTTTACTCTGGTGATGGAGATTTTCATAGGTATTCTTAACCTACAAACTAGCCAGCCTACTTTTAAGTTTTTTTGGAGGTGCAAACCAACTCGGCTATCCCATTTATTCTTTACGGATGGCATCTTGCTCTTTGCTGAAGCGAATATGCCTTCCTTATCTCTTCTCAAGGCCAGTATTAATAGGCTCTCTCACTGGTGTGGCCTAGTTCCAAACTTGCACAAAAGTGAGATTTTCTTTTCTGGAGTTTCCCCTGAATCTCATAACCTTTTTAAGTAGTTCCTTGGTTATTAGGAGGGCTCGCTGCCATTCCGGTATTTAGGAGTGCCCATAATTTCATCTAGGCTATGGAAGGCTGATTGCTATTCTTTGGTTAATACAATTACGTCGAGGGTGAAGTTGTAGACACATCGTTTTCTCTCCTTTGCGGGCCAGCCGCAAATTATCAAGTCAGTGCTCCATTCCATCCAGGTCTTTTGGGCAAACGTCTTTTTCTTGCTGAGGTTGGTACTTGATAAAATTGAACAAATCCTACGGCAATTCCTTTGAAAGGGTCCAGATCTAGGTATGAGAGGTGCCAAAGTTGCTTGGAATGATGTGTGCCTCCCGAAGGTTGAAGGAGGCCTGGGTATTATAAGATTATGTGAAAGCAAGAAAGCAGCTATGCTTAAACACATATGGTTCTTATTCAAGGATAAGGAATCCTTATGGTGTAGATGGATTCACTCTACCTTTCTGAAGAATAAGAACTTTTGGTTAGTTGCTAAACCAATGTTTTGCTCTTGATTGTGGAAGAAATTGCTGGACCTTCGGCACGACTTTCGCCAGTTTTTTTGTTGGCATGTGGGAAATGGACGCTCTTCTGGTTTGACAATTGGCATCCGAGGGGCCCTTTAAATCTTCTTTTCTTTGACGTAGACATCTATTGCTTTGGATTACCTAGGCAAGCTTCAATTGTTGATTACGTGTCTTTCTTTGGTGGGGCATCCAGAGTTTTGGATGAGATTGCTTCCTGTAACGAGCCCCTACCATTTCTCAATCATGACTCCGACCATTTCTACTAGCTGGGCCACCCATCTGGGGTCTTCTCTACTACTTCGCCTGGGACGTCATTCAATCGAGAGGGCGGTCCATGCCTTGGGCCCCTCTGATTTGGAACAGGTCATTGATCCCCCGATACCAGTTTCTTTTGTGGCTAATCGCTAGAAATAGATTGCCCACTCAAGTTATGCTTCTTACCTATGGTAGAATCTCTTATGCAAATTGTGCTTTTTGTTCTTATCGTCCCGACTTTGCTGATCACCTTTTCTTTGGGTGTCGTACTACTAGGGCTCTAGCTAATTTTTGGGCTTCTAGATGTAATTTCGCTTGGCGGAATAGTTCATCGATGGATAACCTTCAATGGGCTATAAAGTATTTATTTGGAGATTCCTTCCACATCACTCTCACTCGGTTCACTTTTGGAGCCTTATGTAATATCATTTGGAAGGAAATGAATAATATCATTTTCCGTGATTGGACTCCCTTCGTGCTGGCTATGAAGAAACGCCTTGACAAGGTTGTTAGGGATAAGGCTTTGACTTTCCATCAGGTACCTGATAGCTCTACCAATAGAAGACTGCAGCAGAGCTGGAGCCTTAACCCTTCTATTTTCTCATATTGAGTCGTGCTTTTACTTCTGTTTTATTTACCTTTGCCAAGGGTGTGCCCTTTGTATTTTCTGTGTTGAGGGTTGTTGCTTTGTAGTTTTCCCTTTTCTCGTTCCTTTTAGCTCGGCGCCCTTTCACTCTTTTGACTTGTTTGTCATATTGAGTGCATGTTGGTGCCTTGTTACCGTTGATGTACAACGTTTTGGTAGAAAGTTAATACAATTCTTACCTTACCAAAAAATAAAAATAAAAAAATAACGTCTTACGCCGGATTACATGCCTTTCTCAACAGGTGCCCTCCCCATTAGATACTTTGGCGTCCCCCTCGTTACCAGAAGGCTTATGCAAGTGATTGCAAGGGGCTGACAGAAAAGAACTTTAAGAGAATAGAAAGATGGGGCATGAGCAAATCAGTTATGCAAGATGATTCCAGCTAACCAAATTGATATATATTTCCATCTACACTTACTACATGCAAATGTTTTTACTCCCAAAGCAAACTATCTATAAGATTGAGAAGAAGATTTGACACTTTCTGTGGGTTGGAGACGCAGAGTTCATCGATCGCATAAAGTTGCATGAAAGCAATTTTCTCGCCTAAAAATGAAGGAGGTTTAGGTCTACTCTAGGTCACATGTCGTGGACCCTCGTCAATTCTCCATCCCCTTCTCTGTGGATTATTTGGGTTGACAACACAAAATGCAGAGGTACTTCAATTATGAAACTTGACATTAAGGGAAATATGACTTGGAGTTGGCGAAGTCTTCAGAATTGAGATCCACTCTAACCTCGATCGTCTTTAGCTCTAGATATTGCTACAAAGAGGTATATCAAGAATTCAGACAGGTGGGACCGATTGTGGAGTGGTACATTTTGATATGGATCGACAATATTAGCAAACATAATATTATAGGCTGGCTTGCCTATGAAGATAGACTATCGACTGCAGAGGTTGTATCACAATAGAAGCCTTTGGGTGATATTGTACTAAAAATAGAATTCATTTATTATTTGAGTGTAATTGGATTAAGAATAAATGATAAAGTATCCTCGCATTGAATGGTATTTAACTTTATTCAAGAGGATGGGATTTTGAACTTCATTAGATGAGGAGCCACAAAGGGCAAGATCACGGCACCTCGAGGTATCCTTCTTAGCAACCATTTATTGTATTTGGATGGAGCACAATTGCAAGCATTTCCAAAAGAAGTCAATTGAGATGCATATTCTTTTGGCTAGGATACATAAAATTGTAAGAAGTAGGGCTTCACTTTTCCAAAATTGTAGACCCTACCCAGCAAATATTTTGTTGGCAACTCTGTGCAAACTTCCTACCTCAATATCATTGCATAATTAGCATGTTTGCAATGCTAGGGGATGCCCCTAAGCCTGTGTATGTCATCCGATTCTACACATTAACATTCCAAAAAAATTATTAACATTCCGAATAAATTAGGAGGTCATATTCTCATTATGTAATATATTATAGACAACGTCTATAGAACAATGAAATAGATTCTGCAAAATTTATGGGAAAGTAGGTCGCACAAATAGACTATGAACGAGAATTTCAAAACTTTTGGTAAAGCAAAACGTAGCTCTGAAAAATTTATAAAATAAAATTATGTCACTGTCCTAATTCTATTTTTAAAAGAATAACAGTTTTTCCTTTTACGACACTATCTCCATCCATTATATGGCTAAATCCACCAAATTTTCAACGAAAAGACAAATTTGCCTCAAATCATTTAATTGCAATTTAAACTGGTGCTGCAAATTTATTTACTTTCCTTCTTTTCTTAGTTTTTCTATTTCTATGTAAGATCCAACTGTCATAATTAAGAGTTTCGCATATTTTGTTTTTGCATATTGTGGACACTATGTTTTCTTTTTTAGTGTTAGATTTTACTTCCATAGAAATTAGTTTTGTCGAAAATAAGTTTTCAAAAACTTGATTCTTTTTAACGTTGTCAAGCAAATGAATTGATTGTCAAATAAAATATTTCTTTTTTTAAGATTTTATCACAATGACTTGTCTATAAACTTTCACTTTTGTTGTGCATATCACTATCATACTCTTTCTTATCAATTGTCTTTTATATATAGATACATTTAACGGGATGAAAGGATTGAGGGAAAAAAAACCCCTTTAAAGTTTTACCAATATGAAATCATGGTTATAATTTCCAACGTGAAACTTTAAAAGATGAAATTTAATTTATCAAACATTGCAAAATATATGTGTGTGTGTGTGTGTGAAATGCCAATTAAATGTCATCATTTTGCATTGACAAAAATTAATAGCATCCATAAAGTGTATGATAAAAATATCACGATGCCTCATTATGCTTTCACGTTGATTTTTTTAATGTACTCCTAGATACTTCTACAAATGTCTTACATACTTTGCGTAAAAGTATCTTACCAATAGTAAAAAAATAAAAATAAAATACACAAAGTCTTTGATGTTGTAAACGAAGAGATTTGATATATATTTTTGTGGAATTTTTTTTCGAAAAATACTTATTTCTACAGAATTAAAAACTTAAAATAAAAAAGAAAGCATAGTACCTTTAGCATAAAAGGGATACCCACAATAGACCAAAACAAAATATGTGAAATGCTTAATGATGACGACTAGATTCTAAATGTAAGTGAAAATAAAAAATAAAGAAAGAAATAGGACCACCACTTTAAATTGTAAGTGAATGATTGAGGGTAATTTTAAAAATGAAATGAATTTAATGATGTATGGGGCGAAAATAAGGCCGCTCTTTTCTTTTTCTTGTATCTGTCGATGTTCAATTGACGTGGAATCGCTATCTCCTGTCAAAGTGTATTTCTTGAAAACTTCGTTAAACCCATTGCAACAAGTTTCATCCTATTCTTATGGTCATCGGATTAGTATAATGTATGCTGAACGCATGATTGAACTCATCATTCTTGGGATTACATGTCACTGACCAGCGTCATGCTCTAAAGTCCCGCATTTTGCGGGTCAAAGCACCCTTTTATTTTTGATACCTTCAATTATTCAAATTAAAATTCCCACTATTTGGGTATGATTGATGTAAGTTAGAAAAATCTAAGGAGAAGCTGATATTTAAAAACTTTTGGACATTATATGATTCAAGAAAGTATGTCATGTATTTTTATGTAATTACAAACTGAAGAAATTTAGAAAATAAAAACTTGGAACTTCTAAAGCTTCCGTAACCTAGGATTACCATGCAATGTATTTTTTTTTCCATCAACCTCCTTAGTAATTTCTATTCAACCTCTTTCATTGAAATCTTGTAAGAAGTGTTACCTGGACAAAGACTTTTTACAAAACCTTTACTCGTAATGCACACAAATCAGATGTATTAGCGAGTGCATCCATGCACTATTAAGGAAACCTGCTTGAATATCTAATGGAGCTTTGCTATTGTAAGGGCTTTTTGCGAAAATGTTAGAAAAAATAAATTAAACTTTTGGGGTTTTCTCCGTTTCATACTTTCTTTTTCTGTATTTTATTTTTGGGCTTAACGCAAGCAACGTTATACGAAGCGTAAGATTAACCATATAAAATCCTATGTATCTCACAATCATTTGTTGTCCCTATATTAATCACTTAAAACATTCATTGATACCTAGAGTTTCTCACAACAGTCATAAACACTTTGTTTGCCTAGGAAACCCTAGTGTTAAGCGACTCTAAGTTCTCTCGCTTTAATGATTTTTCATACTGACTAATCCAGAAAACAGTTATCGACTTTTCATACTTTTATGGTGCTTTTCCATCTTTCGCAAACACAAGACAAATTAAAGGAACACTTAAGGATATAATCAAGTTACAAACGTAATTATTGTCCACAAAACTTGTAGCGACGGATACATAGAAAAGATACATAGAAAAGTTAAGATTGTGCTTCCATGTTGTAGACCTATGATGATTGCACATGTCGATTGCGTCGTCTGAGTTGTCTTGCTCGATTATCAAGCTAGATTCAATATAGACTTCTTCTTGCATAGCAAATAAATCATATTGATAATCATAATGAAAAAAATAGATGGATTCTTTTTTTCTTTAAGAGAATCCGACGAAATCACAGCCTGTCATATTAACTAAATCAATATTTAAAGCATTTGTAATAACTTTTTTTAATGCGATGATGGTGGACCAACTTATGTTTTCTACCGGTCAACATCAAAAACACGTTCCAAAATGCAAAATATTCTATGTTTTCCACCGACAAGTTGACCAAATCAACTTGCCGTTGGGATGAAATTATTACCTCATTACCGTGACAGCAACGTAGCAAGAGGACCATGAGCTGGGAGATGCGTGCACCTTGTCCACTGCTTTGTTTTCCACCAAAAAACAAACACCTTAGTGTATGGTGGCCAGCTTGTAACTTCGTTGTTTGCAAAAGTCTTTGTCATCATTTTAGTAGCCAGACATTTAATAGGCTAACCTTTTTTATTTTAGTATTTTATTCAGCGAGACCAATATATCTTAATTCTCTACGAAGATCAATCCAGGATATTATTGTTTGCCAACTATTGTCTTTGTTTTATCTGAACACGGTTATATCTGGAGCTTCAGTCATCTGATTCGGATGATTTGTATAAAAAAAAAAATTAGTAATCAAATTTTCTAAATTCAGATTACTTTCCTAAGTCTTTGTTCTTTAGGAACAATGAAGATCATATACACAACAGATTTTAGATTTTACAAATAATATTCTATACATATTTTTTAGTGAAATATCTGCAACCCTAATCGATCTGAAGATTAACTATGCTTACTGCGTCATCCAAGAAGCAAGCAACACTCAACTAGTAAAGGAAATATGTCTCGCAGCAGAGGATGATTAATTGTCACAAATCCGATAAGAAGTCAAGAAGAAGAATTTCGTATGATAGGAATATTGTATTCACTTCATTGATTTCTTGTGTTAATACAATGATGTATATATTGTACAAGAGAGTTCAATAAATAACTAAAGAAAATCTTTTGATCTTTCTAATCCTAAAATAAATATATCTCCTATCAATTACAATCAATACAAATACCAATCAAATCCCAGATCATATCTTCTTTCAACACTCCCCCTCAAGCTGGTGGCTTGTATATATCCAAGACGCCTAGCTTGTTTAGAAGATATGTGTGTTGTCTGTGACAAAGAGGTTTAGTGAAGATATCCGCGGGCTGTTCTATGGTCCTGATTCCTCTGGTTTCTATGATTCCTTCTTTGATCTTTTCTCGAGTAAAATGGCAATCAACTTCTATATATTTCGTCCTTTCATGTAACACAGGATTTGCCGCAAGTTTGAGTGCCGAATCATTATCACAGAAAAGTAATGTCAGACCTTTAACTTGTACCCCAAGATCCAGAAGTAAGCCCCATAGCCATACTATCTCACAAACAGTCTTTGCCATAGATCGATATTCAACTTCTACTGACGACAAAGATACAGGGGATTGTTTCTTTGTCTTCCATGAAAGCAGTGAATTCCCAAATTTGATACAAAATCTAGTAATAGATCTTATACTCATGGGAAATGTAGTGTAATCTGAATCACAATAGGCTGTCATCTCCATATTGCACTTTCTAGAGAGAAGTATCCCCAATCCAGGACATCTCTTCAGGTATTTCACTACTTTTAAGGTTGCATTCATGTGTGACTGCTTCGGACTGTGCATGAATTGACTAAGAGTTTGTACTGCATAGCAAATGTCTGGCCTTGTCATTGTGAGATAAATAAGTTTCCCAACAAGTCTTTGGTAGCTTGTCGAGTCCTTCAATAGTAGATCATCAGAGGAAGATGTCCCAACATCATAATCAATACTGGTCAATTTGGCATTCTGTTCAATGGGAATAATTGATGGTTTGCACCCTGATAACCCTGCTTCTGATATAATTTCCATCACAAATTTTCGCTGACTAAGGGAAATCCCTAGATCAGAACGAGCTATCTTTATTCCAAGAAAATACTTAGGTGACCCTAAGTCTTTGATGTGAAAAGACAAATGTAGATGGTCTTTAAGCTTCTTCACAGTAGAATTATCATTTCCCATAATAAGTATGTCATCAACATAAATCATCAAGTATATGACTGACGTACCTTTTGCCCAAGCGAACAAAGCATAATCATGCTTGGATTGCTGAAATCCAGCTCCCGTAAGAGCAGTAGTAAATTTGGCATACCACTGTCGAGAGGCCTACTTTAACCCATAAAGAGATTTGCGGAGACGACATACCTTCGACTCCCCCTGTCTCCGTCATCCTTGTGGAATATCCATGTAAATCTCCTCTTCCAGATCACCATGAAGGAAAGCATTATGGACATCCATTTGATGTAATGACCAGTTGTGGAAAGTGGCAATCGATAAGAAAGAACGAACTGTGACATCTTTGGCTACCAGGGAAAAGGTCTCATGGTAATCAAAACCTTCTCGTTGTGTGAAGCCCTTGGCCACCAATTGGGCCTTGTATCTTTCCACAGAGCCATCTGCTCTATACTTTATTTTATAGACCCATTTACATCCTATGGGTTTTCGATCAGGAGGTAACAACACAATATCCCAAGTATGATTATCAACTAAGGCCTTAAGTTCTGCCTCCATTGCCTTTTGCCATCGTTCATCATGTACAACCTCATTATAACTAGAAGGCTCTATTTCCTCAGAAACCCTACTAATACAGCATATATGGTCTGACGATAGATGGTCGAAAGATACATAGGAGGATAGAGGATATCATGTACCTGATGATGGTGATGATGAACAGACATAATCTTTGGTCCATAAGGGTGGACGAGTGGCTCGTCCAGATCTTCGTGGTGCCTCATCAAGTACTCTAGGTGGTGATGATTCCTCGATGCTTGGATATTCTCTGTGATTTGTCTCCTGAGATTCTGGCGCCATGGGTGATTGCTCAAAAAAATTCTCATCAGGAGATATAGCTGGTGATGAAGGCAAAATTGTATCCACTATCTGATGTCTTGGAGGAGAATTAATAAGGTAGGATTCTCCAGTAGATAAATCTTCTTCTGAAAGAAATTGATGATTATTTCTCTCATCTTCTTCAGAAGTAGTATCCCGGAAAGGAAAAGTATCTTCATGAAAAACAACATCTCTGTTGTTCATAAACTCGATACCCCTTTTTAAATTAGGGTACCCCATGAAAATACACTGTTGAGCACGAGGGGACATTTTATCCCAGGGACCTACTGTAGCCACATAACATAAGCATCCAAAGACTCTAAGATGGCTCAAATCTGGTTTCCTTCCATACAATAATTCAAAAGGAGTTTTTCCTTCTAGAATGCGAGATGGCATATGATTTATCAAATAAGCAGCAGTAATTACACAATCTCCCCAAAATTGTTCTGGTATAGATGCTTGGAACTTAAGAGCACGTGTCACTTCTAAGAGATGGCGATGTTTCCGCTCAACTACCCCATTTTGCCGTGGGGTATAAGTACAGGTACTTTCATGTAAAATACCATTTGAGGTGAGAAAGGAACTGCAATCACTATTGAAGAATTCCCTACCATTATCAGTGCAAATGCAACGAATTGACTTTCCAAACTGAGTTTTGGATAAGGTAAGGAATATTTTAAGGTGAGAGAAAACCTGGCTTTTTGATTGTATGAGAAAGACCCAAGTCGCACGTGAAAAATCATCCACGATTGTAAGGAAGAATCTCGAACCATCATGATTTACTGTATGATATGGTCCCCAGACATCAGCATGAATCAGGGAAAAAATATCATCTACTCGAGTCTTACTGTTTTGAAAAGGAACACGAGTTTGTTTTGCCAAAGGGCAAATGGGACAATGAGGACAAGGAAAAGAAGCAGTGTGACCCAATCTTTGATGAAGAAGAGAATTCCTTTTATTGGTAACAATGTTACACAATGGTTTATTGAAAGCAACATAAGATAATTTCAAATTGCCTGAAATACTACTCCAAAAATAAAGTCCTTGATAGATTCTACCCAAGCCCATTAGTTTGCTAGTCGAAAGGGCCCGAACTAGACATTTATCAGAATCAAAGTAGACATGACAGGAATTTTCTTCACAAGCTCGAGAGACTGATATGAGATTAAAATGGAAAGTAGGAACATAAAGGACATTTTTTAGAGTAATGAGTGGGCTAAGATTCATAGTGCTAGTCATTCCAACATGTGTGGTATTTCCATTGGGAAGTTGAACTGATATTGGAAAAGGTAATCTTGTGACATTGGAAAAGAATTTTGGATTGCAAATAATGTGATCGCTAGCTCCTGTATCTATGATCCATGCATCCTTAGAAATTGAGTTTATCAGGCAATAAGAAATACCTGTGAAACTGCCTGTCTTGTCAGAAGAGTCCAATTTTTTTAGAGCTTCCATCAACTCCTGATATTCACCATGAGGGATTGGCTTGTCTGCTGTTTTACCCATCACCTGAAAAGCAATTGAAAACTTTCCTTTTTCCTTTTCACCAGGCTTACCATGTAATTTCCAGCAACTTTCTACTGTGTGATGTGGACGTTTACAGTACTCACAATATAGCTTACCCTTCCCTTTGTAATTTTTTGTGAAAGAGGAAGGCCTGCTGACAGCATGGGCGTTGTTCCTCCATAAGGGCCTTCAGATGTAATAAATTGCCCATGTGGGCCGTCGGGCCCAGAAGAGACTTGGATGCGTGGGTCGTCGAAACGGTAGAAGCCCCCTGCACGCAGACCGTCCGATTCATTGGACGCGCTATTCTGTGGACCGTCATATCCACCAACCCCAAGGATGGAGCGTGAGCCGTCCGATTGATCAGATAGATCGTGGCCATCCATCGTCGTCCGTATAAAAGCTCTAGGGTTTTCTTGAAACCCTAAATTAGGTCTTCGACCTTCTCTTCCTCCGGTGATTCTCTGTAGCGGGCGAGAGGAAACCCTCGCCGCCAGAGCCACCCTTTCGCCTTCCTTACTGTCGCGACCCGATCTCGCTGCCCTCGAATGTCAAAGGGGGAAAGGTCAAGTTTAGGGATACTTGATCATAAGATCGCGAGCTCTCCCAAGCTCGTACCCCGCGTGACAGCGAATTTATTTATACGATCTAGGTATTTAACAACCTAAGAATATACAGGAGTCGCCACTAGCCTTATATATATTTTTTGGGGGTCGGCTAGAAAACCCAATCGAGGATTGGGAGAGTTCCCTCGATTCCTACGCAACCAGATATCTAGATTCGGGGACTTGGGTTACGCTAATATAGCTATTAGCGCCCTTTCGGTACCTAACAGTATGTTGTGTTTTTCCTAACATGTCCATGCATCTCTTTTTATATTTTCGGGATCACCAATTCTAAGCTAAGCGATCACGCGTGGTGAGTTACTTTTATGCTATTCTATTTCTAAAAGAAAAACAATAAAAGGAATCAGTCAGAGAAATTGAAAGTGCAAGACATGAAGTAAACAATCAAGAAAAAGCAGTAAATCTAATCATGCAATCCTAAAGAATATGAAAGAGAAAACAATCAGGAAAGAAAGGAAACCCGCAACTCGTCGGGTTTTATACAATGTATGAAACCCGATACATATGTCGGGAAAACAAATGGTACAAGATAATAGTCGGAATGGACATCGACTTCCATCGTCTTCACACCAAAGTCCATCTTTGGAATCCTAATCTAAACCCAATCTAAGAAAAAAAAAATTCCTTCCCTCATCTTATATGACTAAGACATCGCATAGAAATCGTTATTATAACGAATGAACATAGGCATCGGACATGAACACGAATCCAACAAATTCAAGTCACAAACAACAATTATAATATGGCGACAACATATTATGAACATACATGACATTCATAGCCAAAAATTCAGCATGTTCAGCAAGAACAACAATGAATTCAGTAAACTTGAGCCATGTATGGTAAGAGTAGACATATCTAGCGAGCTCACAATGCAGCAAATGTACAAATTCAACAAATAGCACATGTCGAGATGAAGATTATGTAAGCTAATAGTGACTATGTACTTGCACATAAAACCCAAGCAAGATGCACAATAAACTTGCCATATGTAGTTCAAGTGTCGAGAAGGCACTAACATGAACTTTGGCCTCTAAGAGACCCATCAAGTATAAAAAGATGGGCATATATCAAGGCTTCAATTCTGTAACGAGATTTGAGAAAATGCATGATTTTGCTCACTAAGAGATAGGCATGAATCTAACCAAAGATGTGTCATATAGAATAATGGATGACAAACATTTCTCATTGAGAACTCAAAACCTAATTGTGATCACATGGATGATGTGGACAAAATTTTATTGAGGACTCAACTTCAAAATGATCATGCATAGGACCACACAAGAATGGTAAACAGTCAGATTCTTAAGGGCAAGACAGCACTGCAGTTCAAGACAAATTCCAGATTTCAAAGTTCGATTTAAAAAATGGAGAAGCAGGGCAAATGATGACCAAATCGCACACATAATATATCTATGGAAAGCTTAAGAAGTCTATTACAAATCTCTAGAAGACATTAAGTCCTAATAACATCATCTACCAGTTCGTTCCAGTTAAAATAGAAAACTGCAGTAAGTCAAAACAGCAAATCAACCAAAAAACTACTGCAGAATTGACAGATTTTATAGGTGTTTTTGGATGACCGAATGACGTCCGTTCAGGGCGTGCAATATATCAAATCGAAGCTTGAGAAGTCTATTTTCTATGTCTAAAAGGGCTCGAGACCAGAAAGCCTCATCTATCACCTCATTTAAGCCAAAACAGCGAGTCACTCATCCGAACTCGAAAATCACAGAATCTCAGCATCCAACTGCAATCAATTCCAGATCATACAAACATCGATTTTAATTAGATTTGCAATGCATCCTGGCCCCGAACCTTCGTTGTCGATCATGAGTCACGACACGAGAAGCTCTCACCTCATCGGATGATATTAAATGGAGTTTCATCACACCTACCTTGGTCCGTAATGAATCGGCCAAGAACTGACCTTCGGAGATGTCCACCATTCAGTGACAATGAAGTTGCTATTTAACAAAAAAAAATGTACTGAAATCAGTAGAGGATCTGAATCTAATAACACTCCTTACCGAAATAGAAACGAGGAGACCAATCACTTAGCTTGGATTTTGTTATTGGAACTTCTAGAAACTGAAGAATGCTGGCCTTTGATTCTGTAATCCTCGAGCTCATCGAATGAACGCCTTGGCTGCCGATTTGAAGATGGTGTACGCTTCTTTCGAGTTGCAATCTAGAAGCGTTTTTCTCAGCTTCTTCTTCAACAAAATCAGTGAAATTAAATGTCAACAGAATCTGCTGAAATCAGAATCTTAGCGCAACAAATGTACAAGTAAAGATTGAGAAGACTCAGCTCAATCTTTATTCTGCGATTTTCTGAAATCAGCACATCAACTACTCCGAAGCATCTTCGGAGATTTTGATGATCAAGTAACAACGAAGAACTCCCTTGATCGTCATCTGTTCCGTCTTCAATCAAGAGAAAGACCGACCGAGAGACAAATCCAGAGAGCGAGAGATAGATCCCGAGCGCGAGATCGAGCCAGAGGAATCGTCGGAATCTTTATTGCGCACGAGACTACCGGCAAAGCAGAACCAGAAAATGATTGGAAGCCGTCGCCGCCGTTGCCTTCGCTATCGCCATCGCCGATCGGCTTCGGAGCTCGAGAAGATGCAGATGAGGAAGTCGATCCTCAAGCCAAAGAGAGAGACCGATTTCCACCTTGAATCGATTCACCCGTCAAACCCTAGATCACTCTCCTAGATGCAGAGAGAGTGGGAAAGAGAATCCCGAAGTTTTTGAGAGAGTTTCTTTTAGAGAATTCCCCGAGAGAGAGAATTCGAGAGCCCCCTCTGTGTGAGAGAATCCCCCCGAGAGCGCGCGGGAGAGAGAGGCCCCCTTTTTTTTTTTTTTATTTTGCTTTCCTTTTTTTTTTGTTTTGTTTTCATTTTTTTTTTTTCTTTTTTAATCTTTTCATTTCATTTTCATTTTTTTTGTCTTTTTGGCTCTTTATCTTTATTTTTTTTATATTTTTTGCAAAAAGAATGTTTAAAATGTCGACAAAAAATCGGGTGTCAACAGCTGCCCCTCTTTGAGTGGGAGCTCGAAGAGGTTCCACTCAAAGATAAAATTGATACCCGAAATTTTTAGTCGACTCGACTTTGAAAATAGAAAAAGATAACAGCAATGATAGTTGGTCAGAAACGTACCTTATACTTACCTTTGCTCATCGGGGTATCTGAACTCTTGTTGAGATTTATTCACATTGTCTTTGCTTCTCTCTCTCGTGGAATGGAATGAAGGCAATGAAATCACTAGAATTTGGAAGACAAGGTTTAAGGATGACCTGGAACCGTGGAATGGGAGAAAGGTCTCACCGTGTAAGAACGGGTTGCGACCGGGAGAACGATTGTACCGTGTAAAAACGGGTTTCGATCAGGAGAAAGGTCTTACCGCGTAAGAACGGGTTGCGACCGGGAGAAAGGTCTTACCGTGTAAAAACGGGTTTCGACTGGATGTGATGTCTCACCGTGTAAAAACGGGTTTTGACTGAGAGAAAGGTCTCACCGTGTAAAAACGGGTTTCGACCGGGTGTGATGTCTCACCGTGTAAAAACGGGTTTCGACCGGGTGTGATGTCTCACCGTGTAAAAACGGGTTTCGACTGGCTGCGATGTCTCACCGTGTAAAAACGGGTTTCGACTGGATGCGATGTCTCACCGTGTAAAAACGGGTTTCGACTGAGAGAAATGTCTCACCGTGTAAAAACGGGTTTCGACCGGGTGTGATGTCTCACCGTGTAAAAACGGGTTTCGACTGAGAGAAAGGTCTCACCGTGTAAAAACGGGTTTCAACCAGGAGAAAGGGTCTTACCATGTAATAACGGGCTTTGACCGGGAAAAATGGTCTTATCGTGTAATAACGGGTTTCGATTTGGATGTGATGTCTCACCGTGTAAAAACGGGTTTTGACTGAGAGAAAGGTCTCTTACCGTGTAATAACGGGCTTTGACCGATGGAAAAGTCTTACCGTGTGGTTTAAGGATGGTCGAACCTAGTAAACAAGGTTTTAAGATAACCTAGAACTTGGAGACAAAGGTTTTAAGTTGACCTAGAACTTAGGGACAAGGTTTTAAGATGACCTAGAACTTGGGGACAAGGTTTTAAGTTGACCTAGAACTTGAGGACAAGGTTTTAAGTTGACCTAGAACTTGGGGACAAGGTTTTAAGCTTTGAACTTGGGGACGAGGTTTTAAGTTGACCTAGAACTTGAGGACAATGATATGGTTTAGGATGACCAAAAACCGGTTCACTAAGGAACAAATATTTTGAAAAAGATTTTCAAAATTGCTGGAGAACCAATCTTGCGAAATAACATTGATTGTCAAATCCTTTTAGAGAAGATTTTAACAAAATGAGATTTGATTAACCATCTAAAGGGTTAAATCAAATATGCCAAGTGGAAAAATCCTAATCAAAAGAGGTCTTTCACACTAGCTCTCAAAAAGGGCTTTTGTTCCCAACCATTGATATGGGAAAACTGTTTAAATCTCACTGGAGAAGTCTCACTCAACCTATGTCTATGGCTTTCGGAAACGTTCACAGTGAATACAATCCATTGATCAAAAGGTCTTTTGAAAGGACCGTAATGATGGCTTGGTCATGGGCTTACACAAAGGGTATGCATTTTGAGGCCAAGAAATGAATATTCAATCAATATCTTCATCGGGTTTACAAGTCAAGAACCTCGAAGATAAGATAAGATAGGATTGCTTCCACTCCTTCTAGCGGTAGCTCCTATGTGATATTCTCATTTCAACTTGAACCATCCCAATCGGAAGAGACTTCGGATAAGGGTTGTAATGTTGGTTCAGGTGAGGCTTAGAAAAGGCTTGAAAAATTTTCAAACGTTGAAGGGTTAAAAAGTGAGTGATTATCTTGGCATCATTACCATCACACGACTTTTCAAAATTTTGACTCTTGAAATTTAACCTATCTCGAGAGTCCTTTTGGTAATTTGTTTTGAGACATGAGAGCTTTGCTCTCTGTTCTAATAGCATTGCTTGCAATACATGTTTTTTCTTGCAAGACATCTCTTTTGTATTTCAACGGATGGTCTTTTGTCATGACCATTGATTTCGCTTTTCTTCGCATTCTTGCTTTTCTTTGCATTTTTTTTCAATGGGCATTGGCCTTGCTTTTACCAGGCACACTGCTTTTTCATGCCCCCTAGTTTTCATTCTCTTTTGAGCATCTAGGACTCTCGAGTGGCATTTACCAATATTCAATTTTGTTGGTAAATCATGTGCCTTGCCCCAGTGTGGGGAGATAATCATCACCTGGGGTTATGAAAGAATTGCATAAGGCTCAAATTGGCTAAGCAAAGGGTACTTGTGTTTGTGGTAGTGAACGGAATGCTCTTCGTCATCTTGGGATGCTTCGAGTTTCGATAAGAAATCACCTGAAGCTAACACAAGAAGATTGATACAAGTGAAAGCAATAAAATCTTTCTTGATCTTTTGCTCCATAATTTCCAACCAAGACCTCCTATTTTGCCCCAATGTGGGGTTGTTCTTGACAGGGTTATTTTGGAAATGCTCCCTATTTGGCTCAAAGTGGCTTGCAAGGGATATCAATAGTGTTTGGGATTAAGAAATGAAATGCCTTTATCATCTCAAATCATGTATTCACCGTGAATGAATCCTATGCCCTAAGACATGGTTCTTTCCACTCAATTCTCTCAAGAAGTGTATAAGGACGTGTTTGGTAAAGGGGTTGCCTCTCATCATTTTAGGCATTACCACCTGGCATAGTTAACAATCCTTTTCAGGTTTTCCAAAGCACATTTTGGTTAAATTCAACTCATTGGGGAATGAAAATGTAATGAAATTTTGCTTGAAAGGACATTTTTCTTTGACCCTATTGGGGAGACTTTTGAAAACAAGGTTGAATAAAATTTGTGGACAGAACAGGCTTTGCCTAGCACAAGAGTTCACTTTCAGAGTTTTAACCGACTCTAGAGTTCTAATTGACTCTTTCGGCATTACAAATGATAGGGTCGCCTCTAAAAGTTCTAAAGAAGATGGCAATTTTTTTTTTTTTTTTTTTTGCATTTCGAGATGAACTTTTATGGACATGTAGAATCTTCATCGAGATCCTACAAAATGGACAAACATACGGATGCAATATATATGCATGAAATGCATGATGCAAATATCCTATAGTGGCTCGGATTCAATCCAAAAGTGGCTCAAAGGCCTTTCACTTTATTCATGGATAATATTTCTTGACAGCATCGGCATTTACAGGTCTTGGCAATTCTCGACCATCCATTTCTACAAGAATTAATGCTCCACCAGGTAGCACTTTCCTTACAATATACGGACCTTCGTAATTTGGAGTAAATTTCCCACGAGGATCTGGAATGATAGGTAAAACCTTTCTTAAAACAAGATCGTTGATCTCAAAATGTCTTGGTCTAACCTTGCGGTTGAATGACTTAGCTACTCTCTTCTGATAGCTTTGTCCATGACATAAGGCTTTTACCCGCCTTTCATCAATCATATTAAGTTGTTCAAATCTTTGTTGAACCCATTCAGTTTCAGAGAGCTTGATTTGAGAAAGTACCCTCAGTGAAGGGATCTCCACTTCTATGGGTAACACAGCTTCCATCCCATAAACCAACGAGAATGGTGTTGCTCCAGTTGAAGTGCGAATTGAAGTTCGATAAGCAAACAAAGCATATGGCAACCGATCATGCCAATCACGATAATTTTCCGCCGTTTTGGCTAAAATCTTCTTGATGTTCTTATTTGCTGCTTCTACAGCTCCATTCATCTGTGGGCGGTAAGGAGAAGAATTCAAATGGCGAATGTGGAATTCTCCAAGTAAATCATCCACCACTTTATTGTTCAGGTTTGATCCATTGTCTGTGATGATCGCTTCAGGAACTCCATATCGGGCGATGATATCACGACGGATGAACTTTGCTACGCTTTTTGCAGTAACATGAGTATAAGAATTGGCTTCGATCCATTTGGTGAAGTAATCAATGGCTACCAAGATAAAACGATGTCCATTCGATGCTTTAGGATTAATCGGTCCGATGATGTCAATGCCCCACATCGAAAAAGGCCAGGGGTCGGACATTTGATGTAGTTCATTAGGAGGAGCATTGATTTTGTCTCCATAGACTTGGCATTGATGACAGCATCTCACATGCTGAATACAATCGGCTTCTATGGTCAACCAATAGTAACCGAGTCTCATGATTTTTCTAGCCAAGAGATGACCATTCATATGAGGGCCACATTCTCCTTCATGTATTTCTTTCATTAGGAGTTTAGCTTTTGGTGCATCCACACACTTCAGTAAAATTGAATCAAAAGACCTTTTATAAAGGGCTCCTCCATTGAGGAAGAATTTGGATGCCAACTTTACCAAGTATTTTCTATCATTGGCTTGACTCCCTTGGGGAAATTTTCCTTCTCGAAGGTAATTCATGATGTCATAATACCATGGTTGACCATCAAGTTCTTCTTCAATCATCAAGCAATAAGTAGACTTTTTCAAAACATCAATTTGCAAAGGATCAACGCTCAAACCATCAATTACTTGTAACATTGAAGATAAAGTTGCCAAGGCATCGGCAAATTGATTTTGTGATCTTGGCAGATAATCAAAAGAGATTTCATCAAATTCCTCGACTAAATCTTCGAGATATTCATGGTAAGGAATCAACTTTACGTCTCGCGTTTGCCATTCGCCTCCCGTTTGGTGGATGATGAGTGCAGAATCACCATAAACTTGAAGTTTTCTGACTCTCATATCAATGGCTAGTTGCAAACCAAGGATGCAAGCTTCATATTCAGAAATATTGTTGGTACAAGGGAATACCAACTTTGCAGATACTGGATAATGTTGACCTTCTGGGGATATTAAAACTGCCCCGGTGCCAGAACCAGAAAGGTTAACTGCACCATCAAAATACATGGTCCACTTGTCAGGTGAAACTAAATAAATTCGTTCATCGATTTCATCCCAATCATTAGACTTCCCGGGATTTTCAGCTAACATATCAGCTATGGCTCGCCCTTTGACGGACTTTTGTGACATGCTTTGAATATCAAACTCCGAGAGTAATATTTGCCATTTAGCGAGTCTCCCAACTAATGCGGGCTTCTCCAAAAGATATTTAATCGGGTCATTTTCAGTCACCAAAAGGATGTGGTGATGAAGAGTGTATTGCCTCAGTCGGTGTAAAACCCAAATCAAGGCTACACAGGTCTTTTCCACTTCAGGATATCGAATCTCAGAAGTAGTAAACTTCTTACTGAGGTAGTATATGGCACGTTCTATTCCATCCCTTGGTCCTTTTTGTGCTAGCATAGCTCCTAAAGACTCCTCGTGAATGGTGAGATACAAGATCAGAGGTGCACCTTGGATAGGCGGTACGAGTATAGGAGATTGTGAAAGATATTGCTTCAGTTCTTCAAATGATTTCTGACATTCTTCATCCCAATTGACCTTAGCATTCTTTTTTAACAGCTTGAAGAACGGCTTAGCAGTTTCTGACAATTGAGAAATAAATCTTGCAACATAATTCAATCTTCCCAATAAGCTTCGAACTTCCTTAACAGTAGAAGGAGGTTTCAAGTCGCATATGGCTTTCACTTTAGAGGGATCTATCTCGATACCCTTGTTGCTAACCATAAATCCCAGAAGCTTCCCCAGACTTTGCCCCAAATATACATTTTGCGGGGTTAAGCCTCAGCTTGAATTTCCTCAATCGGTCAAATAATCTTTTTAAGATTTCAACATGATCTTCACCTTGTCTTGACTTTGCAATCATGTCATCAACATAAACTTCAATCTCCTTATGCATCATGTCGTGGAATAGTGTCACCATGGCTCTTTGATATGTTGCCCCGGCGTTCTTCAAGCCAAATGGCATAACTTTGTAACAAAATGTTCCCCATGGAGTGATGAAAGAAGTTTTCATCTTGTCTTCCTCTTTCATTTGGATTTGATTATAACCGGAAAACCCATCCATGAAGGAGAACAATTCGAATCCGGCAGTACTGTCAACCAAGACATCAATGTGTGGTAAAGGAAAATCATCTTTAGGGCTTGCTTTATTTAAGTCACGATAATCAACACATACTCGGACTCGTCCATCTTTCTTCATAACCGGGACCACATTAGCAATCCAATCGGCATAATGAGTGACTTCAATGAAACCAACATTTAAGAGCTTCATGATTTCTTCTTCAATCTTTTTTGACAACTCGGGTTTCGTCCTTCTGAGCTTTTGCTTCTTCGGCGGAATATTAGGATCAAGTGGTAACGCATGTTCCACGATCTCAGGGTCTAAACCCGGCATATCAGCATATGACCAAGCAAAAACATCTCGGTACTCTTTCAAAAGTTCAATTAATCTATTGGCATCCGCTTGAGAGAGACCTGCCCCAATCTTGGTTTCTTTAGGGTTTTCTGAATCTCCTAAATTCACAGTAATTGGCTGCTCGGTGGTAGGAGGTTTGGACTCTTCATGTCTGAACCATTCCTTTTCAATAGCTCGGGGATTATCTTCATCTTCTGAATCGGAATAATTGGCCTCGTCACCATCTTTTGAATGTGAATCCGAGCCATGCAAATGACTATCGTGATGTGAAATATCGTGCCTGAGATGCAATCGAAAAATGGTTAATATGTATGCATATAAATGAACGCAATGTATGTAAATGTCATGGAAAATTGGTTTTCAAATTCAAGTTTTCAAAGAAATTCATTAAGAACTAGCCCTCATGTCGTTGGACATCCTCGTTCCACTAAAACATTTTGAAACTATAGATCGTGTGGAAGCTCAGGCCTCAAAGCATCATCATAGGACTGATTTTGGCTTCACACGTCTAGTAACAAAACATGAATTTTATTAATATGCAAAAATTGCATTACAATGTCGATCATCCTAGATTCATAAAGTTTGTGATCCAGATTATTACAAGTAGAAATGAATAGATTCCCTCGCAGGGGAGAAATGAATGAAATTCCCTCGCAGGGGAGAAACAAATGGAATACAATCAAATATTAAATGCAAGAACTGAAAACATCCCTTACACAGTGGGGATTGTAAGCTCTTCGTCTTCGCCAATCATGCCAACCAGACCTTCTTCAAACAAATTAGTAAGGTGATGGACAATGGCCTCTTCTTCTTGCAAGAGTTTCGGCGGACCAGGAAAGAAATCCTTCAAAGGTAGAGGCAAGAGACGTTGGTAGCTTTTACCTTTGATGTTTGGGCCTTTGCGATTACCTTGACCCTTATGGTCGCCTCGATAACCCAAGCCTTCACGCCTATTGATTTTGACAACTTTAATGGGATCTGGTATGCCTTGGGCGAGCTTACCCAAACCTTTTCCAATAGCAAAACCGTTCTTGAGCAGTTCTCTACTTGCCATCAGGGAGGCGTCTGAAAACCGAGGCTTCCCGATAATCGACCCAACAGGTACATGAGTGACAGATACCATTTCAAATGAGTGATAGCTCAACTCTCCCTTGACCTCGGGCTCAATGAAAGGTATGGCCGTGTTATGGAAAGTTTCCACATCTCTTTCACGTCGAATAGTCACAATCTTTCCATCAATAGGAAGTTTCATCATCTGATGAAGACTGGAAGGAATGATCCCTGCAGCATGGATCCAAGGCCGTCCCAATAGCAGGCTAAAGTTGCTCGGGATATCGAGTATTTGAAATTTTTGGGTCATGGTAATAGGGCCAATTGTTAGTGGTAAGTGAATTTCCCCTATTGTTTCTCTCCTCATCCCATCAAAGGCTCGAACGGGAATCGTTGGAGAAGAGACATTTTCCATTCCTATCCCCAATTTATGAAGGGTGGATAAAGGGCAAATGTTCAAGGCAGAGCCATTATCGATTAGGACCTTCGAAATCTTCGTCTCAAAATGTTGAGCGGACACATATAACGCCTTAGTGTGTGCTTGGCCCTCAGGAGGGAGATCTTTCTCAGAGAAAGTAATTTGATCTCTTAGAAGTATAGCACCCACAAACTCTTCCAACTGCACTTCCCCAATGGCTTCGGGCACATGAACTTCATTTAAAATTTTAAGGAGAGCATTTCTATGCTTTTCAGAAGTCTTGAAAAGCTCTAATAGGGAAATCTGTGCAGGTATCTTGCGCAATTGGTCGATCACTTCTGCCTCACTTGTCTTGAGTGTTTTGAGGAGTTGTTCAGCTTCCTCATCAGTTACGGCTTTTTTTTCAACGCCTTCGCGTGGTGAGTAGATTCGACCTGATCGAGTGACAGCATCGATTTCATTTGTATTATAGTTCCAAGGGACCGCCTTAGTGTCATAAGTAGGAATCACTTTGGTATTGGAACATTCACCAATTTCTGGCGGCAATTCGATTACAACGGGACCAAAACCCGTGCTTGAGATCTTCATGGCTCCAAAATTATCACTCAATGAGCCGACTTTGATGACACTTTTGGCAATTGTATCACTCCCACATGGGATTTTCCCTTTAGACAAATCAATCACAACAGGTTCAATCATAGCCATGAAGTCATCCTTGAATTCCTCTTCCCACGCACTAGGGACGATATCTTCATGGTTTTGAAAATAAGCTGGAGGAAGAGTAAACTTGACCATAAAGTCGTATCTCCCACTTGGTTGTCCCAAAGTGTCTACTACTTCACCCTTTTCACAGGCTTTCCTCACGGATTCACAATCTAAACTGGAGGTTTTGTATCCATCCTCTTCTTCATTGTAGGAGCAAACCTCTTTATCCTTTGGCAAAATTGAAATAAGGTCTTCTTCATCATGAACGACATGACTTTTCAAATAGTGATCATCAAATGGTATGCTCTGTTCCATCTCTTGGATATTCATCGAGAGTACATTCTCATCGACATCCCCATAAATCATGTTGACATCTTCAGAATGCTTTGGAAGGGGATTTTGTTGGACATTCGGTGCTGAATCCTTAAAGGTGAGCAGCTTTTTATCCAGCAAATTCTGAATCTTATAACGGAGCACAAAACAATTATCCACGTGATGACCTTTTTCACCCATATGATACTCACATGTCTTATTAAAGTCAAATCCAGCAAACTTTGGCGGATTATTCCTCGGGATTTCTTTTGCCACAAGATGATTTTCGATCAGCATTGGAAGTAATTGTGACATTGGTCTAGGCAACGGGGTGAATTGCCTTTGGGGAGCTTTTCCTTTGCGATCAAAGTTTCGAGAGGAGCCCCCTACTTCCATGCTAGGTTTATGAGCTTGAGGGTTGTACTGCTTCTGAGAAGAGGAATTTTGTATATAAGCAATCTCCACAGTCGATTCCTTATCTCTCTTCGGGGCATATCGACGATTTGTGGTCTCAGTCAACCTTCCTTCACGCATGATCCCCTCGATGCGTTCACCCAACTCCACAAATGTGGCAAAGTTCATACAAGTATGGTTGTACATTTTCAAAAAAATCACGGGCATAGCTTGAAGCAGCAATTTCATGGTCTCTTTTTCAGATAATGACGGTTTTACTTGAGATGCGATGACCCTCCATCTTTGAGCGTAAGCTCTAAATGATTCAGTTCTCTTTTTCCCAACCCGGACTAATTCTTCTCGAGTCGGAGCAATTTCAATATTGAATTTGTATTGCTGAAGGAATTCATCAACGAGATCTTCCCAAGTACGGATCTTCTCCATGTCCAACTCTATAAACCATGTTAACGCAGGACCAACCAAGCTGTCCTGAAATGAATTGATCAAGAGTGAGGGGATTATTTGAATAACGGGCCATCTTGCCCAGATAATATTTCAAATGAGTCTTAGGACATCCGATGCCATTGTATTTCCTTGTGAACTCAGGCTCCTTGTAGTATTCGGGGACATTAACTTTAGCAAAGGGAGAAAGTTTATCAAACCCCTAGAATTGATAGCCTTGCAGCATGCAAAGGCGCTCCTCAATTTTCGCAAGATGCCTTGCATTTTCTTCATCGAAGTGCGAAGTTGGAATCTCTTTGGAGGGAGGCTCTGGACCAATAACTATTGGGATTGCAGTGGGAATTTCTTCAGCAGGCCCTTTCCCCACGGGCTCTACCATCGGAGCTTCAGCGGGCGCGGTAGGAATATTCATGGTAGACGAAGCAGGAGTTACGACGTCAAGTTTCGACTTGGCTAGAGAGATCAGCCAATAATGCCATCATTTGCGCCATTTGATTTTCCATATTAATGACACGGGCTCGGGTGTCTTCGTTCTCCATTTTTGCTTGGCGGCGAGTACGTATAACAAATCTTTCTTCGGCCGTCTTTCAAAATCTCCTGAAAAAAGAAAACGACTCAAATTAGTACAGGTTAAAAGAAATCGTTAAGATACAAATCCTAGTCAATTTTATATTCTCTTAAGATGAAATAATGATAAGAAGTGTATATGATCCCAGTATCATATAACACCCTCTTATCAAAATTTCTTCAAAAGAAATTATACAATTGAAAAGGAACGACGACAAATATTTAATCAGAATGCCCCTTTTCTAAAAATTACATGGAAATGTTCATGAATTTCATTCATTTCAATCGAACAATTACAAGGGAAATAGAACCTTGCTTTCTTGAAGCTCACAAATCGGTTCGATTTTACATGTGATATTTACATGGGATATGAAAATGAATACAAGTAAACCTCAATAGAAAAGAGGGAAACACAAAGGAAATCCCTTTACAAGAAAAGCATATGAAATGGAAACCTAAGGACTAGGTGGGATCCTGCGGAGACGCTTGTTTTCATGGGCCAAGCGTTCCTCATCGATTAGGACATTGTCTTCTTGCTCCCGAATATGAGCTCGCCAAAAACCTTGAGGTTCGGGAATATCGGCAACCGAACCTCGAGCTCGGGTTCTACTTGACGATATATGTAATCGATGGTAGCTTGATGAGTCTTCATCTCTCCTTCCAAATCAGCTTCATCGACGGCAACCACGTAATGCAAGGAATGGGAGTACCAAATCCCAATAGCAGCTTGAATCGTGGCCTTGATATGGTCAATTTGGTTTTCCTCGATGATTTTATCGTGATAATCAATACGATATAACCCCAGCTTGAGGATTGGTGGGATCGTTTGAAGTGCGCGATATTGGCGGAGCACCCTTAAACGGTAATATGACGTTAAACCCGTCAATCCTACGAGGGGGAGTGGGTCGTCAACTCCAATAAAAAAGGCACACCTCGGGATTCCCAAGCCACCAAACATGCCATTGAATTAAGCTAGGGTTGAGGCTTTTGAGGAAATGAAACCAAGTAGAGAAAGACCATGATGGAAATAATTCATTTCTTTGGCAAAATCTAAGAATAGGATGATGATAGTTAGTAACATCAACAATCTTCATGTGAGGGGCAAATTCTTTGATATGTGAAAAGAGCCAAATTTGGAGAATTCCTAATGGGGCTCTAAGAGTTCCTCGACCATTTGCTTTGAAACGATTAAGAGACACAAAAGTTTCAGCAAGGATCATGTGTGTAAAACAATTAAAGGCGCAGACTTGATTAACAATGTGAGTGACTAAAGGATCCATTGTTTTTCGGGTGTGTGGGAATATAACAAAGCCGAAGAACATGAGTAGGAAGACACGAGGAATTTGGTTCCCAGATTTAGGCTTAAGGTCAAGGAAATATTTCTCGAGGAAATTATAAGGCATACCATGAGAATTTCCATTAAGAATGGCTTCAATTTTATCAGTAGGGATATTAAGGAATTGACTTAGAAGAGAAATCGGGTTTTGACCAATAGGAGGAGTGACGAAGCCTAAAGAAGCTTTACCTAATCCAATGGCTTTTTGAAACTCCTCAATTGTAGGGGTCAATTCATATTGATTAAACACGAAAGTGGAAGTCATGGGATTCCAAAAATGAACCAATGCTTTGACCATTGCAATACGTGGTTCGACTTTTAATAAAGTCGGGAGGAAGCCTATGCGTTTTTCCACGTAATCTTGATGTCTTGGGTCGAGCTTCTCCCATAAAGTCTTGAGATTCCCAGGCACGGAGATTACATCCACTTCGGGTTTACCCATCTAACCCTAAACCTAAAGGGGCGCCCATGATTAAAACATATCGTCGTTAGAATATAAAGTGCATAATTGAAATATGGAGAGCAAAAATATAAGAGCGATAAAAAAGGAACGATCTTTTACCCACCAAACACATGGCAAGCACAAGTCACATGTCGCATGAAAGCGTGAGGTGTCGACGCCTAAGGTGAGGGTGCTAAAGGCTCAAGGTCCTCATCCCAAATGATAAAAATAGTTTACCCACCGCTACTATCGTCGGTCGGTGCTATCTTTATCGGTTGGGATAAGCGGGTTTATGTAAGTAATGGATTACCACGAGTATTCACTCGCAGATTCCACCCATAAACCCTCCTAAGGTCCTAGATTGGGCGATCGGGGTTTTAGACCGCGGTTGTGTGTGCGGTGTCGTGCTAAAGCTTGTAAACATGCATTTAAATTTAAACATCCAGCACTTCAATATAAACCCTCATACATTCATACATCCTTACACCACCTGCAAAACAAAGGGTTTACAAGCACGCCTCCCCTTATAACTCCCACCTACAAGACCATTTAACACAAGGTTAGCGACTAACCTGATTTTCCACGCGACTTTGACATGCAGGCGATCCTACACGAGACATGTTAGTTAAAACACAACAACCATTTTTAAATGGTTTCAAGTCCTCTTAATCTAGTAACCAGTCCCCAGCAGAGTCGCCAAGTCTGTCGCGACCCGATCTCGCCGCCCTCGAATGTCAAAGGGGGAAAGGTCAAGTTTAGGGATACTTGATCATAAGATCGCGAGCTCTCCCAAGCTCGTACCCCGCGTGACAGCGAATTTATTTATACGATCTAGGTATTTAACAACCTAAGAACATACAGGAGTCGCCACTAGCCTTATATATATTTTTTGGAGGTCGGCTAGAAAACCCAATCGAGGATTGGGAGAGTTCCCTCGATTCCTACGCAACCAGATATCTAGATTCGGGGACTTGGGTTACGCTAATATAGCTATTAGCGCCCTTTCGGTACCTAACAGTATGTTGTGTTTTTCCTAACATGTCCATGCATCTCTTTTTATATTTTCGAGATCACCAATTCTAAGCTAAGTGATCACGCGTGGTGGGTTACTTTTATGCTATTCTATTTCTAGAAGAAAAACAATAAAAGAAATCAATCAGAGAAATTGAAAATGCAAGACATGAAGTAAACAATCAAGAAAAGCAGTAAATCTAATCATGCAATTCCAAAGAATATGAAAGAGAAAACAACTGGGAAAGAAAAGAAACCCGCAACTCGTCGGGTTTTATACAATGTGTGAAACCCGAGACATATGTCGGGAAAACAAATGGTACAAGATAATAGTCGGAATGGACATCGACTTCCATCGTCTTCACACCAAAGTCCATCTTTGGAATCCTAATCTAAACCCAATCTAAGAAAAAAATGATTCCTTGCCTCATCTTATATGACTAAGACAATGCATTGAAATCATTATTATAACGAATGAACATAGGCATCAGACATGAACACGAATCCAACAAATTCAAGTCACAAACAACAATTATAATATGGCGACAACATATTATGAACATACATGACATTCATAGCCAAAAATTCAGCATGTTCAGCAAGAACAACAATGAATTCAGTAAACTTGAGCCATGTATGGTAAGAGTAGACATATCTAGCGAGCTCACAATGCAGCAAATGTACAAATTCAACAAATAGCACATGTCGAGATGAAGATTATGCAAGCTAATAGTGACTATGTACTTGCACATAAAACCCAAGCAAGATGCACAATAAACTTGCCATATGTAGTTCAAGTGTCGAGAGGGCACTAACATGAACTTTGGCCTCTAAGAGACCCATCAAATATAAAAAGATGGGCATATATCAAGGCTTCAATTCTGTAACAAGATTTGAGAACATGCATGATTTTGCTCACTAAGAGATAAGCATGAATCTAACCAAAGATGTGTCATATAGAATAAGGGATGACAAACATTTCTCATTTAGAACTCAAAACCTAATTGTGATCACATGGATGATGTGGACAAAATTTTATTGAGGACTCAACTTCAAAATCATCATGCATAAGACCACACAAGAATGGTAAACAGTCAGATTCATAAGGGCAAGACAGCACTGCAGTTCAAGACAAATTCCAGATTTCAAAGCTCGATTCAAAAAAATGGAGAAGCAAGGCAAATGATGACTAAATCGCACATATAATATGTCTATGGAAAGCTTAAGAAGCCTATTACAAATCTCTAGAAGACATTAAGTCCTAATAACATCATCTACCAGTTCGTTCCAGTTAAAACAGAAAACTGCAGTAAGTCAAAACAGCAAATCAACCAAAAAACTACTGCAGAATTGACAGATTTTATAGGTGTTTTTGGATGACCGAGTGACATCCGTTCAAGGCGTGCGACATATCAAATCGAAGCTTGAGAAGTCTATTTTCTATGTCTAGAAGGGCTCGAGACCAAAAGCCTCATCTATCACCTCATTTAAGCCAAAACAGCGAGTCACTCATCCGAACTCGAAAATCACAGAATCTCAGCATCCAACTGCAATCAATTCCAGATCATACAAACATCGATTTTAATTAGATTTGCAATGCATCCTGGCCCCGAACCTTCGTTGTCGATCATGAGTCACGACACGAGAAGCTCTCACCTCATCGGATGATATTAAATGGAGTTTCATCACACCTACCTTGGTCCGTAATGAATCGGCCAAGAACGACCTTCGGAGATGTCCACCATTCGGTGACAATGAAGTTGCTATTTAACAAAAAAATGTACTGAAATCAGTAGAGGATCTGAATCTAATAACACTCCTTACCGAAATAGAAACGAGGAGACCAATCACTTAGCTTGGATTTTGTTATTGGAACTTCTAGAAACGAAGAATGCTGGCCTTTGATTACGTAATCCTCGAGCTCATCGAATGAACGCCTTGGCTGCCGATTTGAAGATGGTGTACGCTTCTTTCGAGTTGCAATCTAGAAGCGTTTTCTCAGCTTCTTCTTCAACAAAATCAGTGAAATTAAATGTCAACAGAATCTGCTGAAATCAGAATCTTAGCGCAACAAATGTACAAGTAAAGATTGAGAAGACTCGGCTCAATCTTTATTCTGCGATTTTCGGAAATCAGCACATCAACTACTCGAAGCATCTTCGGAGATTTTGATGATCAAGTAACAACGAAGAACTCCTTCGATCGTCATCTGTTTCCATCTTCAATCAAGAGAAAGACCGACCGAGAGACAAATCCGAGAGCGAGAGACGGATCTCGAGCGCGAGATCGAGCGGAGGAATCGTCGGAATCTTTATTGCGCACGAGACTACCGGCAAAGCAGAACCAGAAAATGATTGGAAGCCGTCGCCGCCGTTGCCTTCGCTATCGCCATCGCCGATCGGCTTCGGAGCTCGAGAAGATGCAGATGAGGAAGTCGATCCTCAAGCCAAAGAGAGAGACCGATTTCCACCTTGAATCGATTCACCCGTCAAACCCTAGATCACTCTCCTAGATGCAGAGAGAGTGGGAAAGAGAATCCCCGAAGTTTTTGAGAGAGAGTTTCTTTTAGAGAATTCCCCGAGAGAGAGAATTCGAGAGCCCCCTCTGTGTGAGAGAATCCCCCCGAGAGCGCGCGGGAGAGAGAGCCCCCCTTTCATTTTGGTTTATTTTGCTTTCCTTTTCTTTTTGTTTTGTTTTCTTTTTTTTTTTTTTTCTTTTTTAATCTTTTCATTTCATTTTCATTTTTTTTGTCTTTTTGGCTCTTTATCTTTATTTTTTTTTTATATTTTTTGCAAAAAGAATGTTTAAAATGTCGACAAAAAATCGGGTGTCAACACTTACCGAGATCTACTGCTCTCTGTTGGCTTTCCTCTTGGATTGAGAGCTGGTAGATTCGGCCAAGGCTTGGCATCGGCTCCATGGTTAAAATCTGCGATCGAAATGAAAGGTAAGATTCATTCAATATAAGGAGAAATCTGATGGCTTTCTCCCTGTCTCGCATCTTTTTATACTATTGTAAAATCGACTACGGCGGTCGAATTTTTCTTGGCCGCTTCAATTCGTTCCACGAGGCTCGAAAGTTTGTTGAAAATTGCAGCAACAGTCATGTTGCTTTGCTTTAAATTCGAGATCTGTTGTGTCAAGGAGAAAATTTTTACTTGATCCAATTTTCTGTACATTTCCTTGATATTTTCCCATATTTGTTTCGAATCGTCCGTTGGAGGGAGACCGGCCGCGACTTCTAGGGCGATGCTGTTTCCGATCCAAGTTCTGACTAGTTGATTACATTTTCTCCAAAGTCTTGCTTGTCGTTCGTCGGATGGAATTGGAACTGTCCCATCTATGAAACCCTCCTTGTCTTTCGTTACCAAAGCGCGCCGGAACTCGCGCGACCATCTTGAGTAATTATCGGGTCCAGTTAATTGCTGAGCGATGAGCTTCAGATCTGGTCTGTCGGCATTGGTTGTGAAAAGAGGGTCGCCAGGCTCTGGTCGATTGCTGGCAACGTAGATCTGGTATGGGAGGAACCCTGGTGCCGGATTCAGGTAAGGATTTGCTCCTAAACCCGATCCCCCAGATCCTGTTGAAAAACCTGCATTAGGAAAAAAAGGGACTTGGATAGGGACTCGATCCCATACCCGGGTCAGGTGATCCGCCCATCTATTGTGAACTGATGTTTGCGCCTACCCCACTGTTGGCTGGTAGGCCTTCATCAAGTTGTTCACCATTTTGAAATCCCGGCAATGATGCATTTGGGCGCGTCCCATAGTACCAAGGATTTGGTACCCATTGGTAAGGTTGGCCCGAATAGGGTTGCCCCAAATTAGCCTGAGCCGAAACAGGTATCCACTAAGGTTGGGTCTGTCCTTCGGGCAAAGTGATGACTGGTGGTCCCTGGATCTGCGAGACTTGAGGTGTTGTTTCTCCTGCAGATTGATCACCAAATCCTGAGGTAAGTGCTTCTGATTTTGCCATGTAGACAATCTTCTAACAATCTGCAATACTTCTATTTTGTAGATCAATATGTTCTGAAAGACTTTCTTCCGGATGCTATTCTGTTCTGCCAGAATTGCAGCAACAAGAAACAGAGAGGTATGGATATTGTTATGTTCTGCAAGGGTTACGGCAACAAGAACAGAAGGGAAAAAAAAAAAGGCTGATTTAGTGCGGAAGGCTATGTCAGAATCGAGACTCGCTCTAATACCATGTCACAAATCCGAGAAGAAGTTAAGAAGAAGAATTTCGTATGATAGGAATATTGTATTCACTTCATTGATTTCTTGTGTTAATACAATGATGTATATATTGTACAAGAGAGTTTAATAAATAAGTAAATAAAATCTTCTGATCTTTCTAATCCTAAAATAAATATATCTCCTATCAATTACAATCAATACAAATACCAATCAAATCCCAGATCATATCTTCTTTCAACATTAATCATTAATCATAGGACAATATGAGTTACATGCCTATAAAGCTATCCACTATTTGTGCTTGATACAGGGCCAAATTCACTCCTATTATTGTTCTACAAGTTTACGTCCTCTCTATTATATGCTCATTTCACACCCTCACATTTGTTCTGGAAAACATAGAGCCTACTTTTTTCTTTTCAAATTAGACAGATAAATATGCTCGTGACAAAGAGGATCATCCCTCTCTGCTTATGTCAGTAAATCTTTTCTTTGGTTTTTTGAGAAAATCGTAATTGCTTGCTTGTATTGTTCATCGTACAGTACAAATATTTATACGAAGTATTGCTTAATAGAAAAGACACGAAAAATCTACAAAATATCTCTAATTAATTATAAAAAAAAAATATACCAAATATTATGCTAACTAAAAACTAGGCTTATTGTTGTTCACCAACTATTATCTTTGTTTGATTTGAATACTGTTATATTTGGAGTTTCAGTTATTTGATTAAGATGATATGTGTAAATAAATAATTACAAATCAAATTTTCCAAATTCATATTACTTTCCTAAGTCTTTGTTCTTTAGGAACGATGAAGATTATATACACAAAAGATTTTACATTTTACAAATAATTTTGTAGTGGAACATCTGCAACCCTAATCGAATTGAAGATTAACTGTGCTTACTGCGTTATCCAAGAAGCAAGCAACACTCAACTAGTAAAGGAAATATGTCTCATAGAGGATGATTAATCATCAATAATAGGACAAAATTATTTACATGCCTATGGAACTATCCACTAGTTATGTCACGCCCCGATCCCTAGGGACGCGCCCATCTTTCTATTTGATCGATTTTAAAGTGCGATATCTTAAGACTAAGTATCGCCGACCCTTTCATTTTATTACACATGCGGAAACAGTTATAAATTCCCAGACAATAAAACAATGGGATAGAAGAGCAGGCCATAATTTTCATATTAAAATTCACAAACATCTTTTTATTAACAGCACAACTCATAGTATTTACAATACTATTCACATCATACTAGTCTCACATCTATCTACACTAAGACAATGTTCACAAAAGGGATGGGATCTCAATCCTCATCCGGGTTGTACTCAAGATCCCTCTTTGGATCATCTTCTTCTTCAAAAATCTTTCTCCTCCTTAGGTTCCTTCTCCTCAGCTCCTCCTCAGGGTCCTGAAATGGTTATTCAATAACCAATGAGACCACGTCTCAATGAGTTCTACCCCCTAAAACCCAATTAGTAAGCCAATACACTAAGGGCTGCCTAAACACACGTAGGTCAGAGGACTTACCTTGGCCTCAGATTCCACCTGCAAATCAATACAAGTCATAATATGACTCAATTACTCAAAACAAATCGAACCAGTCGATTACATGTCACCCAAACCATATAATCCTCATGATGTCTATTAGTCACTGAGCACACGTGCATTTTTTAAGGCACTAATTCACCAAAGTGATGTATCAAATCACTGAGCTCAGGTGTCTCTCCCAAGATGCCTCACTTAATTCCCTAGGCCCACGTGCATTCTCTAAAGCACTAGTTTGCCAAAGTGATGCATTAATTCACCAAGCCCACGTGCCCTTTTTACGATGCTAGGCCCACGTGCATTCTCTAAGGTACTAGTGCACCAAAGTGATGCATCAATTCATCGAGCCCACGTGCCCTTTTAGATGCCACACTGATTCACCACTCCACTATCGATACTGACAATTGGTACCCAAACATTTCCCACTCAAATAATTAAAAACAACCATTTAGGAACATATCCTAAAAATTCACATTTAATTTAATTCGGCACAATTCAAAGCTCAAATAAATAAACGGACTGCACCACGACAATCGGCACGAATTTCCGATCAACAGCCATCCCGGTTGAATTTTTGGAAAAATAAATAATTAAATAATTAATTTCGAATAATAAAAAATAAATATTAAAAATCCAATTTATGCCCATAATGTCTGATTGGAAGCCGAGACAAGCCCATTTAATTACCGAGACTCGTTCAATAAATAACATGGCATGCCTACTTTCTAATGTCTATTTCTAACCATCTAACATGCATCATTAAGTCTCTAATTTAATTAATTTAAATTAATCTAACCACCTAATTGCATTTCATTAAATCTAACCAACCCTAAGTATACTTAGCAAACTAAGAAAGCATTAGTGAGTAAAACTCACTTGTGACCAAAAAGCTGAGCTGGGCTCAAACGGGCTTCAAGTTGTGGACTGGGTTGGGCTTGAAGAGTGTAGGAGATTGGGCCGGCTTCTTGTGGATTCGGTGGCCCAAGGAGCTGCTGGAGATTTGGGCCGATTAAGTTGCACAAAGGAAACCGGGCTGATCAGCGGGCTATACCAAAAGGCCCAAATTGCTGTTGAAGATGGGCCCTGCCGAACTAGGCTTGCCTTTGCTGGGTTGCTGGACTGTTGAAATTACTTGACCAAATAAGGAGCAGCGGGGCCGTTGTTGTTGAAGAAGCCCACGCAAAAAGCGAGAACTAAGGAAGACGCGTCCACAGCTCTGCTTCGGTGGAAGACCTCATGCGGCTGAAGTGAAGCAGACGAGCTAGCCGCGTGAGACGGCACCGCTCATTGGCTCACAGCCAAGTGGCAACCAAGCAAAGCTGCTCGGTCAACCAAGGAGTTTTTAGTGAGCTTGCTATTGACTAGGCGTGGAGAAGTGACACCGCCAGGAGACATAGGGAAATGGGGGGCGGGGGCAAACGGTAGTGGAGTAAGGCGGTTGTAGCTGCTGGTGGGGGAGATCTTGCTCGGTGGGAGTTGCACGCAGTCTTCGTTGCTGAATGGTTGATCGAAGATGGTGGGAACTTGGACGTGGCAGAGGCCGAGGGGATGCTAGGAAATGGAAGAGTTTGCTGGTTTCGATGGGTGAGATGTGGGCTGAGTTTTAAGAGAAAAAACTGAAGGAAAGGGCATAATTGTTCAGTCCAAGTGAGAGGAATGAAAACAAAGCAAAAGCAGGAAGTGTCGCATGAGGAGAGAGTCCAAGTGAGAGGAATGAAAACAAAGCAAAAGCAGGATGTGTCGCATGAGGAGAGAGAGAGAAGACGGTGGGATAAGGGAGCGTGCGTAAGAAGCCAAGGGGAAAGGAGGGGATAAGTCAACAAACTAAGCTATTACATTCAATGCTTGGTCCCACAAGTGTTCAATGTAATCCTCTTTGTCCCCCCAATTATTTTCTTGATTAGAATTCCCCACTTAATCAAATTTTGAAACCAATTTTGCTGCCCCAAGAATCGGTTTCAAATTTCACCAATTTGAGCTTCAATTTCATCCTTGATTTATGTAAATTGACGTCCAATTTCGATGTAGAAAAAGCCCACATAATTTCTATAAATCCCCTTTGCCATATAACTCAGTTTGAAAGTCGAAAATCTCTTCAATTCGGCTAATCTGAATTTCCGTTAATTTTCCGCAACGTCCGAATCGATTTTTCCGTAAAAATCTCGGAATCTCTGAAAAATCTTCTAAGACTGAGTCGACACTCCTAGAATTTATTGTGACATGACGAAAATTTCAATTTCTGAAATCGGACTCGAATTGGCGGTTAATTTCTATTCGACGCGTTTTTAGCGGACCTAGGCTACTAGGTAACTTTCAGATATTTTTAAGTGCAATTGACCCGTGGTCGATTTTCTTCGAGCCACTATGAACCCACTCGACCGATTAGTGACTCTCGGTTGTCGTGAAAATCCCAAGGAGGACACCGGGTACCAAAACAATAAGAAAACCAGTCTAGTACCGGTCGACATGAATTTTCTAATTTAGTGGTGTCACCCACGATTAGCCACACATTGTTGTCGATCCGGTCTATCTCTGATTTCAATTTCGATTTTTAACTGTGCCGTAATGGTCTCTAAAGATGGATATGGTCGAAAAGCCGATTCCTGATCGAATTCTCAAGTGTATTGCCTTAAAAATTTCTTAATGGTTTCCCCAGATAATCTAGTTATCTCGAGAGTGATCGACTCTGAGAATAACCCTATAGATACATCAATGAAATGCCCGATTCATTCAGAAGAAAACAGAGTTGAAAATTTGGGATGTCACAACTCTTCCCCTCTTATAAAAATTTCATCCTCGAAATTTAAACCTTATAAACTTAAGCAAAAAGGTCGGGGTACAATTCTTTCATCGACTTTTCAGTCTCCCATGTTGCTCCTTTTGTATCGTGGTGTTGCTAGACCATTTTGACCAACGGAATGGTCTTTGTACGCAACACTTGTTCCTTTTTGTCTACAATCTAGACCGGTCTCTCCACGTATGGGACTCTGTCATCCACGTTCAATTCTTCAAAATTGAGCATGTGTGTCGGGTCAAGCTCGTATTTCCTCAACATCGACACGTAGAAGACGTCATGCACTTGCGTTAACCTTGGCGGCAATGCAAAACGATACGCTAAGGTCCAGATTCTCTGAAGAATTTCGAATGGACCTACGTACCTCGGACTCAGTTTGCCTTTCTTTCCGAACCGCGAAGTTCCTCTAATTGGTGACACCTTTAGGAAAACGTGATCACTAACTTGGAATTCCAAAGACCTTCGACACTTATCTGCGTAACTTTTATGTCTGCTCTGCGCGGTCTTTAACCTATTTCTGATCGCTGTCACTGCATCTACTGACTGCTAAACTAACTATGGGCCCGTGATCTTCCTTTCCCCGACTTCATTCCAACACACTGGTGTTCTGCGTGCTCTGCCATACAACACTTCAAATGGAGCCATATGGATGCTTTGTTGGTAACTGTTGTTGTAGGCAAATTCTACCAGGTGAAGTTGATCTTCCCAACTTCCTTTGAAGTCTATTACACAAGCTCTCAGCATGTCTTCGAGGGTTTGAATTGTCCTCTCAGACTAGCCATCCGTCTGAGGATGGTACGCCATACTATACTGAAGCTTTGTGCCAAGGGCACTCTACAAGCTTTTCCAAAAAGCAGCAGTAAACCTCGGGTCTCTATCTAAGGTTATCGTAATCGACACTCCATGCATTCTAACCACCTGACGCACATACAAGTCTGTGTGCCTATCAAGATTGAGGTGTCTTTTGAACTGCAATGAAGTGAGCCGACTTTGTCAGTATGTCGACTACTACCGAAATCGAGTCACTTCCTCTCTGACTCCTTGGTAGTCCAATCACGAAGTCCATCGTGATATTCTCCCATTTCCATTCTGGGACCGGAAGAGGTTGCAAAAGTCCTCCTGGCTTGTAATGCTGGCTTTTACTTGCTGACATGTCAAACATTTGGCGACATGTTTGGCGACGTCCACCTTCATACCTGAGCACCAATAGTGTTGACGTAGATTCTGATACATCTTGGTGCTTCCAAGATGAATGCTAAAACTGCTATGATGTGCTTCAGATAAAATATATTCTCTAAGCTCTACATCGTCAGGTACAACCAAACGTCCTTGGAATCTTAAAATTCCATCATCAGAAATCTGAAAATCAACCTTTCTTTTCTCAGCGTCCTCATGAAGAATTTGCTGTACATCTGGATATGTCGGTAGGAGTTGTTTAATTCTAACCTGGACAATCGATTCAATTTTGTGGGTGGCCATAAAACTTGAAAGGTGGCCTACCTTAAATTTGAATTCTGAATCCCGAGCTCTCTCGATTAAGTTCCACTCTTTAATCAAGATCTGCGTTACTGAAAACTTCCGACTCAATGCATCGGCGATCTTGTTCGCCTTCCCCGGGTGATATAGAATATCACAGTCGTAGTCTCTTAGTAATTCCATCCATCGGCGTTGTCTCATGTTCAACTCCTTCTGAGAGAATAGGTACTTGAGACTCTGATGATCCGTGAAGATTTGAAATTTTTCCTCACACAAATAATGTCTCCAAATTTTCAGGGCAAAGATAATAGCTGCGAGCTCTAAGTCATGCGTTGGGTAGTTCTGCTCATGAGGTCTCAACTGGCGAGAAGCGTATGCAACAACCCTACCATGTTGCATTAACACACAACCCAGTCCTCTGAATGACTCATCACTATAGATCTTGAATCCTTTAGGATGAAATTGTCAGCACAGGTGCGGTAGTTTGCTTTTCCTTTCAGCTCTTGAAAACTACGCTTGCACTTATTTGACCATACAAATATCTCTTCTTTCTTCGTGAGCTTAGTTAGAGGCAATGCTAACGCTGAGAAACCTTCTACAAACCGTCTGTAATAACCTACCAATCCCAAAAAACTTATGATCTCTGTCACTAATGTTGGTCTCTGCCAATTGATCACGGTTTCTATCTTGCTCGAGTCGATGAAGATTCCTTCTCCGGAAATTACATGACCTAAGAACGCAACATGGGTCAACCAAAACTCACATTTGCTAAACTTAGCATACAACTGATGCGTCCTTAAAGTCTGGAGCACTAATCTCAGGTGATTCTCATGCTCTTCATCACTTCTCAAATAGACCAAGATATCATCAATGAACACGATCACAAATTGATCTGAATATTCCTTGAATATCCGGTTCACCATATCCATGAAAGTAGCTGGAGCATTCGTCAACCCAAACGGCATAACTGTGAACTCATAGTGACCATACCTAGTATGAAATGCCGACTTAGGAATGCCCTCCTTCCTAATTCTCAACTGATGGTATCTTGTCCTTAAGTCAATCTTCGAGAATATTGACGCTCCTTGCAACTGATCGAATAGATCATCGATCCTTGGGAGGGGATACTTGTTCTTAGTAGTTACTTGGTTGAGCTGTTAGTAGTCGATGCACAGGTGCAACGATCCATCTTTCTTCTTAAGAAATAGAACTGGTGCTCCCCAAGGTGATACACTAGGACGAATAAATCCTTTGTCCAATAATTCTTCCATCTACACCTTCAATTCTTTCAACTCTGATAATGCCATCCTATAAGGTGCCTTTGACATTGGTTTTGTCCCTGGCGCTAACTCAATTACAAATTCAATCTCCCTTTCTGGCAGTAATCCTGGCAATTCTTTTGGAAAGACATCTAGGAATTCTTGCAAAACTGAAATGTCCTCCACTTTCAGTTCCTCATTTGTCATATCCACGACAGTTACCAGGTACCCTTGACAACCATCCTCTAACAAACGAGTTGTCTCTTGCGACGAGATCAGGACAATCGAGGGTTCTCCTCGACTTCCTACAACCTCGAAGCTCTTACCCTATAACGGGTTAAATTGAATTGTCTTGCGATAGCAGTCCATTTTAGCTCGTTGATTGGTGAGCCAGTCCATGCCAATTATTAAATCAAAGTTATACATGGCTAGGACTAAAAGATCTACTTTCCCCACTCGCTCACCAATCACTAACTTACACCCCGAACAACGCAAAGCAGCGATAACTTTATCTTTCAAGGGTGTAGATATGCACATGGCTGACTCCAATAATATAGGACTGACTCTTATCAACTTAACATACTGCTCAGTAATAAATGAGTGGGTTGCTCCCGGATCAAACAAAGCATAAGCAGGCTGGTCATTGAGCAAAACCATACCTGTTATCACGTTAGGCGCAGCTTCTGCCTGACCTTGGGTAAATGCGTACATGGTTCCCTAAACTAGAGGTCTCTGCTGTCCTCCTTGTGGCGCATTCTGAGGGGCATACCCTCTTATCTGTCCTCTCGGTGGTGGCGACGGTAGCTGAGGTTGTCCTCTTGGCTTCCTCGGACAATTTCTAGCCATGTGGCTAGGTTGGCCACATTCAAAACACACACTTGTCCTAGCTGGACACGGTGCTAACCCGTGTCTTCTCCCACAGAAGCAGCATGCTCAAATCTATTAGGCCCTAACCTATTGAATCCACTCTTTATTGCTGGGCGGGCCTTGAAATCTATTCCCTGACATCGGCCTCTTTCCTTGCCTGATCGCTTCCCGGTTAACACCAAATCTTGACCCCGACAAGGCAGCTTGCTCATTCAATCCATGCTCTATCATTTGAGCTCGATGATAGACCTCTCGATAGGTCGTCAAATCCAATGGCAGTAAGGGTTGCTTCAACTCATAACGAAGGCCATTTATGAATCTTATGGCTTTCTCTTTTGGGTCTTCTACTAACCTAGGAGCATACTGTGAAAGTTCTGTGAACTTGACGGAGGCGTTGGACTCCTCCATCTTTTGTTCTCGGGCCATACCCGAAAAATATTGATCATTGAAAGCTCTTAGGAAGATGTTCCACACCAGGATCGTGTCCTTGGCGGCCTTCCACCTAATGTTGGCATTGCCTTGCAACTGATAAATGGCCAGGGTTACCTTTTCTGTTTCGGGGCACATCAGGAGTGCAAATGCCTTGTCTAGATTCTGTATCCACTGGGAGGTGGCCTCGGGGTCTCCAATACCCAAAAATTTCGATGGACTTAACTTTAGGAACTACTCCACTAGCTGGTGGATTAGTCTTTCCCTCTGTGCCCTAACATTCTCGAGTTGAGCTCCTACAGGGGTGACAACAGGTGTGACGACAGGTGCAGCAGTAACAATAGCTGCTTGATTCAAGGCCTGCTGTGTTACTACATCTCTCAAGGTCTCTAGAGCCTGCATGATCCCTTCCATTCTGGGATCACTAGGGGCTGCTACCTTGGCATCCACAACAGGTGGTACCACTCTACTTGCGCTAGCTTGTGTTGGCGCTCAACCGCGTCCGCCTTGGGTACCGACTCTGGTCAGCACTCTACCTCGAGTCACGGCCCTATTGGTCCTTTTTGTAGGAGTCCTTGGCTCTTGATCACTTATAGTGTAGCTTTGAACAACTAACACCTGCTTCCAATTCAACACTAAATTAGAAATAGAACAATTCAAACAACAAACAATTTTAGCACTCACCTACATGCACCAACATGAATTTAAAGGCTATCATACTACTATCCCATGAACCATTGCTCCTTATCATTCCAATCTTCAACTTTGCTCTAATACCACAAAAAAAAGGATGTCACACCCCGATCCTCGGGGACGTGCCTATCTTTCTACTTGGTCGATTTTAAATTGCGATATCCTAGGACTAAGTATCACCAACCCTTTCATTTTATTACGCATGCGAAAGCAGTTATAAATCTCCAGACAATAAAACAATGAGATAGAAAAGCATACCATAATTTTCATATTAAAATTCACAACCATACTTTTATTAATAGCACAACTCATAGTATTTACAATACTATTCACAGCATACTAGTCTCACTCCTATCTACACTAAGACAGGGTTCACAAAAGGGATGGAATCTCAATCCTCATCCGGATTGTACTCAAGATCCCTCTCTGGATCATCTTCTTCTTAAAAAATCTTTCTCCTCCTTAGGTTCCTCCTCCTCGGCTCCTCCTCAGGGTAGTAAAATGGTTATTCAATAACCAATGAGACCACGTCTCAGCGAGTTCTACCCCCTAAGACCCGATTAGTAAGCCAATACACTAAGAGCTGCCTAAACACGCACAGGTTAGAGGACATACCTTGGCCTCAGATTCCACCTGCAAATCAGTACAATTCATAATAGGTACCCAACTACTCAAAACGAATCAAACCAGTCGATTACATGTCACCCAAAACATATAATCCCCACGATGTCTATTAGTCACTAAACACACGTGCATTCTCTAAGGCACTAGTTCACCGAAGTGATGCATCAAATCACCAAGCCCACGTGTCTCTCCCAAGATGCCTCACTTAATTCCCTAGGCCCACGTGCATTCTCTAAGGCACTTGTTCGCCAAAGTGATGCATCAATTCACCGAGCCCACGTGCCCTTTTTACAATGTCGGGCTCACGTGCATTCTCTAAGGTACTAGTTCACTAAAGTGATGCATCAATTCACCAAGCCCACGTGCCCTTTTAGATGCCACACCGATTCACCACTACACCATCGATACTAACAATCGGTAACCAAACATTTCCCACTCAAATAATTTTTTTTTTTTTGGTCAGTCCACTCAAATAATTAAAAACGACCATTTAGGAACATATCCTAAAAATTCACATTTAATTTAATTCGGCACAATTCAAAGCTCAAATAAATAAACAGACTGCACCACGACAATCAGCACAAAATTCCGGTCATCGGTCATCTCGGTTGAATTTCAGGAAAAATAAATAATTAAATAATTAATTTCGAATAATAAATAAATAAATATAAAAATCCAATTTAGGCCCATTATGCTTGATTGGAAGCCGAGACAAGCCTGGAAAATTACCAAGACTCGTTCAATAAATAACATGGCATGCCTACTTGCTAATGTCTATTTCTAACCACCTAACATGCATCATTAAGTCTCTAATTTAATTAATTTAAATTAATCTAACCACCTAATTGCATTTAATTAAATCTAACCAACCCTAAGTATACTTAGCAAACTAAGAAGCATTAGTGAGTAAAACTCACTTGTAACCAAAACGCTAAGCTAGGCTCAAACGGGCTTCAAGTTGTGGACTGGGTTGGGCTTGAAGAGTGTAGGAGATTGGGCCGGCTTCTTGTGGATTTGGTGGCCCAAGGAGCTGTTGGAGATTTGGGCCGATTAAGTTGCACAAAGGAAACTGGGTTGATCAGCGAGCTGTAACAAAAGGCTCGAATTGCTGTCAAAGATGGGCCTTGCCAAACTGGGCCTGCCTTTGCTGGGTTGTTGGACTGCCAAAATTACTAGACCAAATAAGGAGCAAATGGGCCGTTGCTGCTGAAGAAGCCCACACAGAAAGTACAAGCTAAGGAAGACGCATCCACGGCTCTATTTCGATGGAAGACCTCGCGCGGCTGAAGTGAAGTAGATGAGCTGGCCGCGTGAGAGGGCATCGCTTATTGGCTCACAGCCAAGTGGCAGCCAAGCAAAGCTACTCGGTCAACCAAGGAGTTTTCAATGGGCTTGCTATTGACCAGGCATGGAGAAGCGACACCGCTAGGAGACAAAGGGAAGTTGGGGGGGGGGTAAACGGTAGTGGAGTAGGGCGGTTGTAGCTGTTGGCGGGGGAGACCTCGCTTGGTGGGAGCTGCACACAGTCTCCATTGCTGAATGGTTGACCGAAAATGGTGGGAACTTGGATGTGGCAAAGGCCGAGCGGATGCAGGGAAATGGAAGAGTTTGCTAGTTTCGGTGGGTGAGATGTGGGATGAGTTTCAAGAGAAAAACCAAAGGAAAGGGCAGAATCGTTCGGTCTAGGTGAGAGGAACAAAAACAAAGCAAAAGCAAGAAGTGTCACACAAGGAGAGAGAGAGAAGACGGTGGGATAGGGGAGCGTGCGTAAGAAGCTAAGGGGAAAGGAAGGGATAAGTCAACCAACTAAGCCATTACATTGAATGCTTGGTCCCACAAGTGTTCAATGTAATCCTCTTTGTCCCCCCAATTATTTTCTTGATTAGAATTCCCCACTTAATCAAATTTTGAAACCAATTTTGCTGCCCCAAGAACCGGTTCCGAATTTCATCAATTTGAGCTTCAATTTCATCCTTGATTTATGTAAATTGACATCCAATTTCGATGTAGAAAAAGCCCACATAATTTCTACAAATCCCCTTTGCCATATAACTCAGTTTGAAAGTCAAAAATCTCTTTAATGCAGCCAATTCGAATTTCCGTTAATTTTCCGCAACATCCGAATCGATTTTTCCGTAAAAATCTCGGAATCTCTGAAAAATCTTCTGAGACTAAGTCGACGCTCCTAGAATTTATTGTGACATGATGAAAACTTCAATTTCTGAAATCGGACTCGAATTGGTGGTTAATTTCTATTCGACACGTTTTTAGTGTAACCTAGGCTACCAAGTAATTTTAAGATATTTTTAAGTGCAATTGACCCGTGGTCGATTTTCTTCGAGCCACTATGAACCCACTCGACCCATTAGCGACTCTTGGTTGTCGTGAAAATCCCGAGGATCCAAATACAGACACAAGATACCAAAACAATAAGAAAATTAGTCTAATGCCGGTCGACATGAATTTTCTAATTTAGTGGTGTCATCCACGATTAGCCACACATCGCTGTCAATCCAGTCTATCTCTTATTTCAAATCGATTTTTAACTGTGCTGTGATGGCCTCTAAAGATGGACACGGTCGAAAAGCCGATTCCTGGTCGAATTCTCAAGTCTATTGCCTTAAAATTTATTAATGGTTTCCCCATATAGTCTAGTTATCTCGAGAGTGATCGGCTCTAAGAATAACCCTATAGACACGTCAATGAAATGCCCGATTGATGCAGAAGAAAACAGAGTTGAAAATTTGGGATGTCACAAGTTATGCTTGATACAGAGCCAAATTCACTCTTATTATTGTTCTCGAAGTTAAGATCTTTCTGCTATATTCTAGTATGGATTAAAGTTTTCTCAAGGATAACTCACCTCACATCCTCACATGTATTCTGGAAAATAGTGGGCCTACTTTCTAAAAAAAAAAAAAATTACACAAATATATGTTCGTGATCAAGGAGAATCATCACTCTCTGCTTATGTTCGTAATTTTTTTTGGTTTTTCTTTTATATTAAAAATCAGCATTCGCGAGTAACAAAAGAAAGTTCAAAGTCCGAACATGTACGCATAATATATTTAAGCTTACTCATCACCCAAAGAAGTGATTGTCCATTGCCAAAACCATCCATCTTGATATTGTCTAATAAGAGTTAGGAAAATTACCAAAAAAATCCTAAACTTTTTACAATTTTACCAATTCAGTCATAAACAATTTTTTTTTTTTACAAATTCGGTCATAAACTTATTGTAATTGTGCCAATTTAGTTCATTTGGCCAAATTTGGCTAGCCGACACTAACTTGGACACCGGCCGGATGCCTTGTTAGTGGCTAGTAAGGGTTAGACTCGCAATTGGCTAGCAAGGTCGAGCCTCGCTAACCTTTGCCTTTAGCCAGTCGCTGAGGTTTGGCAACTAGTTTGAGGAAGAAGAAAGGAAGGGGAAAAAAGATAGATAAATAAATAAATAAAATTCGAAAAACTAAAATATTATTAGAAAAATTGGCCAGTTATGTCGATCGTTTGTCAGGCCAAATTTGGTCGGATGGATTGAATTGGGATAATTGCAAAAGGTTTAGGATTAAATTGGCAAAAAAAAAAAAAAAAATTTAGAACTGAATTGGCAAAATTACAAAAAGCTTAGGACTCTTTTGGTAAATTTCCCAATAAGAATAACAAGTGGAACTCTGAATTTTATAGTGATGATTGACATATCAGGCTACGTATTAGGGCTCAACTGATGTTCCTTAGGATTAAAGAGAACTAATATGGTTTAATTATGTGACGATTCACCTATTGTTTACTCTCTTGTAACTTTTGTTATATACTAGAAATTGGTTTGTAAATGAAGATAATTTCATTATAACCAAGAAAGTTAAGTGTGCATTGATGGTTCTATCAAAACCATAATGTCCATTTACCCTTGATCCATATACATTTGTCTGGCATGAATCACATGGTGAAGAACTGGTCTTTTCCACTAGAGGGTTACATAATTACCTAGCTATCTGTGTTACTACTTTCATTCACAATATTTACATCCATATTTGGGTGGGCTTATATAGGTATGCATGCGGTGCATGCTTGCGTGAGATCACTCGTAAAGTTAAAAAGGGACGACACATCACAAAAACCCATTAGAAAATTCCAGTTAATCATGCAAATTAGAATTACAAATTACAAGAACTTCAAGGCATATATATCTCCACGAAAATTTGTTTTCATCCCGAATCAGATAATTTCGAATAGCCAGTTTGCATGGCGTTGTTTTATTTCATTGACTGGATGTAGGTGCATCCAAATTCACTTTAATCCTTGAGCAACTAGGGTTCCTGATAGGTCCACATCATGATCCCGGATATATTATTCCCTTGGTAGAGTTTTTATATGTAGCCTAGCGTGTACGTGTTCACAATTTTTCTGTCGGATTAATGACAAGTGGATGATAAAAAATATGATGGTTTCTCTGCGCATTTCTAATTTCAAAAGCCTTATTCTCTTCCATGAGTTGTTTCTCTGCAAGTTGCCTTTGTTAATTTCTAATGTTGCCAAAAATAGACAGCGTCTTTCAAAGAATTATATCCTTCCAAATGTCTGATTAGATCATTGATTCTTGTTATTAATAACCAATTAGAGTAAACTATCTGTAATCAGTGGCTTTGTCCAATAAAATGCTTCTAGGTTAAAGTAGCCGTTCCTTTCAATTCTTATCACATGCATTGTCGCATAGCTCTTGGGTTTAAATAAACGCAGTGCACGCATCTCTAACAGCCCATTTCCAGATGTATTGATCCCCTCTAAAGAAGCACTGTCTTGTGTTCCACTGATACTTGGGACAGAAGCTTAATTAATATATATATATATATATATATATATATATATATATAGGAAAGGTTCCTTTTTTTTTTTAGGGTACTCCCGGAACAGATCCAGTGGAGATGGGGCGGGGCCTGTAGCTTAGAGGATTAGAGCACGTGGCTACAAACCACGGTATTTCTGTACATTCAATGTACTCTACAGATAGAGGAATACATAGAGTTGAACATAGTAAAATAAGAAATTGACTTAATTTATTCAGAAGTACTTCGCGGGATCATGCATCTTTTACTTTTGACTAGTTATAATGAAAAAAAGTGCAGCTGGTTTAGTCCAAGTACCCAGCGTTTACTGTGGGCACGATAACTGGTACACCAGTGGTGCGTCCTTCCCGGTCCTCTTGTACTAGGGAAAGGTACTAAGCCCTCTCGGGGGCTTGCTTAAGAATAAGAAAGAGGAATCTCATGTAAATACCATGTAATAAGGTTTGATCCTATTCATGGGGATTCCATAAATATTCCATTCCAATATATATATACGCACACACGGACGAAATGTATCAAGTATCTGCAAGATGGTGTGGACTGACTAAAACACTTTGAAATCTATATTGTTTTGTCTCTGGTCTACTTTTATGGATCTAAAAACCTAACTGAAACTTCCATTTTAAAATTATCATAGAAGACCATAAGGAAATTTTCGATATCTTGACATATTCTCCAAGAAATGCTTTATATACTCCCCCGATGTCATATATTTCTGCTTCGTCGGAAGCAACATTAAATACACAAACTAACTCTAAAAAAAAGTCACCTTTACACCTCTTATTTTAAGCTTTAGGATAGGTTTGATATTGTTTCCACAATTTCTTCTAACGTTTAAACGTGTGCAAGCAAATCTTTACCCAATATGCATGATTTCCGTATTAGCTAATCCATATTTTCTTTTAAAGAATTGTTAATCCAGGAACGTCCGATCTGACAGTCAATATATTTCACAGTTGTATCCTTACAGTGAAAAGCTGGCCCTGCAACAAACGATCCAACAAGAGATATATGAATCGCCGCTTCAAGAGTATGATCATAAGTTTCCCCATAAAAATCTATGGCGAAGTCTTAAGAGTGGGAATCACAAAAATACCACTACAGTTACCATGGAAGCGCAAGCAAGTAAAATAACTAGAGTAAGAAATAAATTGTGGACATAAAACTTGAACATGGCATATCTTTGTGATTTGGCAGTGTGCATGCTCTTCAAGAGAAATTAATGAGATGGCTCTAATATAATCAACAAAAAAAAAAAAAGATTACAACGAGATGGTTCTGCTATAATTGACAAAGAAAAGATTACAACCACTCAATCATACTCACTCATAAGTGTTTTCTAATTCTAGAATAAACCCGAACCACAAAAATCAATTGCAAAAAACAATGTTTTTTTCTCACGGTCTCAACTCTCTTGAATGAAGGCTCCCAATACTTTTTGTGTCTCGGCTGAAATATGAAAACGAAGTGGCATTATTCCATCACTTGGAAAGGGAAATTTTATTTTATTTTTCTAAAGAGACATGCAGGATTCATGTTATATAAGGGTTACAATCGTATAGAATCAAATTTAAATGAATTTTTGTTGATTAAATCTTCGTACCATAAGTACTTTTATAAATGGTAAACAATTTACTTTTTTCTCTTATGGAACTCGAGCTAGGGTGCATAGTGTGAGGGCTATGTCTATCACTAAGAGGGAGATCAATAGCTAAGAATGCAGAATTAAAACAAAGTTAAGATGATATTGCAATAGGACAACATCTAGTGACAAACTGTGTGGTCTCAAATCTTACCGATTTGCAATAAAGTATCACAAAATATGAATAGGAGTTTAAGAAGTAGAGAAACTACACACAATAGAACTATAGTGATTTGGCTTTGATAAGCCTACGTTCATTCTCTCACGCTGCACTGATAATCTATCGGCTAGATTCTACCATGATGAATCAATTAGAGGTTATAAGAACTGAGTATTCACTACTCAAGCTCGTGTGAAAGATCTCACACTTACAATCTTTAAGAGATTACAATGAATAGCTCACATAAGGTGAAAGCATTTAGGATAAGACTTTAGTGAACTTTAGAATTCAGAACTTCTGTGTTCTCTTCTTTTATCCTTTAGTGGTACGACTTCCTATAATACTTCTCAATGTCCAAGTTGATCGTTAAACACCCACTCTGAGGATCAACCTTCCAATCAATCCGTTGAACTTGACTCTAAAGGAAGATCTCAACATTTCTAGATTGCCGAGAATGAAGTTTCTCGTAAGATCTACTGCCCATACAATAGATGGGGTTTCCATGAGTCATTCCTTTCGAGAACATTCCTTCTTTGGTTGATTGTTCCGTTGATGGATTGAGATATTCTAAATATGTATGGTTGTATTCAATATTTTCCTTTCCGGCAATCAGCACATATAAGGGAGGAAATCCACACCAGTCTTCTAACCGCTAGCACAAGGTTGGATCAATAACCTTATTCCGTTAATATCAGTATTAAGGATAAGATCTTCACTACATCCTTGAGTCGATGAGTAACGTTTGATGATATATATCAAATTTTCCACCTAGAAAAGCTTACTATCATAATCAAAAGACAATTAAGAAAAGTTTTGTCAATTTTCAAAATCAATTAGGGAATTTTACTCAACACTTAGGTCATGGCCTAGCCTAGGGGTATTTAGGCCCGAGAGCTAGGGTGCTACATCTAGTCGTGAGTGACCTAAGCTTGGCTGTTGGGGTTTCGAGGACTTGGGCACGACCGCTAAAGACCTGAGTAAAGTGCTAAGGTCTTGGGCTTGGTCTCAAGGGACCTTGGCTCAATCACAGGAGCTACGGTTTCTCAAGTGTATCCATTAGGAGCTCAAACATAGGTGTCGAACGTTAGTATTTACGGCACAATCACAAAGAAAATAGAGATCTAAAATGAGAAGGAGATTAAGGCGCAATGTTTATCCTAATTCCCCCTTAGAATAGGGCTATGTCCAACTTGAGGATTATATTATAATTAGCACATCACACTTCTTTATATGTTCCTCAATTTACAAGATAAAGAGAATATATAATATATATATATATATATATCCAATAGCTATTTATGGGCTCAAATCCAAACTATCAATAAAATATAGGTTCAAACTACAAATGTCCTCTGGCGTCGTGGAAGCGTTGTCATCTCGTCAATGGAGAGTATGAACCACACCTCAACATTTTCCCGCTTGGTGAATACTTCACATGCTTCTTTAAACCCAACATAGTTGTACACCATTCAAACTTTTCTACACTCACTTTGGTTGAAAAATCTACACTATTTACCTTTATGTCAACTTTCTCTAGCACTACAACTTTTTGTTGCACTTTCTCTTAGATGAAATGATATCGTATGTTGATGTGCTTTGTTATTGCATGGAATCTATGACTCTTAGCCAAAAAATTAGCACTTTGGTTATCACACCCAATCTTCACTCCTTTTGTGAAACCAAGCTTTTTACACAATCTACATAGCCAAATCATGTCCTTGGCTACATGAGTAAGGGCCATGTACTCTGCCTCAATAGTATATAATGCAACCGTGTTCTGTCTCTTGTTCATCTAGCTTGCAGCCCCACCAAATAAAGAAACAACATAATCGCTAATTGATCTTCTGTTATCATTGTCGTCTACCCAGTCAATATCCTCGTTGTCCCTTTAAGGCTTTGGTGCCTTCAAAGCATAGCTCAAAGTCAAATGTACCACGAAGCTAGCAAAGTATCCGCTTTGCTGCCATCCAATGCTTTTTCCCCAGATTGGACATATATCTACTTGATACTCCTATGGCTTAGGCAATATTTGGATGAGTACACAAAAAGGCATACATCAAGCTCCCAACTACGCTTGCATATAAGACTATTGCCATCTCTTCAGCTTTCTCTTTAGTCTTAGGATACTAGAATACTGGTAACTTGGAACTTGTAAACATGAGGGTCCTCACTAGTTTATAACCTACTATGTTGAATCTCATCAAGATACTTTCAACATATTTCTTTTTACACCAAGATTTCCCGTTCTCGCGTTCATTTCTTATCTACATGCTCAAGATAAAATTTGTTGGGCCTAGATCTTTTATCTCAAATTGTTTTGCCAATAGTCTTTTCACAGGTTTTATCATTCTTAAACTATTCTCAACTAGCAACATATCATCAACATATAAGGTTAAGATAACAAAATCATCATGTAACCTTTTCAAGTAGACACAATTATCAGCAACACAACAAACAAAGCCAAACTTCAAGACATATGAGTCGAACATCTGGTACTACATTCTTGGATATTACTTCAGGCCATACAAATACTTGTTCAATTTGAAAACAAAATCTTCTTTTGCTTGGACCACAATTTTTTTTTTGATTGCTTCATGTAAATATCCTTCTCAAAGTCACCATGGAGGAATGTTGTTTTCATGGTAGACAAATCTCATGGAATTCAATTTAGCAATGCAGAAAAGATCTCACCATAATTGATTCCCTCTATCTACAAGTATCCCTCCGCAACTTAATGAGCTTTGTATTGTTTTATCTCTCTATTTGCAGATATTTTTTCTTGAACACCCATTTGTAACTGATTGCCTTTCTATCTATAGGTAGTTTTACCAGACTCCACATTCCATTTTTATCTAGTGAGTAAATCTCATCTTTCATGGCTTTCTTCACTATTTGGCATCCTCCGCACTTCTTGCTTCCTTGACAATACTTGGATTATCATCTGTAATAGTCAAAGTACAATTCTCATTACTAGCAAACGACGTATACGTCCCGGGTGGTCTTTTCAGCCGTGTGGACCTTCTTAAGACTAGTTCAGATGATACTTCAAATTCGGTTTTAGAATCTACTATGTCATCCATCTCATTAATCTCATAGGCTTCACAATCCTACAACTTGGACCTTGAAAGTTGAGCCCAAGCCCTCTGAGGTTGGGGTTTAGTACTCAATGCCCTAGCCAAGGTCCTTAGGACTTGGGTCTAGGACCTTGGTAGCCGAGCTTGAGTCCTTTGAGGCTGGCCCCAAGACCTCAGTGCCCATGCCCAAGTCTTCGACTATCATAGCCAAGTGCTTGGGAACCTAATGGCTTGGTTCGAGTCCCTCAAGAATAAGTCCAAGACCCCAACACCTTACCTTAAGTACCCAAAGGCTGGGCATGGAATTTTAAGCACCTAAGCACGGGTTCCATAAGAGAAGAAATAAACTACTTACTATCTACAAAAAGTATTTATGTTACAAGATTCTATAAATTTTTAATTGAAATATGATAATGTAGCTAGCGTTTGTTGTCCCTATATCACATGAATCATGCATGTGTATTTAGAAAAATAAAACTAATCTTTACTTTTCAAATCATGGAAAATAATTTTTAATTCGCTCTTAGATTTCAGTCAAATACTAGAAAATAATATTATTTTCTTGGAAAAACATTTTTGAAAATGTGAATTTTTCTATGAAATAAAAGAAGCCAAAATTCGTTAGGAATTTGACTCATTAAATGTTTTTCTTCCCTCTAAGTTCGTTCAAACAAAGAATGGATATTACCCAATTAGATCTTAACATATTGTATGGATGCCTATTCGGTCATAAACTTTTCAATTTTGCCAATGCAATTCTAAACTTTTACGTGAAATTCTACTATATTCTTTTTGGCTAATTGCTATGCAATGTTTTAGGACTGCATTGGTAAAATTGAAAACTCTAGACCAAAATTGTCACCCGTATAATAGGTTTAGGAATGAATTGGTAATTGTCCTAGAAAAAGAACCCCACAATACACACCATGTTTAAAATTAGACCAAAGTTTGAACTTCTTAATGTCATGGCAGAGCTTTATCTTCCGCCGATGGAGAATTGATAAAGCGCAACTTACTTAATGTGAAGTTCATGCAAGTTGATCCTAAAACAATATCATGCAAAGAGCTAAAGCACATAAATTTTCTGAGCTTTCTATTATCTTAATTCGATCATATCGCTCTAGGTAGTATAAATTAGATCAATTACAAATGACTAAAGTTAAAAGAGGGTAACCATTATACTTAACTGGTTCATACAGCCTGTTGATTATGTATCACACTGAACTTTGTTCAAGCAAGATAAATATCATGGAGCGCCAAATAGTTTATCTCTTTCTTTTTCAATTGTTTTTTTTTTTTTGGTCGGAAACGAGGAAGTAATTCATTTACGTAGGAAAAAAGGAAGAGCCCGTAAGAGGGGCTTCATTACATAGTAAGTCTAACATAACTGGAGGTGGGCTAGAAGCCCAATTCAGTGAAATAGAGCCATCTCCATGGGCCTTGGCGGCCCAATCGGCTAGGGCATTTGCTGCTCGTCCACAGTGGTGTATATCATCGTTGAATGTTAGATATATTTTCTTTTGTCGAACAATGGTTAGACAATTTGTAATTGGGAATTAGGCTAGAGGTTCGGGAGAAGAAACTCTTGCTTTTGTATCCTATACGAAGCTCATGTTGATAAATTTTAACATTCTACAATGTGATTGATCCACATTCTTCCTTTCCTTTTGAGCAATAAATTCTTACTTACATAAGGCAAAGACCTATATAGATGTAGATTGGGAAAATTATCCAAAAAGTCCTAAACCTATTGTACTTTTGCTAATTCAATCCTAAACATTTCAATTTTGCTAATTGAGTCATAAACATTTCCATATTTTACCAATTGAGTCCATCCGGCAAATTTTGGCCGGAAATTACTAATGTAGACAGTCGGCATCGACGTGGTACTTTTTCAAGTAAAATTTTAATGATATTTTTAATAATTTTTTTTTTTTTATTTTTTTTTTTTTACTTTTCTTTTTTTTTAAAGGGTTTTGGAGAGACAACAGGTAAGGGTGGCCAACTAACCCTTGTCGGCCATAGGTGAGGGCCAATAGTCCTTGTTAGCCACAAGCGAGGGTCAGCCAATCGACACGGGCCTTGGGCAAGGCCGCCGAGGTCTTTGCCAGCCAAAGCGAGGGCATGCTGCCAAGCCCTCACTTGGCCAAATCTAGCAAAGGCATCATGGCCCTCACCTGTTTTGGGTAAGGGCTCACACCCCATTGCTTTGGCCGACGAGAGCATCACGACCCTCTCCTAAGGCTAACGAGAGCCCCACCCCCAAGGTCGATGAGGGTCTGTCGGCCACCTCACCATCATTTTCTCCAAAACCCTAAAAAAAAGTAAAGTAAATAAAATAAAAAAGCATAAATTAATAAAATATCATTAAAATACTATTTTAAATGTGCCACGTCAGCATCGGTCGTCAACATCAATAATTTTTATCCAAAATTGGCCAGATGAACTCAATTGGTAAAATGTGAAAATGTTTAATATTCAATTAACAAAAATTAAAGGTTTGTGATTAAATTAGCAAAAGTGCAATAGATTTAGGGCTTTCTGGACAATTTTCCCGATGGAAATCTGTCAGATTTTATGTGTGGGTGTGATATGAGAGAATAATTCATCAGATTACGAATTAAGTTCAAGAAGCTCAGCATTTAACTAGTCAAAAAGATAAATTAGATGTGTAGCATATATTACATAGGGTGCATGTCGAAGTTTTATAAACTAAACTTTGCTTGGACCATGTGTCCGCGATAAAAATCTTGAAGAACATTATGTGGAAGAGAATTCTAATGGCATAGGACTTAACCATGATGAAAGCAAACTAAAATTGTTGAGTGAACTTACATTATAAGTTAAATGCCGAACAAATTATGCATGTAGCATTCACAAAAATATAAAGATATGTTTCTTTTAATGTGACCATTTATAAAGATACCCCGGTGGCTAGGTTATTAGCCTTTCCTATGGTTCTGTGATCTCTTCAATCATATGTCGTCCTTGGTGATATATTGTTCTTTTGTTAGTTCACTCAAAAAGATGTCCCAATGATTTATCTTTTGACATGTATCTGAATTTAATGGGGTAGCGTAGGGGGCAAAACTCGCTAAGAAAATGTTTTTGTCCAATAGAACTCATCTGTCTATTATTCACGAGAATTGTGAAACTTGCAACATTAACAAACAAAATTTATTTTCTAATTATTTATATAGACGGAATAGCCACCTCAGATAAATGAAACTCCAAATAACATTGCTTAGTATTAATTAATGCAATGCACTCTGTTATTTTATTGTGCCGCCGAAGACTCTGGCAAGGCCAAAAAAAGACTTGATTTGTTTTTAATGTCTTATCCTCTAATTACATTTTATCTAATGACCAAATAGAGATGGATCCTTTATAGCTTGGGATAGAATACTGAAATCTAAAATCGACAGAAAAAGTTGGTCTATTGAGATGTCCAAACCCTAAGATAATGACAAAGGCGCATTTTTCCAACAATACTCGAGTTTTTCAATATAAATTAACTAATACAATGTGACATTTTGAAATTTTCAGTTATCTTTTCAATTTAATAAATCGGGTCTTTCATCGACATGCCTATAGTGTTATTCTTAGAGCTGATCACTCCTGAGATAACTAGACTATCTGAGGAAGTCATTAAGGAATTTTAACGCATTAGACTTGAGAATTCGATCAGGAATCGATTACTCAACCGTGCTCATCTGCAGAGATCATTATGGCACAGTAAAGATCAATTAGAGATCAAAGATAGGATAGTTCGACTGAGATGTATGGCTAAACGTGGGTGATTCCACTAAATTGCAAAATTCTCGTCGATCGGTACTAGACTGATTTTTCTGTTGTTTTGGTATCATGTGTCTGTATTTGAAACCTCGAGATTTTCACGATCACCGAGAGTCTCCAATGTGTTGAAGAGGTTCATTTTGGCTCAAAGAAAATCGACTACGGGTCATTTACACTAAAAATTTCTGAAAGCTACCGAGTAGCTTAGGTCATGCTAAAATCGCGCCAGATTGAAATTAACTGTGAATTTGAATCCAATTTCAAAAATTAAAAGTTTTGTTGTGTTACGAGTCATTTTAGGAATGTCAACTCATCATTCAAAGATTTTTCTGCAAACCAAGATTTTTGTCGAAAAGTCGATATAGGGCCATTTTCGACCGGAAAATTCAGGGGATCGTTTTTTATTTCGTTTTTGGGATGCAAGTAGGTTCTATTGGCGAGGAAAAATGCCAATTTGATAAAGGATACGATGGTGGAATTTATAGAGGCTGAATTGCACCAATTCAAGAAAGAATTGAATCCAAATTGAAGGAAAACACTTCAAAATTCGTGGCCCCCCTTGCCTCGACCTTTGGACCACCTCCCAAGCTTCCTAAGCAAGCTATTATCTGGAAAATTTGCTGAGGAAGCCAGCTAGGTGGTGGGGCCAAGTCAAGTGGGACCAAAGGGATAGAGATGGAGACCAAGTGGCCCCGTCAAGCCAAGTTGTCCCCTTTTCCTTCCTCACCGTTGACCCCCCCTCCATTCCAGACCAGAAAAGCTTCAAAATCTGTAGGAAACTGAACTAGCAGCCTCCGCTCCACCATCGCACGCCCATCAAAGCCCGAACAGCCACTACGTCATCATCGCGCCCAACCGCAAGTCCCACACGCCCAGCTGCTCGTCCGTACATCCCGAGCCGTCGTTCCGCCTCCACCGTGACCCCAGGCCATCCCCAAAGCTGTTTTCCCATGCCTCACCGTCACCGGAGCTGCCTGGTCGCCCATCGAGCTCCGCCAAGGCTCGCTACAACCTGTCCACCCGTCGTGGCTCCTTTCTAGCTCGACCGGTCCTCGGAGTAGCTCTTCGGCCTACCATCTAAAATCGAAGCTTTTAGGGTTGCTGTGCACTGTTTGGCCCGCTTTGGTGCCCTTCTGGATCTCGAAAGGTGCACTTGCTTTGGAGTTTGTGGATCGCCTTGGCGTCCCTGTCGAAGTGAGCCCGTTGGATCGTTAATCAAGTGAGTTTACTCACTAATTCCTACTTAGGAAGTTAATTATGCTTAAGGGTTGATTAGTTTAAGTTAGGGATGGATTAGGTGGTTAGTTAGAATAGATTAGCAATTTAGTTAATCGATATTGTATGTTAGATGGTTAGATTAGTGCAATTAGCAACTAGATAAGCTCTAGTATTTAGTTAGATAGGTTCAAAAATTTTCCGGACCTGTCTTGGCTTTTAATTAGGCTTTTACGGCCTAAGTGTGCATTTTTGCTATTTTTGGGCATTTATTAATTAATTTTCGAAATTATTTAATTAATTATTATTTTCTGGAAATTAGATCGGGATAGTCGGTAACCGGAATTTTATGTTGATTGCAATGGTATGATTGGTTTATTTAATTGAGTGCTGGATGGTGTAAATTGAGTGTGATTTGTAATTTTGGGAATTTATCCCAAAATTTAATAATTTCGGCATTTGGTTAGAAAATACCGAGGCGTCGGTTTTTAACGCCAAAAATTTTTTTAGGCACTATAATAAATAGTAGAATTTTCAAGTGGGAAAATATTGTATTTTGGCTAAGATCAACCGTGTACCCACACACAATATTTTTATCGAGTATGTTAAAAATGGTGAAATGGTTAGATGATCAGGATGGTATACTATATTAGCCTGCGAGCTTTGATATATCAGCTTTGGGTGAGCAGTATACTTTAGCAGCTTTTGGTGAGCATTGTGAGTATACTATATCAGCTTGCGGGCCTTGATATATCAGCTTAGGGTGAGAAGTATACTATGTTATCAGCTTTGGGTGAACAATACTATCTATCTTCAGCTTAGGGTGATCAGTTCTTGATATGATCGAACTGGATAAATAGTATTGAATGGATTGACCGAGAGATGATCTTAATAACATGGAATCAACTGAGTCGATTGATTGATGGCTCAATCTGACTGGATGATTTGATTTGTTGATGTGATTCGAGTATGTTAAAAATGGTGAAATGGTTAGATGATCAGGATGGTATACTATATTAGCCTGTGGGCTTTGATATATCAGCTTTGGGTGAGCAGTATACTTTAGCAACTTTTGGTGAGCATTGTGAGTATACTATATTAGCTTGCGGGCCTTGATATATCAGCTTAGGGTGAGAAGTATACTATGTTATCAGCTTTGGGTGAACAATACTATCTATCTTCAGCTTAGGGTGATCAGTTCTTGATATGATCGAACTGGATAAATAGTATTGAATGGATTGACCGAGAGATGATCTTAATAACATGGAATCGACTGAGTCGATTGATCGATGGCTCAATCTGACTGGATGATTTGATTTTTTGATGTGATTTGATGAATATATGAATTGTACTGATTTGCAAGAAGGAATTGAGGCAAAGGTAAGTCTTCTGACCTGTGCTTGTGCTTAGGTAGCCCCTAGGGCATATTTTCTTCCTAGTCGGGACTTAGGGGGTGAACTTGCTGAGACGTTGTCTCATTCCGTTGTGGGATAACATTTACAAGTCCCTAGATGGCAGCTCCTCTTGAGCATTTTAGACAGCCGAAAAAAGTCTCTGAGCAGAAGTGCTTTATTCCGCTTCATGGAGACCCAAGGGGATGGGTATATGAACTCGTGAAGTCCGTGGTCTGGGTTGATGCGAGTCTACCCAAAAAGGTGCCCCATCAATATAGATCATAGTATCATTAGGAGCGGAATGGTCAGAGAGAGGGTCTCATACCAGAGTTTGAGGTCCCTATGTATGTATTGGAGGTTGCTTTTGGGAAAGGCACGGCCGACCCTCCAAGTGGTTCAGTGGTGGACCCGAGCCTGTCAAACCCAGAGTCTCCAGTGTATTCTGAGGAAGACTCGAATGTTTAAGGACCTATAGCCTTTACCCCTCTTCTTGCAGACCTTGTTTGTATCGGTTGTCATTATATATAACATAGTTGGACATATATATATATAAGTGTGTTGTGATTTTCGATTTGAAAAATTGTGGTCTTGCTTTTCTATCACATCTTGTTGTTGTCTGGGGATTATTATTCGCTTCTATATGCGTATTAAAATGAATGAGTCAATGAGTCGGCGATGCATCCTGGGACGTCGCTATTTAATCGACCACCAAGGGATGGGTATGTGTCCGGAGGATCGGGGTGTGACATTCAATCTTTTCTTTGGAGGAGACAAAAAGAAGATTATATGTACACACATCTTCCAATAGATCTGGTCAATTTGCCATAAAGAAACAGCACGCAAGTTTCTTTCTTTAAGTTATTTTGGCAACGTGCGTCTTATTCTCACTATCTGTTAATCAATTAGTTGGTCCAGTGTATGACGCCGACAAATGTGATCACGAAGAGGTTCCACATGATCAATTGATTGATAATATGAAGTACTGCAATTTCTTAGGGTTTCACTCACATGACAATGAGAATCTTCTCTTTTCTATTTTAATCACAGCACAGCTAGCATCATTCAATCCTTTTTTTCAGTGATTATACTCGTAACTACACAGTTACTAACAGCTTTCTGTCATAAAAGGAAGGAACCCGAAGGCAAAATTTGAAAAGAAGCCTAAGTACTAAACAACTTCTTATATATAATATCTGACTTAGCAAGCAAAGTGTAATTACGAGATTGACCACCTTTTTTCTTTCCTATTTATTTGTCATTACGTCAAAAGACTAATTTTGCGAGTTAATTCTAGTTATATATAAATATATAAATATGTATATATATGTGTGTGTGTGTGTGTTTGCACGTGAGCACGAATGCGTGCATGCACCAAGAATGCTTTCCCCTTGTACAGTTCGTAATTTGATTCATTCATTCTCCCTTTGCCATCCTTGAAGCCTTCTAGGAACCGCTCATTGTCTAGACTCTCTAGTCTTAGCGAATACTCTCCGCCCTCGTCAAACTAGGCTGTCATAGGCTACCAACTACCGTGCGGTTTGCCTATAAACCATACACCTTGTGGAGGGGTTTCCACTCTAATGGTGTAGTATCATATTCTTGGATAAATGCACTCAAGATATTATTCCTCTTAGCCTATGCCATACTGAGCTTTATGGTTTTGTTTTTCGGCATACATGTGGACATTTTTTCAAGAGGTCACCCATCTTAATAGTGCTCTCACCTGAGCAATATTAACATTGGAGTTCCAATGCTAAGTAGTGTTGTTACGATGAAAGGCCTCTCTTATGAGTTAATTTCAATTTCACATATATACCCTAGAAATGCTCTCCCATGTTTGGTGCACATCCTACTCCCTTTCCCATTGTCGAAGCTGCCAAAAAGGCGCTCCTTGTTCAAACCTTCTAGCCCCAATGAACACTATCCACTCTCATCAGACTAGGTTGTTATAATTATTTTATATATATATATATTATATGCTAAAAGAGTTGAAACACTTAGAACTTATAAAAATCTTCTTTCATTACATAACATATTGCGTCAGTGGAAACGTAGTTATCTAAAGGCCATTTTAACTGCCTTGGGCTTTGTACGTCTAGAAAAGTGAAGTCTTTGAATAATGGGATTATTCATAATCAATCTACTATCTATTATTTAGAACCGGATATAAATAAAATCTCAAGTTAATAATGCCAATTGACGTCTCAGTTCGTCTATACACACAGATAAGTTGAATTTTTTGGGGGTGTAATAAGTGCATATTAAAGTTAACTCATATATATCCGTATTTGCACATGCAAGTCAAAGTTGACCTATTATTTGTGTAATAAGTTCGATATTAAATTGACTCATCTATAGATAGATTACCCAGTCACCGTTAAATAAAATGGACCCTGTTTTAATGAAAACCTAAATTATTAAGTTATTCGATACTTAGTTCCCAAATGTCCATATATGTTTAAACCGATGGAAAGTTAAGCATGTTGAGAAGAAAAGAAGATGATAAAATAATAAGATCCGTAAAAGCAATATGGTGGTGAATGGTAGTTCAGTAGAAAATCTATTCAATTATCCTTTTTCCGGAAACTTATAAATTACATCTTTTACACCAATACAAAATAACTTTAAAAATATTAGATCAAGAGTATCTTTGGTGAAAAAAAGTATTAGAAAATAGATCAAATTAAAAAAAAAAAAAAAAGAAGAAGATCAAAAGCATGTAATATGAATTTGTATCAACCAAAGGATATCAATGAATCAATAAATTTCCTATAGAAAGCACATCCGGTAAGACACCTTCACGATAGCTAACTCATAATTTTTTACAGAATAAGGAAAAGGAAAATTTAAAAGCGAAAAGGTTTTGCGGGGATTATATTATTTTGTGATAGCTATCTTATGATATGGGCAAATGGATGATGGAGAAGGAAACGTGCGTGAAATTGGACGGCAACATTAAGAATTGATTATTAGAAAAACCTGGAAATCTGCAAAAGTTGTCTAATGACGTTGCCAGTGACATATAATCTAAACGCTGCATAGGTCATCCATGAGCGCAGCAGAGCTTAAGTTAATGATAGGACAACAAAATAAAGCAACTTCTAAGCCTAGCTAGGGTTTTATAGATAAAGAAAGACAACAAAACGTGCGTCAACTATAAAAGCCCGACTATTTTTTCAGCCATCAACTTTGAATGCATAATTGACTTAAAACTCTGAGAGCATAATTCCACTGAAATACATTTGACCATTATATAATAGAATTCTTGATCAAAAGAAAAAGGAAAGTTAAGGATATATTTGGTGGGGAAAATTGTTCCAAAAGCTATAAACCTATTGTATATTAGTCAATTTAGTGTTAAACCTTTCAATCGTGTCACTTTAATCCTAAATCTTTTGAAGATTTATTAATTTAGTCCTAAACCATTCAATTATATCAATTTAATTCCAATTTTTTTGATAATTTGTCAATTTAGTCCTAAACCTTTTACTAATTTGCCAATTTAAACCTCTCAACTAATTTTGATTGGAAATCACTAATGTGGCGATCTAGCCAATACCGACGATCTTATGTGTTATGGTCAAATGGCTGGCAATAACATTGACAATTTTGCAATTTTTTTAATTTTACTATTCTTTTCTTTTTCTTTTTCTTTTTTTTCCTTTTCTTTTTCTTTTTTTTCCTTTTCCTTTTCTTTTTTTTTTCTTTTTCCCTTTTTCCCTCTATCAATCTCAGGCGAGATCGAGGGTTGCCCTCATCGGATTTGGCGAGGGTGACCCTCACCTTCCCATGCAAGGGCATCCCTTGCCCAAGGCCAACAAGGGCAATTCTCGCTTGAGGCTAGAAATCTTTATTGGTCATTGATGTGGCCTAATGATGCAGGAGCATTGGGCTTGATCGATCGATTCAAGTGTAAGATGTTGATCATCCAAAAAAGTTATTGTTCCAATGGACAAGTTGCTAACTTCATAGTTGTCAATCGCCTATCGAGACATGAATACATAAATTTGCTGTTGATCCAAAACTACTAATAGACTATTTAACAACCGAAGACTATTCTAGATAATTTCCTTTGTTGTTTGGCGATCTTCGAAGATGTCTTTTGGATTGCCCAAGGGGACAAACGAATTTAGAGTCAATTTTAATTATTTACACCTAGTTAAGTGTCATTAGTAAGTCAATAAGTGTGTTGTAATTTTCAAAGAGTCAAAGTTCAAGTCTCTAAATGTTTTAATGCATTTTCTAGTTCCTAGGTATTTATTGTGTTTTCTAGTTTCCATGTCATTAATATTGGGTAGTTTCTATGATAAATTTAGAGACAAAGAGCACAAATGCAATTTAATGAGGTTCGGCTTAAGTGAGCCTACATCCTCTGGAATCCTCTCTCAAAGTTTTGTCATGAATTCTTTGAGAGAGGGACTGCCTTTTTATTGATAGAGGTTCATAATTGTTTGCTGAATTACAGGGAATATACAAGGTAACAATTGAGCAAGGAAAGAACACCAAATCGGGAGAATATCCTATAATCTTCTCCTACCAAGATAGGAAGATCCTATTGATTTGGTTAACACTCCCCCTCAAGTTAAACCAAAGATATCATCGAGGTCAACTTGTTCACCATACCATGAAATGGTCCTTTAGCAAGGGCTTTGGTGAAAATATTGGCCAACTGATGTTTGCTACAAACATCTTATCATCAATAAAAGAGATGAAATATCTATAGCCATCCCAAGACTCGATGGGAGCACTCCACACATCAAAATGAATAAATCAAATAATTCTAAAGAAAAAATGGGGATAAGTACACTATTAGTGCCAAAACTTGTGTACGGCGCTCACTTTAGTGCCAAAAGTTTCCGTTGGATCACTTAAGTGCCAAATCGGAGGAAAAACGATCACTTTGGTGCCACCGACGAAAGATTCCGGCCAAAATGATTATGTGGCTTTTAAAAAAAAAAAATCGATAAGGCCTCTAAATGACGTCGTTTTCAGTCATCCTTAAGAAAACGATGTCGTTTTGCTGTCCTACATGGATGGCTTCACGGAAACGACGCCGTTTAGCTCACATGGAGATTGAAATTAGGGTTTCCGCCTCTTGGCCACCGTCATTCGTTCGCCGTCGCTCGGCCACCGTTGCTCGGCCATCATCGCTTAGCCACCATTGTAGTTGCTTGACCAGGTGAGCAAGGAGAGACTGAGATTGTTGCTCGAGCAATAAGTTACAGGAAAAATCGGAGGCGAGGGCGGAGGAGGAGGAGGAAGAAGATGGGTCGAAGGTGCCACTGGTGCGCTACTGCTGCTGGTGTTGCTACTGGTGTGCTGCCGGTGCTACTGCTGGTGCCATGCTGGTGCCGTTGCTGGTGTGGGTCTTCAAGGAAGAAGAAGACAAAGATGAGCCTTCCCTCTCTCTCAATTTGGGGATTAGGGTTTCAAAGTTGGGGGAAAGATGCCAAACGGCGTCATTTTGGTGTTTGGATGCTAACTCAACTCTCCGACGAGCCACGTCAACTTCAAAAATTAATAAAAAAAGGCCACATCGGATTTCCGGCTAATTTCATCGGCGTTGGCACTTAAATGATCGTTTTTCAAAATTTTTGGCGCTTAAGTGATCTGACGGAAACTTTTAGCACCAAAGTGAGCGTCGTACACAACTTTTGGCACTGATAGTGTACTTATCCCGAAAAAATGTGTACTCTTAGGAAAAGCAAGTCTATGTTGTTTAGCGAAATGACTGCAATCACATAAACTAAAATCATAAGATAAAGATCTACCAAGAGTATGTAAAATCTAATTGGACGAGTGACCTATGCGTTTATGCCATAGTTCCAATATCTTCTTAGCATTTTGGATTGCACCCAATGCCTCGGGGTATTGATCTATGACATAAAGTCTATTCCGCAGCCTCCCTTCACCAATCATCTTCTTGGTGATGCAATTTGAAATAACACCTTAGAAGTAGAAAAAATGACATTGCAGTTCCATTCTTTCATGCACTATCTAACAGACAACAGATTTGAAGATAAATAAGGTATGATCAAAGTATTAGAACTCTTAGACAACATCTTAAATTTTTCTGCTCCTTGTGTCGAGACCTTTGCTCCGTTAGCAACAGTGAGAGGAGGATAATCATTGGAGACAATTTTAACCATTATTTGATTTGAATTACACATATAGTCAGTGGCACCCGAGTCTATAACAAACTGATTTTTGAACTAAGTTAAGAACAACTTACCAGAAGTTTGTACTATGTGGCTTGATTCAGCAAATGGGTCGATTGATCAAGTTGCCTTAACATTGGACCCCTGGCCCTACAGAAGTTGTTGAAATCGATTCGCAAGACTCTCAAGCTCGGCCTTGAATTCAGTCAAGTTAATTGGGTTATTTTGGGCAGTCAATTTTGCTTTTGGCCTCTTCTCTCTACTGGCCTACAAGTGAGGATCAAGGACCTAGCACCAGTCCTTGGCGTGACCGTCACAATCACAGTATTCAGAAGGTTTTCTTCATCTTTCCTTTGGCAAATCTAGCGACAGCCTCTATCGATTTGTTAATCACGACATTGTGGGCCAAAATCTCAACTATTCTTTTCTCGATCGCTGGTGCTGAATTCATGACCTAATGCCTAGTTTCCTATCCTTGGATCGTGGCACAGACTTCTGTGAGCGATGGCAAGACTAGGCCCATGAGGACCTGTCATTTGAGATCATCATATTCAGGCCTGATGGATTTTTTTCCTTTTGATGGGCCTGAGTTGGCCTGTCATGGGCCCGGCCCGTGAGTTGAGGGCCCATGTTATAATAGATAAAGGGAAATGAAATCTAAGAAGCGGTAATTCTAACAGAAGTGAAGTTATGTATTTTTTGAGAACGAGAGAATACTCTCTCTTTGTCTTCACGTCTTCTCATACCGCTTTCTCCCGAAGAACAGATTAGTCTTTGAAGAACAATGTGGAATCTTCCTCATGTCGCATCACCGGTGTTTAGTCTGTGGAAACAAGGTACGTTCGTCTATGTGATGTGCCTTAGGATCGGTGATTCATGTTTGTTTTATAGGCTCACTTCCGCTACGACGTTTTAGGGGTTCAATTTAGTGTCGAATCCGTTTTAGGGAATCAGTAAATCCTAACATTGGTATCAAAGCCCTAGTTCATGTTTCCCGACCCCCTTTTTATTGCTTTTGATTAATTTTTGGTCAAAATTCGAGAAAAGCCGCTGCCGGTCGATCGGGGACGGAAAAAACCTGACACCTGCGTATTGTTCACCCTGTTTCGTGATTTTGTGCAAGTTGAAATTCGTTTTTGATAGTGCAAGGACAAAGCTCTCATCGATACGAGAAAAATGAGTCACATATTGCCACCAGACGCACCGCCACGCGTAGCCGAAAACAACAGGGGTCATCGGCGCGTGCGTTGCAGGCGTGTGCGTCAAACGCACCGTTTCGCCCAGGCGCGTGCAACGCACACTCGCACGAAACGGCGCGTCGGATGTGCCGTTTCGGCCATGGCACATGCAACGCACGCGCACGCGAAACGGTGCATCGGAAGCGCCGTTTCGGCCCAAGGTACGTGCCACACACACGCCAGTTGACGTCAGCCAGGCGCATGCGTGGCACGTGCCGGTCGGTTCGTCCGACCGGTCCGACCGAGAGACCAATGCGACCGGCTCGTCCGGTCCGACCCGACCGCATCGTTGAATCTGTTGACCGTTGACAACCGTTGACTGTTGACTCCATTGACCGTTGACCATTGATCGAAAAAAAAAGAAAAGGATTTGTTTCTTTTTTTTTCCAATTAAGTTTATAAGGATTATATGTAATCCCTTATTTGTTCTGCATTTGTTGCGGGAACAATGCCTCCCCTTCAGTTACGCACACCTATTCACGTAATTACCGATAAACAAAAGGAAAGGCTTTCTAGGTTGATAGCTGAGCTGACTGATTATCGATGGGAAAGTGGTGACTTAATTGATCATGTTCTTGAAATCAATGGGAAAATACAAAAAGTCATATGGAATGGTCGTCCCATGCCACAGTCTGAGATGGTGCGATTTTTCATGAACACTCTTCCACAAGAATGGAAATGAGTGTTGAATCGCATATGGGATGTCAACAAAGCCGCTTCATATATGAGTATTGTGATGGCTTTTATAGATGATTATTACCTGATTGTTACAAAAGAAAAGATCAAGAAATTGAAGAAAAAAAAATCTTTCCCAGGTCACATATTGAAATGGTGTTAGATGTTATGGCTGGTCTTTATTTAGTGTGCTTTGTGGACATCTTATGTAATGTTTCCTACCTGGTTGTTGTTGATGTAGCAACTAATATATAAGTTGTATTATGTGAAAGCATTATTATTCTATTAGATGTCAAATATTATTTGTTTTATATTATTATTGACTGATGTAGGTAGTTCATAGAAGTTTTTTGTAGCTTCATAGAATTCATTTTGCATAAGACAATTATATTACTGATAATTTTAAGTTAGGATTTTTTGGAGGATGGTTGGAAACATAGTGACGTTTTGATTCTGAAACCTTATTTGAAATTGTTCATTAATATGATGGGTCTGTGCAAAATGGATGCATAAATGATAGGCATTAATTATTCGTGCATATATGTATGATGTGTTCAGATCAATGGCTTCAGCCACAAAGAGCATAGTTGCCAAGCTGAACAAAGGTGAAAAGCTTAATGGCAATAACTATGAAATCTGGCACATGAAAATCCAATATGTGCTGGAAAAGCAAGAGCCACTAGAAGCTTTTAACCTTACCATGGTAGAACCTGAAGAAGGAAACACTGCGCAGCATAAGAGAGATAAGGATGCTTTTGCTGCATGGAAAATAAAAAACTCCCTTGCTCGCATTACATTGCTGAGTAGCATGGAAAATGACGTCATGCGAGAGTTCAAGAGTTTTGAGAATTCCAAGGAAATGTGGGAAGCGTAGACAGTAAGGTTTGGTCATACTTCGGTGACCAGACTGAGACAACTCACTATTAGGTTTGACTCTTATAAGAAGCCTCATGGTCAGACCATGAAGCAACACCTTAGAAAGATGTCAAACATGATAAATGAGTTGAAAGATGCTGGCCATGTCCTGACTGATGAGCAGCAAGTGCAAGCAGTGATTTGTTCCTTACCTCAAAGTTGAGAGCATATGAAGGTGCACCTGACCCATAATGAGAATATCAAAACTTTTGAGGATGCAATGGGTCATCTTGAGCTGGAAGAGGACCGCCTCTTGGCGGCTAAGCCGGAAACTAAAATTTATCATGCTGGTTCTAGCTCACATGGAGCTTCGAGCTGCAAGCACAAACGTCCTAACTCGTTCGATGAAAGGTAAGGCAAGGGAGCAGATCCTTCAGGGAAGAAACCTAAGCTTGACCAACATGAAAGAGGAAAACGTCCTCGAGTGAAGAAGCTGACAAAGGTGAAGTGTTACAACTGTAACCAGAAGGGTCACTACGCCCGTGATTGTCACAAGCCAAAGAAGGTATACACCCCTTGTACTTTTGTGAACTTTGCTCATGTGTCAAATTCTGTATTTTTTACTTAGTCTAATCCTTTGTGGACTGTAAATTCAGGAGCGAAAGACCATGTAGTGAAGGATAGAGAATCCTTCGTGGAATTCCGACGAGTACCAACTGGAACTAAGTGGATCTATGTAGAAAACAACTCCAGAGCAAAAGTAAAAGGAATTGGCATCTGTCAATTGAACATGCATGGTGAACGCACTTTGTTCCTACATGATGTATTGTATGCTCCAGAGATTCGTCGGAATTTAGTATCTGTTTTAGTATTGGTTAAGCTTGGTTTTAATAAGAACTTCCATAATAGTGGTGTGGATTTGTATTTGGATACAAATTACTATGGTTGTGGTTATTTTCTAGATGGTTTTATTGTATTAAATGTTGACTATAATAATGCCAATGTTTGTTATTTCCTTTTCACGTCTCCCAATTCATATGATAATGATGTGAGTGTATGGCATGCTAGACTTGGTCATATTAGCCAACAACGTATGAATAGACTAGCCAAAGATGGCTTGTTAGGCAATATTGAAAAAGTCGATTTGCCCATTTGTGAGCATTGCCTGGTAGGGAAAACGACAAGGAAACCATTTAGAAAATGTAAAAGAGCTGAATTTCCTCTGCATTTAATTCATTCTGACGTCTGTGATCCAATGCATGTGAGAGGAAGGCATGGGGCTGTTTATTTCATCATTTTTATAGATAATTATACTCGATTCGGATATGTCTATTTGATTTCTCATAAATCTGAAGCATTAAGTTGTTTCAAAAGGTTTATGAACTTGGTAGAAAATCAATTGACAAGACAATGAAAGTATTGAGATCCGATCGAGGTCGAGAATATTTATCTGATGAGTTTAGAGAATTATGTGATGAAAAAGGAATAGAAAGACAGTTGTCTATTCCATATACTCCTCAACAAAATGGTGTTGCGGAAAGAAGAAACAGAACCCTACTGGAAATGGTTAGGTCCATGATGGCGCATGCTAACTTACCTATCACTTTTTGGAGTGATGCATTGTTAACTGCTGCCTATATACTTAACCGGGTACCTTCCAAATCAATTACTTCTACTCCATATGAGTTATGGACATGTAGAAAATCGGACTTAAGTTTTCTTAAGCCATGGGGTTGTGCTGCCTATACTCATCAACCCTTTCACAAGTTTGGGAAATTGGGTCCTAGAGGAAAAAAGAGTATTTTCATAAGATACTCCGAACACTCAAAAGGGTATGTGTTTGTAGGTGAGCGGGAAAGTGGGAATATAACTAAATTTGAATCACGGGATGTCACATTCTTAGAGAATGAATTTCCTAAGAATGGCGAAATAGGTGAAGATTACTCCATATTTGAAGCCTTTGATGAAGATAATGATATTAGTGGAGTTCGTCCAAGTGGGAGTAATATGAGAAGTGATGAATTGATTTCAACTCATTCTCAATTACAACCACATGATGAAACGACATCATCATTATATAATCCTAGTGGGAGCATAATAGAGAATGATGTGCAAAGTGTACAATCTCCCATACGGCGAACAAGTCACAAAAGTATTCCCTGTCGACATTTTGACATTAAAGGGGAAACTTTTATAATTGCCCCACAAGATGAGGAAGAGCCAAGAAATATACATGAAGCTCTAAGTTGCCCTAGTAAGGAAAAATGGATGCATGCAATGGGAGAGGAAATGGAGTCAATGAAGTCAAACCAAGTTTGGGAACTAGTTGACCTTCCAAAAGGACGCAAAGCTATTGGGAACAAGTGGATTCTCAAAATAAAGTGTAAAGCTGATGGCTTGATAGAAAGGCATAAGGCTCGCCTTGTGGCGAAGGGGTATAATCAACGGGAAGGAATTGATTATCAGGAAACATTTTCTCCTGTTGTGAGATTTACTTCGATTCGCGTTATTCTAGCATTAGTGGCAAGTATGGATCTTGAGTTACATCAAATGGATGTAAAGACTGTTTTTCTCAATGGAGAATTAGATGAGGAAATATATATGGAACGACATGTTGGTTTCATTACAAAATGCCAAGAAGAAAAGGTATGTCGACTTTTGAAATTGATATATGGTCTTAAGCAGTTGTCTAGACAGTGGTATATATGTTTTCATAATGCCATAATAGTATATGATTTTACAATGATTGATGAGGATCATTATGTATATATCAAAAGATCCAAAGATTAATTTGTTATCATATCATTATATGTTGATGATATACTAATTGCTGAAAGCAATATGGAGTTTGTTGACACTGTCAAGAGTTGATTATCTTCCAACTTTGAAATGAAAGACATGGGTGAGGCTACATACATCCTTTGAGTTTAAGATTTCAAGAGATCGTTCGAAGAAGTCGTTATCTCTTTCGCAAGAAACATATATAAATAAGGTTCTTGAACGATTTCGTATGCAAGCTTGTAAACCCATAGATACTCCTATTGCAAAAGGTGAAGGATTGAGCCATAAACTGTGTCCAAAGACTCCACAAGAGAAGGGACAAATGAAACATGTTCCTTATGCTAGTGCTGTTGGGAGCTTGATGTATGCTATGATTTGTACAAGACCTGACATATGTTTTGCAGTTGGAACGGTAAATAGATACCAATCCAATCCAAGTCAAACACATTGGAAAGCCATTAAGAGAATACTGAGGTATCTAAAGGGAACTGCTGATTACAAGCTGAATTACCAAGGAAAGGATCTGCGACTTAAAGGTTATTCAGATGCTGATTGGGGAGGAAATTTAGATGAAAGGAAATCTACCTCTGGATTTGCTTTCTTAACAATGGCGCCATATCATGGAGCAGTAAGAAGCAAACGTGTATAGCCTTGTCCACGATGGAAGCTGAGTTCGTGGCATTATCAGCAGCGGTACAAGAATGAGTTTGGCTTAAGAGATTTTTAGATCATTTAGGTGTTATTAAGAAAGCTACAAATCCATTATTGGTTAACTGTGATAGCCAAACAACAATAGTATACACCAAAAATCCAAAATATAATGGCAAGATCAAACATATAGATACCAAGTATAAGTTTGTCAAAGATATAGTTGCACGAAAAGATGTGAACTTACAGTACATATCTACGCATAAAATGGTAGCAGATCCTATGACAAAGCCAATACCTAGAGATGTGTTTTGTGATCATGTAAAATCTCTAGGATTGCGTAGAGTCTGATATACTGGTTATTGTAATTTCCCTGAATTGTTTACATTTATGAACTTGTGTTTTTTCATTATTAATGCCTATGAATCTTTGTTTGACATTTATGCATCTTAATGCTCAGTGCATTACATTAAGTTGAGAAAGTATGTCGGACAGATATAAGATTAGCCCACTCACACGGGTAATCTTCTCTATTTACTATGTGATAAATAGAAATGAGACGTTTTTTAAACTTATTATCTAGGTGATAATCGAGAGCTCAAGCTTAAAATATATATGTCGCCTTAACTAAGTGTTAAGATGAGGACATGATATGTACTATGTCCGAAAGTAAAATACCCCATATATTTTACTTTATCTGTCTAAGATGCCAAATGTGAGTTCTGATGAATTTTGTGAATGAGTAGATATGTGAACTCAAGTTAGACATTAGGTATATCTTAACTGTCATATGTACGGTATTGAAAGTGTAAACATATGCTCCATGGAAAAGGAGTTAATACCGTAATACGTATTTCATACTACGTATGCATGAGACGACCAATAAGAATGGCAAAAGTTTGATCTCAACTTTTATGCCATGTGACTCTTGAGGAAAAGAGTTCCTCAAATTTAGTGCCCTCATGACTCTTACTTATTCTCAAGATTTCTATTCAATGATTGCTATCTTAGGATGTTACCAATGATCATGAATTGATTCGATCTAATGGGACATTTCTAGAAAAGCAAGTTAAACGGAAATTGAGAGTTTGAAGGAAAGAGGAAGATCGAATTTGGAGAATCACATTGTAGTTTTGTATTCACTGGTCGACCAATTATAACTGTCTTTGGGATAATCATAATTGTGAATACAAGATATATATATATATATATATATCATTGTTTAAAAGAGATCAAGAGATATATAAATGTGATCGATCAATATAGGGTACTGCATACTAAATTTACTCAGAATGTGATGCCCATTATGAGCTGTTATATATTCCTAACAGATGTATGGCAACGAGCTCTCCAAGTATGCTTGTCGCACGGACTATTCACCAGTGTGAATGTTGCAGTGAGGAAAAAGATGATTTTGTTCAACCCAGCATGTCAAGTGGGAGTTGATGGATTTTCAATTGATGGGCCTAAGTAGGGCCCGCCCGCCCATGTTGGTTTTGACCCATCATGTGCGAGTGGGAGATGATGGATTTTTTCCTTTTGATGGGCTTGAGTTGGCCCATCATGGGCCCAACCCGTGAGTTGAGGGCCCATGTTATAATAGATAAAGGGAAATGAAATCTAAGAAGCGGTAATTCTAATAGAAGTAAAGTTACGTATTTTTTGAGAACGAGAGAATACGCTCTCTTTGTCTTCACGTCTTCTCATACCGCTTTCTCCCGAAGAAAAGATTAGCCATTGAAGAACAGTGTGGATTCTTCCTCGTGTCGCATCACCGGTGTTTAGTCTATGGAAACAAGGTACGTTCGTCTATGTGATGTGCCTTAGGATTGGTGATTCATGTTTGTTTTCTGGGCTCGCTTCCGCTACGTCGTTTTAGGGGTTCAATTTAGTGTCGAATCCGTTTTAGGGAATCAGTAATTCCCAACATAAAGGCTAGCCAGAAGTTGAAAGATCCAATCTTCCTCCTTTCTGCATCAGCAACGAATTGAGTGGTGGGGCAGTACTTTCGGAGCTCGTCCCACCTCCTCTTGAAATTTCAGAGGTGCAAGGTGAATGATTGACTCTCTCCTTGCCTTGAATTTTACCAATTCTTGATGGATTTCAAAAGTCCTAGATGCATTTCTGAGTTGCCCATACATTCCTACCAACGCATCCCATAGTGCTTGAGCTGAAATGGAGTATGCAAAAATCTTGTAGATTTAGGGCTCCATGGAGTTGAAGATCCAAAATATGATGGAGTTGTCACTAGCACGCCACTCTTCATATCCAGGACTATCTTCTGGAGGAGCTTTGATTTTGCCATTGATGTGGCCGAGTTTTGAACAGCCACTGAGAGTTACGATTATAGCTTGTGATCAAGGAAGGAAATTCCTTTTGTTTAGAAGCATGTTGGTGAAATGTTGGCTATGAGATTCTTGCAAAAGGCTTTGGTTGAAGGAGTTGCAGTCGGTAATTTCTTGCTGGCATCATGTTCTTCCATGGTGACAACACAGTAACAAGGTAACTAGAAAATTAGCCGAAACAAACAATAATAGGTTAGGCTTGATACCATGATAAATTTAGAGACAAAATGCAAACCCAAGATTTGACTTAAGTAAGCCTACATCCTCGGAATCCTCTCTCTCAAAGTTTTGTCATGAATTCTTTTAGAGAGGGATTGTCTTTTTATTGATAGAGGTTCACAATCGTCTGCTGAATTACATGGAATATACAAGGTAACAATTGAACGAGGAAGAACACTAAATCGGCAAAATATCCTATAATCTTATCCTACAAGATAGGAGGATCTTATCGATTTGGTTAACATTCCATGTCTTCAATGTTTAGTCTATTTCCTAGTTAATATTCCCTTTATTTAATGAGGCAAGTTCTCAAATATAAGACAGTGAATTTTGAGTAAATGAATACTTGAGATTTTCCTCTGTGAGAGCAAATATTTTTGGATAGTGCATTTTTCCTGGTTTCTATATCCTTGGAAGGTGGAATCTTCCTCCGTGGTGATCCAAAGAAGCAATGTATCATTGGCTAGGGATTTCTATAAGTCTTGGTGGTGAGCTTATTCATTTCCAAAGTCCTATATCCTTGGCTAGTGATTTCTACATGCCTTGGTGGTGAGCTTCGTCCATGCTGATCTTGAACCTCGATTGGTGGCATGTCATGTACGCCTTAGTTTCGATCATATTATGTCTTTCATTTTGCAAATTATTCACAGACATTCATCCCCATACACTCACCCATCTTCGATTATCACTCAAAACAACTCTCACCCATCCCACAACTGCATCACCTGATGATGGCAGACAGAGGGAAGAAAGGAAAAAGAAAAAAGAAAAGATTAGAAAAGAGAAGGAAAAAAACAAAAGAATAACAAAAAAAAAAATTACAAAAATTGTACATGTGTTGCCTAAACTGACGAGTTAACAATTTCTGGCCAAAGTTGGCCCAAAAGACAATTGATAAATTTTTAAAAAGTAGGACTGAATTGATCATTATACAATAGGTTTAAGGCTCTTTGGAAAAAAAATTCACATTTGTGAGTTCAAAAGAAAAATCTATAATCATTGAATACTCGTAAAATAAATGTCGCGATCAATTTTTCGGGTGTGAACCACCTAGGGTTTGGCTAATGGATTGTTAAGCCTAGACTTAACTCGGGCTCTCCCAAGCCCATACCAATTCGCGACTTAGGTTCAAATTTTTAACGTACAATTGATTTTTAACTAGGAGTCGCCACTAATCTATTTTTGGTGGGTCGATTAGAAACCTAAGTAAAGCAACGGGAGGTTTACTTTACTCCTACGAACCAGAGACTATGGATACGGGGACTTAGTTACACTACATTTCTCTAATGCCCTTTCGGTACCATTCTTTATTTAAAAAAATGTTTGGCAAGCAGTTTGGATTGATTTTAAATCTATTTCCCTAACACATGAGGCAATCATGCGGGTGCGCAATCCATCAATTTAACACCCAAGAAAGCAATGAATAAATTGTAAACTTACCTCAAAGCAACGAAAGCATCTGCGTTATTAGATCAAAATTCACATCATCAACTCTAGATATGATTTCTAATTAACACGCAATTTCTTTTTTGTTTTCACTTTATTTAATGGGAACTTAATATATATATATGCAATGCATGCTAGTAATCTAATATGACATGGCAACATGACCTAAATTACATGCATGGCAATATGATCTAAATTATATGACATCAATAGAGTAAATCCTAAAGAGATGCAATAATTAAATACAATCTAAATGACCTAATTCTATTGACAGGCAATTTCTAATTAAATGGGCCTAAAAAAAAAACTAAATGACGTGCATTTCATTTAATCTAATCCTAAATGACATGTTCATGACATTTTTTTTTTTTTTCTTTTTCCTAAAAAAATGCAATTTATCCTAAAAAATGGAAGTAATTTATCCTAAGACATTTTTTTGGATTTTTTATGAAATTCGAAATTAGGTAAATGTGAAAGTTACCTAGCTAGATTAAGATTCTATCTAATTTATATTAAGGATTAGGTTATGCTAAACCCTAATTTAAACTAAGATGTTGTCTTAACTTAGCAATCTCTAATTCTAGAGGCGGTCTATCTAAAAAAAAAAAAAAAGAAACCAATTTTTTTCTAAGGCATTTTTGGTATTTCCTTTTAAATTCGAAATTATAAAAATGTGGAAATTATCTACCTAAATTAAAATGTCATCTAATTCGAATTAGGAATGAAGTTATGTCAAATCCTAATTTAAACTAGAATGTTATCCTAACTTAGAAATCCCTAACTAAAATGCAATCTACTTAAGATTTTTTTTTATCTAAACTTATAATGAATTAAAAACTATTATCTAGAATTAAATTACGTGCAATGTTACTCTAAAATGCAATGACATGCAAAGAATGCCTTAATTCTATATGAATTATGCATGATGTTTTTTTTATTAATTTCGAAATTAAAATTTAACGTGCATATCAAATAATAAAAAACTAACATTCTAAATGAATATACTTTCTTTTTGTTTTTTATTTAAAAATTTGAAATAAGATTGCAATTCTAAATATGCAAGATAATCCTAAGACTAGGAATATTCTAAAACAAACCTAATCCTAATTCAATTTCCTTTTTTGGATTTTTTTCTTTTACGAAAATAAAATCACACAGCAAATCAAATAAGATAAGTTTGATATCCAAAAATTGGAGAACCATATCTCGCGCATGAGATTGGTTGGCCAAACTTAAACAAAATCGCGAATCGAATCTCGGGCATGAGATCGGATTGTCGATTTTTGCAAGGGATTGCGAGTCGGATTTTGGGCGTGAAAATCGGACTAACAAACCCTAATTTGAGGGGCACTTTCCTGTCGAGAACTTCAATCTTACATTAAGGAACAATTATACTAAAAAGAACAAATAAAGTAAAATAAAATGAAATAATAAAAAGAAAAATAAAATAGAACAAACTACCTAACGTGATTTTTTTTTTTCCTTTTAGCTTTTGCCTTCCAAACAACGTTGGCAGCTTGTGGTAGGTCACCGGCGTCGGAGTGGGGAATCAAGGTTGACTCTACGTCGGCATGCATGCAAGAGGATCAAGCGAGATGAGGAAGCGTCACGAAGCAAATCGTTGTGATACTTTGGCTTTCTTTCGTCCTATCTTTTTGCTACGGATCTCTCTAAAATTGAGGCCCCAAGAAAGATACAGAAGAGAAACCCACGCTCACGATTTTCAACGAGCAAACCTCCCTCCTTTTCTTCTTCTGGCTACCCTTCTCTCTTTGTTCCTTGACCTTTCTACTTGTCGATCATGGAAACCCAGCAACAAGACTTCAAAACTTGAAGGTGTGGCCTTGCATATCACTAGCGATCACCGCAAAGAAAAAGATCGTGGACTCACGTGTACCTCTTTCATATTGTGAACTCCTTTCCTTCACGCTTTTTTTCTTTCATATTGTGAACTCCTCTATGCGTGCTTTGGATGGAATTTTTTTTACTCAACGTGGTCACATATTCAATGTGTGGCCTCCTCCTCAAGACGTCTCATTGTCTTTCTTTTATATTCATGAGAAGATTAAGCTCCAAGACAAAAATTAAACTTCCACTTTCCTTTACTGAATTATGCACGATTCCCTTTTATTATGTAATATTTCTTATTTCGAATCAAAGAATATATTACTCAATATATGCCCCCACGTGCAATATTCTCTTTACCTTTTCCTAATATTCCACTTGAAACTTTCCTTTCCGCCAAAAAAATATATCTTTTGGTGTATATTGCCTGAATATGTGAAAAATCCCCCTTTGTAAAAAAAATCAATGCTCGCCGTCGGTCCAATGCGAAAATGGAATAATATAAAATGGATGCTCCTAAAGCTATATGCTGCAATTTTAATTCTAGTTTTTTTAGGGTAATCTCTAGTTTTTATGGAATGAATAAACAACCGGATTGTCAAAATTTAGGTGTCAACAATAAATTACATGCTTAGGAGAGTTAACTCTATTTTGAGTTCTGTTATGACTTTCCCATAGATGAACCTCCAAAATGAAAGCTAATGGATTAATAAGCTTACATTTAGTGTGGAATCTCCTGAATCCATCGTGACTTTCAGGTTTTAACTTAATCAATTAAACATGCAATTTAATTTAATTAAGAGTCACCACTAATCTATTATAGGTCAATTAGAAACCCAAGTAAAATGTGGGTGAACAGTTTACTTCTGCAAGCTAAAGATTCATGAATATGGAGACTTGATTACGATAGATGAATCCAACATCATTTTGGTTGGTACCTTTTCTCTTTATTTCAAAAATATTTTGCTAGCAGTTTTGATCGATTTTAATCTTAAAGGGAAAAAGAACCTTGATGTGTTAAGCAAAGCAAAGGCAAAGCTTTACATTATCTAATGCCACAAATACTCTTCAAGATATTAACTAGGAAGCAAATGATAATGCATTGCATGACCTAAACATGATTTCTAACTATGACTATGCAATGTTACCTAGTTCTTTTTGGATTTTTCTTTTTAGTAAATGCAATTTCAATCTAAGTTATGTCTATGTGAATTCTAAATTAACATGCATGAACTATTAGTCAAATGACATTAGATTAGATTATTTAAATGTAATATGGATATAACCTAAAATATGCCACATGCATGAATTTGTTTAAAGCGCAAAATCTGATTATAGTGCAGACTTTCGAATGCACATGGAAATTATGCAGTATCATTCAAGAGTCATCAATATAAATCAAAGATATGCAATTATCAAATTATGATGTAAATATAATATTTTTGAATATCTAGGTATAACTTATTTTTTGACTCCTAATGTACCTAAGATATGCAATTTCTAAATTAGGGAACATGCATGAATGCAGTATAAATTAAGTGCAATGCAATTTTTTTTGTATTTTCATGATAAGATTGTTTCCTAATGTCATATGTAATATGCAACCCCACATAATCAAATATTCATAACATTCAAAATTGGAAACAAAAATAATCGGGGATGCGGTCTTAGGTCTTAAATATCGAAACCCCAATTGTAACTACTCAAACGAGCAAATTTCTAATCTAGAAAATGCCTAAAATCTCAAATCAAATTGTGTTGGGATCGAACGACCACAATTTCGGCAATTGAATATTTGATTAAAAACTAACTTAGAAAATTACTTGAATTGGATTACTGACTCAAACGACGACATATGGCCAGGGGGGCCAGGAGGAAGATTCACGGTGGTGGTAATCGGTAAGGAATGACACGAGGCGCAGACAACAACATTAGGAACGGTGAACATTATAATGGGATCTCTGGATCTTCAATGCTCGATTACTTTGGTGAAATTGAAGAGCTAGGTGTAGTAGAGGCCTCCTCAAAATTTCAATGCATTCCGAGTTAGAATGAATACTTACCGTTTTCACATGACCACACGTTATTCTCTAGTAGTCCGACCAGTCCAATTTTCTCCTTTAAATACATGCTTTAAAATAGTATTTCATCATATTCACCTCAAAAACTCAAGAATAATGTCTTATTGTGCTCTCCACAAAATTTGAGCCCGATTCATCGGCTAACGAATGCATCATCGATTTCATGCATCTGCAAGCTGGAATTTTTCTAGGGGGTGAGGGAGAGAGAGCACGTGTGTCTATGTTTTTTTTTTTTTTAATACTCTCTTGCGTTCTTTTTCTTTTGTATCGTGTATTGCCAACCCCCTTTAAGACATCAAAATAAACTATACTTTTCGTGGCTCGGCCAAAAAGAAGAATTTAATTTCTTTGATCGTTTTTTTTTTTTATAGAGAAAACTATTAGAAGAATTGACATTTTAAATGATTTTGTTGTACTAAATAAATAATACGAGGATTCACAAATTAAAATTTTAGGATGGTTAAAAGAATGTCACTGTCATTTGTACATCCCTCATGATTATTTATGGCTCGCTGGAGTGAATGTTTTCTCTTTGGCACCCAAATGTTGACAGTGTTTATTTTGCGTGACTTTGAAGATAAAATTCTTCAACTTTGGTCTTTAGATGACATGACCTTTGAACATAAAATAGTAGTGACACATGCAGTGACATAGCATAGCAACCTCAATTTCCTTAATCTAACATATATTCATATAAATGCAAGAACATAAGACGTCTCTTTCATCCTCATCGTATTCTCATCTTCTCCGTACTTGGACTGTCAACTCTTTTTGAGCAATCTAGCATTATGGTCTAGTTTTTCTAGAGCTAGGTCAACACGACTCTCTATCACATATAATCGTCAGTTCAGTATGTGCGTGAAACACAACACCCTTCTAACGACCCTTCAATGCGGTTATTCCTCCTTTCCGGCTCAGCTTACTATGATCATCTTGAGCAGTCGTTGAATTATCACAATTGGTGATGAATATTATGCGAATTTCCAACCCTTTCTTTTCTCGACTTATCCAAAAAATAATTATTTTGCAAACTTTTTTTATGCTTTTCCATCTTTTGCAATACAAGACGGATTAGAGGAACCTTTTCTATACAAGAAACATCCATTCAAAGATAAACTACACTCGGAGAATTATCAACTTTCAAACAAATCTATGCCCACAAAAACTTACAGTGACCAAACCCTAGAAAAGCTGAAAATTGTGCATTGGTTTTGGAGATCGTTTGGCGCTTCCTCTTCATCAATTGAGTTGTCTTGCTTAATTGTCAATCTTTTCTCTAGCAAAGAAATCACATCGACAATGACAGTAAAAACGTAGAAAGATTATTTTAATCTTTTTTAGAGAATCCTATGAAATCACGGACTGTCGTATTGACTAAATATATATTCAAAGAGTCTCTAATAAATTTTTTAATGCGACAATGGCCGACCAACATATGTTTTCTACCGGTGAACATAAAACGCACGTTCTAAAATGCAAATAATATATGTTTCCCACGGAATGGTTGACCAAATCAACTTGCTGTTATAACCTCATTATCATGAAAGCAACATAGCAAGAGGATTTTCAGGAACCAATGGTTCCTCTTTTGCTCCCGCCACCCCGGACTATAGCCTCAACCACAGTCCAGCCAAGTTCAGCATCCACTGATCCTTTACCTGCAGCTGCTCACCTCACTCAGTTGCATACACCAGCACAACCATCCACTGCTTTTCCCACTTTTCAACCTGCAGACACAAAACATAGCAAGAGGATTACATGTATTGGAAGATGCGTGCACCTTATGCACTGCCTTTTTTCCCCACCAAAAAAGAAAAACACCGTAGGGCATGGAGGACAGCTATTATTGCGTTGTTTTTTGTAGCTTTTGTCGTCTTAGTATCTAGACACTTTAACAGAATAAATTTTTCTCTTTTAGTATTTTATCTAGCAAGACCTATATATCTCAACATCCAACAAGAATCATATGTATTTAACTGGGATAAAAGCTAACTGAACATGTTCTTATTTGCCGGTTGTTATCTTTATCTGATTAGAATATGATTATATCGGACTTTCACTCGTTAATTTTAGATGATTTTTCTAACTAAAAAATTAAAAATCAAAATTTTAAATTCACATTACTTTATTAAGTCTTTATGCTTTAGGAATGATGAAGAGTATGTCCACACAACAATATTTACTTTTTACTAATGATATTTGATTTATAATTTCTAGTGAAATATCGATAACCCTAATAGATTTGAAGATTAACTATGCTTAATGCTTCATTAATCTTCATCTAAGAAGCAAGCAACACGCAACCAGTAAAGAAAATATGTCTGGCAGAGGATGATTAATCATTAATCATAGGACAATACGAGTTATATGCCTATAGGACTTTTCACCAGAGCAAAATTGAGTCTTATTATTGTTCTACAAGTTTACGACCTTTCTGTTATGTTCCAACCTGGATTATATTTTTCTCAAGGATAACTCATCTCACATCCTCACTTGTATTCTGGAAAATATTGGGCCTACTTTTTCTTTTCCTTTATTTTAGTTACACAAAGTATATGTGCTGTGATCAAGGAGAATCCTTCCTCTCTGCTTATGTCAGAATTTTATTTTATTTTTGGCGATTTTTTAATAAAAAATCTGTATTGACAAACAACACAAGAAAGTACAAAGTTCGAACTTGTAGGCATAATATATTGAAGCCAAGCTCACGAGATTTACTATTCTAAATGCTCATCACCCAAAAAAAAAGTGATTATTTATAGCAAAACCATCCATCTTGATACTGCCAAATGAGAGTCATAAGTCATATCAGGCTAAGTATGAAGGCTCAACCTAAGTTCCTTTAAACGCTGCTTAAAAAGAACTTACAAAAATTAGATTTGTGATGATTCGCCTATTATTTGCTCTCCTGTAAGTTTTATTATTTAATAGAGATTGATGCTCTCATGTAGATAATTTAACTATAGCCAAGAAAGCTAAGTGTGAATCGTATTATGGTGGAGTAGCTCTTAGTTCTGTAGCTTGAAGTGTGTATGCTAATTTAAGGAAAATTGTGTTCGAACAGTTGCTATCATTGGGGGCAATCTTTCCCCGTCATCATCTAATGAAAAGCAAGATTTGGAGAAGCTTCAAACTTGGTGCGCTAGTGATGGGGTTTTCCTTTTGTCAATTCATTTTCAAGAATGCGTTGTGGATTATCTAGCTATACCTAGAATTGAGATTCCATTTCACATTTTTTAAACCCTAAAACTATCAAAAATTCAATTCCATCACCCATTGCCGCTGCCGCCCCCCGCCGCGATCACCAGCTGCCGGCCTCCACTACTTGTCAGCAAGTGCCGATTGCCAATCGCTGGCGACAGTCACAGGCTGCCAGACTTTGTTGCCAGTAGTCAGACTCTGCCACAGTTCCCTAGTCATTAGTCACCGGCCACCGATTGTCGTTCACCATCGCCGATGAAAAGTATTCTCTCGTTGAAGACCCAATGTTTTCGCAATCCAAATAATTACAAATGAGATTCTTGAAATGGGAATCCATTTGAAGATTCTTTTTCATGGAACTAAACAAGACAAAAATACGCTGAATGAAATCCGCTTTAATGGATCCATCAAAACCATTATGTCAATTTACAGTTGTTCTATATACATTTGTTTGACATAAATCACATGGCGAAGAACTGGCCTTTTCCACTGGAGAGTGACATATAGCCTACCTATTGTGTTACTACTTTCATTCACAATATATAATTGCGAATATGGGTGACCCTATATGGGCATGCATGCTTGCATGAGATCACTCACACAAGTAAAAAGAAAAGATACATCACAAAACCCTCATAGAAAATTCCAGTTAATCATATGTGTTAGAATGACGAATCGCAAGTACTTCAAGCATATGCCCACGAATATCTGTTTTCATCCCAAATCGGATCTCTAGTTTGCATGGGTTGTTTTATTTCATCGACCGTGTGTAGGTGCATCCAAATTCACACTGATTCTGTTATACTTTAGCTAGTACATCCATGATAGGGTGTGATTGGACCGCACCGTTTGGACTTGAATGCTACAATGGAAAGATACTCATTTGAAAGGGTATGAAGGGTGTCGTATATAAGTCCTTTGTAGACAACCGTTGGAGATGTTGGTAGAACATATGCATCAAATTTCTCTCCCTTTCCATCAAAGAAGAAGAAGGCATTCCATTTTAGTTTTACAAGAACGATCGGCATTTACGCTGTGGAAATCGAATGCTTTCCTTGTGATTGTATTCAGACCAAGGTGAAGTAATTTTGTTCGTGATTCATCCGCAATTCAACATTCATTCCGGGGTTAATTGTTGTTTGCGCATCGGATAAAGGTAAGTCGTCTTCCACCAACTTGAATTCCAACATTGGTATCAGAGCCCGATCGTGATTTCTGCCTTGTTTTTCCATCGAATTTTGTCGTTTACCGCTTGATATCGAGATCAAGAATATGATATCTACACTGTTTGGATGTTTATTAATCGAAATTGCTATCTAAATTATCAAAAATGAACCGAAGCAAAGAACGGGTTCGGGATGGGGTACACCCGTACGGTTTTGGCCATTTTTCGAAATATTTTTTCAGTCAAAATCAACTTTTGAATATACGGGGTGATAGTACTCGTCGAGATGAGTCCGACAATGGGTAGATCGCCGCCGAAGGACACCAAACGTGCCCACTCACGCGGCCAGAAGCTGCGGCGTGTGGGCCTCACGCGCCTAATGTGTTGGGGACGCCAGCGCGTGCGCAACACGCGCCAGTCAGCGAACCGACACATGCACGTCACGCGCGCATCGCGCGAAGCGACACAACACATGCTGACGTCATCCAACGGTTAGTAACTACTGGGATGACATCATCGATGATGTCAGCGCCGGCGGCTGTTGGCCAGCGACTCGACCCATTGACCCGACCCGACCCGACCTGTTGACCGGTCAACGATCGGACCGGTCGGACCAATCGGACTAGCCAAGAGCCCTTGAGCTCGCTGGCGCGTGCGCCACACGCGTCGCGCACTCAGGCGATGCATGTGGGCACATGCAAGCTCCAATTGGAGCGTGGTTAGAGGTGTTGGGTTCGTATGGATGTGCTCTACATTGTAGTATAATTATTTTTTATTTTTGAATTTTTAAAGGTATTAAAATGTGTAGGGAACCCTAGGTACGCATATTTTTAGGGGTTTAATACATAGTTTATTCATTTTTAGCTTGTATTTTCTTATACTTTAGGAAATACAGTAGCTAGCCTATATGGAAGTGATGTCATATATGTTGTGTAGAGCTTGGTTCGATGGTAGTATGTACATAGTTTAATATACTTGCAATTTTCTAGTTTTAAGAGAATTCGAACAAAGGTAGGAAATCCTTATTTTTCCATTTCATGTTGAATTGCGGTTTTGATTGTAGTTGCAGCATGATTTTTTTTTTTTTTGTACGTTGTTTTATATCATGCTATGCTTTTGTATTAATGGAAAAATGTAGAAATTACATGAGGTCATGTAATTATTTTTCCTAGTGGGAGTTCGTAAGTTTGTAGAATTCAAAGGAATTCTCACCTAAAACTTAAAATTTGTGCAAATTAAACTAATTAATGATAATAGAATAATTGTACATAGAAGTTGATTGGAGACATAGTGAACTTTTATTTCCATATCTTTTGTTGAATTATCATTAATTTAGTTTGTCTTTGCTGCAAATTAAATGTGTGTTACTCTGAAAAAATGTGCTAGTATTGATTCTGCATCTATTATGTCAATGTGTTATAGCAATTGATTATGACTTTGGCATCCAAGACCATTGTGGCTGACCTCAATAAGGGTGAGAAGTTGAATAGTGACAATTATGATATTTGGCACCGAAGGGTTCAATACATCCTTGAGGAGCAAAAGGTTTTGGAAACCATCAACCATACCATGGATGAACATGAGCATGGAATTTCAGCTCAACACAGGAAATATCTAGAAGCTTATCAAGCTTGGAAAAAGAAGAATAGCATTGCTCGCATCACGTTGCTGAGCTGTATGCAAGATGATCTCATGTGTGAGTTTGAAAGTTATGATAAAGCTCAGACAATGTGGGTTGCCTTGAAAGATAAGTTTGGGGGTACATCTGCCACTAAGCTGAGGAGACTCACCATCAAGTTTGACACATACCGAAAGCGCCCAAGTATAACGATGAGGCAGCATCTTCGCAAGATGTCAAACATGATTCGTGAGCTGAAGTCGGCAAGTCACTCCCTTACTGATGAACAGCAAGTTCAGGCTGTTATAAGGTATCTTCCTAACAATTGGGAGCATATGAAGATCAATATGACGCATAATGAAAATATTGTCACTTTTGATGATATAGTGCGTCATTTGGAATTAGAGGATGAGCGCCTAGAGGCTGCGAGATCCTCTACCCATGCTTATGTTGCTGAATTGAGTTTGCGCAAAGCTTTAGGCTTCAAGCACAAAAGGAATTTTCAATTCAACAACAAAGGAAAGAAGACTGATCAGGCACCTAAAAGGGCTAACACCTTCCAACGCAAGAAGCGTAGTGGGAAGAAGGACAAGGCCAAGATGAAGTGCTACAATTGTGGCAAGATGGGTCACTTTGCTCATGAATGCACTGAGCCGAAAGAGTTACCCTATTACTCCATTACTTTAAGTAATGTTTTTGTTTCTAGTACTGTAATACTTGCTGAATCTCATCCAATGTGGACTGTAGACTCAAGAGCAACAGACCACGTAGCTAAAGACCGAGAAGCATTTGTGGAGTATCGTCAGATACAGCCTGGAAGAAGATGAATATATGTTGGGAATAACTCAAGAGTTGAAGTGAAGGATATCGGCACATGTAAATTAATTTTACGTGGTGGTCGAAGCCTATTCCTACATCATGTCCTCTATGCTCCGGATATTCGACGAAACTTGGTCTCCGTAGTTATTCTTATTAGCCTAGGTTATGTATTGAATTTTCATAGTGATTGTGTTGACATTATGTATGGAATAGTTTATTATGGTTCAAGTCATGTATTGAATGGTTTTATGGTGTTACACATTAACTATGATCAGTACAATGTTAATATTAATGGTTGTTTTTCTTTAATTGCATCTTCTAGTAATATTAAGATTGATGTAAGTATTTGGCATGCTAAATTAGGTCACATTGGGTTGCAAAGAATGTAAAGATTAGCTAGAGAATGCCTTTTAGGGTCACTCACTAATGTTGATCTACCCATATGTGAACATTGTCTAGCGAGAAAAGCAACTAGAAAACCATTCGGTAAAGGGACTAGAGTCGAATTTCCATTGCAACTCATACATTCTAACATTTGTGGTCCTTTGAATGTGAGGGCGAGGCATGGAGCCTCATATTTCATCACTTTCATAGATGACTTTACAAGTTTCGGATATGTTTTTCTAATCTCCCATAAGTCATAAGCATTAGACTGCTTTAGACGATATATAACGATGGTAGAAAATCAGTTGAACAAAACGATAAAGGCATTGAGAACCGATCGTGGACATGAGTATCTATCGGAGCAATTCAAGGCTCTTTGTGATGAAAAGGGAATTGTATGACAATTGACTATTCCTAGTACTCCACAACAAAATGGGATAGCTGAGAGAAGAAATAGAACCTTATTGGAAATGGTTAGGTCTATGATGGCGCAAGCAAATTTACCTATCTCCTATTGGGGAAATGCATTATTGACTGCTGCCTATATAATTAACCGAGTGTCCTTAAAATCGGTCACTTCCACCCCTTATGAATTATGGACTGGTAGGAAACTAGACTTAAGTATTCTACATCCATGGGGATGTGCAGTTTACGTTCATGATTCTTTCCATAAATATGGCAAATTAGGCCATAGAGGGAAGAAATGTATCTTTATAAGATATTCTAAACACTCCAAAGGGTACGTGTTCATAGGTGAACAAGTTGATGGAAGTGTGACTGAAATGAAGTTACGAGATGTCACATTCTTGGAGAATGATTTTCCTAGTAGAAGTGAGATTGATAAGGACTTCTAATTATATGAGATGGAAGATCATGATAACACACCCACTAATGTTGTAGAGGGAAATGAAGACTTACCTCAATATGTAAGACCTAGTGGGAGTGTTGCATTGTCTGGTGAATTGAATTCAAGAGAAATTCAGTTGCGTAAAAGTAATCGTAAAAGCATTCCCCGTCGTCGTTTTGAGATTGAAGGGAAAGCATTTATGATTGCTCAGAAAGACGATGCCGAGCCTAAGACCACTCAAGAGGCTCTCTCATCCTCTGATAAGAAAGAATGGAGAAAAGCTTTGGAAGATGAAATGGAGTCAATGAGAACAAATCATGTCTGGGACTTGGTTGATCTACCATCTAATCGTAAGGCCATTGGAAATAAATGGGTCTTTAATATTAAGCGAAGGGCGGATGGATCCATTGAAAAGTATAAGGCTCGTCTTGTGGCAAAAAGATATACTCAACAAGAGAGTATAGACTATGAAGAAACTTTTTCACCAGTTGTAAGCTTTGCCTCAATACGCCTTATTCTAGCTATCGTCGCACATTTGGACCTTGAATTATATCAAATAAATGTAAAGACGGCATTTCTCAATGGAGAACTAGATGAGGAAATCTATATGAAACAACCAATAGGTTTCATAGCTAAATGTCAAGAGCATAAAGTTTGCAAACTTCATCGCTCAATATATGGCCTTAAGCAATCATCTAGACAGTGGTTTTTCGTTTTCATCGAGCCATAACAACTTTTGGTTTCATGATGATCGAAGAAGATCACTGTGTATATGTCAAGCGGTCCAAGGATAAATTTGTGATTTTATCACTTTATGTGGACGATATTCTATTTGCTGGAAATGACAAGGTTTTTGTTATCACCATAAAAGAATGGTTGTCCTCCCATTTTGAAATGAAGGACATGGGAGAAGCTGTTTATATATTAGGAGTTAAGATCGAAAGAGATCAATCAAGGAAACTCCTTACTTTAGACGTGTGGACCCTTGGAGTGCCTTAACTTTGTACAAAGGGACACTTAAGTACCATAACTTACGAAAGGTACACTTAAGTGCCAAAATCGGAGTAAAATGGATCACTTGAGTGCTAATCCGGCCAAAACGCCGACGTGGCATTTTTCCGGTGAAGCAGTCCAAAACGACGCCATTTTACTCGCTGATGTGGCCAAATAATGCAAAACGGCGTCGTTTTGGGCTGACGTGGTAAAAAAATATAAAAATTAATTAAATTTAATTTAAATTAAATTTAGTTTAAATATTTAAGAATAATAAATTTAAATTAAATTTAGTTAAAATATTAAAAAATAATTATTTTAAAATTATAAAAATTTAAAAATTTTTTAAAAAAGGAAAGGGCGAGAGGCGGCCGAGGGATCAGCCCTCGGCCCGCCACGCCGCCGCCCCGCCACTGCCGAGAAGGGTCGACAACGGCGGGGGAGGGTCATCCGAGGTCGTCGGGCCTTGGCCAGGGGCCGACGACCCCGATTGATCGGCGGCGAGGACTCGCGAGCCCTCACCCCGATATGTGCACCAAATCGGGCGAGGGTCGCAGCCTTCCCTCAGATCCGGCGAGGTCGGCGGCCCTCGCTCGGCCGGGCCAAAGGCCGCCGCCCACTTGGACCCCGGTGGGCGGCAGGGCCTTGGCCCGACCGGGCGAGGGCCGCGAGCTTTCGCCACGGGCCAAATCCGGGCGAGGGTCACACCCTCGCCCAAATCCGGCGAGGGCTCACGAGCCCTTGCCGGCGGTGGTGGGGCAACGGCGGCAACAGCTGAGGGCTAATCCCTCAACCACCTCCCCCTTTCCTTTTTTAAAATTTTTTAAAATTTAAAATAATTATTTTTAAATATTTTAACGAAATTTAATTTTAAAATTATTATTTTTAAATATTTTAACTAAATTTAATTTAATTAATTTTTTATATATATATTTTTACCACGTCGGCCCAAAATGACGTTGTTTTTGCATTATTTGGGCACGTTAGAGAGTAAAATGGCGTTGTTTTGGGCTTGCTTCGTCAGAAAAATGCCACGTCGGCGTTTTGGCTAGACTTTGGCTGGAGTAGCACTTAAGTGATCCGTTTTTCTTCGAATGTGGCACTTAAGTGTACCTTTCGTAAGTTATAGCACTTAAGTGTCCATTTGTGCAAAGTTATGGCACTTGAAGCGTTCTTTTGCCCCTTACTTTATCACAAGAGTCTTATATTATGAAGATTGTTGAATGTTTCAATATGTAGCACCGTAATCCCATTGATATCCCTGTCATGTAAGGTGAAAGCCTAAGTACTAAGATGTGTCCTAAGACTCCAGAAGAAATTAAAATGATGGAAACTATTCCTTACGCTAGTGCGGTCGAAAGTTTGATGTATGCTATGATGTGTACTCGACCCGACATATGTTATGCTGTGGGATTGGTGAGCCGATATCAATTAAATCCCAGTCAAGCACACTGGGTAGTGAAGAGGATCCTGAGATACTTGAAGGGTACTATGAACTATCAACTTTGTTACCAAGGGAATGATTTACGCCTAATAGGTTATTCAGATGCTGATTGAGGTGGAGACCTGGATGAGTGTAAATCGACTTATGGATATGTGATCTTGCTCAATGAAGGTGCAATTTCTTGGAATAGCAAGAAACAGACATGCATAGCCTTGTCTACTATGGAGGCTGAATTTATTGTGTGTTCTACCGCAGTGCAAGAAGTAGTATGGCTAAAACGTTTATTGGAAAACTTAGCCACTGTCACTGAGGTTCCAAAACCGGTGACAGTTTATTACGATAGTCAAGCAGCCATTGCTTACGTAAAAGATCCCAAGTATCATGAAAGAACGAAGCACATTGACATAAAGAAAAACTTCATCAGAGATATTATAGCGCAGAAAGAAATGATCATACAATACATTTCAACCAATCAAATGGTTGCTAATTCATTTACGAATGCTATTTCTAGAGACATATTCTTGACCCACAATATGTCACTAGGATTGCGTAGAATGTGATATGTGTTATTGTAGAGGATTATTGTTTTATGTATTTGTGGACATATGTATTGTACTTGTTTATTTATTAATGACTTGATGTTTTATCAAGAAGTACAAATCCATTATGAGACTAGCACAAGCACATATATATATTATTGGAAAGTATGTCAACAGGTAATAATTGGCTCACTCACACGAGCAATCGCCTCAAGTGTTATAGTTAGGTCGTCAAGATGAGACGTTATGTACAAATAAATGCTGAAGAGCAAGTCTGGTACATAAAATATGTCACCTTGATTGGAATCAATATGAGGTTTAGGATTTGTTTATAATAAGACCGAACATGATAGTCCCACAATCATATATGCATGTAAGATGCCGGATGCTAGTACTTAATTGGGCGCTATAGAAAGCGAGCTGATATAGCACTCGAGCTAAACATGAGTACGTGAAAAGCACATGACTATGTTTAGGCTAAGATCCATATAGTAGATATATTTAATAAATGACATACGCTCTTATAGAAAGAGAAAATTATTATAGCATGTAATTCATACTACATGTGCATTGAACAACCGACAAGGGAAGGTGAGTAAAATTATCCATATTTACTCATCGTGTGAGCCCTTGAGGTAATTTATAATTTACCTCAATTTGTGCCCTATGTTACTTCTGACTATGTTCTCGAAGTGAAAGATCAAAGTTGCTACTTTAGCATGTTACCGGCGATCGTGAATAGATATGGCCTTATGGAACGTGTCTAGGAAAGCAGTTGTTCTGAAATGGAGATAGACATGAGTGCGAAGGAAGACTATTATTATTTTACATCTATCACATGTATTTACTGGTCAACCAATTATATCGCCTTATGTGGTTGCGGATATAATTATAAATACATGGTGTTTTGAGAATAATCAAGTATAGCCTTTAAGGAATAGGTATACTTGGATTGATGTAATAAAATATGTCTAGGGCACTGTGAGACATCGATTGTTTACTTCTTTTCGGGGTAGTAGCCATTATGTCATCCCTAACATGTGCATAATTTGAGCTCCCAAGTGTAGATGTATTCACTGGTTGCACTACTTATTTGCCAGTATGAATTGTTTTGTAAAGTTGATGAATGTTGAATGCCTTATATTCTTGATAGAGTGTTATCAAGCCCATCATGTCCGAATAGGAGATGTTATACTTTAGCTAGTACGTCTATGATGGGGTGCGATTGGACCGCACCGTTTGGACTTGATATGCTACGATAGAAAGATATCATTTTGAAAGGGTATGAAGGGTGTCGTATATAAGTCCTTTGTAAACAACTGTTGGAGGTGTTGGTAGAACATACGCACCAAATTTCTCTCCCTTTCCATCAAAGAAGAAGAAGGCATTCCATTTTAGTTTTACAAGAACGATCGGCACTTACGCTATGGAAATCGAATGCTTTCCTTGTAATTGTATTCAGACCAAGGTGAAGTAATTTTGTTCGTGATTCATCCGCAATTCAACGTTCGTTCCGGGGTTAATTGTTGTTTGTGAATTGGATAAATGTTAGTCGTCTTCTGCCGACTTGAATTCCAATAGATTCTTCGTCATCTGAGGTTCCTCATGAGGTCCACATCATGATTACATATTCATTATTGCATTCGATTGACTTTTATATTGTAGCCTAGCGTGTGCCACAAATTTTCTGTCGAATTAACGACAAATGGAAGATAAACTTATGATGAGTTCTCTCTCTGCGTGCCTAATTTCAAGGCTTTATCCTCTGACATGATTGTTTCTACGCAAGTTGCACTTGTTAATTTCTGATGTTACCAAAAATCTACATCATCATTTGCAAAATCAAATCCCTCCAGATGTCTTGTTAGATTCATTGATCGCTGATATTGATAACCAATTAGAATAAACTATCTGTAATTCAATGGCTTTGTCCAATAAAACGCTTCTAGGTTAAAGTAGCCGTACCTTTCAGTCCTCATCACATGCATCGTCCGGGAGCTCTTGAAATTGAATAAACTCACGTGCTTGATTGAAAAAACATAGTGCACAAATCTCCAATAACGCATTATGTCTTGTGATCCACTGATGCTTTCGACAGAAGCTTGATTATATATAAATGGCGAAACCTATCAAGTATCTGCAAGATGGTGTGGACTGACGAAACACGTTGAAATCTACATTATTTGATCTCCGGTCTACTTGCAAGGATCAAAACTCAAGTAAACTTACCAGTTCAAAATTACCATGGAAGACCAAAAAAGACAATTTCTATATCTTAACTCTTTAAATATTCTCCAAGAATTGCTTTATATAATCCCCAGCTATCATATACTTGTGCTTCTACACAAGCAACAGTAAGTTCACAAAGGAACCCTCAAACAGTAACTTATCTTGAGATTAGCCTCACGTACACTCAAGAGACATACTACCGTTGAAGGTCGTCTTTACACAACTTATTTTAAGCTTTTGGATGGGTTGATATTTGTTCCACAATTTCTTCGAACGATTCAACATGGGAAAACAATTCTTTAATTAATATGCAAGCTTTCAGTCTTAGCTAATTTATCTTTTCTTTCAAAGAATGGTTAATCCAAGAACGTCCGATCTGGCAGTCAATACACTGGAAGGCCGGCGAAGGATTTTCATAATCTTTATGTGCCTTGAGTTGAGGGATGACCAGAGGATTGCTTCCGAGGGTAAAAAAAGAAATGCTCCACAAGGGAAAAATCAATTTGAAGCGACAAACAACAATCATCTCCTGTCACAGTGCTGGTCACTCGACAAACCTTTGAGCCAAATAGCTTCCTTGATTGGCTTGATAATGCTATACACTTTGCTTCAACAGTCGACAAGGCAACTAGCGGTTGTATGAGACTCTTTCGCTTGGATAGACAATTTGTAAGACATAAATTACTTCAGATGATGAGATCAATGCTATCAACATGGTCTATAGCATATCAGGTTTAAATGCAGTACGTTAAAATGTACATTGCTTTTGAGTTTTACGGCTAAAAATAATTTCGTGAGGGAGCGGACGAGCTACAGCTGCAAAATCATCACCGCATTATCATTCTGTCCTGACGCATCGTGGTTATAATACTTTATTTCTCTCTTTCCTTTACCATGGGAAGTTTTAGATGTCATCAAGACAAAATTTGGGAATGAACGATTGGGCTGTCTACGCTGCTGATTTAGTTTCGATTCCCTTTCATTTTCTGTAAATAAGTCAAAGAGATTGCTCGTTCATGAAATAAAATGCTCCTCAGAAAACAGAGAGATTCTTATTATCCTTTGAAACCATTTCAATGAATTTAGGGATCATCATATTAACCCACCATTGTTTAATTAGAGCATGTGAATATACGTGTTAACATTTATATTATAGGTACGATAGGAAATTTTTTGGATTTTCAGGTTAACAAATTATGAATGCGTGCCCCGTTAAACTTAGATTAAACAAAAAGTAATAATCCATCCAAACAATTTTAAATGAATATGATTTATAGACGTTTGAAAATGGAGATGTAGCAAGTTGACAAAATTTATCGGGAAATGTGTGAGCATTATCTGTTTAATTCCTGCCCAAAGACAAAGCATGTTAGCTTATGATAAACAGCTGCACTATAGTTTGTTGGCGAGATGTCATTGTCACCATTTTAGCACGTCCTATCAATAGCTACGAAACCATCCATATGACTCAATTACCAATAACGACCAGTACATATAGAAATATTAGACATTTTGATAAACTATACATATATTCCTTTTTTATTCGCTCTCATCTTTGATTATTCAAAATATTATAATGTAGACAATAGCGGATGAAGCGCTGACATCTCTGATATCACATGTGCTTAGATTGTTTTGTCTAAAATTTTCTACTTGTGGATTGATTGACTAAACTTAAATATAGATAGAATAACCTAGCATGTTATCTATTTATTTTTGGTTAATTCTTATACATTGAAGGTGATATCCCATTTATGCGTCTGATTATATCTGCATTTGGATCCAATAAATAAAAATAGGTTATTCAAGTTGGGATTGAAGTTGGCAAGTGTTAGAATATTTTAAATCATGTTGTTATCTAACAGTTTTAGTTTTTTTTAAAAATTTATAGTGGTCATAACAAAATATAAATTATATCAAAGCAAAAAATCCAGAGTTTAGATATTTCTAGGCTCCTATTTGTCTTTCATATTAACATTTTTCTGCTTTAATCTTAGGCAAAAAGGTTTTATCTTACGCATAATTAGGAGTATTAGAATAATTAAAAATTAAATCACGACTTCGTTTAACGGTTTGAACTTTTAAAAAGCTAACAATTGTCCTATGGGACCCGCAACGCATGACTTCTCCTTTCACGTATCTAACAAAAGTCTTATATAGCAATGCAATGTATTGACCCAAAGTTAAAACCATTGATCCTGATGCTAGCTAATGGAAAATCATCCTTTGTGAAGGCATGGATAACCAATATATACCGGATTACTTCACTAACATCAGTTCCTTAAGAGCAGTTAGTGTTAGTTTAGTAATCGGTCCGAAAGGTAAGCTTACATTATATGAAGCCGACATATGTTGAAAACATATTCAAGTGAGGGAGATGTCCCAGTAAGTGAATATGCAAAAGGAAGTTTCCAAGAAGTTTAACAGTTAATGAGACTAGATGTTTGATAACGTTAATTGGTTTTGACTTGATATGTTAAATTTAGTAAAGAATTCAATTAATGTTTCATAAATAAGGAATCTCTTCATTACACTAGACATCTAAACTTGGCCCCCAGATTGACTATTCCCCATGGATGGATGCAAATAATTGGGTTTAATATATGTTGACACTTAGAATTTTACTGGCGTATCAAAAATGCATTCATAAATTGCCTCATCAAATCCGACTTCTTTTCTTGATCGGATTAAGACCAGATTTCTCTAGTGCAATCCCCAATCTCCATATTTCATAAACAAAAATCATTCCCATCAAGTATGTTGATTTTTACTTACCTTCTTCCGTCACCATTGATTTGATTCAACTAAGTCAAGTGTAGATCTGATCCCAACAGCCACCATAAAAAAGAGCAATCGAACAATAAGATAATAGAATAAGAAAAATAAATTAAATATCAAATTTACATCATCCAATCGGTATAAAACCTTTATTCATGGGGAGAGAAATAATTGTTTCCACTATAAATCAAATATTACAATGGAGATTATAAAAATGCTCTAGTTACTCAAACACTTTTAGTGTTTCTTAATCCTCAATTACACTGTAGTCTTCATAATTTCTTGCGAAACAATCACTCAATCTCATAAAGAAATTATGTAAAATCTTAACACAAAATTCACAACTTTGAACTACCAAGATGTAATTCATGAGCACAGCACACAATTTATTGTCACAGCCAAAAACACATTGAGGATTGCTTCAGAGTGTAACTCACCAAAAAAAAAAAACCACCTCTTTGCATACAATTCAAGAAGAAGACTACTTATATATGAAAGAGTTGGAACCACAATAGAAAACCCTTTCAAGAGTAATCAAACTGGGAAGCCACTTAAAATAAGGAACATACTTGGATTGAGTTTCCTTTACAAACTCAAATTTGAGACGTAGTCTAACATAAATACACGAGATAGAAAAAGACAACACTGATGGTCAATTGCAGAAAACACAACGCTCATGACATCAATTTCCCATTCCTTGGAAGTTAACAGGAAACTACAAGTATTCATATGGAACCTCTTCATCTAAGTACCTTCAGCGATCATCATTTTTCCCATAAATCCATTATAAAATCTTCATAGGAACCGCTGTGGTACACGAGCTCCTGTTGCATACACACAGACAGGGGCCTTAGCTCCTGATTGCATGTGCATGCCACTGAAATTCTCTGCAATTTGAAAATCTTTCAGCGCAAGGAATTGTTCCCACAAGCTTTCTTCTTCCCCAGTCACGTCGGATGGTGAATACCACCTATTCTCCGAGGTTTTGTCATCATAGTGATCTCCATAAGAGGTGCAGAAGCTATTTGCATTCATTCGTGTAATGGGTTCTTTTTTCAGAGTATCAATCGTGGGAAGAGAAGGCTTAACTTTAATGTCACCTGCGGTTGAAATTTGCAACTTGTTCCGATTCCCAACACGTTTCTTCAAACGGGTGTTCCAATAATTCTTTATTTCATTATCAGTTCTTCCTGGAAGTCTAGCTGCTATTGCCGCCCATCTGCGGTAAATGAATTTGACCAAGAATCAATGATTTGTCTACCGATTCAAACTTACTTCCGTGCAGTGCTTGTACTACATACATACCTGTAGTCTATCATTGTGGAAGTGAAAGAGGTTTCTGAAAAAAGAAATGAAGTTTTTATGCAATGGCGACAAAAAGATCGTAGTTTCTCCACTTTGTGAGGGTAAATAAATTTGCAGATGTGATTTTTTATTTAATCTTTTATAGGAATTCACTGAGGCGATGAGTGCGAACTTACTTATTTCCAAGAAGTCGATGCAACTCTATAATCATATCTTCCTCTCCTCTGGTGATGTTTCCATGCCTGATGTTAGGCCTCAGATAGTTCATCCACCGAAGTCTACAACTTTTCCCTGTCCTTGCCAAACCTGAGTCATTCACACGCATATTCAAGACTCGGTTTAATATTATACCCAGCAAAAACAGATACAGAGATCAGCAAAAAACAAGATCAATACATGAATATTTCATACCAGCAGGTTTGGGCATGTGAGTCCAGTTCCAAATGCCATATCTCCTGATATAAGCAATGAGTTTCTGATCTTCTTCTGCACTCCAGGTGCCTTTCTTTACTCTTGTATTGTTGCTCTTGTTGGGTTTAAGTGGATGTCTCACCATTTTTGAGGTAGCTTTGACTTTGTGAGGAAACAGGGAGAGGAGTAGTGTGGCTGTGCAATTAACTCTCAGGCTTAAATGATGTTCTGGGTAGCTCGATGACTTGCTTTCAATTTACATTTGGGGTTGGTCCCACATACACGTGTTTTCAAAAGTCCTCCAAATTTAAAAAGTTCTCGCATTGATTTTTTTAAGGCAAGTTGCATCTTGCATTTTCAAGAAAGTAACATGATGTGATTTTCATAAGTTGGAGCAGAGTTGATTGGTGTATGTTTTGGCATCATCAGTTTGGATACCCTCTGCCTAAGAGCCAGTTGGATGGACATTCCATCGCTCAGATTGTTTTAATGAGGAATATGCTAGGATTTTATTAATGAGAAATACGGTTGAAATAAATATTGCTTTCCGACTCTCATATGCTTTTGAAATAATAGTCGCTTAACATAATCTTATATCTCATCAAGGGTTCAAATCTCTAGTTCATCTTCTTGTTATTGTGCTGGTTAATCCAATTTGCTTGTGACTAATGTATTAATACATTCACAATTACGTTACATACTGAGCTTCGCGTGTGTTAGATCTAACGAATCGAAAAATACTAAGAAATTTCTTCCTTGATAGTTTGAACATTCAATACAAATTGGTTTTTGATATGTTTGGAAAATGTAAGAAGAACAAGAGAAAATGGGGACAACGCTATAGTAAGGAAGCATAGAAGATTCATCTATGCACATCTCTTCCTATGGTCATTAGGCTTGCTAAAAACTAAGGTCATAATTGATGAATTCTTAGAAGTCCGAATCAATCATTATAGAGTTTTAAATAAGGTTTTCATTCGGTATCGTTGACGCCTTAAATTTTATTTATGTTTTATTTTATTAATTAAGTTTTCGGATAATAAATAATAAATAATAAATAATAAATAATAAATAAACAACAAAAACAGAAAACAAAACAAAAAAGCAAAAGAAAAAGAAAAACAAAAGAGCAAAGCGAAGCAGCCCTCCCTCCGCACGGGCTCTGCGCCCATCCTCCTCCGGCCCGGCCCACTTCGGGTCATCCTCCTCCTCCGTCCGCCCGCAACGCACGCGCGGAGGGCGCAACTCCGGGGAGAGTAGACGAGCAGCGATGGTGCACGTGGAGCGTGGGAGGAGCAGCGGCACGGGACGTGAAGCAGAGGGTGGTTGGCGTCGGATGGGACGCCGGTTCGGCCGGCGGAAGGCGTGGTAGCCCTCGGTCGAGCTCCGTCGACCGGCCGCCCCTCGGCCTATAAATAGGCCCTCCCCCCCATCTCCGTCGAAGCACAACAACCACCAGAAACCACCAGCAGAGAGAGAGAGACGCCGAGATTGAAGGCTCGTGAGCGCCGGACGCTTCCCTCGAGAGACTTCGAGAGAGGCCCGAACGCCCACGAGCTCAGATCTGAGGGAGGAAGAGGTCCGCGTCGAGCGCGCCAGAGAGAGATAGAGAGAAGGCGAGAGGGAGAGAGGGAAGCCAAGGACGTCGCACACCCTCCGCCGCACCGCCGTCCGCCGTTCGAGCCGCCCGCAACAGTAGCCGCAACCGCCGTCGCCATCGCTTTCCCCCTCGCTGCCACCGCCGTCGCCGCTTCATTCCCCCCCCTTGGCGCCGCGAATCGGGAACCCTAGGGTTCTCGATTTTTCGGGTCGCAGCTCCGGATCGCCGGGTCGGACTCGGAGCAGGAATCGGGTAGGGTTTTGCGCGAATCAAGGGTGACGGAAGCCGGGTCGGGGCGCGGGTCGAATTCGGGTAGGGTTTCGCCGGGGGCGCGGGTTGGCAGTCCGGGTCGTCGGGTCGGGCGATGACCCGGTTTCTCTAGGGTTTCACCGCCCCCCCAAAACGGCGCCGTTTTATACACCAAAAAAGAAAAGAAAAAAAGTTCAAAAAAATCCGAGTCGGGCCCGTATGCGTTTGGCTTTTATTTTACTTTATTCTAAATAATATTTAAAATAAATAAATAATTTATTTTCCAAAATCAAAATCAAAATCAAAAAAAAAAAATATAATTTCGAAAAATATTAAAAAATATTTTAATTTCAAAAAAATATTAAAAAATATAAAAATATTTTATTTTCGAGAAAAATCAAGAAAATCAAAAAATACTTTATTTTCCGAAAAATATAAAAAAATATTTTATTTTCCGAAAAAAAAAAAAAAAAAAAAATCAAAAATATTTCATATTTTCTAAAAAAAATGCTAAAAATCCAAAAGAAGCCAAAAATTCAGAAAAAGCCAAAAAGACTTATATTTTCTAAAAATCCGAAAAAAAAAAATCCAAAAGTCCTTTTTATGTCCAAAAATAGAAAATGACCCCAAAAATGTTTTTTTTTTCCCAAAAATGCGTGGAAAATCCCTAAAACATCCAAAAAGCCTCGGGGTTTAAACAAGGTTAGGTACCGAAAGGGCATTAGTGATTAACTAGTGTAATCAAGTCCCCGATCCTAATTTCTCTCGGGTTGCGCAGAGCGAGTATTTCTCCCAATACTTCGCATGGGTTTCTAATCAACCCACCTCAAATTGATTAGTAGCTGACTCCGTCTTAAAAATTAACTTACGGGTTAAAAACTTTGACCATTAAAGTCGTGAATTGGTGGACTTGGGAGAGTCTGGGCATAACTAATTTTAGCCGAGCCATTAGCCTCCGCTAGGTGGCCGTCCCAATCGGGCGCCGAAAAAAAAGAGGTCGCGACAGCTTGGCGACTCCGTTGGGGATTTTGAGGACTTAGGCCTTTTTTGCCTTGTTTAAATTCTTTACTTACTTAGTTTTTTTTTTTTTTTTTATGCAGGTCAGTAGCTTATAAATTTATTTTAACTTTGCTTAAAATAGATTGTCTTGTGATTATGAATTGTGGTGCATGCTTTACTGTTTTAGCACTACACATGGCACACACAACCCGGCCGCCGGACCTGGGCCGCCATAGGATATTTAGGATGGTGTCAAGAAAGATACGACCTCGAATGCGAGACTGCGATGTAGAGGTTGCCTTTCTTTTCCCTGAATTTCTCTAGCCGAGGTTAGAAGGGTATTCTGCTAACGCGAGACTGCGATGGGCGGATACCCTTTTAATTTCAACAAGCCTTCTCGTTAGAAATCGAGCCGCACATCTCATGTGCATGTCTTTGTGCTTGCCATTTTCTTTAAAAGCAAAGTAATTTATTTACTTTTACTTAGTCTTTTTATTGGCTCATGGCATAGGGTCAGGTCATGTAACTCCATTTCTCATATGTGATGGGAAGAATCGATATCCAGTTCATTCCGACTCCCAAGAAAGAGCTCCTCAGATGGTGGAATCACTTAGATCAGCTCGGCCAGGAGTATGTCGAATCAATCATCGGTCATCTCCTTCCATTGCTCCAAATCAATATCCACTCCGGAGTCATGCAAGCACTACCACATTTCTGGTGCCCTGAAGCATCCACCTTCATGTTCGGCAAATTTGAACCGACTCCGACCTTGGAGGAATACGGTCTCGCCATAGGAATGCCCCCGGAGAAGGAGCTCGCCAAGCCACCGACCCGCATTGACCCGTGGTTAGTTTATCACGGTTTTTAAAAAATCATTCGGTAAAAGAAATAGTTAAAGCCAACAACAATGCATTTCCGCTATCATCTTTAACTGAATGTTTTGAAAAACAATCAATGAACCAAAAAAGCAAGATCTTCCTCTTAGCGTTCTTTGGATTTATTATCTTCCCCTATAGGAAGAATGCCATAAATCCTTTAATGGCGGGGGTGATAAGTCAAGTCGCTTTTGGAGCAGGATATGTGAACATGGTTTTAGCTGAAACATTTTTATCCCTTAATCGTTTTAAGGAAAACAAAGAAAAATCATGAGGGCCGCCCGGAAATTTTACAAATGTGGTTCTTTTCTCATATCAAAGGATTTGGGCACCTCATGCAAATATTCGAAATCAACAAATTCAAGCATCCACTTCAAAAATTTCAAAGCTTGGAAAAATACTCTCCCAGCGAAGAATATTCTCGATGGATTGACTTATTAAAAAACCCTGTCCCCGAGACATTCCTATGGCGAGCTAAATGGTTCATTACAGGAGAGGCACGTTTTGCGCTTGATTATTACGACCCCATCCCACTGCTGGGCCTCTCCGGAGCTACCTCATATTATCCACATAGGGTGGTTCGTCAGTACAGGGTCCTCCAGGAAATCCCATCGCCACTCAAGCCGGGATTGTTCCGAATCCTTTTCACCCACACCAGTTATAACTACTCAGAGGAGATCCGTATAATCCAGGATGCATGGAGTAGATGTCACACAGAAAAGATCGTCGTACCTAGAAGACTGAAGGGGCAAGAAAAAGCTTATCACGCATCCACGTTCTACATCCTCAACCACATAATTCCCGAAGAATTGCAACCAGTAATCCCCGATGTAGCTGGTAAACTTACTCTCCGAAGACGAATTAAATCGCTTGAAAAAAGTTTGAAGACAAGCATGAAACACATATCAAAGCCAGCACGAAAGAGCAAGCGGATTCACAAGACTGGAGCTTCCCATCACATATGAAATTTGGCAGTTCGGTTTTTTGATGTGAATATGTCTAAATGTGAATAGTTATGATCGTTCTATCTTTTATGCCTTGTTTAAAGAGCCCTTTCGGCATTGTATATATTCTCCTGTTAATAAATAAAAATGACTCGACCCTCGCCATGGGCCAATGTTCCATTTGTTTCCCTCACTTATGTTCTTTCCATTTTGCGCAAACACAGTAATTACGACGTAACGCATTCGAAAGCTAGAATGGCTGAAGAAAACGTACCAAGCCGTGTCGAGATCATGGAAAATGAAATGAAGCAGGTTTTCAATGTGCTCCAAAGAACTCTCAAAGCAGATAGATTCCATTCGGGGTAAACCGGCTCCCGCCCGGCCTCAATCGAAGTATCATGTTACCACAATCATCCATTCGAGGTGATCAAGGAAGAGATACTGATGATAACATGCCTGAATTGGAGGATGATCCGCACCAAACCGTGATTGAGAAAACTAAGACAGGTGGCTTGTCTAAAATCGAGCATGACAAACGCCTCGAAAAGCTTGAGGAAAGGCGAAGCAATTGCAAGGCCTCCAGGATCCTACTTTGACAGATCTCTCCATTTACTCCAAAGTCAAAATGCCAAAAAAATTCAAAATACCCGAGTTTGAAAAGTACGATGGCACGACTTGCCCGAGAGCTCACTTGCAAATGTACTTGGTTCGAATGACCCAATACGTTAATAATGCGCCATTGATGATTCAGTTGTTCCAGTCAAGTCTAATAGGCCCTGCCCTGAGATGGTATATCACGAAAAATATAAACCTCCTCGAAGCATGGAGTGAAGTAAGTGAGACATTTCTCAAGCAAAGTACAAGTTTATAATGGACATTACCCCTTCTCGTGAGGATCTAGAGCGCACGGAAAAGAAAAAGCATGAATCTTTCAAAGAATATGCCATTAGATGGAGGAATCTAGCCGCCCAGATCAGTCTTGAACTAACTAATTTTGAACTAAGAAAAATGTTCATCAAAACCCTCCCCTATGAATACCGCAATCGAATGGTAACTACGATCGCTGAATCATTCAATCAACTCATCCCAGTAGGAGAACAAATTGAGATAGGGTTAAGGGATGGCTGGTTCACCGAGCCCGCACCCATCGGCGAAGACTCAACGTGAAAAAGACAAAGAACCCCGGTTGATGTTAATGCAACCTACACTACAAACACCAGTCACCTCCCGACTGTTCGGACAAGCACGGGACAACGACAGGACCGCCAATCGTCAACCTCCTCAACGCTACAACAATAGGAGACAGTTCACTCCGCTTCCCGGATCTCCATCACAAGTTCTGGCAATCCTCCGAAACAAGAACCTTCTCTCAACCGAGCCAAAGCGACCCAATGCTGAAAGCTTCTCCAGCTATGACCCGTCCAAAAAATGTGACTATCACATGGGAGAAATAGGCCACTCAACTGACGAGTGTTTCACCCTTAAGCATCGGATCTAGAACTTGCTGGATACTAAGGCATTCTCGTTCCAAACTTCAAAACCAAATGTCCAAAGCAATCCACTCCCTGATCATGCCAGCAAGGTAAATGCAATATTCAGTTCAAAGGCCGGTCAAATCGGAAATGCCAAAGTACCTACTGTTAACATCTATCGAGGGCTGATAGAAGCTGGGTATTATTCAAGCAATGGGATACCACCCCTTGCAATAATGGAGGAAAGAGTATTAAGAATGATAAAGGCCGGAATAGTCGTATACGCCAGCCACGCCAGTATAGTTTCTACCATATTGCAAGTCCTCATCAATTGGGAGGAAGAATTTGCCGCGCTAAATGCGGAAAAGGAGAAGAAGGATTCCACCTCACCTGAGAGCGTCTTTCAAAGGAAGGAAGCTATTGTTCAAGCATCAACAGCAGAAACAGCCATAGTCATCAAGATTCCCTAGCCTTGCAAATATGAATACAGCAATGCGGTACCATGGTCTTATGACCTTGATGTTGGTTTAGTCACAAGATCTGGACGAACCTATGCTCAAGCAAACACTCGCCCGCTAAGCCCGTCACCGACGAAGAAGCCAAGGAGTTTTTGGCCGTAGTTAAGGCCAGCGAATATAACGTGGTGGAACAATTACGAAAATCACCAGCACAAATCTCGCTGGAATTGCTTCAGACATCCGTCAAGCACCGAAATCCCTCATGAAAGTACTAAGTGAGGTACATGTCCCTGAAACAATTGAGCATGACAAACTCGAGGAATTTGTCAGTACTATCCTTTTAAAAGATCAAATGGCATTCTCTAATGAAGAAATTCCTGAGGAGGGTAAAGGACACACCAAGGGCCTCTACATATCAGTCAAGTGCAACGCATCTCACGTCGCTCGAGTGCTGATTGACAATGGATCTGCTCTTAACATATGTCCACTAGCAACACCCTGTCGCCTTAAGATAGAGAGATCATGGATCCAGGTACCCAAGACTTCCGTTCGAGCATTCGATGGAACGAAGAAGGAAACAGTGGGAGAGATTGAGCTTGACGTTCAAATAGGCCCAACTATATTCAAAATTTTATTCCGAGGTAATGGATATCCCCACTTTGCGTTCAATTTCCTCTTAGGACGCCCATGGATCCACATCGCGGGAGCAAGTACCGTCAAGCCTCCACCAAAGTGTGAAGTTCGTGGTTGGAGGAAAACCGATCACGGTCCGAGGAGAAGAAGATCACCGCATCTACCACGAGACAGCCATCCCTTATGTTAAACCTAGTGAGAAAAGCGAAGCCGCTATCGTCGTTCGAGCTCGTGTCTACTATACACGAAACTCGAGGGACTTTGCCCCTCATCCCCGAGGTATCAAGTGCTGCAATCATGGTAGGAAAAATCATGGTTGGACATGGTTTCATTCCAGGACGAGGGCTTGGTAGGAGAGGCCAGGGCATCCGTCGGCCTATTAAAGCCCGAGGAGACCCTATACTATCGGTTTAGGATTTTCCCGGATAGAAAAGCAAAGAAAAAGTCGGCCTTGTATATCCCCGTCTCGAGGAAACTTTCCCGGGCCCGGCCAGATGATGCATGAGGAAGAAGAAGTGAATACTTCAAAATGGTTCAACTCTGGAAGTGCGAAATTGCCCATAATCCAGGAGAGCACAGTTCAGCCCGTACTTACAAAGGAAGAAGGACCAGATGGTGTGACCACCATATTTGGAGACCTTTTCATAGGTGCCATTGATGAGGAACAATTAGAAGAAACAGGTGATAACTTCTCGTTTACCCAGCTTCAACGTCAAGTCGATGAGCTACACGAGACGGTACACCACTTGACAGAAAGTTTCGCCCAAATTGCCCGTACATTCCTCTCTCGTCACAATGAAGAATTGGTAGCCGAAGTAAATGAAGAGGACCTTATTAACACAAGCGGCAAGGGACTCGACTACCCCAGTCCTCAAGAAGCACACGGCCGTATTCGCCTCTTCCTAAATCGATGGCCATTATTTTTCCCATTCTCCTGGAGCTAGAGATGATCACCAGGGAATTGAGTCGTCCTACTCCCGAGTACTTCCTTGGTTATGATCCGTCCAAGCAATGTGATTATCATTCGGGGGAATCGGGACACTCGCTAGACGACTGCACCATCCTGAGAGACAAGGTTCAGGATCTTTTAGACGCTCGGGTATTCACGTTTCGCTCCCCATGGCTGTGTTTTGGCGAAGATCGCCTCCTCGTAGTACCCAAAGACCCGTACCATGTTCCCTCGGCATGTCAAGGAAGCACGTAAAGGAGAGGTGATCATGGACACTTTGGGCCAACCGAGTGGTAAATTTGACTACTATGTCAACTATTCAATCCCCCAAAGTTTCCATGATCATCATCACCACATCGTCCCGATGGGTGGGAAGGCATGGATGATTTGAAGTCCGCAAAGCCACGAGCACGGGGAGACAGCGGCGATTGGTATGAAGACTTCTTCGTGGGCGCTATCAATGAAGGATCGTCAGGGGAAATGGGTGCAGACCCGCTCGAGTAGAATCCTTTTATTTTCCTCTGCATACTCCCCTACGCGGGAGCCTGTACATATATTTTCTTTTAAGTTTCGCTTGTTTGGTTTTCAACCTCAGTTCCATCTAGGGAACCCTTTTTTGAAACCACTCTGTAAATCCGTCTACTAATAAATAAAGTTGAAAACATTTTGAGGGCATGAGGAGATACACCAAACCGGCCCGTTGATGATATCCGGCCACAAAATGAAAGAAGAAATCTGAGGCCCGGGTTTCCTCATGCTTCCTCATCTTAAAAAGAACAATTCATCCCCATTTTCAAAAGAAAGAAGCATACATACTGTTAAACTTATTTGTCCCCTTAACCTATCTATTCTATGATACAGGAATAATCTAGCAGAAGGCGAGGGTATGGGAACGGTCCAAACCAACACCGTAAGTAACCATTCGATAACTCGATGAAGATTTTGATGATTCCGACGAAGTTCAACGGAATTGGGAGCGACATGAAGAAGCAAGGCCCCCTACTACTGAAGACACCATCGTCGTCAATTTAGGCAGCACAGGAGATCCGAGGGAGATAAAGATCGACGCGAACCTTCCTAAAGAAGAAGCTACAAGCTTAATCGCCCTCCTGAAGAGATATCAAGATGTATTCGCATGGTCATATACCGATATGCCAGGCCTCGATCCAATGATTGTGGAGCACAGCTTGCCAACCAACCTTGATGTAGCCCCCCAAGAAGCAACGGCTCAAAAAAGATCGAAGAAGAAGTGATGAAGCTCCTGGAAGTAGGCTTCCTCGAAGTCTCGCAATACCCTAATTGGGTAGCAAACATTGTACCAGTAAAGAAGAAAGACGGTCGAATCCGAGTTTGTGTCGACTACCGCGATTTGAACAAAGCAAGCCCAAAAGATGATTTCCCATTACCTCACATAGACGTTCTTGTGGATAGTACGGCTGGATTTAAGCTTTTCTCTTTCATGGATGGATTCTCGGGATACAACCAAATAAAAATGAAGGAGGAAGACAAAGAAAAAACAGCGTTCATTACTCCATGGGGAACTTTTCACTATAGGGTTATGCCTTTTGGCCTGAAAATGCCGGAGCAACTTACCAACGTGCCATGGTCACCCTTTTCCATGACATGATGCACAAAGAAATTGAAGTATATGTTGATGACATGATCGCCAAAACCAGACATGGAGAAGACCATGTGAAAACCCCGGAGAAATTATTCAACCGACTCCGCCAATTCAAGTTGCGCTTGAACCCAGCAAAATGTGTGTTCGGGGCAACTTCGGCAAGTTACTCGGATTCATTGTAAGCTGTGAAGGGATAGAAGTAGACCCGTCAAAAACTAAGGCAATATTTGAGATGCCTCATCCTCGACCGTAAAGGAAGTCCGGAGCCTCTGGGAAGATTAAATTATATTGCGCGGTTCATTTCCCAACTTTCTGAAACTGCAAAACCCTTCTTTAAACTTCTCAAGAAGGATGCACAAATTAAATGGGATGTTGATTGCCAACTGGCATTCGAAAATCTAAAGTAGTACCTGATGAAGCCCTTGATTCTGGTACCTCCGGTCCCAGGGCACCCTTTAATCATCTACCTTACCATCAACAGTGAATCCTTAGGCGCAATGCTCGGACAAGAAGGACCTCATGACGGGAAGGAGCGAGCCATCTACTATTTAAGTAAAAAGTTCACCACGTCGGAACAAAACTACTCCAAATCAGAAAAAACATGCGCTACATTGGTATGGGTGTTGCACAGACTCCGGCAATATACCTTGCACTACCAAACGTTCCTCGTAACTGAGAGTGACCCGATCAAGTATTTGCTCGGTCGCTCGGCCTTGGTAGGAAAATTGGCCAAATGGCAAATCCTGATCTCAGAATTCGACATCCAAGTTATGTCGCGAAAATCGTTAAAGGTCGAGTGATTGCTGATATGTTAGCAGATCGCCCTAAGGAGGTACACGAGGATAATACACCGATGACCGGATTTCAACAATAGAAGAAGACGCATGGACTATGTTTTTCGATGGAGCTGTAAATTTGTCGGTCCGGCACTAGGGCGTTTTGATATCCCCTAATGGGCAACATTATCCCGTGGCTGCAAATTGATTTTTCCATGCACCAACAATATAGCCGAATATGAAGCATGCATCCTCGGCTTACAAGCAGCTATTGAAATGGAAGTGACAAAACTAAAAGTATTCGGTGACTCCGCCTTAATCATCCTCCAAACTGTGGGTGAATGGAAGACGAGAGATACCAAACTTGTGCCTTATCACAACTACTTGGAAAGATTGGTGGGAGAATTTCAAGACATCTCGTTTGAATACCTTCCTAGAGTTCATAATCAGTTCGTTGATGCACTAGCAACGTTGTCATCTATGTTACAAGTAACGAAAGGGTTAGAAGTAGAACCTTTGAAGATCGAAGTTCGACAAGACAGCCCTTTGCATGGCTATAACCGAAGAACCCGACGGAAAACCCCGGTATTACGATATCATGAAATACGTCCGTAAGGGAATTCCCTGAAGAAAGCACTCACTCTGATCGAAAATACCTAATGAAAATGGCCTCAAAGTTCTTCGTCAGCGGTGAAAATCTGTACCGAAGATCATATGATTCAGTCCTGCTAAGGTGCGTTGATGCAACTGAAGCCACACGGATAATGCAGGAAATACATGAGGGAGTATGTGGCCCTCACATGAATGGACGCATGTTGGCCAAGAAAATAATGAGATTAGGTTATTATTGGCTCTCTTTGGAAGGCGATTGCGCCCAACATGTGCGAAGCTGTCATCGTTGCCAGATTCACGGGAACAAGATAAATGTCCCTCCAACCGAACTGCATCAATTATCTGAGCCGTGGCCATTTTCAATGTGGGGCATTGATGTAATTGGCCCAATCAATCCGAAGGCATCAAATGGGCATCGGTTTATTTTGGTTGCAATTGATTACTTCTCAAAATGGATTGAGGCCATATCCTATGCAAGCGTAACTGCGCGAAACGTTATGAAGTTCATCAGACGTGACATAATCGCCCGATATGGCGTGCCAGAAGCTATCATCACCGACAATGGGTCAAACTTGAACAACAAGTTGATTGATCAATTGTTCTCTGAATTCAAAATCCAACATCTGAACTCGTTCCCTTATCGTCCACAAATGAATGGAGCCGTGGAAGCCGCCAACAAGAACATCAAGAGAATCCTAGCCAAGACAGCTGAAAACTACCGCGACTGGCATGAAAGGTTACCCTTCGCACTAACAAAGCATATTGAACTTCGATTCGAACTTCCACCGGGGCAACCCCTTTTTCCCTGGTTTATGGCATGGAAGCGGTTTTGCCCATAGAAGTAGAAATCCCATCCCTGCGAATTTTATCCCAGGTAGGATTGTCCGAGGAAGAGTGGACACAACAAAGGCTCGAGCAACTGAATATGATCGATGAAAAACGATTGAAAGCCCTCTGTCATGGTCAGTGTTATCAACAGAAGGTAACCCGATCGTTCAATCAGAAAGTGAGACCTAGGAAATTTGAGGTAAATGAGCTAGTCTTGAGAAAGACACGCCAATCTTCCTGAGCCCGGAGGCAAGTTTGCCCCAAATTACAAGGGTCCTTACGTGATAAAGAAGATACTCCCCGGAGGAGCCTTGATCCTGACTGAAATGGATGGGCGGGAATTCTCTAAGCCGGTTAATTCTGATGCTGTAAAAAAGTACTACCCTTGAAAGATGTTCATTGCCTGGCATTGCCAAGCATTTCTCTATCAAAATGAAAATGCCTATGCGCCTTTTATGAGTGATGCATTTACACCATCATAAAAATGTGTTTGGTTGATTCAGCAAAGAAGAATGAATGGTAATCACTAGCATTTAAGGAAGTGTTGAGAATTAGGCAGCAAACTTGATGGGATAATCGATACTACCCAAGCAAGCGCATAAGAGTGACCCATGTCAAATTCACCTAACTTGGTGTAAAAGACGTGTTGTTCAAGAACCAGTCCGATCAAATAAAAGAAGCCATCTATCCCAAACGATGACCTTGAAACCGGAAACCTCACTTCTTGTTCCCGACGCATGTTCTCTCAGGAAATAAGGAATAAAAGCTAGAAGTTTTGATTGTCCATCTCAGATTCCATAGAAGCTTGAAATACATGACTTTATCCACATGCTGCTATAATCAACGACCAGCAATCAGGCATACGTAGCCACAAATAAGAAATGCCAATCAAAAGAAGCATGGAACTATAAAGAGACCGTCATCAACGTTCAAATATTCTTAGAGGCCAGCACATACAAATTATGGGAAAAAACTAATTTGGTATCATTCCCCAGCGCTCACTCTCTGAACTCATTTTCTTTGCCATATTGACAGGAGGCGTTGGGATTCCAGAACCAAGCTTAATGGTTAAATAGTGGCAAATCAAGTGATCCAGATCAATTTACATAACCCGAGACAAGAGCAGAGATGCCTGTTCAGAGTCCCAACCCTTAGCTGATCATTCATGTATTATCTCTCTGTGAAGACGATCCATCGACACCCCTTTGTGAATAACTCTTTTGATATTCAAAATTCAGCACATTTGTAAATACAATTTCACCAAGTAAACACCCCTAAAATTGTCAATAGGGTTTCTTAAGTAAAAATCATTCATTTGTTTTGAGAGTACAAACTTTCTCATACTTAAAAATGCTGCGTGCTTTCTCCAAATGGATTTTTGCATGATGATTTTGTCTGTCTAAATCACTGATTCCATTGTGAATTATTAGAATAGACAGCTAAGTGAAGAATACAAGATTAATTGAGCATGCTGAATGAGGCACATTAGAATGATGACAGGCAAGCCATATCCTACACACAATCCCCCATCTATACACTTGTGAGATGAGCGCAGAAAATTCCATGACTTTAGGGTAAAGAGTTCTCTCGCGAATGGTACGATAACCAAAATAGTGAGAGGCATTTCATTGCTCACCCCCTATTGAGCCCCATACACTGGTGAAGCTTCTCTCATCAAGAATCACCCAACATTGGAGCATGTCAAAAACAAGGCAAATCCGCATCACAAGGTGAGAAGAGGGATAGAAATTCTCTTGCTTGCACTTGCATCAATCTTCGAGTGTCTTTATTGCATATGAACACTCGCGTTAATTTAAGTGCCTTAGAATGACGAAGAGCAAATTCACTTTCTATGCATTTGTATACATTGTACAACCCAAGTGAGTCTGTAATTTTACCCTCACCTTGAGATAAAGCAGAAGTTATTGCCATAGCCTAGAGTGCTGGCTGAAGATGAAGACTCGAAGTCTAAATAATGGTGCTTCGATTGAACTCGCCTAGATCAGTTCATCAAGCAACAAAAATGAAAAAACAAGGGCATAAAAAAGCAATGTACCTGGTAAAAGCAAGGTCAATGCCCGTAAATGAGGAACTGGAATAAAAGCAGGGGCATAAAAAAAACAGTGTGCCTGGTAAAAGCAAGGCCAATGCCCCCCAGTCAAAAAATACAGCCAAGAAAAAGTTGTGGTTGTAAAATTTCCATTTGACAGTAAGAAGAAAGACCAGTGACAAATGCTGAGACAATCACCAACTCTCACCCTTCTACATGTGAGTCGAGTTTACGTTATGTTCCCATTGTAAAAAGTCTCTTCAAACTAGGGGCACTTCAATTAACGTGGGATTTCATATGTGCATAAGTATCGCTCGAAGAAGTACGAGCAAGATTACTCTATCTCTTTTCGCAGGGTTCCTGACTTGTAAATTCGGAGATGATTGTACAACATTTTCGTCCATCGGCTTCAACCTTGATGATCCCTTTTGATGAACCGCTGACCAAGTCTTTATCACAATTTCAAAAAGACCTCTCACATTGGTAAAGTCATACCACTTGCGAGATTACTCGGACCCCTGCTGACATGATGACAGTGAGAAGTGTGATCCTTATAAATCCTGCATCAATGGTCAGGATAAAACATTATTTCTATGAGAGCGAGTGAAAAGTCCTTTCAGACTGAAAGCCCCTCATCTAGCATGCTCAAGATATCTACATTCTAAATGAGGGTTGTCTTTCAAAATCTTCCCCAATGGAATTCGGATGATACAAAACTGACGAAATTGTCGTGCATAAATCACATTTTGAATTCATGAATTTACAGCATATACAATCATCGTGTACATGTCTGCATAATGTGTAAGTAGCGAACATACTCTCAGTGATTTGTGATATTCCCAGGTAAACATATCCCTATCCCCATTTGTCTTAAAGTACCTACCACCGTCCTGGTACTCTCTACTTGTCACTCGACCTATTCGAGTCATCTCCTGAGTTTGGGTGCTTGCAGCGGTCTGAGTATCCCCCTGTCTTTGAGTACTTGCCATTTGCCGGGTACTCCCTCTTGTAGACACTCGACCTGTTCGAGTTGTCCCTGAATGTTAATATTTGCAACCGTCCGATATCCCCCTCGTTTTTGAGTACCCACCATTTGTCGGGGTACTCCCTCTGTTGACACTCGACCTGTTCAAGTTGTCCTTAAAGTTTGGGTGCTCGTGACTGTTCAAGTATCCTCTTGTCTTTGAGTGCCGATCATCGTTCGGATACTCCCTTTCCGTGACACTCGACTTGTCCGAGTTGTCCTCAAAATTGTATCTTTGAATTCTAGCAACTACTCAAGTATTCCACCACATTATGCGCCCGCAATTACCTGTATGCTTTCTTACACTTGGACCGTTGAGTGGTCCCCGATTATATCATTAAATATTTGTGTTCATCCGAATATTTCTCTACTTTGTACACCCGTGTGCCCGCCGCCATCTAGGTAAGCCTTGTGTTACATTCAAATTCCCAATTATCGAATGTGAGAGACCTTCACGAATATCCTGTATGTCCTCGATATTCCCTAATTGCTAGGAGGTGGGAGACCTTCACGAATATCTCAGGTACGTCCTCGATATTCCCAACTACCAGGAGGAGAGAGACCTTCATGAATATCTAAGGTATGTCCTCGATATTCCCATTCCAGAAGATAAGAGACCTTCATGAATATCCAAGGTACGTCCTCGATATTCTCAGCTTCCAAAAGGTGAGAGACCTTCGCGAATATGCAAGGCACATCCTCGATATTCTCATTACCAAGAGGTATCTTCAACAAATTGATGCCCTGCGAAAGGTCGGTGCATCCCCCGAGAAAGGTCGGGTTCCAACAGGTGTCTTTGACAAAGATCAGGCACCTCACAAACCGATGCCCTGAGAAAGATCAGTGCATCCCCCGAGAAAGGTCGGGTTCCAACTGGTGTCTTTGACAGGGTTCTGACATCCCCACAAAATCGATGCCCTGAGAAAGGTTGGCGCATCTCCCGAGAAAGGTCGGGTACCAACTGGTGTCTTTGACTAAGATCAGGCACTCCACAAAACAGATGCCCGGAGAAAGGTCGGCGCATCTCCCGAGAAAGGTCGGGTACCAACTGGTGTCCTCGATACAAATCAGGCACCCACAAATGAGATGCCCTGAGAAAGGTCGGTGCATCTCCCGTCAAGGCGACCGAAGAAAGGTTCGAGTCCTAGACAAATCATTGATTGTTTTAACAGGCGACCGAAGAATGGTTCGAGTCCTAAAGAAGCAATTTCTCGTCATGGCGACCGAAGAACGATTCGGATTTGAGGCAAACCACTAATTGCTCTAACAGGCGACCGAAGAATGGTTCGGGTCCTGGAGGAGCAATTTCCCGTCAAGGCGACCGAAGAAAGGTCCGAGTCCTAGACAAATCGTTGATTGTTTTAATAGGCAACTGAAGAATGGTTCGAGTCCTGGAAAAGCAACCTCCTCATATCACCAGGTAAGATGACGCCTTGATACTTGCCAAACTCGGGGTTCACACCCTATCTCACTCACTTCCGGTAAATAACTACAGGTATCTTCTTAGCTGTCTTAGTATATGTAATGCTTTTTCTGCATAGGACAATAGGTCCCAAATAAAATATAATCTCGCTGCACATGCATGGATAAAATTTAGGCATCGGTTTGTCTTTAAATGCAACCTCTCGCGAGCTCACCTTCAAAGAGGGGCATCTACGTTGACGCCTTAAATTTTATTTATGTTTTATTTTATTAATTAAGTTTTCGGATAATAAATAATAAATAATAAATAATAAATAAACAACAAAAACAAAAAACAAAACAAAAAAGCAAAAGAAAAAGAAAAACAAAAGAGCAGCAGCAGCAGCCCTCCCTCCGCACGGGCCCCTGCGGCCCATCCTCCTCCGGCCCGGCCCACTTCGGGTCATCCTCCTCCTCCGTCGGCCTCTGCAACGCACGCGCGGAGGGCGCAACTCCAGGAGAGCAGACGAGCAGCGATGGTGCACGTGGAGCAGGGAGGAGCAGGCGGCGACGGGACGTGAAGCAGAGGGTGGTTGGCGTCGGATGGGACGCCGGTTCGGCCGGCGGAAGGCGTGGCAGCCCTCGGTCAAGCTCCGTCGACCGGCCGCCCCTCGGCCTATAAATAGGCCCTCCCCCCATCTCCGTCGAAGCACAACAACCACCAGAAACCACCAGCAGAGAGAGAGAGATGCCGAGATTGAAGGCTCGTGAGCGCCGAACGCTTCCCTCGAGAGACTTCGAGAGAGGCCCGAACGCCCACGAGCTCAGATCTGAGGGAGGAAGAGGTCCGCGTTGAGCGCGCCAAAGAGAGAGAGAGAGAGAAGGCGAGAGGAAGAGAGGGAAGCCAAGGACGTCGCACACCCTCCGCCACACCGTCATCCGCCGTTCGAGCTTCCGCTCGCAACCAGGTAGCTGCAACCGCCGTCGCCATCGCTTTCCCCCTCGCTGCCACCGCCGTCGCCACTTCATTCCCCCCCATTGGCGCTGCGAATCGGGAACCCTAGGGTTCCCGATTTTTCGGGTCGCAGCTCCGGATCGCCGGGTCGGACTCGAAGCAGGAATCGGGTAGGGTTTTGCGCGAATCAAGGGCGACGGAAGCCGGGTCGGGGCGCGGGTCGAATTCGGGTAGGGTTTCGCCGGGGGCGCGGGTTGGCAGTCTGGGTCGTCGGGTCGGGCGAATGACCCGGTTTCTCCGTTGGCATGTGAATCATTGAATGTTCATGTTTTTTCTTTCCCCACTAATTTTCCATAAGAACCCGACAGTACACACCATGTTCAAAATTTGACCAAAGTTCGGATTTCTTAAGTGTTTTGGCAGAGTTTTTTCTCCCTCTGGTGGAGAATTCATAGAGCATAATTAACTAAAAGTGAACTATATCCAGGTGGTCCCAAAAGCACATCATGCAAAGAGCTAGAAGCAAATATATACCCTAAGCTTTCTGTTAATTCGGTCACACAGTTCTAGGTAGTATTAAATCAAATCAAGTACAAATAACTAAAGTTATAAGAGGGTAACTACTAAACTGGTTCATAAGACCTGTTGACTGTGTATCACACTGAACTTTGCTCAAGCAAGATAACTATCATGGAGTGTTAAATATCATCTATTTATTTCAATAGTTAAACATCCATGATTGACGCTCTTTTCAGTTGTATTGTTATTGAAAGTAGGATTTTTTTGGTCAAACGATGGTTAGACATTCTGTAACGGGAAATTAGGCCTAGTGTTCGAGAAGAAGTAACTCATGATTTTGGATCCTATAATAATCTCACGTTAATTAGTTTTCAAATTTATGCGATCTTTTCTCATAGCTATAATGAGTTAATGGATGTGCATGTGAAGTTTTGTGGGACCAATTGCCAACTATTTTAGAAGTTTAGACCCATAGATGAAAGAATTGTTGAATATCTTCTCTTATGCTCACCCAATGCAAACATTAAATCCTCATTATATAGTAGTTTTATATGCCATATTTCTCATATTTTTCTTCCAAAAAGGGCCCTTTTTCTTTCATCTAAGCCATCATTAAAACATAATCCAGTTACATTGACAATAATGAAAGATTAAACTGCCTTGATTAGTTCGTTCATTTGGCAAGAACTCTGATACATACTTTAATAGCCTATGTGGATTCCAGCTCAACACAAATGGATACGTCAAAGTTGCTGCTTGGCCTGAAGGACAAGGTTCAGATTCCTTAGATGCTACTGGGTGTCAGGCTTTGCTGTTCTTTCATAAAGCCATTCCTGTTTGTTTGTAAGAGCGTTATTTGTTGCTTGGTTTTATTAGCTGTGGGTGTATTCTGATTGGTCTTGTTTTAGAGAAGTCATGTTGACTTATGGCATGGACAGTAGGATTCGAAAAAGGGATTGATCCACACCCTTCCCTCGCTTTTGAGCAAGGAATTTTGGCTTACTCATCGTTAAAAAAAAAAAAAAAAAAGAAAAGAGTTTCACTATGTCGACTTTATGTTGGGGTTGTGAGATGGAAGAGCAAATCACCTGAAGATACTTTTAAGTTCAAGAGAGCTCGACTTTAGTGATCTCACGTTACTTTGTTGTCGATGGTCCCCAGGTTTGGATATTAATGTCTCGAGTATTTTGGATCATTTCTACTTTCATGATTTTGGTAGGAAATCCTCCTATACCATCTTGAGACAGTTAATACACCAGTCTTCATATGTACAATCAGTTATAAGAATGCGTCCAGTAAAAACACACTAACCATAATCAACTGAAAATAACCCAAGATGTTGATGGTTCTGATCAGTATGGGGAGTTCTATAATCAGAAACATCAAGTAGCTCATAAACATGGATAAGACAAGCCCATCTTCCTAAAATATAAATCGCCAGGAAACGTGCTAACAACAAATTTATGTTATATTATTTAACTCACCTCATCCCATATAAGTCGATTCTTTACATTCAGAAGACAAGCTGTGGATGTCATCACGTCGACAACGTTATCAGGGAATAAGAACTAGAATAACATGAATAACATGCGAGATAAAATTGAAAGAGAGTGACAAGATATTAACCGTCGACCAGTGCTTTGACACCTCATCAAACAAACTATGTTTTTTCCCCCTCGAAAAAACTTAAATTGTCACGAAATGGACCAACAAGGTAAATGTACATATTACAGAACTTTTAATTTGGTCATGTTTAAGAGAGATGCTTAAAACTCTTGCAGTAAAACTTCACATAAAGGTTCTGAATGAACCACTTGGTTGATGACTTTTTTGACGAACCATATATTGAAGATAATAATTCGACTTCCACATGAATGGAATTTCATAGTTTCTATACGATATAATAGATACGTGGAGTATATTATTTTAAAGGTTGTCTTTTCACCATATATACTTAGTGTACATTTGAAAGTCTTAGAAACTAGACTTTGCACGGACGGTATCTACGTAATAAAAACCTAAAGAACATTATGTGGAAGACACTTATAACGGCATAGGTTATCAGCCTTTCCTATAAATTTTTATCTCTTTCAATCATATGTCATATTCGGAGATATATTACTCCTTTATTAACTCACTCATAGACAAGTAGCTAACCACAATTGTCCAAATGATCTATATTTTGAATCTATATGAATTATATATGGTACCATAAGGAGAACAACTTGCTGGGAACAATTTGCAATATAATAGAACAAATAGACAGATTTGTCTGTTATTCTCAATGACTGTGAAACAAGAGGCATAAACTAATGAAATGTTTTTTAGCTTATAATCTATAGAGATGGAATAGCCAACTCAAACAAGTGAAACCCTAGATAACACGTAGCTTTAATCAATATAATGCACACCATTATTTTAGTCTGCCGCAGAGAATGGCTATGCCAAGAAAGAATAGATTTTTTTTTTTTTAATGTCTTATTCCCTAGGTACGTTGCACCCACTAACTAGATAGAGATGGATTCTTTTTAAGCTTGGGAAAAAATACTGAAACTAAAATCGAGAGAAAAGTTTGCTGAAATCCTAAACCCTGAAACGATGACAAAAGCGCATCTTGCCACCAACGCCCGAGCTGTTCAGTATAAACTAACTTACGAGCTTTTCCTTGGTGGAAACAAATGAAAAAGAAGAAGATTGCGCACCCATCTCCCAATAGATCTGATCAATTTGCCATATGAATTTTTTTGAAGTCATTTTCGCAACGTGCGTCTCTCCCTCTATCACTTACTTTATTAGCTGGTCCAACGTACAACGCGAAAGGGCATGATTAGAAAGAGATTCCACATAATTGATGGTCTGAGCATATGAAGTCCTACAATTTCTTAGGGTTTAACGTACGTGACAATGAGAATCTTTTTCTTTTTCTATGTTGGTCACTGCACAGCGAGTATCACTGAATTGTTTTCTTCAATGATTCTTCACAAAAATACGCAATTACTAACAGATTTCTGCCACAAAAGGGAGGAACCCGAAGGCAAAACATGGAAAGAAGCTGAAGTACTACACAACTTAGTATAAAATCTGACTTCACGAGGCATGGTCAAAGTTTACTTTACTCCTCTTTGTTAAGTCAACAAGGGAAAGCTTCAAGAAATCGGTAAGTGGAATTACCCTATTTAGTTGGCTGATGCAAAGTCCAAACGAGGGATTGGGTAAATCAAACACTTCCCAAAAGGTCAACAAGGCAAATGTCTCAAGAAGATGAAGGTCTTAATAGATCAGGGTTCGCAAGTATTGATTCCTACTTTATAACTGCCAGAGTACGTCAAAGATGCATAATTACTATTGTCAAGGTCGAAAGATTAGCCAAGCATTGCATAAAATCATGTAATTTTTAACATAATGTCATGGTACATAAAAGGTGAGTTAGCTTGATTTATTAGAATGATTTCTAACAATAGTTTCCTCAACGAAAGGGGGAAAAATTGCACAAGATTGGTCTCTCTCATCCTTCTATAAAGATAAAGCGGTCACCTCATATAAGAAAAATTGCGTGTTATTAGGGATTCTGGATTGATGAACAAAACCGATAAAGTAAATTCACAGTCAAACTGTATATGGGCATTTAATAATTAGTAAAACGATTTTGTGAATTTAATAAAGAGTAATGCTGGAGATAAGACGAGCTCTGAAAAATAGATTTATTAAATGATATGTCAAGCCAGAAGAGGACATTGAATTAGTGTTTCACATTTTAATCCTCCAACAGGATTCTGTCACCCACGCATCATTTAGTAAATAAAGTTTTATAACCCACTAAGTATTAGTATATCTAGCTTTATTTTGGAGGAAGCAGTATTGCTATGCTAATCTATTGTACCTAAATCCATTAAACTTCTATGCAATCATCAATAAATGTTATATAATAGAGGACCCATGTGTCAACTGCATGCTTGTGAAGAGGACAGCTATCTTCTCGAATTTCTTGATGAGAAATATAATCGAGGTATCACATTGAGCACACTTTATAGAACACCAGGTCAATCTATTGTCTTGCAAAGGTAGAATTTTCTCAAAGCTCAAAGCTTATAACTTGTATTGTTTGTGGTGGAATTGCAATTTATGAACCGTCAAATAAATTTTGACATACAACGACTCTTCGAAAGTTGGAAGGACAAGTCTTGCTTGACTTATAAAGTGTCAATCTGAAAAGGTGCTCGTAAGAAAGTGAGAAAGTTTATTGTGACTCTAGCTATGTGATCTTTTCTTGTTTATCCATTTATAACCTAGCAAAAAAGAGAACCCGTCACGAGGGAAAAAAGAAAAAGTGGTGACAAAAGCTTTAAATAATTAAAGAAAGAGATAGAAGTGAGAAGATTTCATTTATTTTAGAAACAGGAATTTCTAATTTATAAAATTGGAAAGAATCAAATTTTAAAATGTAACTATAGGAATCACCTTCAAATCAACTTGTTAAATTTTACGTTGTGATTTTATTCATTACTTGGAGATCATCAGTAAAAATTCGTCATGATGGCTTACATGTGCTTCATTGAAATACTTGGGGAAAAGTTTGAAATTTTTTAAATTATTCTTGGTTTTATTTAGATATAGTAGAGATTACTGAACCTCGAATAAAAATAATGTTCAAGTATATGCTTGTCGCTACCGTAAAAAATGAAGTGCTTGTCGCGAGACTTTTTAAGTTCATGTGTGGGTTTGCATCTAACATTTTAACATTGTATCTAACATGACCATAAGTTGGGAGAAGAACAATAAGAGTACCATAACTTATGCATGACGCTCACTTGAATATCATAACTTTTTTTTTCACTTACTTTAGTGCCACATCGGAATAAAATCAATCATTTGAGTGCTAATTTCGGCAAATCATATTATTTGGATTTTTTTAATTTCCCATATGATGTGGAATTTTCTTTAAATATATATATTTTTTAAATTTTGAATTTTGAATTTTGTTTTTGTTTTTCTTTTCCCTTTTTTAGGGCCGGTAAGGGTCACCAGCAAATCTTGCACAAATTATGCAAGGGCCACCTCACCCTTAGTTGCAAATCACTAGATCTACGTGAGGGTTTCAGAGCTGACGAAGGTTGCTAAAGACCCTCGCTAGCCCTAAAAAAATGGAAAATAAAAATAAAAATAAAAATTCAAAATAATATTTAAAATATTAAAAATTTGTCTACATCAACACCGGCGAAGCCACATAGGAGGACTAGTGTCGATGTTAGATTTTTTGATAAGGTGAATCGTTGATAATACTTAAGTGATCGATTTTTCAAATTTGTAATGCTCAAATAAATGGAAAAAAAAGTTATAGTACTAAGATGAGATAAAGTCTTGTCAAGTCAATATATCCACGATATTTATTGTGCTTGGAAGATAAGATTTACCAATATTATCATGAATAGTCTATTCAAATGTGTCTATTTGTATATGTATATCAAAGTTGTAGGTAAAGGTTAAATATCAATTTAATTTAAGAAAAAAATGAAGTTTGTTTATGTATATCTCTTTAATGCATGCATCCATCAATGATTTAAGTATATTAAGTACAAATATGAAATGCATCTATCATTAATGTTTGATTTATTCAGTTTCATAACCTATATTACCGAGATGCAATTTTGAAGGATTAAATAGATTTTAACATTTTTTGGATTAAATATCGATTATTTCTATGCTAAAATAGTTGAAACATTCAAAACGATATTTCTATGCTAAAATAGTTGAAACACTCAAAATTAGAAGATTTTTGTTTTCATTGTATGACATATCGAGTCGATGGCAACTTAGGTATCTAAATGCCATTTTGAAGAAAGTAGTTAAAACATGGCATTGTACTTCTAGAAAAGTGAAGTTTTGCATTTTTTGGTAAATGTTAATTAACATCAACCATGTTGTGTTGAAACCCTAAATTATTAAGCTATCCAATACTTGGTGTGACATCCCGAATTTCCAATTATATCTTCAATAAATTGAAACGGGCATTTCATCTGCACGTATATAGTTCTTTTCCCTGAACTGATCACTCATGAGATAACTAGTCTATCAGGTGAAGCCATTAAGAAATTCTAATGCATCGGACTCGAGAATTTGACCAGGAAACAACCTTTCGACCGAGTGGATCTACAAGGGTCATTACGGCACAGTTAAAGATCGATTAGAGACCGGAAATAGGTCGACTCTATAGAGGCATGTGATCGAGTTCTAGATCGCACAGTTTTTGTCGATCGGCACTGGGCCGGCTTCTCTATCATTTGGGTACCTTGTGTCTGTGTTTGAAACCTTGAGATTTTCCCGACAACCGAAAGTCGCCAATGTGTCAAAGATGTACATTGTGGCTTGAATAGATCAACCACAGGTCAAATGCATGAAAATTTCTAAAAGCTACCCGGTAGATCAGGACGCGCTAATATCGTGCCAGAGTGAAATTAACCGTGAAATTGAGATCGAATTTAAAAATTGGAAGTCATGGTGTGTCACAAATCATTTTAGAAGCATCGACTCATCTTCGAAGGATTTTTCATGCCAACCGAGTTTTTCGACAAAATAATTAAAGTATGGTTAATTTGGTTCGGAAAATTTGTAGGCCCGCTTTTGGTTAAACTTTTGGGATCTAAGTTGGTTCTATGATCAAGTGATTATGTGAATTTAAGTGTGGCAACATTGGATTAATTTTATGGGCTTCAATTTGGTTCAATTAGAAGATAATTGAAGAATTTGATGTACAAGAATCCATGCCACGGCGGAAAAATAAATTGCAACCATTGGAATAAGGTTATGGGAGTTTGGGTTAGTGGAGTATGACATCACTTGGTGATGTCATGGTGTAGGGCAAGAGTGGCTAAGATTTGGACAAGTGTAGGGTGGAGATTTGCTCTTGGGAAGAAAGGACTCATCTTCTTCCTTGAATTAAGGAAGGTTGTCTTGAAGAGGGGAGGAGAGAGAAAGGAAGGGGGGGAGCTCAACCAACCGGCCAGCAGCCCCGCGCCGCCCGCACGCCGCCCGGTTGCCACCGCTTGCACGCCACCGTCGGCGCCGTCGCCGGCGCCACTCGCCCGCGCATGCCCGCACGCGCCGCTCGCCTCTCCGCCCGCGCATGCCCGCACGCGCCGCTCGCCTCTCCGCCCGCACGACCAAGCCCGCGCCTCCGTCCGTTCGCCCAACCGCCACCCATCTCCAGCAGCTTCCAGCCGTTGCCGTCGCCACTTTGAGGCCCCACCTGGCCGCCGCCTTGAGGCCCCACCTGGCCGCCGCCTCGCCCGTCTAAGCCACCGTCGAACCGCTGCCCCATTCCTTCGCCCGAACCACCGCCGAGCCACCTTCGTCGACACCAAACCAGCAGCTGCAAAAATGGGTTTTGCAGCCTGGTTTTGGCTCTTTTTGGCCGCCTTCCGGCCCCGATTGCTCGGCCCGCCTTGAGGAAAATTGATCCTCGCGTCGGCCCCGTCGTTTTGGCGTGCTCAGCTCGCTAATCCGGTGAGTTTAGCTCACTAAATCTTGCTTAGACTGTTAATAATGCCCTAAGTGTGCTTAGTCTAAGTTAAGTGAGTTTATGTGGTTTGATTAGTTTATTTGATTGAGGATTAGATTATGGTGTTTAATTAAGTTAAATTGTGTTTAGTTTAAAGTTAAGAAGGTTTATTTTTAATATAAGCCTTGATGTGACATAATGTGTTTTATTTTTTATTTATTTAATGGTTTCGAAATTCTAGAATTAAATAATATTTTATATTCCGAAAATCATTAAAATATTATTTATTTAAAAAAAAAAACTCGAAAAATTATTTCTGACCCCAATTGCTTAGAATTTCGTGCCGATCGTCGTTGTGCTCTTAGAATTTGAATTTGATGAACGGATGTGGAAAAATTGAGTGTTGACTATTATTATTATTTAATAAAAAAAAACTCGAAAAATTATTTTTGACCTCAATTGCTTAGAATTTTGTGCCGATCGTCGTTGTGCATTTAGAATTTGAATTTGATGAATGGCTATGGCAAATTGAGTGTTGATTGTGATAAATAGGGCTTTTAGCCATAAAAATCTAAGTGTTGGATTTTGATGCAGAAATTTGATTGTTAAGGTTTACTATTGAAATTGGAGTATGTGAATGAATTGTGGAAGGTCCGGAAGTCAGTAATGATTTGTCGTGTGCTGGTTGGTAGACTCGGGTCGCAGTAGTGGCTAGGCCGACTGGACATGTATTCTTTGTGGATTACCGTCAATGTGTGACATGGCTCGGGTCGCAGTAGTGGCTAGGCCGACTGGACCTGTATTCTTTGTAGATTGCCGTCAGTGTAGTGACGTGGCTCGGATCGCAGTAGAGGCTAGGCCGACTGGATTTATGCTCCTTCGGGAATGCCGTTGACGTAGTGACAAAGCCGCGTTCCATGGGGGGAGGCGATGCCTAACATGAGTGTCAGAAGATAGCTGAATTATGAGTAGGCTATGCCCTTGTGTGGCGGTAAATAATAATTGGAATGCGTGTCGAGTGCATTTATGATTTCTATGAAAGTGTTGGCGTTCCAATTGTTTGAATTCTTATTACTACTTGAATTTGTGTGATATAAGTTGTGCTAACCTGCAGGAAGGAATTAAGACGAGGTAAGTCTTCTGTGTGATGTGGCTAGGCCACCCGGGGTGTATTTTCTTTCTAATAGGGGTTTAGGGGGTTGAACTTGCTGAGACGATATCTCACCCCGTTATGGGTCAACATTTTCAGGTCCCTTGTGGACGAAGCGACTAGATCGCTTTGGTTGACCTTGAGGAGTTGTAGATGTGAAGTTTGGAGCTTTGGAGAACGTGTCCGACTTGTAGGTCGTAGGACAATTCCTTTTTAAGAGTCGGCCTTTTGTAGACCTTTGGCTGTAGGACTTCGTTTGTAATTCCGTTAATTTATGAAAGTGTATTGTTGTGAAATTGCTTCCTGCTTTTCTATCCCATATTTTATTGTCAGGGGTTTTATAATATGCTTCCGCGTGTGCATTAAAGAACTGATTGGGTTGGTGACTTAACCTGGGAACGTCGCTTTTTGAATGACCATGGTGGGATGTTGGCGCGCTCGGGGTTCGGGGCGTGACACTTGGTTCCTAAATGTTGAGATATGTTTAAACAAAGGGAAAGTTAAATATGTTGAGAAGAAAAGGGTAAAAGCAACATATCGGTACATGGTAGTTCCATTGGTTACATTTTTATAAATGACATCTTTCCACCAATAAAAATATATTTAAAAAGATTACATCAAAAGTACCTATGCGAAAAAAAAAGTTGGAAGTAGTTACCAAAATTGCAGGTATCCCTCGTCCCATTAGATAATAGATTAAATTAAGAAAATAAGATCAAAAACATGTCATATAAATACAGAATGATTATTGGTGATTGTATCAACCAAAGAATATCAACAAATAATTAAACTTCATTTAGAAAGCTCATCAGGTAAGACACCTTTACCATAGCTTGCTGATCAATCTTTATGGAATAAAGAAAAGGAAAATCTAAAAACAAAGAGGATTTGCAGGGATTTAATTATTCTTTGAAAGCTATCTCGTGATATGAGCAAATAGATAGTGAAGAATGAAACGTGCGAGAAGCAGGATTGCAGCATCAATTATTATTATTTTATTATTATTAGAAAAACCTCGAAGTGTGCAAAAGTTGTCTAATGACGCTGCAAATGACATATATTCCCAAAAAAGCATAAGTCATCGATGAGCGAAGGAGAATAATTTAATCATAAGGTAATAAAATAATGCAACTTGTAAGCCTAGCTAGGATTTTATAGAATTTTACGAGAAAGACAACCCATCGTACGTCAACTTTGAAAGCATGAACGGTTTGCTTTTTCGGCCATCAACTTTGAAGCATAATTTCACTCAATCGTGCGCAAAAAATTATTCTTTGATAAATTTATCACAAATATACTAGTTTGAAGTTTTTGATAGTAAAAAAATTAATTTGGGACAAATTTGTCATGAGTGTATTAGTTTGGGGTTTTTAGTAATAGTAACCCTACTTTTAACCCCTAAATAATAGAATTCATGATAAACCGAAGAAAAAAGAAAGTTGGGAGTAGATTCGGTTTCTAATAATTGTACAACCTCTTCCTTAATTTCCTAAAGATATTTAAGTTTTTCAGGGTATTGTCATTACTTTTAAAATATACTTTACCTCTCCAATGGGCATCTATGATTCTTCTTAGTATGTGCTTACAGTTTGATTGAATTCTTAGATCCTCAGTCGATTTTTTCTAATGCAATGTTCAATGTTTGTGAGATCCTAGATCTGTATAGGATGATCGGGAGGTGGTCACCATCCTTAGGCATCTTGCAGTGGTCACATGGCTGTGACACGGTTTTATGCAAACAATGTTATCAGCCTACTTACTTTTAAGCCTCCTACATCTTATTCATAAGAAACACCGATTACAGTAGGATATGACAAGCTTATAATGACATCCTGTCTTTTATCAAACAATATACGTGATATAAGAAAGCCTACTATATCCTACCATATCCTTCCAAATATAACCTGAGGGGTTTGTCCATGTGTATCAAGGGTATAAAGCACATAATATATTCTACTTACTATTTTTTCAGTTGCTTATATACCATTATTAGCACAAAACTGATATAGTCTAAGCAAACCCCGATTAGCAGAAGGGCTAAAACTTCACAAAACAACAAAGTTACCAGCTAAAGAAAACTATTAACAGATGAAGCATCTACCAAACTTTGAGTCCTTAAGTAGTCGAAGGAGTCTTCATACGCGAGCTTCAGAAGCTTCCTGACAAACGAAGTACCCTTCAAATGCACAAGTGGCTGGACTAGGAAGATGACTCCAGGCTTTCTCTGAAATAGGACAAACGAACAATGGATGAGAGTTGGAAAGCTGAATCATGGCTAATCTGCCCTCTACTGGTTCAAGTCTTGTTGACGCCTGCCTAAATGAGACGATTTTGTGTACTCGTGATATTAATTCGAGGTTGAAGTTTCGGATGCATTTACATAATTCTTCCAAAAAAAAAAAAAAAAAAAAGGGAGAAAGGAAAAGGAAATACTTTCCATATAAATGAACGGTAAAACTCTTTTTACCAACCGTAAGTTAACAAAAATAGAAGTGGCGGATTCGGCTTGTTGGATTCTATTTACCCGCACGTCGAGGCTAAGGCGGTTGGACAAGACGCTCTCTTCCTCCTGAAAACAACAGATTATAGTCATTGGAAAAATCGAAGGACGTTCTCGAGAAGTGAAAATCCATCAAAAGTTGTGGCGTGGGTGAACCAATGCTCTACAAGCATGTGCCCCTTGACTTGCTTGATTACCATTGCATTATGGGCAGTACAAAATAGAAATAGAACATGGGCTTATCCTCAGAGGAAGTCATATGCTCTTTTTACAAGTCCCTTAACGAGAAGGATCAAATAATTCGATAAAGGTGGTTGCTGAACCATACCACCTTGTTCCAGCGACAAAAGCTGCAAAAAGAGTCAGCAGTGATACTTTACTAGAAACGACGGTTTCAATTTGCCTATACGTAATCCTTTGTATAGATGGGATATGTTCCCTTGCTACTCCAAATACGGCTAACTCCACGAGCTTTAACATTGTTGTTAATCGACTCCATAATGAATACTGTTTTACCCACTCCAACCTCTCCCGGTAGTTCTATTTTCCCTCCTCGCCGATAGGGGGCCAAAAGATCTGCTACCTGGGTTCTTGTTTCTTTGTTTATTTCATACTCACCTATTTCGCTAATGTCAACTCACTTTCTTTCTATGGATATTTATATAATAATATGCAAGTGAACGAGTGTCTTAATCCCTAATAAGACAATATGGAAAAATTTTAGGGCAAAATTATGACTCACTCACTCCGCTTGGAGATCTAATTTGGTGAAATGTGACAAATTGATGAAGAGATCTAAGTTTTCAAGATAGGACACACCGATGCATTTGTTATTTAAACCTGCATGGGCACTAAAAGAATTAAAGTGAGATTTCAGATATGTTCAAATAAACATCTATAAAATTTTATTTGAATCTAGGGCAGTCCTCCTTCCCGGCTCCTGATCCATTGAATATTTCAATACTTCTTAGTTTACTATGATGAACTTGAACTTTTGTTGAATAATCACCATATTAAGTTTTGGTCCTCCCGCGGAAATTGTGCGCCACTGGCCTATGATCCAAACATATAATAAAACAAATAGTTGATGATCAATATTATGCGAATTTCAAACTCTTCTTTTGCCCGAAACACATCCATGATCCAATCCTTCTACTGACATTGAGAGGATGAATTGCCCTCATTAGTTACTGGGTTACCTTGTTAGGAATGTAGATGAAATGCATTTATTTTTATCTAACATGGCGTATTTGAATATTCACCTTGACTTATGTTTAAAATGCATGCAAATGATTAAATTAATTAGTTTAGAATTCATCTATATATATGCTAATCTGATGGAAATACAGGTTCTTACTTTTCTGGAGCTTTAATTCAATTTATCAAAATTATTAAGATTATTATATTTATCCTCGCAATCATTAATATATTTAACGACAACATGAAAAGCTAAAAGATTAAGATTCCTGAAAAAATCGGGAGGCCATATTCTCATTAAGTAATAGATTATAGACAACATCCATACAACCGGGAAAGAAATTTTCCAAAATATATGGGAAAGTTTTTCACGCATATGGAAAGTTTTAATAAAGTGAAATGCAGCTATGAATATTTTTAAAAGTAAAAATATGTCACTATCCTAACTTTATTTGTAAAATATTAATTTAACTTGACTGAGGCCTTTTTAAGTTTGTAATACTTTATTTTGCACACAATCAATAGAATTTTCTGGTATTTTGTGTCTGTTGAGTCCACTTGATATGGAGTCGCTATCATTTGTCAAAATCGTGGTCTATTTCTTGAAATCTTTGTAAATCCCAATGCAACAAGCTTCATCTTTTTCTATCAAATTGATGGTGAATAAATTCATTTACAAATTCAATTAGATAATATGGGTATAATTGTCATAAGTTAGAAAAGTATACCGATAACCTGAGATTAAAAAATTTTGGGACATAAAGTGAGACAAGAAAGTAATATCCTAAGGTACTTAAAGTATACTAAAATGAAGAAATTTAGAAAATAAAACTTTGGAACTTCTAAAAATTTCTGGAGCCTATTATTACTAAGAAATATTTTTTTCACAAAATTTTTACTCGTGATTAACACATTTTAGATGTAATTGGAACGTGCTTGAATATCTATGAAGATTTGCTGTTTTGAGGGCTTTTTGTAAAACTTTTAAAAAAATTGAAACTTTCGGATTTTTTCCATTCCACTCTGTTCTTTTTTGCTGAAATTGGGCAACGCTATTGGAATTTAGAGATTCTTTTTTTGATCGGTATACAAATGTAGAGATTAACCATATAAAATCCAATGTAGCTCCCAATCATTTGTTGGTTCTATATCAATGACTTTACTAGATCAACCCACTAATTAATATATAGAATTTCGGGTAAGAATCTTTATAAAACACTTTGTATACCTAGGGAACCCTAGTGTTAAGCGACCCTAAATTCTCTCTTTTTAACGATTTTTCATACTGACTTATCCATAAATAATAATTATTTTTCATACTTTTATGATATTTTCCGTCTTTTGCAACCCAAGACGGATTACACGAACCTTTAACAAAACTTTTCTATACAAGAAACATCCAGTCAAGATAAACTGCACTTGGAGAGTTATCAACTTTTTATCAAAACTATGTCCACAAAAACTTGCAGTGACCAGACCCTAGGAAAGCTAAAAACTGTGCATTGGTTTTGCAGATCGTTTGGCCGTTCCTCTTCATCATTCGAGTTGTTCACCCTTAATTGTCAATCTACATTTCTTAGTTCCGTAACAAATAAATCACTTCGATAATCATAATTTAAAATAGAAAGATTTATTTATTCTGTTTCAGAGAATCTGATAAAATCACAAGCTGTTATATCGACAAAATTGATTTTCAAACCTTCACATTTTTTCAATGCGATGACAGTGGAACAACTTTATCTTTCCCATCAATGAACGTAAAAGGCACGTTCTAAATTGCAAAATAAACTATGCTTTCACCAAAAAGTTGACCAACCCAATGAGCTGTTGGATGAAACTATAACCTCATTATTGTGAAAGCAACATAGTAAGAGGACCACATGTAATGGGAGATGCGTGGACATTATCAGCTGCTGTTTCTTTTCCACCGAAAAGCAAACACCTTAGTCCATGGTGCTGAGCTGTAATTACGCTGTTTGCAATAGCTTTTGTCATCGTTTTAACTATCTAGGCATTTTAATAGACTAAATTTTTTTCTTTTAGTATTTTATCTAGCCGGGATTAAAATATCTCAATTCTCTATAAGGATCTATGTATCTAACTAGACAAAAGCTAATGAGACATATTCTCATTTGCCAGTTGTTATCTTTGTCTAATTAGAATATGATTATATCTAGAGTTTCACTCATCTGATTCGGGTAATTTGTATAAATAAATAATTAGAAATCAAATTTTCTAAATTCATATTACTTTTCTAAGTCTCTGATCATTAGGAATGATGAAGCATATGTATACACAACAAACTTTATTGTTTACAAATAATATTCGATCCATTATTTTGAGTGAAATATCCGTAACCCTAACAGATTTGAAGATAAATTATGCATGATGCTTCATCTAAGAACCTAGCAACACTCAACCAGTAAAGGAAACATGTCTCGCTGAGGATGATTAATCATTAATCATATGACAATGCGAGTTATATGCCTAGAGAACTTTTCACCAGAGCAAAATTCACTCTTATTATTGTTTTACAAGTTTACGACCTTTCTGTTATGTTCCAACCCGCATTAAATTTTTCTCAAGGACAACTCCTCTCACACCTTCACTTGTATTGTGGAAGCCTACCGTTTTCTTTTCTTAAAAAAAAAAAAAAAAAAAATAGTAAAATTATCCATCTTTGTTTATGTCAGTAATTTTTTCTTGCTTTTTGAAAATAAATATCAGTATTGACAAGCGACCCAATAACGTCCAAAGTCCGACCTTCTAGACATAATATATTGAAGCCAAATTCACGAGATTTGCCATTCTATGCAAAAACCATCCATCTTGATACTTATTTATTAGAGTCACAAGTGGAAATCCGAATTTTAGAGTGATAATTTACATATCAAGCCAGGTGTAAAGGCTCAACCTAAGTTCCTTTAAAGGATTAAAGAGACCTTATATGATTTATTTAGTAATGGCGATTCACCTGATGTTGCTCTCCTGTAACTTTTGTTATTTAACAGAAATTGCAGTCCACATGAAGATAATTTAATTACAACCAAGAAACCTAAGTGTTTATACTTCGGTGGAGTAGCTCTTAGTTCTGCAGCTTGAAGTATATATGCTACTTTAAGGAAATTTGCGTTCGAACGGTTCGCTTTTATTAGGGGAAATCTTTTGTCGCCGTCATCTCATGACAAGCAAGATTTTAGAGAAGCTTCAAACTCGGTGCATTGGTGATAGGGTTCTTCATTTGTCAATAATTTTCAAGAATGCATTTTCGATTGTCTAGCTATAGCGAGAATTGTGATTTCATTTCACATTTTTATAACCCCAAAACTACCAAAACTCAATTCCACTACCCATCGCCGCCACCTCCCCCAGCCGATCTGGTCATTGGTCACCAGAGATGATCACCGGCCATTGGACTTTGTTGCTGGTAGCCAGACTCTGCCACCATTCTTCGGTTGTTAGTCGTTACTCGCCGGTTGTCATTTACCATCGCCGATAAAAACTATTCCCTTTTTTAGCAATCCAAACAATTAGAGAGACACTTGGAATGGGAATCCATTTGAAGATTTATTGTCATGGAACAAAACGAAAAAAAAAATGCTGAATAAATAATGGCTTCATCAATACAATCATGTCCATTTACCCTTGATCCATATACATTTGTTTGACATGAATCATTTGGTGAAGAACTGGTCTTTTCCACTGGAGAATTACATAATTACCTAGCTATCTATGTTACTACTTTCATTCCCAATATATACCAGCATATATGGGTGGGCTTATATAGGGATGCCTGCTTGCATAAGATCACTAACACAGTTAAAAAGAGAAGATACATCACAGAACCCTATTAGAAAATTCCAGTTAATTATATGAAATAGAATGACAAACTTCAAGGTTTCAAGGCATATCTCCACGAATATTTGTTTTCTTCCTGAATCGGATAATTTAAAAACCCAGTTTGCATGGGGTTGTTTTTTTTCATGGACTGGGTGTTGGTGCATTCCAAATTCACCTGGATCCTTGAGCACCTAGGGTTCCTGATGAGGTCCCTATCATGACTCTGGGTTTATTATTCCATTCGGTTGAATTTTTATATACGGCCTGGCGGGTGCTTCAAGGTCGTCAGGAGTCACGATCTGTAGATGGCCACAATTGTTCTGTCGGATTACAACAAGTGGACAATAAAAATATGATTGTTTCTCCCTCTGCGTGTCTAATTTCAAAGCCTTATCTTCTGACCAGAGTTGTTTCTTTACAAGTTGCCTTTGTTAATTTCTACTGTTGCATAAAATATACAGTATCTTTTACAGAATTATATCCTTCCAGATCTCTGATTAGATTCATCGATTGTTGATATTAACGGCCCTTTAAATTAAACTATCGATTAATTTCCAATAAAATGCTCCTAGGTTAAAGTAGCCTTCCTTTTCAGTCCTTGTCACGTGCACTGTCCTGGGGCTCTTGGGTTTGGATAAACTCACGTGCTTGATTGACAAAACACAGTGCACGCATCGCCAACTGCCCATTTCCAGATGTATCGATCCCCTCCAAAGAAGCATCGTTTTGTGATCCACTGATACTTGGGACAGAATTAGTTGCAGTCCTTATCACGTGCACTGTACTGCTAGTTTTCATCCTTGAAAGTAGAACAGAGGTCAAATAATAAGTTGCATTTTTTACATCTCTTATCTTAAACTTTTGGATGGGTGGATATTTGTTCCACAATTTCTCGAAACAATTCAACGTGTGGAAGAAAATCTTTACCAAATGTGCAAGATTTTCGTACTAGCCAACCTATCTTTTCTTTCAAAGGATGTTTAATCCAAGAGCATTCGTTTTGGCAGTCAATAAATTGGGAGGCCCACAATGGACTCTTAAAAACGTTATTTACCTTGAGTTTAGATTGACCAACCTAAATTATCTAAACTACTAAAATTAATTACCTGATTAGATTAAAACCCATTGGAGTTAATTACTATGAATTGAAACTTAACTTCATTTAACACTGAAGCTATTTGAACCCAATCAAGACTCGATTAAATGATCTGAGTTGAAAGAGCTGTTGAGTCAAGTTCTAGTAGCTTGACCTTTTTTCATTACCACCCTAGTGATTATATAGGAAGAGTAGATCTTTTTTCTCCCGTATCTTTACTCCCGTGAATTTAATTCGAAGTTATACGTCTGCAATGTGAAAAGTTATGTAAAGTGGTTTTGGCCGGTGATGTGAACTGGCCTTGGTCAGCCATATGCTCTTAAGAAACGATAGTTTAATTAAGTCCCTATATATCTGAATAAACATCTACTTTATTTTCTCCAAAGTTAACGCCAAGTTTGAAATTTGAAAAAGTTTGCTCTTCTTTCTATTGTGATAAGGAACTTTTCCACTTGGATAGAGAATCGATAACACATAAATTACTTCACATGATGAGATCATACGCTACCAATAGTCCATAGCATATCAGTGATAGATGCATTACATTGAAATGTGGGTTGCTCTTGTGTGTTATCGCCTGAGAATCATTCGTCGAGGGACCATTACAGTGGGCAGTGAATTGACGAGACGTAGGTATCAAGAGTTTCTACAAAAATGCAATTTGTGAAACTTGTAGGGCCTTGAAGTTTGGCTATTCTCGTTATTCTCTCCCCCTTAGGACCAAATGGCACATATGAACAAACCCTAGGTGTGAAGAGGCATTTTATAAACCTGCATATTCTGGTCTTATTCACGTTCGTTTGAAGAAAAACGTAAGGTTGTCATGTGACGCAGCTTTGTTTCTTCATACTACTTATGCTTCGACGTGGGGGATGTCTAGGGTTTGTGTTTAGGGCATATCTAACCGACTTTCCTTTTTTGAGCATGCAAATCCTAGAAGGGAAAGTTCAAGATATTATTTGTTATTTCTATTTTTTGACTTTTCCTTGAGCACTTCAAAAAAAAAAAAAAAATAGAAATCCTGTTTAATTTTGGAAAAAAAAAAAAACACTGTAAACCATTGTAATATCAATATTTGTACGTTGGAATAGGGTTTCGAAAGTTTCACCCCTAAAAAAATCAAATGTGAGCGTTGCAAATTTACAAGTAAAAAAGAAAATAATAAGCCCGAATCAATTGTGCACGGATGTGTTTATCTTTTATCTGTCTTGGTTACGCATGAACTATCAACATGATGGGTTATTACCTTGCACGAGCTCAGCATCCGATGTTGTTAGGCATTTCGTTTAGTGGAATTACTAAAACTAGAAATGCATATTCCTCGTTATATTCAATTTATCTGGTATTTTACAATTAGTTGCTACGGACATATCCCAGTAATCAGCTCTCACGCAGGTAAGTATATCCATAATTTTCCAGTTAAAAAACGATGCAACTTGCCGAGGCATACCACTTCAGACAGTTGATGTTCTTTATCCGATATCCACATATTCATAAACAATGGTTTTCCCTCTTTTGGCACGCGCATTGATGTTATGGTGCATTTAAGTATGCAAAAGCCAAGATACAAGTTGCTATTCTTTATATTTCATTTACAGTCAGGATTTAATTTTGGGAAAATTGTTCAAAAAGTCTTACACTCTTTTGCACTTTTGCCAATTCAATCATAAACTTTTCAATTTAAAAAAAAAAAAGGAGAAAAAATCATAAAAAATTCAAAATATTATTAAAAATTGCAATGTTAGTACTGGCCATCTATGTCGGTAATTTCCTCGCACCTCTGCAACTCACGCGCAGAGGGCGCGACTCCGGAAGAGCAGACGAGCGGCGACGCATATGGAGTAGGGGCGACTGGTGCCGGATGGGGACGCGTAGAGGCAGCTAGCGTCGGATGGGACGCCGGTTCGGCCAGTGAAGGCCGTGGAGACCAGCAATCCACCTCCGTCGACCGGCCGCCCCTCGGCCTATAAATAGGCCCTCCATCTCCGTCGACCAAGGGGGCACCGACAGATCGAGAGAGGGAGAGCTAGATCTAGGGCTTGCAAACCTCGGATAGCCCACTGAGAGACTTCAGGGGAGGTCCGAGGTCGAATGGCCACAGATCCGAGCTTCGCCGGAGGAAGAAGTAGAGAGAGAGAGAGAGAGAGAGGAGCCGAAGGGGAAAGGGGGTTCGTGTGGGTCGCCACCATCGCCGCCCTCGTCGTGCCGTTGCTAGGTAGCGTGCTGTTGCCGTCATCGTCGTCGTCATAGCCCAACCCCTGCTGCCGTCGCCGCCACCATCGTCGCCGCAGCCATAACGCCTCTGTCCCCCGGCGCCGCGGATTCGCAAACCCTAGGGTTTGCGATTTTTCGGGTCACGAATCGGATCCGGGTCGAGAACTAGGTAGGGATTCCGCAATTTCGGGGCGGCGGGAGTCAAACGCTTAGCCACGACGCCGTTTCAATTAAAAAAAAATAGAGACAAAAAATCCAAGTCGGGCCCACGTTGCGGGCCCGTTCGGGCCAGTTCGGTTTTTTTTAAATTTTATTTTAAATAATATTTTAAATAAATAAATAATTTATTTTCCAAAAAATTGAAAAATATAATTTATTTTCGAAAAATATTAAAAATATTTTAATTTCCAAAAAAGAAAATATTAATAAATATAAATATTAAAAAAATATTTTATTTTCCAAAAAATAAAAAATAAAAAATAAAAAATATTCCATATTTTCCAAAAAAGGCCAAAAATTCATGAAAAAGCCAAAAAGACTTGTATTTTCCCAAAAATACCAAAAAAAAAAAAAACCAAAAATTCTTTTTATGTAAAAAAAATTAGAAAAAGACTCAAAAATGTTTTTCCTCCAAAAAAAATGCATGGAAAATTCCTAAAACATCCAAAAAACCTCGGGGTTTAAACAAGATTAGGTACCGAAATGGCATTAGTGATTAACTAGTGTAATCAAGTCCCCGATCCTAATTTCTCTAGTTGCGCAGGAGTGAGTGTTTCTCCCGATACTTCGCTTGGGTTTCTAATCAACCCACCCCAAATCGATTAGTGGCGACTCCATTTTAAAAATTGACTTACAAGTTAAAAACTTAGACTATTAAAGTCGTGAATTGGTGGACTTGGGAGAGTCCGAGCATAACTAATTTCAGCCGAGCCATTAGCCTCCTTAGGCGCTCCCGCCCTGATCGGGCGCCGAAAAAAAAAGGTCGCGACATTGAGAACCCATTTTGCCTGCCTCTCTCTTATATATATATATATAGATCATCATCCTACAATGAGAAAATATCTTCAAATTTACATATTTATACAAAAAAAAATGTTTCTATAATATCCAATAACCTTAATCGTCCACAAGTTCAATCCCTAAAAAAATCAGGTGATTTGAGGTATAGCTAACAAAAATCAAATACAGAGAATAAGAATAAAAGGTTAAGATAATAGCTACAAGCGCTAAGCTTGTAAATATTCTACAGGAATATTTATGAGTGAATCTATGCTACTGGCCAAACTGATAGGTTTCCAGTTACTGTTTTGCCTAGAATAAATAAATAAATAAAGGATAAAGAAATACAGAAACAATACGAGTTAGTCTTAAAAGAGTTCATTTTAATTCCTAATTTTAAAAAACCTTTAAGAAATCGTCAAGTTGACAAATAAATATTTCGATGATTGACATATGTGTTGACCTATGTTCTTTCCACCTACGTTAACCTTCCGAAACACAGAGATAGGAACTCCCTCAGATTGAAACTAGCTCAAATAGACCGAATATATATATATATATATATATATATATATATATATATATATATATCTTAAGATGAATGAGTACCCACATCGGTGGGCGACAAACTTGTCCCCATAAGTTCATTAGAGGCGGCACCTATTCTGTCGTTTGTCATTGTCTTTTGTTGCTAGAGACCAAAGAGAACTAGGGAAACTTTCTGTGGTGCCCGTCACAACCATACTTGGGACGGCCAGGTAATGCCCCCAAAGATTTCACTCGGTCGTTCGCCATTTTCCTGAATTAGGCGTTCTATGAAAAGGATTTATCATTGACTCATTTTCGTACGCGATAGATTTGCACAGTTTGTTATCCAAACCGAGGTCTTAGTGATTGAATGTTTGCACCTCACTTTTCGTAGTATGAAATGCATTTAGGTTTTTTACCATTCTCTGTTGTTACTACACTCTTTGGTCATCTAAGGTCACACTAAGCCTTACACTCTTTGGCCTCTGCATAATATACCCAATCGTCTAAGATGAACAAAATTTTCGTGATATTAGAGACTAGTGAGCAATCGACTAATGACAGTTATGGCGCCTCTTCCTTCCATGCCAGCAGACGAACTAGACCATGAAAATCTTGTGGAATGGTCTGTCAAACACACTTTTATCACATTATGACTTTGTCTTGACATAACGTTGTTATAGTTTCACTTTGTCTTTCTTTTCCCTTTACTATGAAGAGTCTTAGATATTGTCGACACATGAACATTTGGGCTGTCTATGATGCTAGTTTAGTTTCGGAACCATTCTGTTTATAGTGAACAAGTCAGTCCGATTGGACGTTGACGAAATAGAATGCGCGTTGAAAGAAAAGATTCTTATTATGCTCTGAGGTGAATTCAATGAAACTGCATGTCGTCATATTGAGAAATTAATATTTAATTAAAGCCCGTGGATATTTGTGTCAATATTTATATATTGAGAAAGTTTTGAGTGCCCCAAATTTATCCAAGCGCGTGTAAACGATAATGAAGTATGCACGTGCTAATATGGAAACATTATCTATTTGTCCCACTATAGCAAGTTGACAAGATTTATGGGGAGATGTGAGCACATTATCTATTTCTTTCCCACCAAAAAAGCAGAGCACCTTAGCTTATGATGAACAGCTGTAATATAGCTGTTGGAGCGATGTTATTGTCACAATTTGAATACGTAGGATCCATGGCTAAGAAGTGATATGACTAAATCACCCATAACGAGAACTACGTCTCGAATATAAAACATTTGAATAAATTATTTGAATATTCTTTCTATTTATTTCTATCTTTAACTATTTAAAATATTATAACGTAGATGGTAGCGATTGAAGCGCTTACAATTATGATTTCACATATTTGTTCAGGTTATTTTGTCTCTTTGGATAAATACTTAAAATTGATTTACTCAACTTAAATTGAAACACATAATCCCGCATAAGTTTTTTCTTTTATAATTCTTGTACATTGACCATGGTATCTCAAGCCAACTTTCATGTAACTAACTAGATCTCCATCCGGTCATGATAAAAAAGGTGCGTTATTCAGGTTGAGATTAGAGATGTCATGTGTTGGAATCATAAAAAATCAAGCTACATCTTTATTTAGTAGCTTAAGCTTTTAAAATAAATGGTAGTAGCCACACCAAATTTTACATAATATCAAATCAAGAAATTCTAAATTCAATTATTTTAAGGCCTTCTTTCCATATTATGTATATTCATGCTTAAATCTGGGGCAAAAGTCTAAGGTTTGATGAGGAGTATTATAACAACTTAAGTTAAACCATGAAATCGTTTACCATTTAAAATTTTAGAAATGTTAACAATGGTCTTACGTGATCGCAACTCTCGATCGGTCCTTTCATGTGTCTAACAAAAGTTTTGTATAGCAATTCGGTATTTTTTACATCTATATTTTATGGAATTAATGGTTGCTTATTTGCTAGAATTTGCCCCAAGATAATATAACTTGCTTCTAATTTCTTACGGTAAGACGGCTCGTCTCAACAACAAATTCTCCACCTTTCCTTGGTTGGCCATTTAAGTCCAACTCCATTATTTACGAAAATCTTCAACATAATCTAGTTTTCAAATTACTTGGGAATCGGATGATAATTGGATGAAGGAGTGTGATGTCCGAACTGCTTAAACCATGTTCGGTCCAAGTTCATTTAAATCAATTAAATGCGATAGTAAATTTGAAAATGTTACGACAAATGAAAATTTTTTACATTTGGGGAGTGATAATTCCTTCTTCCATCAAATACATAGACTTAACTTCGAAGATACCAGCTTTAAGATGTACGATTGATATAGAGATGGGCTTGGGCGTGTGACTCCATATCGCAAGTTCAATTTCCTCCGTCCGCAGAGTGCTACCAATTCCATGTGGCTTACTTGTCCCGTCGAAGCTTACGACTTAATTGGGTCATGACCTAGGAGGGAGTTCATAGATCCCGGGTATTAGAAGTTCGAAAAAATCATTCGGGACTCGATATTCATCGTTTCTCGTTTTCTCCTACCTTGCCACAATATGTTTCAGATTTATTTTTTACATTCGAATTCATCTTTCATTTACATGCAACACATAACACACCCATTTCGAGTGTCGATATACCAAGAACATTTAGTTCCATCCTCAACTTATTGTTTGACTATTTGAGAACCCTATAACCCATATATATAATTGTTTTTGTTAGAGATAATTAAAATGTTTCTCTTGATTCTTCGTATCTCTTAATATCACGTATATATCTCTATTTAATTGTGTATATCCTTAATTAATATGTTATCAAAAAAAAAAAACAATTGACACAAGACCCTGAATATGTGTTATGTGAAGTCTGAAATTACCAAGGGACCAAATCAATATTCTATATAGAAGCGTGTCTAGGAGTGAGTTCCTCCGATGAAGCAAGTTGGAGAGGTAGAGTTTGGAAAGAAAAGAAGTATCGGCTCATCTCTGATTATTGATCGGTTTCAATGGTGAGACATCCAGGAATTGACTACGATAATAACTCACTGAAAAAAAGCACTTGGGAGTCCACAAGAAGACCAAAAGCTAATCGCTTACATCAGGAGATATGGCATCTGGAACTGGACTCAGATGGCTAAATCTGCCGGTTAGATTTTATATATGATCCTCGAGGAAGTTTACGTCCTGGTTGTTTTGAGTTGAGATTAGATGCTAATGTGACTGACCCGAGTCTTGAATTTGTATTTACTCACAGGTTTAGCAAGAACGGGGAAAAGTTGCCGACTTCGTTGAATGAACCACTTGAGGCCCAACATCAGGCGTGGGAACACTACGAAAGAAGAGGAGGAAATCATCATCAGGTTACACCGAGTCCTGGGAAATCGGTAATCATACTAACACTCATAGCTGCAAGAGCAGTTTTTCTCTACTCCATAAATTGGCTCTCACATAATTTTGGCATGCCCTCTGGCTATTTCATTTTGGAATGGAAACTGAGGCACAAAGGTTTATCGATTCCAACAACTTTTTTCTGTCTCACCTCCGAGTCGAAGACTCCACTACTGCTACTGATTGTCAGGGTAGAGCTTTCTTGATTAGTTATTGATGAAAAAAACGGAAGTCAGTTCATGCAATCACTAGATCTTGTCTAGTAACTCAGCCAAACTAGAGGATAAGATATGTGTTTGTTATGTTTGATGGGTTCGAGCCATTAGATAACTCAAGGGCAGGACGTTTTTCAGGTGCCTTTCATTTTTCCTGTTACAGATGGGCGGCAATAGCAGCTAGAACTCGTGGAAGAACGGACAATGAAATCAAGAACTATTGGAACACCCGGTTGAAAAAAAAAACACTTCCTCGAGAGTCAATCATGATGACACCTGAGATCAAAGTTGATTCCCGTAAGGACTGTTTACCCCACCATGACCTAGCCATTATTCGAAGTGTTGATACCAAAACCGCAACAAACCATCGACATTCTTATCAAACACATAATGCAGATAACTCTTAGGCTTCCTTTGCAGTTGATGATGACAAAAAAATATGACCAAAGTGAAGGGCAAGAACGTGTATCCAAGCAGTTTCTTCCTCTGAAAGATCTAGACATTGTAGAGAGAGATTTGAGGGTATGTTCATTGAGTCTGGGGTTCCTATCCATTTTTTTTTTATTCAGCCGGAGCTTGTATTTTCTGTTGAATCCTATGATGATTTCATTATAGATTTACGGGTAAATTGATTATAGTTGAATGCACCGGACATGGATGAAGGGGTGACAGCATTCATGAATGCGACTCTGTTGTAATTAAGGTCAAGTGTTCCGTTGTAGTGCTAGTCGTTGAATACACGTTTGATCATTATTAGATGGCGACATCTATATGTATTCTTTTTACAACCGTTCACGTCAAAACAAAACAAAAACACCACACTCTGATTGATCAGACACTCATTACCGTCGCCATCATCACCATCTTCCCCAAACTCACCACCACTGCCATCTTACTCATACCAAGGATGTTTTCACCTTTCGCACCCCTTCATCTGCCTGTGTCACAGAGACAGAGACAGAGACAGAGACAGAGACAGAGAGTATACAGTATAGTGGAGTGAGATCTTGAGCTATTAAGAAGCAGTCCACAAGGCAAGATATTTGATTTGCCTGCTGTTAAGATTGTATTACAAGTCCATCATACATAAACCATCAGGTTAGCTCTAACAAATGCCTCAATTATGACACAAATGCTTGCGATGGCCCAAAAAATTGTTTTGCACAGCTTTACACGCAGTAAGTCATCCGATTATTCTTGCCAACGTTAAAAAGAACCCATCATAATGCAACTTATTATTCCTGGTATAACATAAGCTGGGGTACAAAAACACACCAGGAGATATTTTTCTTGAAGATGTCGCAAAATCCATTCAATCTCTTCTTCCTAATCCAGAAAAGATTTTGCTTAAACTGCATTTGAGTGCAAGTCTATTTTGATGATAATTATAGTTGATTATATGCCATCACCATAAAGGAATAAGCAATATTAGAGCTTAAACACCCAACCAAGTGGCATTAGAGCTCTAACTATCGTACCTTGAAAAATTATACTGAGACAAAACCAATAGCAATATATCTACGAACTCATCCATTGGCATTAGATTACATGCACTGCCGATTTTCTTAATGGAGCATGAAATACCACTAGATGTTAATGATGTCAATTTATCAATTTAACCGGAATACAATCAGCTGCAAAGAGATGAATTGATATCTTAACACAAAACACGGGATTTATCACCATAGAAATGATCCTCAATATTGCAAGAACATTTATTACATTTCTCCTGTCACTGGTATACATGCTATAATTCACAAACCTACATTTTTAGACGACCTTAACTCCATAGCAGGAACAAGCTAGCCTTACAAATCTGATAACTGACCTTACAAAGGAAAACCACGAGGATCATATATTGCGACAAAATTTTGAGCAAATTATCATCATCAATTTCCCCATAAATCTATTATAAAGTCCTCGTACGATTCGCCAAAATTCATTGGCTCAGAGTACATACACTCAGAAGCAGGAGATTTAGTTCCTGAGTTTGAGCATGTACCTTCAAAATCTTCTAATATGCAAAGATCCTTCAGTGCAACCAATTGATCCCAAATGTTTTCTTCTACTTTGTCAATTTTATTGCCCGGTGAGACCAAGCCATTGACTAGGGTTTCATCAACCCGATCAATTCCACAAGCAGATCCAAGGTTTTGTGCTTTTGTAGCATCAATAAGGGCAATTGATGAATCTTGGCAAGATAAAGGATCATTGTGACTGGAGTTGATTTTCACATCCCATGCGGTTGGCATTTGCAAATTTTCCATGAGAAAACGTTTCTTCAAACGAGTATTCCAATAGTTCTTTATCTCATTGTCCGTCCTTCCCGAAAGTCTGCTCGCTATGCTGGCCCAACTACAACAAGGAAATTGCGAATTAGATATCCAATTATTTACAGAGAGCAATGACAATGTGTTCATGCTTGTTAGTAGAATCATAGACTCAGTAGTTAACGTACGGTTTTAGATTCTTTGATTGTGGGCATTACCCCACTTATGACTCAAGTTATTGTCTTTCTCTGTATTACCATTTTAATTTTATTCCCCCATCATGCGCGTTATCAATATCGATCAAGAATCATGCTATACGAGTACATTTACTCACCGGTTACCAAGAACTCGGTGCAAGTTAATAATGATTTCTTCCTCTTCTTGGGTGATGTTTCCATGCTTGATGTTGGGCCTCAGATAGTTCATCCATCGAAGCCGGCAACTCTTTCCTGTTCTCGCTAAACCTGAGCAAATGCACATCCAATACTAGGGTTAGTGATCTATGTGGTGAAATTTTCAATGCGAAAATCTTGATCCACCAAGACACGTTTTGATCTTTGTAGACAGTACTCAATCCCTTTCTGCTGGATGATTGGCCTTAATCAAGAAGACTCAAATCCACATAAAAACCCCGTTTCTTGAAATGATAACAGATAGGAAACAAAAGAGAGATAATAATGTAACACAAACACACACCGGCGGGTTCGGCCATGTGAGTCCAGTTCCAAATGCCATATCTCTTGATATAAGCCACCAGTTTCTGGTCTTCTTCCGCACTCCAAGCGCCCTTCTTCACTGTCTGCTTGCCGTTGCTCTGGTCAACCCTGGGAAACCTGGCCATCGATACTAGGGATTATGGGTGAGGGATTTTGTGCTTTTCAGATCTCCTGGCTCTGAATGGTGTTGCCTTCCTGCGGATGACTTCTGCATTTATACTTGTCCTGCACGTCGCACATGTATTCAAGGGTTTTTTAATGGAAAATCAAATCAGACAGGTCCAAGGAGGAAATGGGGTCTGCTCTTCCTGGAAGCAGCATAAAAGTCTAAAACGTTTTGTGGTGGGCCTTTGTGCATCCTTAGCATCAAATTTTAAAGTGTGGACTAACCCCCACGCTATTAGGATATTCAAATATAAAAAGTCTCTTCCCATGGTAAAAAGCGTACTCTAGTCCCAACAAATACGGTAGACAGCTCTTATTTATGATAGATTGTCGTTGTCTAAATTTTTAGCATGAACATTTTTTCCAATTCAAATTTTTTTTCTAGAGTTACTTTCAAACTTAAATAAAACTCAGCTATGTCCATTAAATGGGGCCAAGTTATAAATGCTGTAAAATATGAAAATAATTATAGTTTTAGTAAAAGTCTCTCTAAAGCCTAAATCATCAGTTCTTTTTTTTTATTACTAACACCAATTTTTTTTTTTTTAATCAGTGAATGGTTATTTTGTAAGTGACATAGTACAATAGAAATCGTAATTTACTTGTGATTAACTCGTGTCTCTATTATTGAAGAATATGCTAAATGGGAATATTAACGATGATAGGAGTATCAATAACGCAACGAGTTCATTACTGTCTAGTTGTGGCAGGATAATGCTATTAAAAAGTGATCAATCTGTGAAACTACAAAGCAACATTGAATGATCAAACAGATCCCACTTTGCCCAGCCCAAACCATAATTATATTAATTCTGTATTGTATGTGATGAGAGCTTTTTTAACAAATAATTTATATTAGGCCTACATCGTCTTTGATTTCAAGTTCGATAAGAGTGTCCCCCTCCACCATTTAATCAATAGGGTTCTTTAGGAAATTATGCGCAGATAAATTTTACAAATATAAATGAAAAATCATAGCTAAAGTGTCACGCTCCGATCCTCGAACGCGTGCCCATCTCTCACCTGGTCGATATAATAGCAACGTCCTAGGATGCATCGCTGACCCATTCATTTAATATGCGCATGCAGAAGCATATAATAAATCTCCAGACAATAAAACAATGGGATAGAAAAGTAGGGCCATATTTTTCACAACTGAAAATCACACCCACACTTTTACATAAGCAAACTATATAGTATATAATACAATACTATTCCCAAGTCTTATCCACTGTACACCGGTCAAAACTCATAGTTTGCAAAACAGAAGAGGATCTCAGTCCTCATCTAGGTCATACTTGAGATCATCCTGATCCTCCTTTGATTCCTCTTCACTAAGCTTATTTTCTTCTAGCTCTTCTTCTTCTTCTTCAGGCTCATCCTCGGCTTCAGCTGCCGGCTCTGCCATAGGCTCCTCCTCCATAGGCTCATCCTCCTACCACTCCTCCTGCTCCACAATCTCACCATCCTCTCCATTCCAGTTGTCGTCATCGACTGAATACACAAGAGTACGAGCTTCGTCCTTAAGTTTAGGGTCCTTAACATCCACTACCGACCCATCCTTATGATCGGCCGTTCCTTCTCCGAACGCGTCTTCCGGTACGTACTAAGGTACGTCACTTTCCAAGATAGGACATTCTCTCCGCCCATCATGGTACTCACGGTACCGCGACCGATACCCATGGGGCCTCAGGTCCTCTGTACCCACGTCAACCCAGACAGTCGACTTAACCAGTACATACTCTAATCCTTCCAGGTGAGGGTGTATGTGGAAGTGGTACTCTATCTCGCTCATCTCTTGGGGAATATCGAAATGCATGGCAGGATGAGGAGGTGGACGTGCTATCATCTACGAGCCTGAGATGGTTATACAATAACCATGAGACAACGTCTTAGCGAGTTCTACCCCCTAAGACCCAATTAGTAAACTAATACACTTAAGCTGCCTATGCACATACGGGTCAGAGGACTTATCTTGGCCTTAGATTCCACCTGCATATTAGCACAGTTCAATAGGCACCCAAACAATCACGTCACAGATTGATGTCTCGATCAATCGACCTAGTTGATTACATGTTAGTTGAACCACCTCTAGGTCCTTCCCATCCATACCACATAATGTTCCCAATAGTATGCCTAGTCACCAACTCACAAGTATTCTCTTGGGCGCGGTTTTCGTCAAATGACATACCAATCACCGACCCCGTGCATTCTCTAAGGCGCCATTTTCGCTGAGCCATGAGTCTTTTCTAAGGCGTCGTTTTTGCCAAGGTGATGTATGTAATAGACAATTCACATGCGTTCTTTCAGGCGTCATTTTCGCCAGTGATATACTTAATCATCAAACCACGAATGTCCATAAGTCACGTACATTCTCTCTTTCTGGCGCCGTTTTTCGCCAACGTGACGTATTAATCATGTCCAACAATATCGTACCTGATTGGTCTTAGCCAAGAATATTTCCAGCTCGCTCTCACAATTCTCTCTACTTTATAGCCCATCAGAGCATTACTAGTGCTATATTCCCATACTCGGCCATATACTAATCAATTATTCAATTCCAAACAATGTAGGAATAATTCCTAAAATTCCACAATCAATTTAATTCAACACAACGTAGAATTCAAATAAATAAACGGATTGCACCACGGCAATCGACATGAAATTTTGGTCGTCGGCTATCCCAGCCTAATTTTCGAAAAATAAATAAATAATTAATTCATTTTGAAAATTCATAAATAAATACTAAAAATCCAATTTAGGCACGTATCGCTTGATTGGAAGCCAAGACGAACCCAGAAATTACCGAGACCCGTTCAATAAATATTAGCACATATCTGTTGGCTAATGACTATGTCTATCCACCTAACATGCATCGTTAAGTCACTAATTTAATTATTCTAAAATAATCTAACCACCTAATTGCATTTAATTAACACTAATCAACCCCTAAGCATAATTAGCAAACTAAGTAGGGTTTAGTGAGCTAAACTCACCCGTTTAACGATCCACTCGGATCGAAACATCGGGAATGTTGCGGGGTACGTTTAACTCCAAAGCGGGCCTAGGGTTTGAAGCCTAGAACAACCTCAAATTGAGCCTTAAACCCTGCTGGAAACCCACAACAAAGGTTGCCGGTTGAGCTGCAAAACAGAAGGAAAACCGGTTGAGATGGGCGGCAAGGCTCGGGGAAAGATGGAGGGGTGATCTTGGGTCCAAACCGGTGGCTCCGGTGGCTTCCTCAGCCACTTGCAGCGGTTGAACAAGGGTTGGAATGGCTGGACAAGCCATTGGACGGTACGAGGAAGGCAAGCAGGGCACCGCGGGCCAAGTGCAGGTAGCGCGCACAGCGGATGGTGGTGCGGCTTGAGGCAATGACGGCGTCCAAGCGGTGGCGACAGCTTCGGTCTTCTTCCTCAGCTGCTGGTGTTGCATGAAGCAAGGGGGAGAGAGAGAATGGAGGTGGACGGTGGGTGAGAGAGAGCAAAGAGATAGGGATGAGGGAGAGGTGGGGGCCCTTGGCTTGATATTTTTTCACAAAATATCTCCAAGAATCAACCTAGGCCAAGCAAAATCCCTTGGCCTCCAATGATCCACCATTACACTCTCCAAGACTTCCCAATTGGTCCAAAATGGCTAGTAGGAGGGGGAGCTACGAATTTGGCTTCCATTGGCTTCAATTGGACACTTTTTTTTTTTGGTCAAACAATTGGACACTTAATTCTCCTTGAGTCAACCTCGTTTGGCTTTCATAATTTCAATTGGTCATCCATCGACCACCTTGACATTTTTCCTCACTTGTACATCCATCATGTTTCTCAAATTTACTATAAAAAAAACAATTATTGGCTTTTTTTCTGCACTAAAGCGACTCGGCGATGACTTTTTCCCAAAAAGTGTTGGTCGTCAGAAAAATCTTCTGAGATTGAGTCAATGTTCCTAGAATTTATTGTGACATGACAGGATTATCGGACTTGAATTCACAGTTAATTTCAACTTGGCGCGTTTTTAACGTGACCTAGATTACCAGGTAACTTTCAGAAATTTTTAAGTGCAAATGACCCGTGATCGATTTTTTTCGAGCCACTATGAACCCACTTGACTCATTGACGACTCTCGGTTGTCATGAAAATCTCAAGGATTCAAATACGGACATAGGGTACCAAAACAATAAGAAAATCAGTTTAGTGTCGGTCGACGAGAATTTTCTAATTTAGTGGTGTTACTCACGATTAGCCACACATCTCTGTCGAATCAGTCTATCTCTGATTTCAAATCGATTTTTAACTATGCCGTAATGGCTTCTAAGGATGGACATGGTCAAGAAGTCGATTCTTGGTCGAATTATCGAGTCTATTACCTTAAAATTTCTTAATGGCCTACCCAGACAGTCTAGTTATCTCAAAAATGATCAATTCTGAGAACAACCCTATAGACGTGTCAATGAAATGCCCGATTTATTCAGTAGAAGACAGGGTTGAAAATTTGGGATGTCACATAAAGAAGCTATTTCCCTTGAATGTGTGCATCATGAACGATGTTACTCGAGATATTGTTTACTTTGGTTCATCCCATACCAAATTTTATAAACTTGTCTTTAGGCATACAAGTACACACTTTCCCATGAGGTCACCATCCCAAGTAGCACTTTCACTTGAGCATGCTTAAAATTGAAGTTCCAACCCTAAACATGGTCAAAAGTTCATTTTCAGAGTTACTTATATTCGACGTGGCATTCAGTCCTCCCTACCTCCACTTGCCATCCTAGAAGCTTGCTCAAAACTACTTGTTATTCGAAGCCTCTCACTTAGTCATCACTCCCAGCCCTCGTCAAACTAGGTTATTAGAAATTGACTCGGTGACAAGGTTGTTCCCATGCTTTCAACTCGATAACTAATGGATTTGAGTGATAAAACCCTATGTCTCGATTTCTCTTTCTCGCTTTTACTCTCTATTTCCTTGTTATTGTGCTCCTAATCCTAACACTATACTAGTTCCCCTCTGTATAGTTAATTAGTTATGGTCATCCTTCTGGTTTGGGTTATCAAAAATAGAAAAAACAAAAGAAGCTAATTGATAGTGTTGTATTTCATTGTCCATGGTCGCATTGTTATGAAGAAGGAAAATAAAAAGTTCTATGCAGAAATATCCAAACTCATACAACTGCACAATAAAAAAAACCAGTTATTAATTCTAGTTTGACATGTTTTTAATGTGAGGTGATTCAGTTTAATTTCTGTCGATTGTGAATCACTTTTGATTGTAAGCAACAATGAATTCCAGATTGACATTAATTAATTTGAAGTAATTCAATTTAAGCTTTTTAAGTGTGTTTTTGGCGGTATTGGAGACGTGTGCAATGGTGGTTTGCATCAGATCAAAGTTCACACAACTTTTCTGTCATTACAACCAGATCAATCGTGGGATGAGAGCCAATGGATGATCAAGTTGCGATTAGTAGTCTTTTTGGCGATGGAGTTCCATGTCAAAGGCTTAACAATGTGGAAGCGATGAAAATATGTGACTTGGAGGAGGGAGAAGTCTTTCATTCATGCGTAGAATGCATAATGAAAGTATTCGGTGGGATTTATAATAACAGTGTGAAATCAAGAGAAGAAAATGAGATTCTAGCAGTGGATGAAGATAACCATAGTTTTCTCGATGCTCTTGAAACATGGGGAGAAAGGCAACCCACCAATTCCTCACCGTGTTTGAAATTAGACAATGGGTTTGCCTTTTCTCTATATTATTGTGACCCAACTTTCTCGGTTCGTGGAGACCAATAATGGTCATAAACAAATGAAGTAAATGGAAAGTTAGCAGCGAAGTCAAAAGCACAATAGTGCAAAGTAATACCTACACGAAACAGCTGTGAAACATTGTAGAATAGCTTTAGCTTTTCCCAGGGTGGAAAAAGTCAAGATAGAAATAACCAGGTAAATGCGACACTTCTGGTTTCTTTATGTTGGAATATCTCCTACATTGAATGCAACAAAATTTCATTGCCTTTAATTCAATGTGTTCGGAATCTCTGAATGTTAGCCCTAGTCTGTTAAAGAGTGTGCTGGGTTCTGAGGAAAGACTAGTTGACGTTGAGTCTTGGATGGTAATTGGACCATGGCAATCGTATAGATATTACTGAGAATGTTTTATGGCACTTATATCCGTTGTTGAGGAGACAGATGATTTTAGTGATTTGGCCATTAACTGGCATCAAATTTAATGGAGTGCACCAGAAAAGCATTTATCTTTGTGATCGTGTTACCATTCTAGGGTTATTTTTATAGAATTTAGTTTTGTGAGTTTTTGCTTGTCAAAGAAGATTATGCCTAGTGTTTTTTCAGTTTAAAGACTATAGTGCTTATCGATTTGTGGCTTATGGTGATTAACCAACATGAAGAGCAAATACTTTGTAGGCCAATTTATCACAATAACAATTGAGGTTTGTTCTATTCTTTTGATGTTTGACTTACCACCGCTCCCATCTAGTAAATACATGTATGTAATACAAACGTTAAGCACAAAAACGAAGTTCTCTAAGTAAATGAACTTGCAGCATTTTACTAGAAAAGTTAATACGTTGGAAACCATAAACTTTTCACTGCATTTACAAGCTTGTTAACGAGAAGCAAAGTTGTTCTAAACATTTTTCTCAGCTTCATTGGTTCCCTAAGAAATGAACCCGGATAAGAGAGCTCACAAAGGCTAATTTACTTATCTACTTGATAAAGAGCACGTCAGTCAGACAAGCAAAAACCCAGATGCATCCACTCATTTATGTTCAATGAGAACTAAAGAGGTCAAAAACACCGAAACAAAACAAAAGAAAGTTCATCTGATAATGGAAGGTCCAAATTGTGCGATATTGACTCTTACTGGCCTTCAACACGTTTAGACTATTGCCAACATAAACAAGCATGCTTCCCCTTTGGAGGGAACCAAAAAGTCCATGGTATTCCCACACAACTTCCCAATAGATGTGGTCAATATGCCAAGGCACGCACAACACAACACATGATTAAATTTTTGTCTTTTCCTTTTGAAAACGTGTGTTCAAAATTCCCGCGGATACTCAAGATTCGGAGCAGTAACAAACGCCGCGATCCGCGGTCCCACGTACTAATTCTTGGAAACTCAGAAACTCTGAAAGAACAGTTCACAAGGAGACCACTACAGTTAACGAAGAGGTGTCGTTTCTTGCATGTTTACCCCTTTCATACTTCCCCAATTACTCAGAATCTGGAGCTTTAATTTTTTCTCCTTTTTTTGGGTTTCTAGTACTTTAAATTTAGAAGGTCGACCGGAGTTTGACTCATGGAGAGGGAGAGTACCTCAAGTACTAATACTCTCAAAACTGTTCATGTTTTGATGGTTAAGGGAGTTTTGAAAATTTTCCCTTTTGTAATTTCTTTTATGTAAGTGCTCTTTTATGACGCAAACTAAAAAATACTGAATAATAGAATGTAAAAGAAAAATAAAAGAAGAATATCTTTTAAGATATAATGGAAGGTCCAAAAAAAAATTTCAAGGTGGGAGATTACAACAAAAGGAAAAGTTTGTCTATTTTGAGAAATTTAAAAAATGCTAATCTGAGAACTAAGTGTGCAAAGGAGAAGTGTATAGATGTGTTTTTGCCAAGGGGGAGGGTTAATGGGTTTAAATCAGATGCATCAAGGGAGTAAAACTGTAATGATAAAGTTAATGCGGTTGCTGCTTGTGGAAGCTGGATACTTGTGGTGTCTCCCAGCAACGTCTCCCAATGCCAGTTAGTCTGCTCAGGTGCATTGGAGGAGGACTTCTTCAAAGAATTTTTCTGTCAATAGTGCATGGAGTAGCATTAGAACTCATGCAAGAAAGGCTCGTGGGCACAAGCTAATGTGGATTACACCTAACACACCCAAGCATAGCTTCATATGCTGGCTTGCTATCTTGAATAAGCTCCCAACTTGGAGATAGATTGAACAGATGGTAAATATGAAAGCAGTTAGTTATAGTGGATTCCCTTTAGGATGCAAAGATAATTAAAAGGTCATGTGTTATCTTATTCCATATATAAAATTCCATCATTAAAGAGCGCGAAGATGTATCTTATTTTTAGATTTTACAATTGGTGACTTAGATAAGTTATTCTAAATCAATTACTTAGATATGTAAATTCGGAAGCATGAGCATGCAAGCAACGCGTCTTGAACCTATGCATACATCACAGATAAGAATGAAGAACCGGAGTGCGAAGATGTTTCGGAGGCATTGAACGAGGAGGCAAATCATTTTCAAAGACGAGTCAAACGACTTCTCGTATAATCAATTGAAATTCAATTATGAAACGTGCTTGTTTTTCATGATGACGTTGGCACAGGGAAAGAAATCCAAATTTGCGGACGTCATCCATGTGTTCAGAAACAATTCATATATTAAAGGCAACCATCTCTGCCTTGCGTACGGCAAGTTTGAAAGCGAACTCGACCTGTTTGCCCTACCACAAACAAAAATATAAGAAAGAAAACCTTTAGTCCACAGCCAATTTCGAGAGAGTACACGGTCAGAAGAGGAAGCAATACTTCTTCGTGTTATATATTAAAAATATATATATATATATATATATGCATGAATTGCTATTTAATCGATACATTAGGATCCTCTAACATTATGAGATAAAGTTTGTTCAACGGTTGAGGATTATTGTAGTAGGAGATTCTGATTTACTGCAACAATCAGAGTGCAACACATTTTGTCAAAACTTAATTGTATCATTAGCAAACAACATATATTGATGTCAATTATAATTTTTTACCTGAGATTGTGTCAGAAAGATTTGCATTCATTGAGAAAGTGCAACATGGTAGTTAATTTGGCAGACATGCCAATGATCCTATCACATTGATCAAGTTCCAATACTATTCGGACTTGGTCAGTGTTTGAAGTGGATGAGAAGCCTAGATGGGCTTGGGAGAGACAATGACTGATCAATGATCGATGAGGATGAAGTTGGACTTCTCTATCATGGTAGAGGTTTGTTGATTATGGGTCAAAAATAATTTTGATTGCTCTGAAAACTAACCCAAAATTGAATCGCAAGGAACATGGGCCACATTAGTAAAGTCCACAACTGGACTCTTGCCAATGAGAAATTGGGTAATGGAAAAAGGAAAATTAATCACAAGACTTCTTTCTTTATTGAAGATGAAGTCCATGTTGGCGAGAACATGAGAAAACTCCTTTCTTTGTGCTTAATTTTTGTGGGTTTATATTTAATTTAAGATTGTGAAATAGTTATGAGTGGGTGCGACTAAGTGATTCAAGTCTCATCTCTACAGATTATAGTGGAACCATCTCATTGATCTCTCCCTTAGTAGTATGTACACCTCTGAACCACACAATCCTTTGTGTTTAAATTTTATTTCTGCAATTAATATCTTGCCCAGATCATTTAATTTGTTCATGCTTCCATGTTATTTGTGATAAATCACATATAGAAATATAAAGACTTGATATGATTCCCACGTACAAAGTACAAGGTTTCATGCCCATGCATTTCTTAGCTTGTGATTGATTTTGACCACTTGACATTCATACAATGAGCTTATTGTATCACACTTTCTTGATATTGCAATATATACTAATGGATTAAGGTTTATTTGGAATTCTCAAGTTCTATCTTTTTCATATCCAATCTTCTGTAACATGATAAGTCAGCTCAAAGTTGGCTTTCAAAGACTAGATGTTGAAAGCAAAATCACTCATGTTTGGGAAGGACTTTTACTAAGTGTTGATTTGGCATTTTTTGTTTAGAGTATTTAACTTTCATTCAGTTTTGCAACTGCACCAGCCTTTATACAATTCTTCAATCCATCCATGCGAAACATGGATCAGCCAGCTGGAGAATTTCGTCCCATATTGTCAATTCGTAATTCAATGTTTGTAGTCAGTCTCGTGCAGAGAATTATGTTGAGAATTCGATGAATTTCTGGTTCCCGTGAACTAGAAAGAAGCTTTACTGACCAAAAAAAAAAAAAAAAAGAACTAGAAAGAAGCTTCAAGTTAAGAGTTACTAGTGGGAAAAGACAGAAGATATTTCGAAAGAATGTCAATTTAGTAGTTTTTGCCACCTAAGTATAAATAACGACAACATAGATAGGACATGCACACGGGCGATGAAATTAGTTGGGAATCAAAGTGATTGACCGAGCACCATTCACATCAATGAAGTTTCCGACGAAGGAGACAAATAGAGAGAGAGAGAGAGAGAGAGAGAGAGAGCACCGTTCAAAGTTCATGCATTTTGCAGAGAACTCAAAAGCACATGTGGGAAATTAGGGTTTTGGGTACACGTCATTGCTGGTGCCATCATTTATGGATTATTGTAGCGACAGTGCTGCATGAACTCGTCAAACAAAATATTGTAATCGAGATTAATATGCTGCTAGTGGTTTTTTTTTCCTTCATTACTCTTCAAGGTGTATTGGTAGGGTTGGGCCTTTTTATCAAGAGTTGCGTCTTTCATTCAAGTAATATGTCTACTCATATAAGAGTTGCATCTTTTCATGTTCCAAGACTATTCATTCAAAAAGTTATATTCTTGAATCTATTTTAGACCAATAATCACGTGCCAATGAAAAATCAAAATCTTTATTACTTGTAACGTGCATGGCTACCTATTAGTAACATCGAATTTATATATATGAAGAATAATTGTCAGACTCACTGTACTAGACAAAGCTAATCGATCAATTGAATCGGTCCGTACTTATTATCTAAATAATAATAATTAAACCATTTTTAATTTAAGAAAAAAAAACTCGAGCTAGTCCTAACTCAACCAGCCTAGACCAGTTAATTCGATTGGAGCCATTTCTTCTACAATTGAGGCTAGCATGGAAATTCCAGACCCGGCCCATTTTAATTTAAGAAAAAAAAAACTCGAGCAGCCTGGACCAGTTAATTCGATTCGAGCCATTTCTTCTACAATTGCGGCTAGCATGGAAATTCCAAACACGGCCCATTGGGGTCGAGCCGAAAAAAGTGCCTTGAGGCCCCACTTGCCTGACCCGTGCTCATGTACATGTCTTTTACAATTAATTCATGACACACCATATTGGAGAAAAAAATTAACGAGTTTCACAAATTCTAGTGTGAATCTGAATTTATTTTCAAGGATTCTTGAAATGTAAAGCTTGATTGAGCAGAATGAATCTAGGAGATATTTACTCTTCAAAATATTTAACTCGGGACGCTAACCTATTACTATAGCGACTGAAAATTTATTCAATGAAATTTATCCAGGACATACATACACTGATGGTTCATTTTAGTCATTAGATCATGCCGTTGCCACAAGGACGCAAAGTTATTCAAGGAATCTGGTACAGTGAACTAGGTCCATTTATGCACTGAATTCATGCGGTAACGCCTCCATGCTAGCAGGGTGCTCGAAATTACTTGGTGGAGAATAAAAAAAATTACTGAAGTTGAGGATAAAAACAAATATCTGGGAGATAGATACAAACTTGGAGATTTGTTAGGATTAAAGGTGAACCTAAAAAGTAAATCATTGGATAAAACTCGTACATGAGCATACGACGTTGCTTAACCTCATGCAAGCTTCACCTAAGTACAAAAATGTATATTCAGAATTAATAGTGTGTCCATGTAAAAAGCAAGCTTTTGGATATTGTATTTGTAGGTTAGAGTAAGCACCGCAAAATGGTGAAGTAAGGCCTTGGGATATTAAGAAATAAAGTGTAAAGCAACATGTCATGCCTCGATCCTCGGGCACGCACCCATCCCTCACCTTGGTCGATTAATAATGTGCGATATCCCAGGACTATGTATCGCCGACCCTTTCAATTTATTATGCATATGCGGAAGCGGTTACAAATCCCCAGACAATAAAACAATGGGATAGAAAAGCAGGCCATAATTTTCATATTGAAATTCACAACCACACTTTTATTAACAGTACAACTCATAGTATATTTACAATACTATTTACAGCAAACAAGTCTCACACCTATCTACACTAAGACAGGGTTCACAAAAGGGATGGGGTCTCAATCCACATCCGGGTTGTACTCAAGATCCCTCTCTGGATCATCTTCTTTCTTCAAAAATCTTTCTCCTCCTCAGGATTCACGTCAGTGCTCTCCTTCTCAAGTTCCTCCTCTTTAGCTCTTACTCAGGGTCCTGAAATGATGTCCCACAACTGGGATGAGACTACGTCTCAGCAAGTTCTACCCCCTAAGACTCAATTAGTAAGCCAATACACTATGGACTGCCTAAACACGCACAGGTCAGAGGACTTACCTTGGCCTCAAGCTCTACCTGCAAATCGGTATAATTTATAATAGGCACCCAACTACTCATAACAAATCGAACTAGTCGATTACATGTCATAGAGCACACATGCATTCTCTAAGGCATTAATTCACCAAAGTGATGCATCAAATCATCGAGCCCACGTGTCTCTTCCAAGATGCCTCACTTAATTCCCTGGGCCCACATGCATTCTCTAAGGTACTCGTTCACCAAAGTGATGCATCAATTCACCGAGCCCACGTGCCCTTTTTACGATGCTTGGGGCCACGTGCATTCTCTAAGGCACTTGTTCACCAAAGTGATGCATCAAGTCACCGATCCCACGTGCCCTTTTAGATGCCACACTGATTCACCACTCCACCATCAATACTAACAATCGCTACCCAATCATTTTCCCATCACATAATTGAAATCAGCCAATTAGGAACATGTCCTAAAATTCACAATTTAAATCAATTCCACATAAATTAAAGCTCAATTAAATAAACAGACTGCACCATGACAATTAGCACGAAATTCCGGTCACCGGCCATCTCGGTTGAATTTCCGGAAAAATAATTAATTAAATAATTAATTTCGAAAATTAAATAAATAAATATTAAAAATCCAATTTAGGCCCGTATTGCCTGATTGGAAGCCGAGATGAGCCCGGAAAATTACCAAGACTCGCTCAATAAATAACATGGCATGTTTACTTGCTAATGTCTATTTCTAACCACCTAACATGCATAATTAATTCTCTAATTTAATTTATCTAAATTAATCTAACCACCTAATTGCATTTAATTAAATCTAACCAACCCTAATATAATTAACAAACTAAGAAAGCATTAGTGAGTAAAACTCACTTAGCAAAAGCGGGAACCGAATCACCACAACGGCGACGCGACGGCAGCCAAAATCGGATTTTCGGCGACACCGGCGGGCTTGGGCCGGGCCTTGACCTTGGCCCAACAAATCTCAGCCCAACTGAGATTGGTCTTGCTTTTGGGCCAGACCCAAATTGGATTGGGCCTGCCGCGAAGATGGGCTTGAATTGCCAAAATCTTGGGCCGAAGACTGCTGGTTTGGACCAAGCTTCACTCGGGCTGAATTGCTGGAATGGGCCGACTTGCTGGGCTTCGAAAGTTAATTTCCTGGAGATGGGCCGCTCAAAGAAGCAGCAAGGCCGAAGCTGGAATCTTCGCTGGCTGAGGACGCACAAAGCCGCGAGAATCGAGTTGCTCGTAGATGCGAGTACTGGGATTCTCGGAGGTGTTGGGCGGTTGAGATTGAGATAGCTGCGAGGTCAACTGGAGGAGTTTCGGTGAAGAAGAAGTTGACTTGAGTAAGCTGTGACGATGGCAAGTGGCAGCACGAGGGATTCTTGAGTCTTCGGTGGAAATGAACTTCCGCTGTGCTGGATGTGTGGAGACGCAAGCTGCTTCGGTGGCTTCGCCGAAACAAAATGTTGTGGTCGGCCAAATGAAAAAAAATGAAGACTCGGCAGGAGCTTCCTTCGGTGATGGACGAAGTAATGGGAGGAGACGTCCCCACGTGAAGCCTTCCTCAAATTGAAAATCTTCAGTCAACAAAATGGCAAGAAGGAAGCAGCTTCGGTGGACAGCAGAACCTGGTGGATTCGTGGAGGTGGTCAGCAAAAAAAGGACTTCGCTTGCGGTAAAATTGACCGAACATGTGGCAGCTTTAATGGACGTTGGCCAAGTAAATAAAAGAAATAGGGATGTTGGCTTCAACATGGAGGGGATGGGCAGAAGACTTGAGGCGTTGATTCAAATTGGTGGAGAATCGGTGGTCTTCACGGATTGAAGAAGCTGAAGAAGTGTTGGCGTGAGGATCGGTCCACAAATGAAGGTGGAGAACTTCAGTGACGCAACTTCTCACGCAAAGAAGATGGAGGCCGGCCGGACGTGCTCGAGAGGTTTTGAAGAAAATGCCCAAAAGTCACAAAATATCTTGATTCAATTAAAGCTTGGTTCCCTCTTTGGCCTACAAGCTTATCCTCAAGTCCCCTAATACTTTCCAACTAATTTTCCACCAAAACAATCTAAATTGAAACAAAAAATCTCATCCTCTTGCCAAAACCGAATTTCACCACTTTAGATTTAATTTCTTCACTCAATTTCCCAAATTGAGATCCAATTCCAATGAAGAAAATCTCGAATAATATTCTGTAAGTCCATGACACTCAAAGGCTCGGCCTGGAAGTCCAAATTTCCTTTAATTTGGCCTCTCCGAATTTCTATCGATTTTCCACGGTGTCCGCAACGATTTTCCGTAAAAGTCTCGGAATCTCCGAAAAATCTTTGAGACTGAGTTGACACTCCTAGAATTTATTGTGATATGGCCGAAACTTCAATTTCTAAAATCGGACTCGAATTGGCGGTTAATTTCAATTCGACACGTTTTTAGAGTGACCTAGGCTACAGCGTAACTTTCAGATATTTTTAAGTGCAATTGATTCGTGGTCGATTTTCTTTGAGCCACTATGAACCCACTCGACTCATTGGCGACTCTCGATTGTCGTGAAAATCTCAATGATTCAATTACGGACACAGGGTATCAAAACAATAAGAAAATCAGTTTAGTGCTGATCGACATGAATTTTCTAATTTAGTGGTGTCACCCACGATTAGCCACACATCACTATCGATCCAGCCTATCTATGATTTCAAATCGATTTTTAACTATGCCGTAATGGCCTCTAAAGATGGACACGGTCGAGAAGTCGATTCTTGATCGAATTCTCAAGTCTTTTGCCTTAAAATTTCTAATAATTTCCCCAGATGGTCTAGTTATCTCAAGAATGATCAGTTATGAGAATAGCCCTATAAACACGTTAATGAAACGCCCGATTCAATCAGAAGGAAACAGAACTGAAAATTCGGGATGTCACACAACACGTTTTATTTCAATACGATACCTGCACTGTATTTGTTGAGAAAGAGGTATGATTTTATTAAGTACATATCTCTTCAAATTCAGCGTTGTAAACATCAATGGGAAAATAATGTGTAGTACTGGCATAGCACTTATTTTGATTGGTTCGTTAATATGACATTCCAAATTTTCGATTCTGTTTCCTTCTGATTGAATCGGGCGTTTATTGTCGTGTTTATAGGGTTATTCTCAGAACTGATCATTCTTGAGATAACTAGACTATCTGGGGAAATTATTAGGAATTTTAAGGCAATAGACTTGAGAATTCGACCAGGAATCGGCTTCTTGACCGTGTCCATCTTTAGAGGCCATCTCCGCACAGTAAAAATCCATTTGAAATCAGAAATAGACTGGATCGATAGTGAAGTGTGGCTAATCGTGGGTGACACCACTAAATTAGAAAATTCTTGTCGACCGGCACTAAACTGATTTTCTTATTGTTTTGGTACCCTGTGTCTGTATTTGGATCCTCGGGATTTTCATGACAACCGAGGGTCACCAATGAGTCGAGTGGGTTCATAGTGGCTCAAAGAAAATTGACCACGGGTGAATTGCACTTAAAAATATCTGCAAGTTACCCGGTAGCCTAAGTCACGCTAAAATTGAAATTAATCGCCAATTCGAGTCCGATTTCAGAAATCGAAGTTTTGGTCATGTCACAATAAATTCTAGGAGTGTCGACTTAGTCTCAGAAAATTTTTCAGAGATTCCAAGACTTTTGCGGAAAATCGTTGTGGACGCCACGGAAAATCAAGAGAAATTCGGATTGGCCGAATCGAAGAGATTTTGACTGTCAAACCGAGCTATATTACGAAGGGGACCTGTAGGAATAGTATGGACTTTTTCTACTTCAAAATCGGACGTTGAAGTTGGGAAATTATTGAAGAAATTGAAGACCAAAAATTGGGAAATTCGGAATTGGCAAGGGCAGCAATATTTTGGCATCATTTTGGATGATTTTGTGGATTTAATTGGTTAGAAAGTATTATGGGGGACATTAGAGATTAGTATGAAGGCTTTAGGGGACAAAGCATTCAATGTAATGGATTGAGCTTGTTGACTTTTGGTTCCTTCTTTTCTAGCTGCCCCAGCCGAGCACTCCTCCTTCATGCGTAGCTCCCCTGGCCCAGCTATCTTCTGCTTTTGCGTTTGTTTCAATTCATTACCACCGAACGATCTCTCTCTCTTCGTCCAACGATCCACTGAACTGCTTGCTACCAATCCACCGTCTTCGTATCTTCTTTTCCCTGCCCCAGAACGTCGACCGAACGGCCATCATCAACGCCGCAACTCCTCTGCTAGCTATCGCGACCAAATTTTCGGGGTGAACCACCTAAAATTAGGCTAATGGATTGCTAAGCCTAAACTTAACTCGGACTCTCCCAAGCCCATACCAACTCGTGACTTAGGTTCAAATATCTAGCATGCAAAAATGAGTCGCCATTAATCAGTTTACGGTAGGTCGATTAGACACCTAAGTAAAATAATAGAAGAATCATTTTACTTCTATGAACCAGAGACTTTGAATATAGGAACTTGGTTACACTAGTCTATCCTAGTGCCCTTTCGGTACCTTTCTATTTTATTTCGAAAAAATGTTTTGTAGGTAGCTTAAATTGATTTTAATTCACTTTCTTAACATGTGAGATGTTCATGTAGGTGCGCAAACCACCGATTTAACACTTAAGAAAACAAATAAAATAATGCAGGACTTACCTCAAAGCAGCAAAAGCATCTGCGTTGTTAAATCAGAATTCACATCAGCAATCCTAGAGATGATTTCTAATTAACAAGAAATCACTCAATTTTTGCTTTCACTTTTTAACGAGAATATAGTCCATATGCAATACAATGCTTCTAATCTAATATGAAATAATATGGCATGTATGAATGATTAAAAAAACTAATGATTTTTTAATGAACATGCAATAATTAAATATGCAATCTAAATTAATCAAAATGACCTAATTCTAATGACGTGCAATTTCTAATTAAATGAACTTAATAAAAACTAAATGACGTGCATTCCATGATGTTATTTAACGAAAATTCGTAATTAAAATCACTTAAAAATGAAAATCAAATTAAAGTGAAATACTATCTATTCCAAATGCTTTATAAACATGCATTTAAAAAAAAAAAACCTATCATGCAATTTATCTAAAAATCTATCTAGACCTAAAATTCAATTTTTATCTAATATGCAATGACGTGCAAAGAATGCCCTAATTCTATTTTTTTTTTCATTTTTTTAAAGACATTTGAAATTAAAAATAAACATGCAATTCATATAATAATAGAATAATAAAAAAAACTAACATCCTAAATGAATGCACTTTTTCTTTTCTTTTTTCATGATTCAAAATAAAATCCCTATTCTAAACATGCAAGATAATTAAAAAAAGAAACAAACCTAATCTAACTCAAATTTTTTTTTTTTGGGATTTTCTCCTTTTATGGAAATAAAACTAACTCAAACACCACGACATCAAATCAAACAAGATAAGATTGATATTCAAAAATTGGCAAACCATATCTCGCGCATGAGATCGGGTTGTCTAATTTTAAAATTAAATCGCGAATCGAATCTCGGGCATGAGATCGGATTGTTGATTTTTGCAAGGGATTGCGAGTCGGATTTCGGGCGTGAAAATCGGACTGACAACCCCTAATTTGGGGGGCACTTTCATGTTGGAATCTCAATCAAACATTTAAGAGTAATTCTAAAAAAAACAAAAAAACAAATGAAAATAATATAAAAAAAATAAATAAAAAGAAAAACTACCTAATTGATTTCCCTTTTTCATTTTTGTTTTTCTTTTGTTTTTTTCCTGTTTTCCTTCCCCAAACATGGTTCGTGGGTCTCTAAGACGATGGGTCACTGAAGGGGCGGGTCACCGGAGCTTTGGCGAGGAGGCTCGAGCGGTAGTTGGTGACGCAGCGAGGAGCAGCAGAAGACGGCCTCACTCGGGCTCGAGCAGAGGGCAGATTGGCTCGGCAAGGGTGGCTAGTCATCGTGGATGGGAACCGAATCGGCAAAGCGCTGCTGTGGGCAGGGGTGCGGTTGCAAAGTTGCAGTTACTGGTGTAGAGGCGGCTTCGAGCAACAGGGGACACTGGGTCGTGAGATCTGTGGGTGTCGGTGGAGATGCAAAGCGCGAGCGGAGGCGAGATGAATCGGTGATGGTAGCTACTAGCGTCGCAAGGCGGAGCTGTTGGGCTTCACGAATGACGTTAGGTCAGTCGAGATCAAGGCGGAGCTTCGGACGAAACGACGGGTCGATGATCGGACGCACTGTAGGCACGACGGGCTCTCGGGGTGGCTCGATTCAGTCGTCGCAAGAGGCGAAATCAGCTCAAACTTCAGATCTGGTGGCAGGGTAGCAGGCGGCGGTGCTCGGCGGTGTGAGTTCGGCAACAAGGAGAGGCTTGTGGCTCGCGAGGGCACCAAGGACAGAGATGGGTCGCCCCTTCATAGGGGCACGGGTAGACGGAGACGGGTTGCAGGGCTTCGGCTCCGGGTAACAGCAGGCGGCGTTGGTACGCAACAGTGACAGCGCGGCATCGAGGGCGAAAGGCCGGGCGCGAGTGCGCCGGTGGGCAGATCAGGCGGCAGGGGTGGAGCTCCGGGTAGCACCAGGCGGAGTGGCGCACAATTGAGGAACAGCAACAAGTGAGAGAGATGATGAACAGTACAAGTCCAATCACCCCCCTTTTCACTTTTACGCCCCCTGTCTCCGAATCCTTTCTCTCTTGTCACTTTTTGCTTTTTTCACTTTTGTGTTCTTTTTTACCCAAAAAAACAAAAGCCAAGCAAAAAAACCCCCCGTTCTCTCATGTGCATATGCTTTTTATAGGGAAAATTTAGGATTTCAATTTCTTTTTTCGAAATCAACATCCGCAATATCTTTTCACAAATTTTTCACCTATTGATAACGATTCAAGATTCCGATAAGATTATTCTTTAATTCCAAATCTTGCAAAGGTAATCCGCAATATTTCGTCATATCTACCCAAAAATTCATCATATCTCGGAAAAATTTTGAATTTCTAATTTCTCACAAGATAATTTCTAATCATTTAAAAATAGGCTTGGCCAACTAATTTGAACCCATTCGCCACCCATTCAATAAAAAGCAAAAATGCAAATAAAAAATAAATGCAACTTAAATCTATATGCTATGCAATTAATAAAATTAACCCTTAATTTTCTATGCAATAAAATAAATAAACTAAATTGCCAAAATTTAGGTGTCAACAGCTGCCCCTCTTTGAAGGTGAGCTCATAGAGGTTGCTTTCAAAGACAAATTGAAACCTAAATTTTGACCATGCACAATGCATTGAATGATTTGATTTTTGATTTTTGATTTTCCATTTTTTTTAATAATGAATCCCATTTTAAAATGCAATTTATATGATGCATGGAAATGCTAATGCAAATGCATGATGTGAAATGAAAGAACGTACCTGCAATTACTTACCAGTCAGCGTGGTAAAGCATTATGAGGTACCTGATAAATCCCCATTTACTCCACAAGTACCCAACTCTCACTCAGGCTTCTTGAAGAGTGTAACAGGTAATAAATTGAGACATTGAGATTGGGAAGAACATTCACATCCAAAGTGAAATGTTCAACAAAAAGAAATGAGACATCCAGATCCAGACTGAGATGTCAAGAAGTTTTTTTTTTTTTTTTAAAGGCTTGAAATACTTAAATCTAGACTAAGATATAACGAGAAAGCTCGAAAAACATTCACATCCAGAGTGAAATATTCAATGAAAAGAATCAAGACATCCGGGTCCAGACTGAGATGTTAAGAAATTTGAAGCTCGAAATACCTAGATCTAGACTAAAGTATAACGAGGAAGGTCGAAGAACATTCACATCCAGAGTGAAATGTTCAACAAAAAGAATCAAGACATCTGGGTCTAGACTGAGATGTCAAGATTTTTAAACTCGAAATACCTAGATCCAAACTAAGGTATAACGAGGAAGGTCGAAGAATTGTTTTCCTAGGACCGGTATCATTCTACCGTCGCCTAGTATAGCAGTGTTTGGTTGTGTCTAGGACTCGTGTCATTCTGCGGTCACCTAAACAGGGATTTGCCTTCCAGAACTCGTACCATTCTTTGGTCGCTTGAATAGGGAAATAAATGTTGTCTATGACCCATATCATTCTATGGTCGCCTAAACGAGGATTCAATTTCCAGGACCCGTACCATTCTACGGTCACCTGAATAAGGAATAGGTGTTGTTGAGGACCCGTACCATTCTACGGTCGCCTGAATGGGGAAATTGCTTTTTTACGACCCGTACCATTCTACGGTTGCCTGTTAGAGTAATAAATGTTGTTTAGGATCCGTACCACTCTACGATCGCCTAAACAGAGGTTTTGCTTGGCTAGGACCCGAACCATTCTTCGGTTGCCCGCCTAGCATTGCAATCCAGAGAAAAATCTTTGGGGACAACTCAATCGAGTGTCAATGTATTCAAAAAGGGAATACCTGTGCAACGACCAATATTTAAGGTATGAATAGAGATACACTTACCTAGTGACATCTCTGCTCCTAGGGGATATGTCTCTTTTAAAACTTGGTTATAGGAGAGGTAATATGCATTTAGAGTCACAGACATGCATCAATTCAAGTGAGGTTCATGCGTGATGATTTCTACCAATCTTGCATCACCTAATTTCCATTGGGGAGGATTTCAAAAGAATATTCCAATCTGAACAAATGAGTGTCATGGATATGTCAAATGAGAGATCATTCGGTTTGAAATGACTTTTCACTCGTCCTCATTAAAATGGCTATATCATCCTGTCCTTTGATGCAAGATTTTGACATCATCATGTCAAACAAAGGTCTGAGTAATCTCGCAAGTGGTACGACCTTACCAATCTGAGAGGTCTTTAACAGGGACCGTAATATAGGCTTGGTCAACGGCTTAGCAAAGGGGACTCTTTGAGTCGAGGCTATTGAAAAAAAATGAGTAATATTCTGCAATCATCTTTGGGTTTACAAGTTAAGAAACATGCGAAATGAGGCAGAAATCGTCTTATTCACACTTCCTCGAGCGATGCTTTCAAACATATGAACTTTTACGTTAATTCAAGTGCCCTAATTTGAAGAGACTTTGCAAGGGATGTAACGTAGGCTTGGTTCATGGGTTGAGAAGCGAAAGGATCATTAAGCTCAAAAAGTGTTTAGGGGGTCAAAGTTGGTGATCATCTTGACATCTCCAATTTTCTTCTTTACCATTGAAGATTTTTTCACATCACAACTCCATTGATTGCAATAGCATTTGAGTGTTTTTTTAGTACCGCCTTGTGGAGGATTCGACTCAAGTGTTTGATGATTTTTTTTCTTTGTAGGCATTGGCCTTGCTTTTACTAGGCACATTGCTTTTTCATGCCCCATTTTTTTTTTTTTTTGCACTTACTTTCTTTAGACTTGCACAACCTCCATGTTTTATCGGCATTGTAAACCATGCTACTCAAATGGTTTGTTTTTCTTGCCTTGCCTCGGTGTGGGAGATGATCACCAACTGGGTTTAATGTGAAATGAATTCATAGGCTCAAGTGGCTATGCAATGGATAAAGTGTATAGGATAGAGAAAGAACTGCTCTTCGTCGTCCTAAAACACTTCAAATTATCGTATAAGTTACACTGCGAAAGCAATACTCGAAGATTGATGCAAGTGTGAGTACGAAAATTCCTATCATTCATTTCAAATTTGTCCCAATGTGGGATGATCATTGATAGGGATTATTTAAAGAAGCTCTTCATGTGTGTGGGCTCAAAGGGCTAAACAATGGGTATACCTATAGTGTTTTGGTAGAAGAAAAAAAATTGCCTTTCATCACCTCGGTTAACGTACCCTTTGCAAGATCACCATTTTCCTTGCGGACATGAAAATTTTCCACACAACTCACTAGGGGTTGGTGTATGAAAAAGTGTATGAATAAGGCTTGCCTTTTGTCATTCCAAATTATCCCATTTGACACATTTAATTTATCTCACACAATTCATCAAGGAAAACATGCAAGATTTGCAGCAAATATGAACAATTCAACTCATTGAAGCAATTTATTTATCTAAAAAATGTTTGCAGTTCAAAACATGACATGGCAAATTCAATCATGGGTAATTCTTCTTGACAGCATTAGAACTAACAAAAGTGAAAAACTCACGACCATCCATTTCCACTTGGATCAAGGCACCTGTAGAAAGTACCTTCCTCACCATATATGGGTCGCTATCATTTGGAGCAAACTTGCCCCTAGAATCTGGAATTGGATTGGACCATTTTCACACCTTTACATACCATAAAATCGTCCCTGAAATAGAATGTAGATGGATAAAAAAAACAAACAAGGTAAAACAGATTTTTTTTTTTTTTTGAAAAGCAATTGGAAAAGCATTTAAAAAAAAAAAATTGACAATGAGAACGCATGATGAAGCCCAGGCCTCAGAATTCTCCTTGGATTTTTCTTTTTGTTTATTAGCTGGATATCATCACCGGGCTAGTTTGGTATACCTCATCATGCCCTTAAAATGAAACTTGTAATTTCATTGAAATTCATCAATCAATTACAATTTATTGAATGGAAAATGCAATTCGAGTCCTAAGAAAAAGAGAAAAAGAAGAAATCGGAAATAATCCCTAAAAAGCAATAAAAATTCCCACGCAGGGGAATGTGTGAAAGTGATAAATGGGTTACTCTTGTGGGCTAGAGCCCATTTCTTCCAGAGGTCTTTCATCAATGGCATTCGCCATATCCTCATGCTCAAGTAAAGGATTCTTCTTGACATTCAGTTGAGCGGTACTGAAGGCAAACGCCCTGGTGTCCAATAAGTTTTGGACCTTACGCTTCAAAGTCATGCATTCATCAGTCGAATGTCCTACTTCCCCCATATGGTACTCGCATTTCTTGGAGGGGTCGTAGTTAGAAAATTTTTCAGCATTGGGTTGTTTTGGCTCATAAGACAGCAATTCCTTCTTTTGAATGACTTTTAAGACCTGGGATAGAGGGCCAGGAAGAGGAGTGAATTGCCTCTTAACAAACTGCCGAGGCGCGATTGGTTGGCTTCCGCCTTGTTGATTCTAGGGGACATGAACAATCGGAGACTTGCTAGATTGTGCATATGCAACATTGATTTGTGTGCTAGGTTCTTGGTCTTTCCTCATGGTGAACCTTTTGCCTTAATGAGTCGGTTCATTGAACCATCCATCTCTTAGCCCAACTTCGATCTGTTCACCCACCGGGATAAGTGGGTTGAAGTTCTCAACGTACGTGTTAGCCATTCAGTTGCGAAACTCAAACGGGAGAGTCTTGACAAACAACTTCATCAACTCTTTGTCAGCAGGCTCCGGAGTGACTTGAGCAGCAAGATTTCGCCACCTCACAGCATACTCCTTGAATGACTCAGTCCTCTTCTTCTCCATCCGCTCAAGATCCTTTCGGGAAGGTGCGATGTCCATGTTGAACTTATATTGCTTGAGGAATGCGTTAGTCACCTCATTCCAAGTGTCAAGGAGGTTTACATTCTTCATTATGTACCAGTTCAGTGCAGGCCCAGTCAAACTCGCATGGAATGATTGAATCATGAGGGGCTCATTCTTGACATATTGGGCCATGCGTACGTGGTACATCTGCAAATGAGCTTTTGGGCAGGAAGTACCATCGTATTTCTCGAACTCTGGCATTTTGAACTTCTTTGGCACCTTGACCTTCTCATACACAGACAAGTCGAACGGTAGTGAACTTTGTGACTCTTGCAATTGCTTCACTTTCTCATCGAGTTTCGCAACGCATTCATCCTGCTCCGTCTTAGGGATGTTATCAAGCTTAGCCTTTTCGATGGTGATCAACGGTGGGTCATCTTCCAGCCCATGCATGTCATCATCAATCATTTGGGCCTTGTTTGTCGGCTTTGAAACTACTATCTCGAGGAGAGCAGGTGCAGGAGTTGGATTCGCTCGGAGGGATTGGAATTGATCCGTCATAAGCTGTATAGAAGCAAGCACTTGTTTGAGTTGAGTCTCCACAGCGGACATACGATCATGCATTTCAGTTTGTTCGACCATTCTAGCTCTCAATCGTGTAATGATGGGTGAACGTGGAGGATCCATTATCACCTAATTCAAATGAACAAAAATCTGTAAGTACGAGGTGTAAATAGAGAGCCAATCCATGACAACAATCTATTTTTTTAATCACGAAAAGTCCACTCTTGAAGAGGATTTACTAAAAATGGACTAGAAAAATAAGGATATGGGATCCCTAGGAGGGATGAAATTTCCCCAAACATGAACTAGAAAAAGCCAAAATTTGAAACTTCCTAACATGAATTGAAAACAAATTTTCAATTTATATTTTCCAAATGATTCATTGCATGACAATTTCCTCATTTTATTTATAATTGGCAAAGGAATTAGATCCAATGCCTCACTTAGATTGTCATGGATGGACCAAAAGTCTGACAAAGTACGTAAATTGCACAGTATAGGGATAGAAGACTTCACCAAGGAAAATCAATGGCAATCACATAGACATGCGCATGAGATGTGAGGCTCGATTTCTAGTCTAAATAGGCTTAGCAATGTGAAGCCACAAGGATGATCAGACTAGCCACGGGCATGTGGACTATATGGGATCCTCATGACTTTGGCTTGGTCAAAGAGTCGACCCAAGTCGCGGGCATGCAGACCGAGGTGGGTACTCTTGATACCATGAAAGAAACTTCGGGATTGAGATGGGCGACTCGTACCGCGAGCATGCGGTCGGAGTGGTATCCATCTCAACACCATCCTAAATGATCCTATGCGATCTAGGTCATGCGGCAGGTTGTGTGTGCAAAAGTGTAGTGTAAATGCAAAGCATGCACAACAGTTTATAGCAAGCAACACTTCATATGTGCAAGTAAACCATTCAATCCTACACCTCCCTACAAAACAAGGATTAGCAAACACTTCCCCTTATACCTCTATATCTGCAAAAACATTTAACACCTTAAATGTTAGGGACGTACCTAGAATCTTCGCTGCCAAACAAAAATATTTTTTTTAAAACAAAGAGAAAATTGGCCTAAGTCCACTAAGAGTTTTAACTCAAGTCCCCAGCGGAGTCGCCAAGCTGTCGTGACCAAATTTTCGGGGTGAACCACCTAAAATTAGGCTAATGGATTGCTAAGCCTAGACTTAGCTCGGGCTCTCCCAAGCCCATACCAACTCGTGACTTAGGTTCAAATATCTAGCATGCAAAAAGGAGTCACCACTAATTAGTTTACGGTAGGTCGATTAGACACCTAAGTAAAATAATGGTAGAATCATTTTACTTCTACGAACCAGAGACTTTGAATATGGGGACTTGGTTACACTAGTCTATCCTAGTGCCATTTCGGTACCTTTCTCTTTTATTTCGAAAAATGTTTTGCAGGTAACTTAAACTGATTTTAATTCACTTTTCTAACATGTGAGGTGTTCATGCAGGTGCGCAAACTACCAATTTAACACTCAAGAAAATGAATAAAATAATGCAGGACTTAGCTCAAAGCAACGAAAGCATCTGCGTTGTTAAATCATAATTCACATCAGCAATCCTAGATATGATTTCTAATTAACAAGCAATCACTCAATTTTTGCTTTCACTTTTTAACGAGAATATAGTCCATATGCAATGCAATGCTTCTAATCTAATATGAAATAATATGGCATGCATGAATGATTAAAAAAACTAATGATTTTTTAATGAACATGCAATAATTAAATATGCAATCTAAATTAATCAAAATGACCTAATTCTAATGACGTGCAATTTCTAATTAAATGAACCTAATAAAAACTAAATGACATCCATTCCATGATTTTATTTAACGAAAATTCGTAATTAAAATCACTTAAAAATGAAAATCAAATTAAAGTGAAATACTATCTATTCGAAATGCTTTATAAACATGCATTTAAAAAAAAAAACCTATCATGCAATTTATCTAAAAATCTATGTAGACCTAAAATGCAATTTTTATCTAATATGCAATGACGTACAAAGAATGCCCTAATTCTATTTTTGTTCTTTTTTTTTTAAAGACATTCGAAATTAAAAATAAACATGCAATTCAAATAATAATAGAATAATAAAAAAAACTAACATCCTAAATAAATGCACTTTTTCCTTTCTATTTTCATGGTTCAAAATAAAATCCCTATTCTAAACATGCAAGATAATTAAAAAAAAAAAAAAAACAAACCTAATCTAACTCAATTTTTTTTTTTTTTTGGGATTTTCTCCTTTTACGAAAATAAAAAGCGACTCAAACACCACGACATCAAATCAAACAAGATAAGATTGATATTTGAAAATTGGCGAACCATATCTCGCGCATGAGATCGGGTTGTCCAATTTTAAAATTAAATCGCGAATCGAATCTCGGGCATGAGATCGGATTGTCAATTTTTGTAAGGGATTGCAAGTCGGATTTCGGGCGCAAAAATCGGACTGACAACCCCTAATTTGGGGGCACTTTCATGTTGGAATCTCAATCAAACATTTAAGAGTAATTCTTAAAAAAAAAAAAAAAAAAACAAACTAAAATAATATAAAAAAATAAATAAAAAGAAAAACTACCTAATTGATTTCCTTTTTCCTTTTTTGTTTTTTCCTGTTTTCCTTCCCCAAACACGGTTTGTAGGTCTTCAAAACGATGGGTCACCGAAGTGGCAGGTCACTGGAGCTCTGGCGAGGAGGCTCGAGCAGCAGCTGGTGACGCAACAAGGAGCAACAGAAGATGGCCTCACTCGGGCTCGGGCAAAGGGCAGAGTGGCTCGGCAAAGGTGGCTGGTCGTCGCGGATGGGAACCGAATCGGCAGAGGGTTGCTGTGGGCAGGAGTGTGGTTGCAAAGGTGTTGGGTCACGAGATTTGCGGGCGTCGGCAGAGATGCAAAACGTGGGCGGAGGCGAGATGAATCGGTGACGGTAGCTACTGGCGTTGCAAGGTGGAGCTGTTGGGCTTCACAGACGACGTTAGGTCAGCCGAGATTAGGGCAGAGCTTCGGATGAAACGGCGGGTCGATGATCGGAGGCGCTGTAGGCACGACGGGCTCTCGAGGCGGCTCGATTCAGTCGTCGCAAGAGGCGGAATCAGCTCGAACTTCAGATCTGGTGGTAGGGCAGCAGGCGGCTGTGGTCGGCAGTGTGAGTTCGGCAGCTGGGGGAGGCTCGTGGCTCACGAGCGCACCAAGGACGGAGATGGGTCGCCATTTCACAGGGGCACGGGTAGACAGAGACGGGTTACGGGGCTTCGGCTCTAGGTAACAGCAGGCGGCGTTGGTGCGCAGTAGTGATGGCGCGGCGTTGAGGGCGGAAGGCTGGGCACGGGTGCGCCGGTGGGCAGATCGGGTGGTAGGGGCTGAGCTCCGGGTAGCACCAGGCGGAGTGGCGCACGATTGAGGAATAGCAGCAAGTGAGAGAGATGATGAACAAGTACAAGTCCAATCACCCCCCCATTTTTTCACTTTTACGCCGCCCCTGTCTCTCGAATCCTCTCTCTCTTGTCACTTTTTGCTTTTTTTCACTTTTGTGTTCTTTTTACCCAAAAAAACAAAAGCCAAGCAAAAAAACCCCCCATTCTCTCATGTGCGTATGCTTTTTATAGGGAAAATTTAGGATTTCAATTTCTTTTTTTGAAATCAACATTCGCAATATTTTTTCACAAAATTTTCACCTATTGATAACGATTCAAGATTTCGATAAGATTATTCTTTAATTCCAAATCTTGCAAAGGTAATCCACAATATTTCGTCATATCTACCCAAAAATTGATCATCTCTCGGAAAAATTTCGAATTTCTAATTTCTCACAAGATAATTTCTAATCATTTAAAAATAAGCTTGGCCAACTAATTTGAACCCATCCGCCACCGATTCAATAAAAAACAAAAATGCAAATAAAAAAAAATGCAACTTAAATCTATATGCTATGCAATTAATAAAATTAACCCCTAATTTTCTATGCAATAAAATAAATAAACTAAATTGCTAAAATTTATGTGTCAACACTAGTGAAGACCTAAGCTACCGAGTCTTCTATTTGCTCGGTCGAAGCTCACCAACTGAAGGCCCAACGTGGACTCTTCCCCTTTAGCGACTGCTTGTAGCTGCACCGAATCCACCTGCTAGCTTCTCCATTTGCTTCGGTCAACAGCGGTGAATTTTCCCCCCAATTGATTGATCGAGCAGCATCGTGTGAAGCCGCAGCCATCCACGTGTCCACAACACGATTCTTCGGTCAGCAGCCGCGGGTTTCCTTCCATTTGGTTGACCACCGAGCGAAGCTGCTTCTTCTTCCTGCCGCACCATTTGAAGCCAGCGAGGCCTGCAGCAGTCGGTCAGCCCAGTTCTCTTCTTGCGCGTGTCTTCGGTTAGCTAAAGTCCATGCGCCCAGCCTCCGAGTCCACTGAAGTTGCACGCCAGCGAGCAGTTTCCTCTTTCGCCTGCGTCTTCTCCAATTCATGGGCCAGCTGCAGCATCCAGCACATCATCAATTGGATTTGAAGCCCAGCAGTTTCAGTTTTTTCGGGCCTAGCAAAGGTAGGCCCAATTCAACTTTATTTCAAGCCCATCTTCAGCAGTAGCAGCCCAATCTTTTTGGGGCCCAATTTCAGCAAATCAATTGAAGACCGGCCCGCGAAGAAAGCCCATTTGTAGTCAAGGCCCGTTCAGTCAAGCGAAGCCCAGTCCAGTACAAGATAAATCTCAGTTGGACTGAGATTTGTTGGGCCCAAGTCTAAGGCCCAAGCCCTTCGGTGTCGCCGAAAATTTGATTTTGGCCACCGTCTCGGTGATTCGGTCTCCACTTTTACCAAGTGAGTTTTACTCACTAATACTTTCTTAGTCTGCTAATTATACTTAGGGTTGGTTAGATTTAATTAATTGCAATTAGGTGGTTAGATTAATTTAGATAAATTAAATTAGAGACTTAATGATGCATGTTAGGTGGTTAGATTAATTTAGATAAATTAAATTAGAGACTTAATGATGCATGTTAGGTGGTTAGAAATAGACCTTAGCAAGTAAACATGCCATGTTATTTATTGAACGAGTTTCGGTAATTTTCCGGGATCGTCTCGGCTTCCAATCAGGCATTATGGGCCTAAATTGGAATTTTAATAATTATTTATTTAATATTCGAAATTATTTATTTTTCTAGAAATTCAACCGGGATGGCCGGTGACCGAAATTTCGTGCTGATCGCAGTGGTGCAGTCCGTTTATTTATTTGAGCTTTATTTAGTACTAAAACAATTTATGAGGGAATTTAAGATTCATTCCTAAATTGAATCTAGATCTGGAAAAGGGTCGGGTGGGACCATGAAGCTACTAGATCTGGAAAAGGGTCGGGTGGGACCATAAAGCCACTAGATTTTGAAAGGATCGGGTGGGATCATAAAACCATTAGATCTGAAAACTGCTTGGTGTGAGAAGAATGACCTAGAAATGGTCCGACTGACATGTAATCGACTAAGTCGATTTGATTGATGCTTCGATCGGCGATGTAATTGTTTGAGTACCTATTAAATTGTACTAATTTGCAGATGGAATCTGAGGCTAAGGTAAGTCCTCTGACTCATGTTGTGCTTAGGCAACCGAGTAGTGTATTGGCTTACTAATCAAGTCTTAGAGGGTAGAACTTGTTGAGACGTAGTCTCATCATGGTTGTGGGACAACATTTTAGGACCCTGAGGAGGAGCTGAGGAGGAGGAACCTGAGGAGAAGAAAGATCTTGAAAGAAGAAGATGATCCAGAGAAGGATCTTGTGTACAACCCGAATGTGGATTGAGATCCCATCCCTTTTGTGAACCCTGTCTTAGTGTAGATATGTGTGAGACTAATATACTGTAAATAGTATTGTAAATATACTATGAGTTGTGCTGCCAATAAAAGTGTGGTTGTGAATTTCAATATAAAAAAAATATGGCCTGCTTTTCTATCCCATTGTTTTATTGTTTGGGAATTTATAACTGCTTCCGCATGCGCATAAGAAATGGAAAGAGTCGGCGATACAAAGTCCTGGGATATCGCACGTTATTAATCGACCAAGGTGAGGGATGGGCGCGTGCCCAAGGATCGGAGTGTGACAGTTAAAGTGGTATTAGAGCTAAAATGCCCAACTAGTGGCATTAAAGATCAAACGCCATAGTTGCATGGAATGTAGTGTGCTCACTAAGAAAGGAAGGAGGACTGGCCTGCTCGATTTGAAACTTTGGAATAAATTATTGATGGATCGTATGCTTTAAATGTCACGTCCTGAACCCCGAGCATGCAAACATCCCTCGACGGTCAATTAGAAATGCAAAGTCCTAGAACGCGTCGCCAACCCATTGTTTTTATCTTTCAATTAAAAGCATGTGAAAGCAATTTATATAACCACCAATCAACCAAGAAAGAATAGGGATGGTATACACAACAAGCATTTCCAAATGTCACTTTGTTTTATATATTTGTTAATCCCAAAAAGTTTCATATTTACAAACCATTACAAAAACCAGTAGGGGTCTAGGGTTAATTTATACTTCTCTAACGCGAGACCAACTCATTGTCTTCACAGGGACCCCGAACCAAATATGATGGTTGTTCGTACTAAGAGCCCGAAAAAAATAATCAACAACAAAGGGGTGAGATACGAATCTCAACGAGTTAACAGCCTAAGCCCCGATTAAAACATGGATTTGTCTTGGAGGCAGCCTAAACATGCAACAACATATAATCTTATCTCGCATTGGCACATCCTTACATATTAGTACATCATATATACCATTATCAATGTAACAAGCATGGTCAATAATAAGAAAACATAACTCTCATGCACCAAGCATCCACACAAGTCCCGATTATAAAGTAAAATACATTTTGGCTCGTCCTAGACCATGCCTCACAATTTTACCCCATAATCAAGCGCAATACATCACAATCATTCACACGTGCTCCAATTATTATGACCCCTCGAGCCACGGTCAACACACAAGTTAGTGATCTTCCGGCATGACTAAACATCATTCCGCCCATTGGGCACGGCATCATCAAGAACCCCTGCCTATACGGCATTCCATAAGGAGCATCGGTTCGGGCTCAATAGTGACTCAACATTCGGACCCCTGCTAGGCGTCCAATAAATATCGGGCATTGTCTCCAAACTCCCATAGGGTGACGGGTTCAATTAAATGATCAAACAACACCAACAATCAAGCCAATTTTCATTTGCCAATAATTAGCCTAGTACAAAAGAGTTTGCGTTCAAATAACCAACTTTAGCAAATTTTCACACTTAAAATTCTAGTAAGATATTCATACATGGTCTCATATTTAAAATCAACCCGTCAAAATTTGCTCACTTTCATTTTAAAACCCTATTACCCTATTTAACACGTAAAATTTGGCGTCCAAACCCAACACCTCAAAATTCACTATTTTCTTGTCCAAAAAACCTTCTTTGGAAATAGTATATAGGGCGGCATGTGTTAATAGCACGGCATAACAAGTTCAATCAATTGAAATTACATATAAATCTATCCAATAGAACAAGTATAAAATTCTACTTAACAGCTAACCCATCATTAATTCCACTAATCATGATTAATTAGGCTAATAGCGATTAATTAAACTAAACCCGATTAAGTAATATAACTATAATTTATTAAAAAGTAATGTCGTTAATTAAAATAATTACTATTAATTAAACTAATAACGATTAATCAAACAAATCATGATGAATTAAGGCGAATCGTAATTACTTAATCGCACTTAACTTTAATCTAAACTATCCTTAATCGCAATTAAGGCTAAACCAAAATTTATTAATACTAACCACCATTATCATTAAACTAACCTACCCCCAAAACATAATTAACTACTTAATCAACGATTATGAATTAACTCACAAGTTTTCCAGTGACGGCAAGCTTGCGGTGATGGTGGCGTGATGGCGTTGAGAACGTAATGCTTGTGGCTCAAACAAAGACTCGACAGTGGCGGCGGCGATGCAGCAACTCAAGCTCACTACTTGAGCTTGGGCGTTCGGTGGTGGTGGCTTGAGTGGACGGCGGCGGTGACAGTGGCTTGGGGGCGGTGGTAGTAATGTGGGCAGCTTGACGAACGGGCGGCTCAAGTGGTGGCAAAGTGGTGGTGATGAAGGTGGTGAGATGACGATGATGGTGGTGAGGGTGGTGATGGTGGTGGAGATGGTGAGTGAGGGGCAACAAGGAAGGAACCAAGCAAGGCAAAGAAGAAGAAGAATGAGGAGTTTGCCCGGGGGTGTGTGGTTGGGGGAGGGGGATGGCATGATGGGAGAGAGAAAAGAGAGGGGGGAGAGAGAGAGAGAGAAAGAAGGGATTTTCCCTAGATTTTTTTCCAAAAATCCCATCACCCTTCACCAACTCCTCCCTAAAACCCTCCATGCCAAGTCTTTTGTCCCCATAAATATCTTCTTATTTTCCTACTTTTCTTTAAAACAAAATCTTGGCCTACAAATTACAACCTTGCCACTAGGTTTGGCTTTTCCCTTTTCATCCAATAATTCATTTTTCGAAAATTTCGAACTCGTCGATAATTCGACGGATAATGAGGTGATGTCCAATAAATTAGTCTTAAAATCCTCAAAAGTTTAATACCCAAAATCGAATTAAATTTCATGATTGAAATCAATCCAATGCGATTTTAGTACAACTTAAACCATCGGGTAGCTTTTAGGGGTTCTCACGAGATTGACCCGGGATTGATATTTTTCAATCCAAGTTTGTGTCTTTTCGAATCATGGATGACATTCGGTTGTCATGTAATCACGAGGGTTCAATTACGTACCATGAGTACAAGATAAATAGAAAATTGGTTTATTATCGTTCAATGAGAGTGTTGTAATCGTGCAGAATCACTCGCGAACTGATTACGTACTTCCATCGAATCGATTTATATCTGTTCGCTAATTAACTTATGACAGTGTAGTATTGACCCCTATCGATCCTTATGGTCGAGTGGTTGATTCCTGATGAAATTCTTGGGTCTTTCGCGTTTTAACCATTTATGGCCTCACCCAATAGATTAGTTAACTCGTGAGTGATCAGTTCATGAAAAAATAACCATAAGTGCATCCATGATATAACTATTTCATATATTTCGAAATAAGAGGCAAATTTCAAAAAAACACATTAGAGCCTCATCAATCTTCTCTCCTTATCCTTATGGAATACTTGTCTTCATCATATTAAAGGCAAAGGTACTCCCATTACGCAACTCGACATAAAGGGTAGTATGGCTTGGAGTTGGTGAAGTATTCTCAAGCTAAGAGATATATAAGGAATTCAGAAAAGAGGGATTGGCCATGGATGGGTATAAATTAATTTGGACCAATGGTATTAGAAGGCATAATTTTATTAGTTGGTTCGTTTGTAGAGATAGACTATCGACAACAATATTCATATCACGGTAGTTATCTTCAGTAGATACTAAGTATAACTTTTGTATGACTTGTCACGCCCCGATCCTCGGGAACGCATCCATCCCTCATTGGTCGATATAATTGCAACGTCCCAGGACGCATCGCCGACCTATTCATTTTAATATGCATGCGAAAGCATATAATTAATCCTCAGACAATAAAACAATGGGATAGAAAAGTATGACCAATTTTTCACAAGATACCTTTTTATAAACACACATGTCTATACACAAAGGTTTACAAAATGAATCGGCTCCATACAAAAGAGAGTTGTCATATGACTAACTAATCGGACATGGTCATCGATTCTTCAGGCTTCACCTCATGAACTCCGGGGCTTCTGGTCCTTTACCAACACTATCTACGAACCTAAAAATGGTTATACAATAACCAGTGAGACAATGTCTCGGCGAATTCTACCCCCTAAGACTCGATTAGGAAGCCAATACGCCCTAAGGGCTGCCTAAGCACAATCACGAGTTAGAGGACTTACCTTGGCCTCAGTCTCCTCCCTGCAAGTCAGCACAATTCATAAACTCATCGAGTTACATCAACACATCGATCATTCACTCAGATCGACTTATTGATCAATTGACCTAGTCGATTACATGTCAATTGGACTATCCTCGGTCATTCCAATCAATACTATGCATTCTCCAAGATAACATATCAAGTCACCGTGCTAGTATAATATAATGTCTTTCTCCGAGATGACATACTGAGTCATCGAGCCGACATAATATATTATTCATTCTCTAAGATGATATATCTAGTCACCGAGCCCATGTGCCTTCTTTAAGATGACATACCTAGTCACCAAGCCCACGTGCCTTCTCCAAGATGATATATCTAGTCACCGAGCCCACGTGCCTTCTCCAAGATGACAAACCTAGGGCGTGTATGAGAAAATTTCTACTTCTCTATTTCTCTATTTCTTTGTTCATCGGAATAGGTTTGGAATAGAAATCCGTTTGGTAACGCAATTTGATTTTTCTATTTCTAGAACAGATTTCTATTCCAAAATAGATTTAAAGAAGAAATCAGAAGCTAAAATTTTTAACTTTCCAATTTCTGGCCAAAAATTTTGTCATGCGCACCCTAGTCACCGAGCCCACATGCCTTCTCCAAGATGACATATCTAGTCACCTAGCCCACGTTCTCCAAGATGACATTCCTAGTCACTGAGCCCAAGTGCCTTTTCCAAGATGACATTTCTAATCACCGAGCCCACGTGCATTCTCCAAGATAATGTACTTGGTCACCGCGCCCACGTGCATTCTCCAAGGTGATGTACCAACTCAACGAGCCAACAACTCATAACGTCTTTCTCCGAGATAACATACTTAGTCATCGAGCTGATGTAACATAGTGTCTTTCTCCGAGATGACACACTTAGTCATCGAGCCGACGTAATACATCATTCTTTCTCACTTTTTATCATACCCGATAAATTAGCCGTGTGTGGGTACACGGTTAGCCTTAGCCAAAATACAATAATTTCACTTTTACAATTCCCACCATTTCATATAGTCCACCACAATATTTTTTGGCACTGCAAACCGACGCTCGATTATTTTCCAATCGATTATTGAAATTAAATGAATTTAAGAATAAATTCCAAAAATACAAATCATGTACAATCAGCACAAATTAAGGCTCAATTAAATAAATAGATTACACCATTGCAATCAGCGTAATTTTCCGGTCACAGGCCATCCCGGTCTAATTTTCGGAAAATAATTAATTAATTAATTATGAAAAAATTAAATAAATGCAATAAATCCAACTTAGACCCGTTATAGCCCAATTGGAAGCTGAGACGAACCCGGAAAAATTTCAAGATTCGTTCAATAAATATTAGAACCTATTTACTTGCTAATTGCACTAACCATTTGCCTAACATGCATCGATAAGGCACTAAATTAATTCAGCTAATCTAATCTATCCACCTAAGTACACTTAATTAAATCTAATCAACCCCTAAGCATCATTAACTCACCAAGTGAAGATTGGTGAGTTAAAGTCACTTGTTTATCGAACCGCTCGGTTCAAATCGACGAGGACATGATGGGGCTCGATCCTCTCCAAAGTGGCGTCACCAACGAGGCACGGCTCGAGCCCGAAAATTGGCACGCAAAGCTCACAGGGCTGCTAGTTTTTCCCTGGCTGAAGGCGGCTTTGAGCGATTGATTTCGTGTGAAGAGGAGGGCTGGACTTGCGGTTTCAACGAGCTATTGAACAAAGACGCGAGCCGGACCAAAATCGAGTAGTCTGCAGGCAGTGTTCTGGCCCATGAAGAGGAAGAAATGAAGTCGCCCAAGGGGAGTGAGAGAATTGCAGAAAGCCAAAGGAAAGAGAGAGTTTGAGGGGGTGTGCGTCGGCCAAAGGAAAAGAAAAGAGAGGATAAGGAGAGAGGGGGCGTTAGCAACATGGGGGAGGGGATAAGGTAGAAACAAAAGTCAAAGAAAGGGGGGAAATGAGACACGGCAAGGAGAGAGAGGGAGACGTCGATGGGGGAAAGGATCCGCACGAGAGAGAGAGAGAGAGAGAAAGAACGTGCGAGTGAGTGGGGGGGAAAATGAGAAAAAGAAAAATAAAAGGAAAATTCAAAAGAAAATCCTATAATCCAAATTTCTTGGTCCCACTTGCTCTTGTTTAGTCCAATTTAGTCCCCAAAAATCCCCATACTAAAGTACTTGATCTTCACTTGCTTTCTTGCACCAAAATTACCCTAAATAACAAGTCTCGGGCAATGAAAATGGCCATTTCCTTTAATTCCGAATTTTATTTCCTGTTTCTCGGAATCCGATTTTTTGAACAAATTTCTCTAATTGAGGTCCGATTCGATGAGGAAAAAGCCCATGAAATTTCCTGTCACCAATTCAATTACACCAGATGCCAAAAGTCCCTTCAAATTAGCCAATCCGAATTTCCGTTCGTTTTCCGAATCGTCCAAATCGATTTTCCGTAAAAATCCCGAACTCTTTGAAAATCCCTCGAAAGATGAGCCGATGTCCCTAAAATGACTCATGATGTGACAGCACTTTCAATTTCCGAAATCAAATTCAAATTTGTGGTTAATTTCGATCTGGTGTGATTTTAACGTGACCTAAGCGACCCGGTAGCTTTTAGGAATTTTTAGTGCAAATGACCCGTGGTCGTTTTTCTTCAAGCCACAATGAACCCCTTCGACACATTGGCGACTCTCGGTGATCATGAAAATCTCGAGATTTCAAATACGGACACAAGGTACCAAAAAAACAGAAAGATCAGTCTAATGCCGATCGACGAGAATTTTGCAATTTAGTGGAATCACCCATGTTTAATCACATATCTTAGTTGAACTAACCTATCTCCGATTTCTAATCGATCTTACTATGCCGTAATGATCTCGGTAGATGAACACGGTCGAGTAGTCGGTTCTTGGTCGAATTCTCAAGTTTATTGCATTAAAATCCCTTAATGGATTCCCTAGATCGTTTAATTATCTCATGAGTGGCCATCTCAGAAAAAAACACTATAGTCACGTCGATGGAAAGCCCAACTTATCCGATCGAAATCAGAACCTGAAAATCAGGATGTCACATGACTAGTATAGAAGATAGAAATCACTTATTCTTTAGGTGCACCTGGACAAGTAGTGTATGGCGTAGTATTTTGGCACAAAATGGAATTTGGCATTATGTAGGAGGTTGGAATTTAGAACTTCAATGGATGATTAGGGCCTCCGAGAGCAAAAACTTGGAGGCAAGACTCCTCAAGCTATTTTTTTTAGCGACAATTTATTGCATTTAGATGGAACGCAACCGCAGATGGTTTTGAAATATGTAGGTTGAGCTTAATCTTTTGTTGGCCAAGATTCAAAAGGTTGTAAGAGATAGGGCATGTCACGCCCCGAACCCCGGGCATGCAACAACCCCTTCCTTAGTCGAGAGAAATTTGCAATGTTACCAGGATGCGTTACCAACCCATTCATTTTATTGCACATGCGGAAACGGATTAACTAATCCCCTGACAACAACAAACATAGGATAGAAAAGTAGGACAACCAATTACAAACCAAACATGCTTTTACAAACAATTTGGTTTACACACAGAGGCCAACCCTAAGGTCTATGTACAGGGGGTCATTTCAAAAAGAACCTCTAAGCCATCCCTACTCCTGACCCTTCCTTCTCAAGCTCCTGGTTTTTCATACTAGGGACTTGAAAATAGTTATACAATAACCAGTGAGATATAAATCTTAGTGAGTTTTTTCTCTAAGCCCTCAGTTAGGACACCAACTCAACTTGGGGTATCTCTTCAGAGCCACCCCACAAACAAGTCATGACTAATAACCAACAATCAACAAATTGATTCGCATGCAACCTTACCCGGTATGCCATACCTTACACGTTAAATCTCAGAGCAATACACGCAATGCACATGGCCATTAGATGATGCAATTCATCAATCCCTTACGAGTCGCGTCACAAGCGATCTCACTTGGCCATTGCCACACCCTGCACGTTATTGATTCGTCCGTGCATGCCATAAACGATGTGATCCAATTGATTATGGCCACACAAGCACAATCTATCCGACACACAACAATACGGCCACATAGGCACTACCTACCATATGCCCCAATTGATTACCGCTACACAGGCACGATCTAATTACCGCCACATAGACACTGTGATTACCGCCGCACAGGCACGATATTACGTCGCACAGGCACGATCCTACGCCACACAAGCATGATCTAATTACCACCACACAGGCACGATCTACCCGACACACAGTGGGGGACAGATTCGACTTAATGATCACGTAAGCACACCACCACAACTCCCTTTTCATCTTTGGGCACTTAGCCAATGCATACACGCTTGCATATACACTTTCAAATCATTTTCTCCTAAAGGCGGTCCATTTCGGTGTCCCTCGACAAATTGTTTTCCCCTTTTTGTGAAAATCACTCGATTCATGCGGATGCCCATGCATTTACACATCCATTCACTTGAAAAAAATCAACACACATGAATTTAGACAACTTTTCATTCTCGGGTGAACAGTGCACATGAACAGTGTTTCGTAAACAGTAACTCGTGAACAGTGTCACATGAACAGTCAATTTTCAGAATTTAATAACTAATAAATTAATCCAAAATTCATTAAAAACACTAATTAAGCAAGCAAAACATCAAGAACAATCACGAACTACTACCGGTCCTAACTGGCAGAAACGGTCCACTCGCGCGTCTCCGAGTTTAAATCCAGAAATCTAATCAACCAAGTTTGGACAATTCTCAAATTTGAATATGTTGTAAAGTACACATAAACGAACATTTTTTATGAAGATACCTTAACTCAGATCCTTCTAGATTAAGCCCAGTAAATCACTTAATCCAGTACAAAAACTGGGTCTGTTTCCAGAAAGTCTGTTTTCCGAAATCAGCTTTGTTCGAGGTCCAAAACTTGTCCATTTGATATGAAATTTGACTATGTTAAACTACAAGAGGTGAAGAAAACTTTTGTGAAGAAACTATTTTGACATTCGAACCCTAAGAGTTGATAAAAACCCCTAGAATCCCAAAAGGTAACAAATTCCAGCACAGTTTGAGATCTGTTTGCAAATGATGGAGCTGAAATCTCATACTTATAAACCTCTAAAAATATTAATTAAAATATATTTTGTATATCAAGATGTCTAAAATATTTCTCAAGAAGGAATCGACTTTAAATTTGCAATACATTTTGATCTACAAAAATGGCAAACGGCGAGGGTCCAGAAATTAGAACTGCAGAAAGTCCACTGATTTGGACTAATCCATCCTCAAATGTACTAATCTCACTAATTAGATTAACACTAATCCATTCTAAGGCTAATATAACCATTCTAGATTATCACTAATTCATACATAAGCTAATGTAATCAACCCTTAAGAATAAATAACCTCCTAAGCAAGTTTAGGCACTAACCAAAGGATTAGGAGCTAAATTAACCCGTTAAATTGGCCGAAGAAATGGACGTGACGGTGACGAAGGAGGCTACGCTCGGGAACCTCTACCATGACGATCCAAGGCAATCCCCGGGCTAGAACAACAACAACAAACTCAGACTCCCATTGAAACACTGAAAACTGGAATGCCGGAGGAGAAATAGAGCTGAATGGGCTTGATCGGAGCTCTGGCGAGGGGTTGGCCGGTGACCAGCAGCTCCTAGATGTCGAGGGGGACCTGCTAGTGGTTGGGTTGGGTGAAAGCTTAGTCAAAATGGGAGAAAACGGGCGGAAAACGCGAAATAAGTGCAACCGGGCGGGCGGACCGACGAACAAGTGAGCCGTGACATCCCGAATTTTTGGTTCTGTTTTCTTCTGATTGAATCGGGCGTTTCATTGACGTGTTTATAGGGTTATTCTTAGAACTGATCATTCTTGAGATAACTAGACTATCTAGGAAAATTATTAGGAATTTTAAGGCAATAGACTTGAGAATTCGACCAGGAATCGGCTTCTCGACCGTGTTCATCTTTAAAGGCCATTACGGCACAGTTAAAAATCGATTTGAAATCAGAGATAGACTGGATCGACGGTGATGTGTGGCTAATCGGGGGTGACACCACTAAATTAGAAAATTCATGTCGATCGGTACTACACTGATTTTCTTATTGTTTTGGTACCCTGTGTCCGTATTTGGATCCTCGGGATTTTCGCGACAATCGAGAGTCGTCAATGAGTCGAGTTGGTTCATAGTGGCTCGAAGAAAATCGACCACGAGTCAATTGCAATTAAAAATATCTGAAAGTTACCCTGTAGCCTAGGTCACGCTAAAAACGCGCCGAATTGAAATTAACCGCCAATTCGAGTCTGATTTTAGAAATTGAAGTTTCGGTCATGTCACAATAAATTCTAGGAATGTCGACTCAGTCTCAGAAGATTTTTCGGAAAATCGTTGCGGACGCCGCGGAAAAATCAACGGAAATTTAGATTGGCCGAATTGAAGAGATTTTCGATTTGCAAATCGAGTTACTTGGCGAATGGGAATTGTAGAAATTGTATGGACTTTTTCTACATCAAAATCAGATGTCGAAGTTAGGAATTTATTGAAGAAATTGAAGATCAAAAGAAAATGGGAAATTCGGATTTTACAAGGGCAGAAATTTTTGGGCATTTAAAATGAGTTATTTATGAAAATAACACAAGAAAGTATTATGGGACAAATTGGATAAGTTTGAGGGTTAATTGGGGGACCAAGCATTCAATGCAATGGCTAAGGATTGCAAGTATTGGGTCCCTCCTTGGCTTCTTCTTCACTTGAAGCCTCCCCCATCCGCTCGTTATTTTTTGTTTTTGGCTTTCAATCCCTTTCAGATGAAGCAGTCGCACGCCCTCCACTGAATTTAGCTTCTGAGTTGAAGCCCACGAAGATTGAAGCTAGAGCAGCCCACGTTTCACCGATCCTTCGTGCGTCCGCAACACCAACGCCACATGTCCAAGCTTCTCCATCTTTTTGGTCAACAAACGAAGTTGAAGATTGACCGAAGAATCTCCTCCACCAAGCAAAGAACTCCACCTGCCTGTGTCTTCTTTTTGTTCTTGGTTGCCAGCACATCTTCATGGTCAACAAACCAGCCGAGATCTCATCTAGTTGACCGCGTGCCTTCGCCGATCCATCAACGCAACAGCTGCAGCCCACACGTCTCAGGTGTCCACGAAGCCCCACGGAATCTTGAAGACTGAAATCCCACCGAGTTGGTCGGCCACTCACGCCCTCACCCCACGAGTTTCCTCTCCGCGATCTTGCAGCTCCATTTCTTGTTGATTGAAGATCAACGAAGCGGCTTCGTCGACGTCGCTCTTCCTTCCACGTGTCCAAGCAGCTCACCGAAGACTTCAGTCGGTCTTCAAGTGTCGAGGCCCAACGGCAGGCTTCGCTACTTCTTTGACCGGCGCAATCCAGCGAAGCCCGAAGCAACAACTTCTTCACCACGTCATCTTCAACTCGTGGATCTGCTGCGACAAAATCAGCCCAACATCTAGCCCATCATCAATTGGACCTGAAGCCCAGCAGTTTCAGTTTTTCGAGCCCAGCAAAGGCAGGCCCAATTCAGCTTTATTTTCAAGCCCATCAAGTCTAGCAAATTGAAGCCCATTTTCAGCAAGCCCAACTCAATTTGGGTCCAACCCAAAAGCAAGAACAAATCTCAGTTGGGCCGAGATTTGTTGGGCCCGAGTCTAAGGCCCGGCCCAAGCCCGTCGGTGTCGCCGAAAATTCGATTTCGGCCGCTGTCGCGTCGTCGTTGCGGTGATTCGGTTTCCGCTTTTGCCTAGTGAGTTTTACTCACTAATGCTTTCTTAGTTTGTTAATTATACTTAGGGTTGGTTAGATTTAATTAAATGCAATTAGGTGGTTAGATTAGTTTAGATAAATTAAATTAGAGACTTAATGTTGTATGTTAAGTGGTTAGCAATAGCCATTAGGGAGTAGAAATGCTCTATTATTTATTGAATGTCTCTCGGGATTTTTCTCGAGAGACATTAGGGTTGGTTAGATTTAATTAAATGCAAATAGGTGGTTAGATTAGTTTAGATAAATTAAATTAGAGACTTAATGTTGTATGTTAAGTGGTTAGCAATAGCCATTAGGGAGTAGAAATGCTCTATTATTTATTGAATGTCTCTCGGGATTTTTCTCGACCCGTTTCGAGCTCCAATAAGGCAATACGGGCCTAAATTGGATTTTTAATAATTATTTATTTGATTTTCGAAATTAATTATTTAATTATTTATTTTTCCGGAAATTCAACCGGGATGGCCGGTGACCGGAATTTCGTGCTGATTGTTGTGGTGCAGTCCGTTTATTTAATTGAGCTTTAATTTATATAGAATGGATTTAAATTGTGAAATTTGAGGATTTGTCCTATATTGTTTCTTATTAAATATTTGATTGGTAGATGACCGAATATGGGTATATAGCGCCAGTACATTGATGGGCTATATAGTAGAGAGAATGGTGAGAGATTACGAGAATGTTATTGGTTGAGACCAATCAGTACGATGTTATTGGACATACGTGGTTCGGTGATTGGAAGTATCACTGGCGAAAACGGCGCCTTAAAGAACGCACGTGAATGACTTATAGACAAACTTGGTTCGGTGATTAAGGAAATATCATTGGTGAAAACGACGCCTTAAAGAACTCATGATGTTGTCTATTGCTGATGTCACCTTGGCGAAAACGGCGCCCTAGAAAGGACACGTGGTTCGGTGATCGAGGATATCACTGGTGAAAACGGCGCCTTAAAGAACGCACGGTGTCGGTGATCGGTATGTCATTGGCGAAAACGACACCCGAGAAACACATGTGATTTGATGAAAGAGTATACTATTAGAGAATTATGGTGTGAGTGGAAATGACCTAGAAATAGTCCGACTGATATGTAATCGACTATGTCGATTTGATCGATGTTTTAATCGGTGATGTGATTGTTGAGTACCTATTAAACTGTACTAATTTGCAGATGGAATCTGAGGCCAAGGTAAGTCCTCTGACCTATGCGTGTTTAGGCAGCCCATAGTGTATTGGCTTACTAATCGAGTCTTAGGGGATAGAACTCGCTGAGACGTGGTCTCATTGGTTATTGGATAACCATTTCAGGACCCTGAGGAGAAGCTGAGGAGGAGGAACCCGAGGAGGAGAAAGATTTTTGAAGAAGAAGATGATCTAGAGAGGGATCTTGAGTACAACCCAGATGTGGATTGAGATCCCATCCCTTTTGTGAACCCTGTCTTAGTGTAGATAGGTGTGAGACTTGTTTGTTGTAAATAATATTGTAAATATACTATGAGTTGTACTGTTAATAAAAGTGTGGTTGTGAGTTTCAATATGAAAATTATGGCCTGCTTTTCTATCCCATTGTTTTATTGTCTAGGGATTCTTAACTGCTTCTGCATGCGCATAATAAATTGAAAGGGTCGGCGATACATAGTCCTGGGATATTGCACTTAAAATCGACCAAGGTAAGGGATGGGCGCGTGACCGAGGATCGGGGCGTGAAATGAGCGGCGGCTTTCGGCTGGCAGGCGGGTCGGCCGGCGGCTCCGTTCGGCGAGCAGCGGGGTCATTCTGTACGGAATGGATGTCCTAAGCACAGTGGTAGGTGGCATGAAGGCTGATTCTCACGGGAAGACAATTTTTAACTCGGTTTTTCACACGAAGGTCAGCTGGAGCAGAAACAGTCAGAGAAGGAAAACAGGGGAGAAAAGGGCTACGATTTCTTGGGGGTGAAAAGGGGGAGAGAGAGTGAAGTGAGGGCTGGTTTCTCTGCAATTTTTGGAGCTTCAAATGTCCCAACAATGGATAAAGGAGGAGCAAAGAGGAAGAAGGAGGCTACTGAAGATGAGGAGGGGGAATAAAATATCCAAAGCACTTGAGTTCTATGCCCCACCATGCATGGCTATCTTCCTTAGCCAATTTGCAGCAGCCAAGCTTCCCAAACAAGCTTCCCAAGGGGTCCAAAAGATTTTCTCCCCTTTAGCCTACGAATTTGGATCATTAGTCATCCCATTTCATTCAATTCCCCTTCTTATTTCACTTCAATCCTTCTCCATTTGAGCTCAAATTGACCCCCATAAATTCAACCAAGATGCCATCGTCCCTCTTACAGTTTTTCCTCATCGATTTGTCCAACTTGAATCCCAAAAATGCGGTAAAAAACAGTCTTCTAATTTTCACGGTAAAAAACGGCCCCTACTTTGAATTTTTTACAAAAAATCTCGGTTTGTAGAAAAATATTCGGAGGATGAGTCAACATTCCTAAAATGAATCGTGACATAACATAACTTTCAATTTCTGAAATCAGGTTTAAATTCGCGGTTAATTTCAATCTGGCGCGATTTTAGCGTGACCTAGCCTACTGGGTAGCTTTTAGGAATTTTTAGTGCAATTGACCCATGGTTGATTATTTTCGAGCCACATTGTGCATCTTCGACTCATTGGCGACTCTCAGTTGTTGTGAAAATCTCGATGTTTCAAATGTGGACACATGGTACAGAAATGACAGAAAAATTGGTCTAGTGCCATTCGACGAGAATTTTGCAATTATGCGAAATCACCCATACTCTAATCACATACCTCAGTCGAACTGACTTATCTCCGATCTCTTATCAATTTTGACAGTGCTGTATTGACCCTTGTAGATTAGCACAGTCGAGTAGTCGATTTCTGGTCGAATTCTCAAGTCTATTGCGTTTAGATTCCTCATTGGCTTCACCTGATAGACTAATTATCTCGTGAGTGATTAGCTTAGAGAAAAGAACTATAGACGCGTCGATGAAAAGCCCAGCTTATTCAATTGAAAACAAAACCCGAAAATTAGGATGTCATAGGGCATCACTCTACCAAAAGTGTAGGCCTTCCTAGGCAAATGTTTTATTGGCTATTATATGGAGGCTTCCTTCCTCAATCTCCTCGCATATAGTTTCTGTGAAATGCTAGGGGATTTGCCTAAGCTTTGGTACCTTATCTAATTAAAAATATTCACATATTTGAACCAAAAAAAAAAAAAAAAGAAGAAGCTCAAACGCCATATTAAAAAAAAAAAAAATAAGAATATTATACAAAGAACAGGCTAGAAATTTAGATTACATATTCTTCACATCTTTCTGAAAAAGCATGAAGCTCCACTATAAAGATCATACATGATCAACAAAGGAGAGTTTATCTCTAAATAAAAGTAAGTATTATCACCATAGAACAGATTTTTCAAATAGTACAACATTTATTTCATCTGTCCACGATCACCGATAGACATGCTACACTATAACTCACGACAGTGTAGAAACCTTATTTAATGGATGCACAACAAAGTTTACTCCATAGGGGAAAAAGGCTAGCCTTATGAATAACAAAGGAAAACTGACATTACAAATGAGTTCCACGATGATCACATATTGCAGCAATACTTGACCATGTTAGTACCAGTTTCCCCATAAATCTATGGTGAAGTCGTCTTGCGAATCACCGAAATACACACCATCTGAGTACATACACTCAGGAGAAGGCGATGAACTTCCCAAGTTCAGGCACATACCGTCCAAATCTTCTATTGCGCTAAAATCTTTCCGAGAATGCAATTGTTCCCACAAGTTTGCATCTTTTCCAATTATATTGCCTTGTGAATGCCAGCAATTCACTAGGGTTTTGTCATCATGATGAACTTCATAAGATGGGCACAAGCTGCTTGCATCTAGTGTTGGAATATCCCAGGGAGATCCAAGATTTGTTGTTTCTGTAGGATGAAGAATGGCAATAGATGGATTTTGGTGGGTTAAATTATTATTTGGATTTGAGTTAACTTTTACATCACATGCCATTGACATTTCCAACTTCCTGGACGCAGCGTTTCTTCAAGCGAGTATTCCAGTAGTTCTTTATCTCATTGTCGTTCCTGGAAGTCAACTTGCAGTTGTGGCCCAACTACAACAAGAAAAACTATAAATTAAAAATCTTGCTTGTTATGAAAAGCAATGACAATATGTTCTTCCTTGTTAGTAGAATCAGATATATACATACAATATGAAATGCCTCGAGTTGTGTTATGATGACAATACAAAGTTATTTTTCTGCCCTAGGAGAAACACAGGTACTTCCCTCATTTTATTTTCCGTATCTGTGGTATCTCTAACTTAGGAAAAGCAGATGGTTTGAAGTTGCATGCCAATTAGGTTAATTGCAAATAAACTGGGGAAAAAGATTTAATCATGAGAATCGAACATATTCTGAAGCACAAATTACCCAAAGTCCATGTATGTCGTGCAATATCAACCAAGAATCATGCTGCATACTCCAAATTCACCTACCGATTACCAAGAACTTGGTGCAATTTGATAATGATTTCTTCCTCTTCTTTGGTGATGTTGCCATGCTTGATGTTGGGCCTCAGATAGTTCATCCACCGAAGTCGGCAACTCTTTCCGGTTCTCGCTAAGCCTGATGATAATAACAAATTCAAAATTAGGGTTAGTGATTAGTGGTGCAATTTTTCAATAAAATCTCGATCCACCACTGCTCTGAGGTTTGGATCCTTATATAGGCCACTCAGTTACTCATCTCTTCAAGATGATATACTCTTGAATCGGGAAAATCCAAATCCACATAGAACTCGTTCAATGACAAGAAATTAGATCTAGAAAATAAAAGATTTCAAGACATCACGCACTCACCAGCAGGTTCGGCCATGTGAGTCCAGTTCCAAATGCCATGCCGCATGATAAAAGCCACCAGTTTCTGGTCTTCCTCAGCACTCCAAGCACCCTTTTTCACTGTCTTCTTGCTGTTGCTGATTTTGTCAACCCCGGGATACCTGGCCATCGACACCAGAGATTTCGCAGTTCCAACCCTCGTCGGCTTTGAATGAAGCTATTCCTCTCCAAAGAGGGTTCACATGGATTTATACTCGTCCTGTACCTCGCACGAGCCCTCAAAACTCATTGGGCGAGGCGCTTTTTTATGAATAATTAAAGTAGATAACAAGGGGAAATGGGTACTTGCCTTCCAGGAAACAGCATGTATTTGTGCATATTTAGCATCATAGTTAGCATCATAGTAAATTGGATATTGACCCCACTATTGTTTGATATTCAAAATATAAATGGTCCCTGTTCCCATCGGAGGAGTTCCACTATATGGTTACTCTTTATCTATTGGGGTTTTTGTTGCTCAATGTTTTAGCTAGCTCGAACCTTCTTGGCTTCTTCCAATCAATTGTCTTTCCAAGAAGTGAAAATCTGGTAAAGGAAGACTCGTTTTATGGCCGATACTAACTTTTTTAAGTGAAAGATGAGTCATGACTATCATTTTAGTATTCATTTTCCCTAGATAATTACTATAGAGTGTTAGGGAAATCTCTTATGATGTTTTGAAGATAACAAAATAAATCAAAGGCTACTAACATGTTTGATGGTTGAGTAATAGACTATGCAGATGATAGAACATGTAAAGAATATTGTCGAAGTTTGAAGACGGCCAGAAGACTGAACGTAACACATGTCCAAAGTATATTCTAAAGATTTCCAGACTTCTGTGTCAAAGTTTGAAGACTGCTAGACTTTAGTGTCAAAGTCTGTTCTACATCAGAAGTTTGCCTACTCTAACAAATTCTAGACTGAACGTGCTTGGAAGAACCAGAAGACAGACTCTATGCTGAAGCTGAATTGGGTACATACGTTAAAGCTAAATCTGTTCAAAAGCAGAATATGTTCAGACTCAGATTGCAAAGTCTATCGCACTCAGACTTAGATTGTAAAGTCTATTGCTCTCATACTTTACATCCATATTCGACAGAACGTAACACAAGCCTCGAAGATATAACGGCTAGTGATCTGGTTTAGATTCTACATCAAGATTGATTTGATTGACTCAATCTAATTGATTAACAATTGGATCATGAAGACAAGAACTTTCTATACGAAGAAGCTCTACTTATAGAAACCAAGATTCTATTTATATGGGCGATCAGAATCAATTTGGGATTCTACTTTTGTCACTCAACGGCTACCAAATCTTCTATATACAGATCTGTCCAACGGGTAGATTGGAAGACGATCCTCAAGATACTGTCCAACGGCTAGTTTGGAAGTGGAGGAGTATTTAAGGAGATGAAGGACTGATGAGCAAGTAAGAGATGGAGCATAGAATTTATAATTCCAAAGTTTAAGTGACCTTCGATCATACACTTGTCTCTTGTGAGCTTAAACATTGTGATCGTGAGAGAAATACCAAAAGAGTGACTTAGTAAGATAGTGTGATCTACTACTAAGTGTTTGCACTCGAAGTTGTAATCTCTTGTTAATTGCATAGTGGAATCCAGCTAGGTGGTTGTTAGCGTGGGAGAGTGGACATGGGCTTGATTTAAGCTGAACCACTATAAACCTTATATTCTTATTCTCTTCTCTAAACTCTTTATTGTGTTAAAGTCTGATTTCGCTCAAAGTCTGCTGTTCTTCAGACTTTGCTCACAACTTATTTTATTCCGCATATATTTGCTAAGGTTTCGTTTAAACACCTATTCACCCCCTCTAGGTGTTTGTACTAGCCTTCTCAATTGGTATCAGAGCCAAGTGCTCGGTTTATAAAAGTGTTTTTACTTTTGAGCTAAAGATCTTCTATGGCTAGTTTCTTGGCACCAGGATTTATGGAAGGGCAAAGCAACAGCAGGCCACCATATTTTGATGGAAAAGAATACAATGTGTGGAAGAACAAAATGAAGGCATTCCTAAGATCCAGAGATCCCTTGCAATGGAATGTTGTAGAAAAAGGAATCAATCCCACTGCTGCGTCTACTTCAAACAAGTATGCCAAAGACAAAGAAACCAAACTCCTTGCTCCTATGTCTCAGTCGGAAATATCCAAAAGAGAAGCGCTTGATGCAAAAGCTATTTATTCTTTATATTGCGCCTTGGCTCCTGTTGAATATGACAAAATCTCTTCATGTGAAACAGCTAAAGAAGTTTGGGATAAATTTCATGTTACTTATGAAGGGACTGATCGTGTAAAAGAGACTAGTAAATTTCCTGCTTGGCAAATATGAATCCTTCAAGATGAAGCAAAGAGAGTCGATTTGAGATATGTTCAGCCGTTTTACAGAAATTGTAAATGGTTTAGCATATCAAGGTCAGCCAATTTCTTCCCTAATGAAGGTCAACAAACTCTTGCGAGGTCTCTCAAAAGATTGGAACCATGTGAAGACCTCAATTCGAGAAACTCAAAGGATTATGCAACTCTCCGTTGATGAATTGATTGGCACTCTTCAATCCTATGAAGTGGAACAAATCAATGATGAAGATCCCGAAGGTAAGAAGTCCATTGCTTTAATATCTAATGCCGATTTTGATGATACAGATTCAAAAAATGATATGGACGACGTAGAACTTGCTTTTATGATCAAGAGATTCAAAAAGCAAAGTAGAAAAGGAAGGAAATTCAGTGAAAGAAAACAATACAAGCAAAATGGGCATAAAAGAACCATGAAAGAAGATGATGAGCAAGGATATATATGCTTGATGGCACATTCAGACTTAAATTCGGAATCGGGAATCGAGTCCGACTCGAGACATACGACTCAAAATCAGAGTTTGACTCAGACACAGACTCAGAATCCAATGAGGAAATCGAGGTAAGCAATTCAAAAATTCCTATCAAAATCTCAAAATATATAAATGAGCTTTGCTTAAATCTCAAATCTTATCTTAAAAGGATCTCCAAACTCAAAAAGGAGAATTCTTGGCTTAGGCAACAGGATCTTTATCAAAAAGAAAAGTTTGAAATTTTGCAAAAAGATTTTCTACAAACAAAAGAAAGTTGAGATTTACTTCTCAAAGAAAATGATTCTTTAAAAAAGGAATTTTCAAATATTTCAACAAAATTTTCAAATGGTTCAAAAACATTAGAGCATATCCTTTTCATACAAGTACCTTACTATAACAAGTCGGGACTTGGTTATAATAAGGAAAGTGATTCTCTAATAGATTTTCCTAAAGTCAATGAGAGACTTTGACAAAGACCTCCAAAGGCATTTTACAAAAATCATTTTCAAAAAGTGTTTGTAAAACCTGTTGGTCGAAATGCCCTTAAGTGTTCAAATTGTGAAGATTCGGAACACTTTGAGAAAGAATGTCCAAAAGTCTAGAGATCTATTAAGAAAGATTGTGTAAAAACAGCATACTCTACTAACTCTCATGGACCCAAGAAAAAATGGGTACCAAAGAAAAGATGAGTTATTTTTGTAGGAAATGAAGGAAAAGAAGAAAGAGAATTTGGTAAGGAATGTATTTTTTTTTCTCAATTTGATTTGGGCAATAATTCTCATTATGCTTGATATTCGATATATCCTTGGTTGATTCAAATTTTATAATGATCATATTCTTTGATTTGTTTTATTGAAGAAAGAATCGTGTGATTTATTTTTGTGATTCGTGCGTTGAGATTTGATATAATACATAGCGTTGAGATTTGATATAATACATGTGATCATTTTGTTTAGAGACAAATGAATTTATTTGGTTTGATTTTATGCTCTCAGATTTTATCATATTTTGCCAAGTAAAAATCTGTTTTACGTAATATTAATTTATTATGCAAGATATTCTTAGATACTCAAGGATTTTATTCTCTCTATTTTTATGGTACTATGACTAAGTGAGAATTTATCTTTCAAAATATCATTGTGCATAATATTCTTTCTTTGAATACTTTCTTATGATGAATCAAGAAAGAATATTTTTTCATGTATGGAGATTTTCTATTTTACTCTAACGAAAAGGAAGGATCAAAATTGATGGATACCAAAAAGGAAATGAGTTGATTGCAGGAAATTCAATAAGGCAAGAATGATTGCGAATCTACGCAGATTTTGGTGCAATCAGAAAAGTATCTCCTATGAAGATTGGTAATGATCTTTTTAATCAATGGTATATTTCGAACATATACCTTGGGTAAGAGATTTTTTTTAATCATCCCGCCTTGCAAATTTCTACGTGCATTTATCTTGATTTTGGATGATTGCTTATCATTTATATTGCAAATATTTCTTCTCATAAATATAAGGCATTGCAATATTTTTTTTTTACTTGATTTGGCACGTGATAACAATATCATCTTTCTTTTTGTGAAATGCATTTATAATATATTTTTGAGATTTATGCTCAAGGAAATCCCTTTGATCTCGAAATATATTATTGCATATTCAAGGACACTCTTGCTATATTTTTAGAAGATATCTCATATCTAGCAAGTTTGATCCATAAATCAAAGGAATGTATTATGTGCAAAGATTATTATCTATTATACAAGAATTTGCAGGTCGCAAAAGAATCTTCCATATGGATTTTGGAAAGCTCATATGGATTTTGGAAAGCTAGATTTGAAAATCATGGAGATTCTATACTATCTTCTAGAGGTTCAAAAATTCTATTCCTTGTGCAAAATTTTTGCTTATTGAGGAAATCCCTTATGCATCGTACAAAAGGTTGAGTAGTTCTGAATTTTAATAATTGATAATTTTATGTATGTTATTCAATTTATTTATTTGAAAAAAAGGGCATTACATATTATGTGGATATTATTATAGCTTATTTGTGCTAAAAGTTTGTTAAGTTGATGCAGGTTAAATTCGAGACGAGCTTGATTGAAGAAAATAAATTTTTGCTTCGAATTTCAAAATGCCAGTGATCGTTGTAGATGTTGTCGCTGCAAAGGAAATACTGGGAAAATATTCTATTCAACGTGCACAAGCAACAATTTTTCTATTCACAAATATTGTCATGATGATAGGGGGAGAAAGCGAATCCAAGAAAAAAGGAAAGAATCATGATTATCTCAAAAAGGTAACAAATTGAGGGGGAGCTTTGATCAATTATGGAAAAATCTTTTTGAATTGATCGTGATCTTGATTATTATGGAAGGAAGGAAAAGGTAAATGTGTCAAAATTTAAGTTCTATAATATCCGGTTAGTGCATCTTTTATTACCTTTTGTCATTAACAAATATTTTATTGGTATTATCTTTTTATTATGACAAAAAGGATAAGTGAATTTTATAATGCATCCGTGATTTTTATTTGCTGATATATATGATTGAAGTGAGCTATTGCTTATCTTTAATATTCGATTTATAAAAGCTGATTTTTGGAAATTATTTGCTATCGCTTTATATTCTCTACATGATACTTTTTCAATTGATATCGCTTTTTGATTATGACAAAAAGGGGGAGCAAATATAAATATGCATATGTGTTGATATTTATTGAGCTGCGATTATCTTTACATATATAATTATATGCTCAATCTATTTGCTATCTTGAATTACATTATTCTTTGAGATTGCCTTGATTTAATATTATCTTTAAAAGCATGATTACACATCTGCATATTCAAAGATTGTTTTGTCATCATCAAAAAGGGGGAGATTGTTAGGGAAATCCCTTATGATGTTTTGAAGATGACAAAATAAATCAAATGCTACTAACATGTTTGATGGTTGAGTAATAGACTATGCAGATGATAGAACATGTAAAGAATATTGTCAAAGTCTGAAAACGGCCAGAAGACTGAACGTAACACATGTCCAAAGTATATTCTGAAGATTTCCAGACTTCTGTGTCAAAGTCTAAGGGTGCGTTTGGTTGGGCATTTAGAAAGCCCCTTCAATCCTGAAAGTCCATTAGGGAAAAAAAAGGGTGTTTGGCAACCAATTTTCAATGAGCTTTGAGTTGAAAGTTGGCCTTGGGAATGCTGAAAGCTCAATGCTAGTAGAGACTAGCATTGAGCTTTCAGCATTTTTCGGAATGCCAAAGGCTCCATTAATAAAATTTTGTAGAGTTCCTTTTTTACCCTAAAAAAAGCATAAGAAACCCAAATTTACCCATCTCTAAAAGAACAAAACCAAGGGTTTCTCGTTGCAGCTCCTCCAGAAACACTCACGCTCCCAACTCCTCACGCTCAATCTCCCGAGAGCCCCACGACGACGTCGACTTCAGCATCAGCTTGGATATCGAATCCACCTTCAGATCTGCCAACGACACTTCTCCAGCACCTTCAACGTGTAAGCTCGCTCTCTCTCTCTCGCTCGCTTGCTCGATTCTTCTCCTCATCTGGGTTTGATGATCCCATTTGACTCCCTTGCTCCGCCGGTTTGTATCTTGTCTGTGATTGTATAATCCATGGCAGAGTGCGAGGGTGAAATTCGGGGTGGTTGCTTTTTAGCGGTCGAATGCGTGGGAATTTGGAGTTCTCCTTAGAAAGCAAGGGTTTTGTGTTGCTTTGCGGGTTTCGTGAGCTAAGATTTGATCTGGGTTTTTTAGGTTGGATAGATTTTTAGTAGTGAGCGGCAAGGGTTGTGGGTCGTGGGTATTTTTTTTTCGAAATTTCAAAGGACATACAATTGGAGTTCTCCCCTCAATGTTTCGAATTTCAAAGGACAAGTTCACAAAATAGAAATACTGCATTCACTAGACTATTGTTTTGATTCTTCATTTCTATCAAGCATTACCTGCAAAAAACTTTTGCATTCATCCTTTATGTTGTAATTTTTATGTGCCTCTGAAACTGCTTGGTTTACAGCTGCTCACTGTAAATTGTTTGGAGTTATGTTCTCTTGTCTGGTTCCTATTGAATGAACTTTGGCATCTGTGGATTTTTTCTCTTTTAACATTATTTGTCCATAAAATTTTTTACACCATGTTTCCTCTCTCGCTTTGCCAGACACCGATGAATACATGCACATGATCTTATGATGCTTGGCCACATGAGCACTGATTCCGTAAACTTTATTGGGAGAAATAGTTGCATTATGCTTTTTTAACCATGACTAGACAGTTGAAGAAATGCAATCGTGCATGATTTTTAAGGCTGCTTTGTTTAGCTTGGAAGAGCTGAAATGGTTTCTTTTCTTTTCTTTTCAACCCATTGAGGTCACTGCTCACAAACCTGAAACCAATAAGATAATGATATTTAGACAAAATCCAACAACAATCATTTCTTAAAACTTTGTTGTTGACTATATATCATCATTCTCTTGTAAATACTAATATGGCAAAAATGCCAGTGATCAGCATCTCCATAATGCTTGTGAATTGTTTGAATCCCCATAACATTCTTTACCATGCATTATCTGTTGGACTACTGTTGGATTACTGAACATGTTATTCTCCATATTAGATTTTGGACTAAGAGTATGCTCCACTTGAAGACTGAATGCATAGATATATTTCATTTTCATGTGTAGTGCAACTAAATGTGTAAAACTTGCTCTTCCCTTCACTCTTTGAGCACCACTTTTGTTGTGGTTGTATGAGTGGAAATCAGCTATGAAAATTTGACTTTTTTCTTTATCAGCTCTTGGAGGCTTGAAGTCAGTAGGGTGGAGTTGCTTCTTCAGGTTGGAGCATTTTGTGTGGCAGTTGGTGCGTTGATTGCAGTACTTTTTCCATACGGTATTGGACAAAATTGCCTCTGCAGCAGACAGAGGCAACCCTCACATACCGGATGCAGCTCCCAACTTCAACAATACCCACCCATCGAAGAGCAGCACAAGAAGCTAACTAGCCAACCGAGCAGCCCACAACTCTCAAGAACCGGCGAAGGCAGCGGCAACACTAAGAACCTGAACTTACAGGGGAATATCGGTAAGATTAAAAATGGACCGGTCTAATCCCCAGTAGTGTTGAATCCTCCTATTTCTATAAGTGTTTGCAACATTTCTGATATGGCACATTTTCATGATCAAATAGTTATGAATTTAGGAAGTAATTAAGAATATTTGTAATTTTTAAGGATAATGAGCTTCTTTCCTCAAAGCATATGTTATCATGTTTTTATTGTAATGAAAGTATTCTTCTTGTAATTGGGAAAGAGAGCATGTAAATTTTTTTTCATTTGATTTTTTAGCAAAAAAAGGAATTTTAATTTTAATAAAATTGTTTACACAACATCTTTGACATTGTCGTCAAATATAAATTAAAAAAATCACAAATATTATTTTTTTAATTTTAAACAAATAAAAATTAAAATATTTAGATTAATCACCAAAGGGGCTTTGCAAATGTGTTTTCTACCAAACAACATTTCTCTCAAAGTTGCATTTCAAAGCAAAATTTACCAAACAGTTTTTGCATTTCCTCCAAAGCCCTTTAGGCTAAACTGCTTTGCATTTTCCCAATGAACTTTCCAAATGCTGAACCAAACGCACCCTAAAAACTGCCAGACCTTAGTGTCAAAGTCTGTCCTACATCAAAAGTCTGCCTACTCTGACAAATTCCAGACTGAACGTGCTTGGAAGAACCAGAAGACAAACTCTATGTTAAAACTGAACTAGGTACAGACCTTAAAGCTAAATCTGTTCAGAAGCATAATATGTTCAGACTCAGATTGCAATGTTTATCGCACTCAGACTCAAATTGTAAAGTCTATTACTCTCGGACTTTACATCCAAATTCGATAGAACGTAACACAAGCCCCGAAGATATAACAGCTAGTGATCTGGTTTGGATTCTACATCAATATTGATTTGATTGACTCAATCTAATTGATTGACAATTGGATCGTGAAGACAAGAACTTTATATACGAAAAAGCCCTACTTATAGAAACCAAGATTCTGTTTGTATGGGTGATCGGAATTAATTTGGGATTCTACTTTTGTCACTTAACAGCTACCAAATCTTCTAGATACAGATCTGTCCAACGAGTAGATTGGAAGACGATCCTCAAGATACTGTCTAACGGCTAGTTTGGAAGTGGAGGAGTATTTAAGGAGATGAAGGACCGATGAGCAAGAGACGGAGCGTAGAATTTATAATTCCAAAGTTTGAGTGACCTTCGATCATACACTTGTCTCTTGTGAGCTTAAACATTTGTGATCGTGAGAGAAATACCAAAAGAGTGACTTAGTGAGATAGTGTGATCTACTATTAAGTGTTTGCACTCAAAGTTGTAATTTCTTGTTGATTGCATAGTGGAATCCAGCCAGGAGGCTGTTAGTGTGGAAGAGTGGACGTAGGCTTGATCTAAGCTGAACCACTATAAACCTTATGTTCTTATTCTCTTCTCTAAACTCTTTATTGTGTTAAAGTCTGATCTCGCTCAAAGTCTATTGTTCTTCAGACTTTGCTCACAACTTATTTTATTCCACATATATTTGCTAATGTTTCGTTTAAACACCTATTCACCCCCCCTCTAGGTGTTCGTACTAGCCCTCTCATAGAGGACCCCAAAATTTTAATTATGATTGATCCAGATGTCTCGTGTTGATGATCAACAACACAATAGGATCATCCTAATCAGCTAGTTGGGATGGAGAATACTTTTAATTAAAAGAGTGATTAAGCAGGAAAATAAAATATCATAACACTATTTTTTCATGGATAATCAACAAGCAGATAATTCCAATGGAAATTGGGAACTTGCTTTTCCTAGAAGCACCATAAGTTGCGCAAATTTAGCATCCATGGTAAAGTGTGGACTAACCCCACTATTGGACATATAAGTATAAATGTCACTTTCTATAGGAGACATACTCAAGCTACAACTATATGCGGGAGAGCCCTTCACATAATTAGGACAATTCATTGCTCTAAAAGTTTTATGGAAAATTACTAGAAAAGTAATAAACCTATTGTAGTTATGTTAATTCAGTCATAAACATTTTTTTGCTAATTTAGTACTAAACCTTCTGCAATTATGCCAACTCAATTCATTCAGTCAATTTTGGCCGACTGGTGTTGACATGGACGTCGGCTAGTACTGGGCAATGCTGATGTGGATAATTGTTAACAATATTTTTTTTTTCCGAATTTTATTTTATTTTTCCTTTTCTTTTTATTTTCCTCTTCTTCCTCCTTTTCCTTTTTTTTCCCAAAGTGGCTTGCAAGGGTGATGGTCCCCAGGCCTTGCCCAAGGCTCGGGCAAAGGTGACCATGGCATTGCCAGCTAAGGGCGAGGCCACCTTCAAGCTATGGGGAGGTCGGGTGTGGGCCGCAACCCTCACCAGCAACCGACGAGAGCTTCATGGCCATCACTCAACCTTGCCGGCCATTGTGCGGGAAAAAAGGAAAAGGAGGAAGAAGAGGAATAACAACAAGAAAAGGAAAAATAATAAAATACTCAAAAAAATATTATTAAAAATTGTCCACGTTAGTATTAGCCAAAAAGCCAGCATCCATGTCAATGCCGGCCAGCTAAAATTGGCCAAATGGACTGAATTGGCAGAAAATATGATTTGGAACTAAATTGTTACAATTACAATAGGTTTAGAACTTTTTTGGAAACTTTCCCAAAAGTTTTAGCATGTCATTTGTCCAATGAATTTTTTTCTCTCCAACAACAAATGAGCGTGTTTCCTTGAACTTAATGGAACATACTTTTTCGTATTTCATTTACTTTCCCTCCAAGAATTTTAAAATGAAAGGTACTATTAGAATTTCAGAAAAGTAAAATAAAGTAAAATAAATAAACATATACATCTTTTGCGCATGCAATGAGTGGGGAGCATGGTTTATTCGTCTCAATCCATGTATAAGAGAGTATCCCTGGTCTGAAACAGATCTATGTTGATTTTGGCAAGTGAAGTAAAGTTGCCTATGTCATGGGTGAGATCAGCGGATGATAATAAATTCCACAAACGATTGAAAATTGATGAGAAAAGGCGACCCAACACCGATTCACAAAGTTTGAAATAAGACGAAAGTTTGCCATTGTTTATGTGGTGAGAAAGAGCTTTTTCGGTGGGGGAGGCCAATAATGATTAAAAAAAAGATTAATTAAATGAACTAAATGGAAAGCTTGCTGCGAAGTCAATAGCACATCGTGCAAAGTAATACCTGCCGAGTGCTATATAAATTTGTAGAGGATCTTTAGCTTTCTAACGTTTCAACGAGTCAGGGAAGAAAATATCCAGTTAACTAATGTCAACTATTGATCGATGTAGTTTGGAATGATTAATGTTCATGTCATTATCCTTAAATTTCGTTCCCTAAATGCACCAAACTTTCATTTGTATCAATGTTCTACCCAAAAAAATATGATTTTATACTGCATGGTAGAGTCTTCCAAAGTAAAACGCTGCAAGTTATGGATCCGGGGGCCGATATGTGATATATTATGGTGTTGTGCAAGTATTAAACAAAGTGCATCTGGACGATGATTGGACTGTGGGAAGTATATAAAACGTATGAACATGTGTGCTTTTAGGTTATTTAAGTGTTGCATTACCTCACTCAGATAAGTAGAACCTAGATGCAATTGCCAACGCTGATTTATGATTGATCAGAGACCTAGCAAAAGACAAAATTTTGCAATAGACTATCGTTGCAGTGCGTCTTACACGCAAAATACATTGCGCCTTTGTCAGCAGTGAAGTTAAATAATACATCTTCTCCACTAATCATGAAACACACCACATACAATAGGAAACTTCCCATCTGATGATGGCTCCAAATTATGAAAGATTGACTATCCCAATCCTTCAACACGCTTGTACTCCAGGATGTGGTCAACGTGCAAAGCTGGAACGACATTACTATATTACTCTCTTCGCTACTTTTCGAACACGTGCGTTTAATTTCCAGGACACAAACAAACATTCATTGGACCATCCTTTTCTTGAAAATATTCAGAAATCTTGAAACGACAGATTAGGTTTGACCACTGATGGAAATAATCAACATAAACAGACATGTCTGTACTTCCCAATGACTTCCGTAATTCAACAGACGATTTTTCAGAGTCCCAACAAACCCTAGTTATGCAAAACATGTGGCTCGTAACTTTGCTTTCAATTAAAGTGCAATTAATTACCGATTTCCAAGAACTCGGTGCAGCGCAATGATGGTCTCCTCCTCTTCTTTGATGATGTTTCCATGCTTGATGTTGGGCCTCAGATAGTTCATCCAACGGAGACGGCAACTTTTGCCAGTTCTTGCCAAACCTGGGAGTTTACGCATATGATTCAAGACCAGGGTTAGTCGAACATTCGCCGGCAAAAATCAGAAAGACCAGACATAAATAAAGAGAAGCAAACGAGAATATGAATTATGCATCACAGACCAGCAGGTTTGGCCATGTGAGTCCAGTTCCAAATGCCATATCTCTTGATATAAGCCACTAGTTTTTGATCTTCTTCGGCACTCCAGGCACCCTTTTTAACCGTTCTCTCATTGTTGCTTTTGGCATTCCTTGGATACCTGGCCATTATGTTGCTTGACACTGATCAGTTCAGAGACCTGATGAAAATGCTGTTTACAGAGTCTCTTCTTCGCCTGAATGATGAAGCTCACTCTTTGAGGTGCCTATAAATACATGGTGGTCCTCCTATGACTTTCCCGTATCTTGCACGTGTATACAAAGTCCATAATATTCAATGTTCTGGCCCGAAATTTTCTAAGTCCGATGATTTCGAGGAAAGGGGCACTGGGTCTTCCTGGAAAGTGGATCTGTTCATGCATCTTTAGCACCACCACAAGGGGTCATGTGTGAACTGGCCCCACGGCATAATTTATGTTTGGGCATATCTTTTTCTATGGTCATTGGTTATCTAATTTTACTTTGTGGGGACCATGTATTTGAACACATACCAGTAGATCGGAATCTTACGACCATGTAATTAATCCCTGAATACTCCATCTCAAAGGTATAGTCCACTGTCGCGACCTAATTTTCGATGGGTGAATCACCTAAAGAAGGCTAATGGATTGCTAAGTTCGAAGACTTGGCGCAGACCCTCCCAAGTCCTATCAATCGCGACTTGATACTAATGGATTGACCCATTTAAACATGCAATTATACTCAATTTGGAGCTGCCACTAACCAATTAAGGTTGGTTAGAAACCCAAATAAAGTATGGGAGAATACTTTATTTTTGCGAACCAGAGATTCAATAAGTCCGGGGACATAGTTATGCTAGATTAGTCTAACGCCCTTTCGGTACCTTTTTATTTTAATTTCAAAAATATTTTGCACGCAGTATTGATTAATTTTAACCTAAGCTACTAACATGCAAATGGTGGTCATGCGGGTGCACAATCAATGAAATAACATTCAATAAACCGAAATGTTAGATTCATAAGAAATTATAAACTAGCTAACCTATTAACTAACCAAATAAATGACATTTTGTGTTTTTTCTTTTTCTCCTTTTTTTAAAAATTACTTAATAATTCTTATTAAAAAGAAACAACATAATGATGTAATTAAAAAAAACTACACGATGGGATTACTAAAACATAACAACATGATGCAATCCTAATTTACTAAGCCGAAAAAAAAATTCTAATGCAAGATTTAGATTTTTTATACTTTTTGATTTTTTAATGTTTTTTTAGTGTTTTTTATTTTTCCAAAAACAAGTAATTATTTTTACAAAAAAAAAAAAACACTAAGATAACAATTAAAATAACCGAAAAAATAATCCGTTGTCGCACGGATTAAATTAACAATTATTTTAACTCTATAGTCATAACAAGGAAATCAAAATAATTAAAACTTTTATCTGAAGTCTTACGGACCAAATTAAATAATCATTGTGATTTAACAATTGAAATTCTACCAAAAAGGCCAAAAATTAATATAATTAAAAAAATCATCCGACGTCTTTTGGATCAAATTAATAATTACAATAATTTTAGGTAAAACCCTACGGATAATGCCTATAGAAATTACAGATATTAATACCCAATATTTAAATAACTAAACTAAAAATGCTATCAAATGAAATAAACAGAAAAATAACATAAAAGATAAAAAAATAATAATGAAATAAACTAAACTACAAAAAATGAAAAGTAAAAAGTAAAAACAAAAACTACCTAAAGGTAAACCGACGGGGACAGGAGAGCAACCGAGTGGAAGATGGCCGGCGGCCGGAGCTCTGGTGAGGGTTGGGCGGCAGTGATGACGTCGGGCGCAAGCCTGGTATCGCGGAGGTGCTCGAGGCGCGGGCGTCGGCAGGAATCGAGTCGGCGTTCGTGGGCAATCAGTAGGGCAGCATGGAGATCGGCTACTGAGCATAGGAGTCGCGGGCAGCGGCGCGGCGAGTGGAGCGGTGAGATGCGCTACGGGCGAGATCAGCGGAGTGGCGATGGTGGCAGGGGAGTAGATGGTTGGGTTGCAGGTGAGCAGTGGTGGTCGTGGTTGGGCTTCGTGGGCTGTTGGTGGAGGACGGTGCCGCTGGTGCTAGGGCGAAGGCCGGCGGGTTGCCGCGACAGCGTTGGGCGGAGTAGGGACAATGGCACGACGTCAGACGGAGGGCAACAGTCCGGCTTGGGCAAAGGTGGATTGACGACAAGCGAATTGGTGGCACAAGCAGCAGGTCGTGATTCAGGCGAGACCGGGGAGCAGCGTTCAGTTACTGGTGTGAGGCCGACTCAGGTGAGCGGGGGCGTCGAGCTTGGCTGCAGGGGATTTGGTTCGCGGCAGCGGTGACGGTCAGTTGCAGATGCAGGCGGAGCGGCTCGATTTGGGCTCGGGTTGTTGAGGCGCGACACTCGGGCTCCGACGGTGCTACTGAGCGTCGGCGCCGGGTAGTGCGACGCTGCTGCTCCGGTGTAACAGCTCGTCACGGGTCGTTAGGTGGTCAGTGCAAGCGCGGTGGCGGGCGGTGAAGGCCGGCGTGGGCACGGGCGAAACAACGATCGCCGGAGGGGAGTCCAACGAAGAAGATGACAATGTTCCCCCTTTTTTTTTCTTTTTCTTTTTTTCCTTGCTGACCGGTCACTTCGCTTTTCCCTCAGCAGCTTTTCCTCTCTCTCCAATCACACGTTAACGTCTCCTCTGTTCCTCTCTGCAGAAGCAAAAGCTTCGTTTTGACTTTTCCCTTCTTTTTCTCTTTCTCTTTTTTGTTCCTTCTTTAAACGAAAAGAAGCCCCCCGTATTGAAGCCTCGGGCTCTCCATTTATAGAGAAAAATAAAAAAATCAAATTTGTTTTGCAAGTGAAGATTTTCCGATTCACTCAACCACTCAATAAGAAAAATGGCTCTAAAATCAAACAACTATTTTTTCTTTTTTTTGAACTTTGAAATGAGAATATATTTTCAACAACAAATATTTTCAAAACGAATTTTTATTTTATTTATTATTTTTTTTAAATATAAGATGTCAACAACGGCCTCTCTTTGAAGGAAAGCTCGTAGAGGTTTCCTTTAAAGATAAATGACATCTAAATTTAAACCATGCAAAATGAATATGAAATGAATATGCAAATGTTAATTGTAATGACTTTTTTTTTTCTTTTTTAAGAAATGGACTCTTTTTTATTTATTTAAATAAATGGACTCAAATTTATTCTCTTTTGAAATGCAAGGTTGTGCAATAAAGAAATGCAATGTAAATGCCATGATTTGGTCAGGAACATAGATCTCAATGTGTCTATGCCTAATGAAATGCAAATGCAAAGAAGAACACGCACCTATCATACTTGTCTGGGGATTAGGTGTGAAATGATTTTTATGAGACCTGACAAACATCTGAAACTCCCATCAGATAATTGAAAGGCTCAAAGTCTTCAAGGATCTGGAATTCTCATAAGATTCTAAGCACCTGGAAATTACATCAAGTACTTGAAATTTCAAAGATCTGATTATCATGTCAGACATTTGAAAACATTTACTGAACATCTCGAAATCACATCAGATGTTTGAAAAGACAGACACTTGGAAGTCACATCAAGCGTTTACAAGTTCAAACATCTGGAACTCACACTAGATATTTGAATTTTTTTTTTTAAATGGGTACTTGGAATTCTCATCAAGTACAAAGATGACTGAACAAACTTAGGGTTGCAAAGACAATTTTTTTTTTGGTCTTTGAGGAAAAATTCAATGAAAGTCCATGCATGATGGCTTTATCAAGCTTCCACTGGAAAAATGATCACTCAGACAATTTTCAGTTATAGCGTGAATCTCTTGAACGTGCTAAATGAGACGCTTTTGGTGTGAAAAGGCTTTTTCGCTGGCTCTCATTTAAGAGGGGTTATTTGTCCTGACCATTGATGTGAGAATATATCACTCAATCTTATCATCATCTTGTCAACAAGAGTTCGAATTTTCTTGCAAGTGATACGACCTTATCAATTTGAGAGGTCTTTAACGAGGACTGTAATGTGGGCTTGGTCAAAGGCTTAACAAAGGGGCTATTCGAGTCAAAGCAATTGAAAGAACGATTCTGTAATCATCTCTGGGTTTACAAGTCAAGAACCCTGCAAAATGAGAAAGAAATAATCTTGATCGCACTTCTTCGAGCAATGCTTAAAACATGTGAAGTCCTATGTTAATTCAAGTGCTCTAATCTGAAGAGACTTTGTAAGGGACATAACATAGGCTGGATTCATGGGTTGAGAAACGAAAGGATCGTTAGGCTCAAAGATGTGTATAGGGGCCAAAGTTGATGATCATCTAGGCATTTTGCCGGCCTTCTCCTTCACCAGGGATTGTTTTGACAATGTGCTCCATTAACTGTAAAAGCTCATTTTTTGTGTTCTTTGAATGCTACTCCATGAGGGATGCAATTTTTGCAATTGATAGTCCTCTATCTTAACTCTTTTTTTTTTTTCATCTATGAGTATCGGCCTTGCTTTTACCAGGCACACCGCTTTTCATGCCCTAAATTCTCATTCATTTTTTCTTCACTTTTTTTTTTTTTTTCATGAGCATTGGCCTTGCTTTTACTAGGCACACTGTCTTTTTATGCCCTTTAGTTCTATTTTAATTTCAATTCTTGCGCATAATGCATGCATCAAGGAATTACACTTTGAATAACATTTGAACTTTCAAGGATCTGCGTCTGTCTTTTGCCTTGCCCTAGTGTGGGGGATGATCATCAACTGGGTTTAAAAAAACAAAATTGCAAGCTCAAGTGGGCTATGCAAAGGATATAAGTGTATAGGATAGAGAAAGAAATGCTTCTCGTCATCCTAAGGTACTTAAATTAACACATGAATCCAATGTAATAACATGACTTGAAGATTGGTGCAAGTGAGAGCAAGAAAATTTCAATTCATTTTCCTCACTTCATGATGTCATTTTATCTCCCAGTTGCCCCGATATGGGGTGATTCTTGACAGTGGTAATTTGAAAAGAATATCCATAAGTGTATGGGCTTAAAAGGATTAAGCAATGGATCACCTGTAGTGTTTAGGATAGAGAAATGAACTGCCTCTCATCATTTTAGTTGTCGTACTTTTTGCAAGAAAACTCTTCACCTTGAAACACAAAATGCTTTCATACTCACCTCACAATGTATAGACAGGGGACTGTGTATGGGATTAGGCATTGCTTTTCACACCTCATTTAGCATGCTCAAGTAACTCGACATCTTTCACTGAATTATCCATTTTGATAAATTTCAAGTGGAATTGACGAATTGCACAATATCATGTGAAAGCATTCTATAATGACAAAGAGGCCATGATCTATTCTTGCACCTCGGATCATAAAGTCAAAGCTATTAGGTGTCCAATGTCTTGCCCCCTTTTTGTAAGGGAGCTCATATGCGTAGGGCTGCACCTGAAACATAAAGCAGATAATTAAAAGAAACAAATAGGGTAAATTAGATGCATGTTGGAAAATTATTTTTATTTTGAAAAAATTTTCAAAGGGAACATGAATAAGCCCAGCTTTCGGAATTAGCTCCTTGCCGTTTTCTTTTTGGTAGGATTTCATCACAAGGCTAGTTTGGTGTACTTCAACATGCCCTTAAAACATGAAAATCTCCATGTATTTTATTGGATGAAAAGCAAATTACATTATTGAAATGAGAGAAATCCTAGAATTGAAAATCCTAATGCAAATTAAGGAAAACAATAAAAACTAAACTTTGCTTGGACCATGTGTCCGCGATAAAAATCTTGAAGAACATTATGTGGAAGGGAATTCTAATGGCATAGGACTTAACCATGATGAAAGCAAACCAAAATTGTTGAGTGAACTTACATTATAAGTATAATGCCGAACAAATTATGCATGTAGCATTCTCAAAAATATAAAGATATGTTTCTTTGAATGTGTCGATTTATAAAGATACCCCGGTGGCTAGGTTATTAGCCTCTCCTATGATTTTGTGATCTCTTCAATCATATGTTGTCGTTGGAGATATATTGTTCTTTTGTTAGTTCACTCAAAAAGATGTCCAAATGATTTATCTTTTGACATGTATCTGAATTTAATGGGGGTAGCGTACAGGGCAAAACTTGCCGAGAAAAAGTTTTTGTCCAATAGAACTCATCTGTCTATTATTCTCGAGAATTGTGAAACTTGCAATAACAAATGAAATTTATTATCTAATTATTTATATAGACGGAATAGCTAACTCAGATAAATGAAACTCCAAATAATATTACTATTATTAATTAATGCAATTGCAGTCTGTTATTTTATTGTGCCGCCGATGACTGTGGGGAGGTGAAAAAAGACTTGATTTGTTTTAATGTCTCATCCTCTAATTACATTGCATCTAATGACCAAATAGAGATGGATCCTTTGTAGCATGGGATAGAATACTGAAATCTAAAATCGACAGAAAAAGTTTGTCTATTGAGATGTCCAAACCCTAAGATGATGACAAAGGCGCATCTTTCCAACAATACTCGAGCTTTTCAATATAAATTAACTAGTACAAGCTTTTCTTTGGAGGAGACAAAAAGAAGATTATATGTACACACATCTTCCAATAGATCTGGTCAATTTGCCATAAAGAAACAGCACGCAAGTTTCTTTCTTTAAGTCATTTTGGCAACGTGCGTCTTATTCTCACTATCTGTTAATCAATTAGTTGGTCCAGCGTACGACGCCAACAAATGTGATCACGAAGAGGTTCCACATGATCAATTGATTGAGCATATGAAGTACTGCAATTTCTTAGGGTTTCACTCACATGACCATGAGAATCTTCTCTTTTCTATTTTAATCACAGCACAGCTAGCATCATCCAATCCTTTTTTTCAGTGATTGTACTCGTAACTACACAGTTACTAACAGCTTTCTGTCATAAAAGGAAGGAACCCGAAGGCAAAATTTGAAAAGAAGCCTAAGTACTAAACAACTTCTTATAAATAATATCTGCCTTAGCAAGCAAAGTGTAATTACGAGATTGACCACCTTTTTTCTTTCCTATTTATTTGTCATTACGTCAAAAGACTAATTTTGTGAGTTAATTCTAGTTATATATAAATATATAAATATGTATATATGTGTGTGTGTTTGCACACGAGCGCGAATGCGTGCATGCACCAAGAATGCTTTCCTCGTGTACAGTTTGTAATTTGATTCATTCATGCTCCCTTTGCCATCCTTGAAGCTTTCTAGGAACCGCTCATTGTCCAAACTCTCTAGTCTTAGGGAATACTCTCCACCCTCGTCAAACTAGGCTGTTATAGGCTACCAACTATCGTGCAGTTTGCCTATAAACCATACACCTTGTGGAGGGGTTTCCACTCTAATGTTGTAGTATGACATTCTTGGATAAATGCACTCAAGATATTATTCCCCTTAGCCTATGCCATATTGAGCTTTACAGTTTTGTTTTTCGGCATACATTTGGACATTTTTTCGAGAGGTCACCCATCTTAATAGTGCTCTCACCCGAGCAATATTAACATTGGAGTTCCAATGCTAAGTAGTGTTGTTATGTCAAAAGGCCTCTCTTGTGAGTTAATTTCAATTTCACATATATACCCTAGAAATGCTCTCCCATGTTTGGTGCGCATCCTACTCCCTTTCCCATCATCGAAGCTGCCAAAAAGACGCTCCTTGTTCAAACCTTCTAGCCCCGATGAACACTATCGACTCTCATCAGACTAGGTTGTTATAATTATAATTATATATATATATATTATATGCTAAAAGAGTTGAAACACTTAAAACTTATAAAAATCTTCTTTCATTACATAACATATTGCGTCAGTGGAAACGTAGTTATCTAAAGGCCATTTTAATTGCCTTGGGCTTTGTACATGTAGAAAAGTGAAGTCTTTGAATAATGGGATTATTCATAATCAATCTACTATCTATTATTTAGAACCGGATAGAAATAAAATCTCAAGTTAATAATGCCAATTGACGTCTCAGTTCGTCTATACACACAGATAAGTTGAATTTTTTGGGGGTGTAATAAGTGCATTTTAAAGTTAACTCATATATATCCGTATTTGCACATGCAAGTCAAAGTTGACCTATTATTTGTGTAATAAGTTCTATATTAAATTGACTCATCTATAGATAGATTACCCAGTAACTGTTAAATAAAATGAACCCAAAATAAAATGGACCCTGTTTTAATGAAAACCTAAATTATTAAGTTATTCGATACTTAGTTCCCAAATGTCCATATATGTTTAAACCGACGGAAAGTTAAGCATGTTGAGAAGAAAAGAAGATGATAAAATAATAAGATCGGTAAAAGCAATATGGTGGTGAATGGTAGTTCAGTAGAAAATCTATTCAATTATCCTTTTTTCTGGAAACTTATAAATTACATCTTTTACACCAATACAAATAACTTTAAAAAGATTAGATCAAGAGGTATCTTTGGCGAAAAAAAGTATCAGAAAATAGATTAAATAAATATTTATAAAAAAAAAGGATCGAAAGCATGTGATATGAATTTGTATCAACCAAAGGATATCAATGAATCAATAAATTTCTTATAGAAAGCTCATCCGGTAAGACACCTTCACCATAGCTAACTCATAATTTTTTACGGAATAAGGAAAAGGAAAATTTAAAAGCAAAAAGGTTTTGCGGGGATTATATTATTTTGTGATAGCTATCTTATGATATGGGCAAATGGATAATGGAGAATGAAACGTGCGTGAAATTGGACGGCAACATTAAGAATTGATTATTAGAAAAACCTGGAAATCTGCAAAGTTGTCTAATGACGTTGCCAGTGACATATAATCCAAACGCTGCATAGGTCATCCATGAGCGCAGCAGAGCTTAAGTTAATGATAGGACAACAAAATAATGCGACTTGTAAGCCTAGCTAGGGTTTTATAGATATTTACAAGAAAGACAACAAAACGTGCGTCAACTATAAAAGCCCGATTTTTTTTTTCCGGCCATCAACTTTGAATGCATAATTGACTTAAAACTTTGAGAGCATAATTCCACTGAAATACATTTGACCATTATATAATATAATTCTTGATCAAAAGAAAAAGGAAAGATAAGGATATATTTGGTGGGGAAAATTGTTCCAAAAGCTATAAACCTATTGTATATTAGTCAATTCAGTTTTAAACCTTTCAATTGTGTCACTTTAATCCTAAATCTTTTGAAGATTTATTAATTTAGTCCTAAACCATTCAATTATATAAATTTAATTCCAATTTTTTTGATAATTTGTCAATTTAGTCCTAAACCTCTTACTAATTTGCCAATTTAAACCTCTCCACTAATTTTGATTGGAAATCACTAATGTGACGATCTAGTCAATACCGACCATCTTATGTGTTATGGCCGAATGGCTAGCAATAACATTGACAATTTTGCAATTTTTTAATTTTACTATTCTTTTTTTTTCCTTTTCTTTTTTTATTCTTTTTCCCTTTTTCCCTCTATCAATCTCAGGCGAGATCGAGGGTTGCCCTCATCGGATTTGGTGAGGGTGACCCTCACCTTCCCATGCAAGGGCATCCCTTGCCCAAGGCCAACAAGGGCAATTCTCGCTTGAGGCTAGAAATCTTTATTGGTCATTGATGTGGCCCAATGATGCGGGAGCATTGGGCTTCGATCGATTCAAGTGGAAGATGTTGATCATCCGAAAAGTTATCGTTCCAATGGACAAGTTGCTGACTTCATAGTTGTCAATCACCTATCGAGACATGAATACATAAATTTGCTGTTGATTCAAAACTACTAATAGACTATTTAACAACCGAAGACTGGTTCTAGATAATTTCCTTTGTTGTTTGGCGATCTTCGAAGATGTCTTTTGGATTAAGGGGACAAACGAATTTAGAGTCAATTTTAATTACTTTACACCTAGTTAAGTGTCATTAGTAAGTCAATAAGTGTGTTGTAATTTTCAAAGAGTCAAAGTTCAAGTCTCTAGATGTTTTAATGCATTTTCTAGTTCCTAGGTATTTATTGTGTTTTCTAGTTTCCATGTCATTAATATTGGGTAGTTTCTATGATAAATTTAGAGACAAAGAGCACAAATGCAATTTAATGAGGTTCGGCTTAAGTGAGCCTACATCCTCCGGAATCCTCTCTCAAAGTTTTGTCATGAATTCTTTGAGAGAGGGACTACCTTTTTATTGATAGAGGTTCATAATTGTTTGCTGAATTACAGGGAATATACAAGGTAACAATTGAGCAAGGAAAGAACACCAAATCAGGAGAATATCCTATAATCTTCTCCTACCAAGATAGGAGGATCCTATTGATTTGGTTAACACTCCCCCTCAAGTTGAACCGAAGATATTATCAGAGGTCAACTTGTTCACCATATCATGAAATGGTCCTTTAGCAAGGGCTTTGGTGAAAATATTGGCCAACTGATGTTCGCTTTGAACATCTTATCATCAATAAAAGAGATGAAATATCTATAGCCATCCCAAGACTCAATGGGAGCACTCCACACATCAGAATGAATAAATCAAATAATTCTAAAGAAAAATGTGTACTCTTAGGAAAAGGAATTCTATGTTGTTTAGCAAAACGACTGCAATCACATGAACTAAAAAGGAAAAATAAAAAATTCAAAACAATAATAAAAAAGTTAAAAAAAATTTCTACGTCAATGCTAGTGAAGCCACATAGGAGGACTACTGTCAATGTTAGATTTTTCAATAAGGCGAATAACTGATAGTACTTACGTGATCGATTTTTCAAATTTGTAATGCTCAAATAAATGGAAAAAATAGTTATAGCACTTAGATGAGATAAAGTCTTGTCAAGTTATTTTCTATATATTGTATACAAGTAGTATGGACAATATCTTGTCAAGTCAAAATATCCACGATATTTATTGTTCTTGGAAGATAAGATTTACCAATATTATCATGAATAGTCTATTGAAATTTGTCTATTGTGTATATGTATATCAAAGTTGTAGGTAAAGGTTAAATATAAATTTAATTTAAGAAAAAATGAGGTTTGTTTATGTATATCTCTTTCATGATGCATCCATCAATGATTTAAGTATATTATGTACAAATATGCAATGCATCTATTATTAATGTTTGATTTATTCAGTTTCATTACTTGTATTACCGAGATGCAATTTTCAAGGATCTAATAGATTTTAACATTTTTTGGATTAAATATCGATTATTTCTATGCTAAAATAGTTGAAACACTCAAAATTAGAAGATTTTTTTTTCATTGTATGACATATTGAGTCGATGGCAACTTAGGTATCTAAATGCCATTTTGAAGAAAGTAGTTAAAACATGGCTTTGTACATCTAGAAAAGTGAAGTTTTGCTTTTTTTTGGTAAATGTTAATTAACATCACCCATGTCGTGTTGAAACGCTAGATTATTAAGCTATCCAATACTTGGTTCCTAAATGTTGAGATATGTTTAAACAAAGGGAAAGTTAAATATGTTGAGAAGAAAAGGGTAAAAGCAACATATCGGTACATAGTAGTTCCATTAGTTACATTTTTATAAATTACATCTTTCCACCAATAAAAATATCTTTAAAAAGATTAAATCAAGAGTACCTATGCGAAAAAAAAAAAAAAAGTGGGAAGTAGTTACCAAAATTGCAGGTATCCCTCGTCCCATTAGATAATAGATTAAATTAAGAAAATAAGATCAAAAGCATGTCATATAAATACAGAATGATTATTGGTGGTTGTATCAACCAAAGAATATCAACAAATAATTACACTTCATGTAGAAAGCTCATCAGGTAAGACACCTTTACCATAGCTTGCTGATCAATCTTTATGGAATAAAGAAAAGGAAAATCTAAAAACAAAGAGGATTTGCAGGGATTTTATTATTCTTTGAAAGCTATCTCGTGATATGAGCAAATGGATAGTGAAGAATGAAACGTGCGAGAAGCAGGATTGCAGCATCAATTAAGATTATTAGAAAAACCTCGAAGTGTGCAAAAGTTGTCTAATGACGCTGCAAATGACATATATTCCAAAAAAAGCTTAAGTCATCAATGAGCGAAGGAGAGAATAATTTAATCATAAGACAATAAAATAATGCAACTTGTAAACCTAGCTAGGGTATTATAGAATTTTACAAGAAAGACAACCCATCGTACGTCAACTTTGAAAGCATGAACGGTTTGCTTTTTCGGCCATCAACTTTGAAAGCATAATTTCACTCAATTGTGCACAAAAAATTATTCTTCGATAAATTTATCGCAAATATACTAGTTTGAAGTTTTTGATAGTCTAAAAATTAATTTGGAACAAATTTGTCATGAATGTACTAGCTTGGGGTTTTTAGTAATACTAACCCTACTTTTAACACTTTACCAAAAAAAAAAAAAAAACCCTACTTTTAACCCCTAAATAATATGATTCATGATAAACAGAAGAAAAAAGAAAGTTGGGAGTAGATTCAGTTTCTAATAATTGTACAACCTATTCTTTAATTTCCTAAAGATATTTAAGTTTTTCATGGCATTGTCATTACTTTTAAAATATACTTTACCTCTCCAAAGGACATCTATGATTCGTCTTAGTATGTGCTTACAATTTGATTGATGTTGACACCTAAATTTTGGCGAACCTAGTTATTTATTTATTGCATAAAAATTAGGGATCAATTTTATCCCTGAAAAAATATTAGAATGCATAGCATATAATTTTAGATGAATTTATTTATTATTATTGCATTTGCATTGGACCGGTGACGAATGGGTTTAATTTGATAGTTCTGAGCTTTAAATTAACAAGTTGGACTAAGCCCACGAAGAGAGCAAAATGGCCCAAGCCCGTATCCTCGAGGAGATATTACAAACTCATCTTTGCAAGATTTCAAATTTGAGAAAAGTCCTATTGCAATTTTGAAAAATTGGTGGAGAATATTCATTGTTGCAAAGGAAATCTATAAGAGATGTGGAAAATAAAAGGAAATATTGCGTTTGGGAAAAAATCTTCGTGGATGTTAGTTTGAAGAAGAAAATAAAACCATAATCCTTGGCCTATAAAAGGGTTGTTTGCGTAGGGTTTTAGAAGGCCACACAATTCAATACGAGGCCACGTATTGAATGCACACAGCCAAAGAATATATAGAAGAAAAATCTTGGTGCCTTTTGTTTGCACTATACACTGGGAGCTTTTCTGGGTTATTCGAGGTGCATGACTAAAAAATTTTGGAGAGCTTTTCTGGGTAATTCAGGGTGCATGACTAAAAATTTTGGAGAGAATAGAGAAAGAGTTCCCCTTAGCAGCTTCCAATCACGCCTTTTGCCTGCCCTCTTCGTCGCTATTGCTGATCCATCAAGAGTCCTACCAATAGCGAAGCTTCGATCTCAGCCCACCTGACGCTGTTGCTTCCTCCCTTCGACAAACCCGATGAGCCATTGCCATCCTTTCCTCGAGCTTTCACTGGCGTCAACCAGCTCACGAAGCCATGCCAGGGAGGTTGCTATCTTGCTTGTGTGACTCCACATTGCTGGCTCCACTCAACGACGAGTTGCTCGCCGCACCATTGCAACACTTACGGCAAGAAAGCTAACCCACCACGCTTGAGTTCTTTCCTTGTTGTAGCTAGAAGTCCCCAGCCATGAATTCATCGTACGAGCACATCTTCAAAGATTGTGGGTTGTTTTGATTTTTGGCCAAGGCGGTGGAATTTGTCTCTTATTGCATGGTGAAATAAGGAGACTTAACCATGAGTTCTTGAGAAAGAAGCATTCATGAGATTGAAGACAAAAAGATAGTGACTTTAGAGCTCTTAGTGGAGATTATTTGGTCTGACTAAAAGACCAAATTTTAATTCGCTATGATCTCCTTTGGCGGGCCACCACAATCGTTGTCCATTTATTTTGCCGTGCCATGTCGTTTGCGAGCCGTCCATCGACAAATTTCAATTTTGCATTATATTCGCAAATTAGGTAAAAAATCTCATCCAAATTTGATTTAGATATCATATTGCCTAGGTTGATGAGATTGATATCTAATTTAATCTTTTTGAGTAATAGGCATAATGTCAATTAGGATTTATTGCCTAATCCGCAACTGCACGTCAATTTTTTATTCCATCTATAAGGCTTTAGATGGAATAATTAATCACGCGGGAATAAAATTGATATGTTGATCTTTAAGGCTTAAGATCAATTTATCGATTTTATTAGCGAAATAATCAAGTTGATTAGATATCGTTTCTAGATTCGACGATGGATAATATCTTTGATGATCGTGAATGATTTGGTGCTTATCTTTTAATTGCTTTATTTATCACAAAAATATAAAAAAAAATTGTATTTACATTTCATGTAAATTAGAATTGATTTTCCTAGATAAAATTGCATGATAGAATAGTTAGATTTTTTTTAAAATGTATGTTTAGATGGTATCTAGGTTAGATAATATCTTTTGAATTAAATTGCATGACGAGATAATTTTCTAAGTTAAGATAAGATTCAGATTAGTCTATTCCTAACTTAAAATAGATGATATCTCAATTTAGTTAGATTTTTTATATTTTAACAATTTTAATTACGAATTTTTATTAAAAAAAAAAAAAAAAAAAATCATGCGCATGTCATATAGAATTAGGTTCATGAAATGCATGTCATTTAGTGATTGTTGCTAGATTCATTAGAAAATTGCTTGTCATTAGAATTAGGTCATTTGGTTAAATTGCATTGCACATAGATTAGATTTTATTAAACAAAAGAAAATCCTAAAAATTTGGATTGACTGCGTGTTAATTAGAAATTATATCTAGGGTTGTCGATGTGAATTCTAATTTAACATTGCAGATGCTTTCGATGCCATGAGGTAAGTCCTGCAATTTATTCATTACTTTCTTGGGTGTTAAATTGGTGGTTTACACACCTGTATAGTCACCTCACATGTTAAGGAAGTAAATTAAAATCAACTCGAGCTGCCTACAAAATATTTTTTTTCAAAATAAAAGAGAAAGGTACCAAAAGGGAGTTAGAGGAATCTAGCGTAATCAAGTCCCCGAACTCATAAATCTCTAGTTTGTAGGAGTAAAGTGAATCTCCTATTACTTTACTTGGGTTTCTAATCGACCCGTCGAAAATAGATTATTGGCAACTCCTAATTGAAAAATCATTTGCATGTTAAGAACTTGAACCTAAGTCGCGAATTGGTATGGGCTTGGGAGAGCCCGAGTTAAATTTAGGCTTAGTAATCCATTAATCAAACCCTAGGTGGTTCACTCGAAATTTTAGTCGCAACAATTGAATTCTTAGTAAGTTTATACAAAATCCTAGGTCGATTTTTTCTAATGCAATTTTCAATGTCTGTGACATCTTGATTTTCAGGTTCTAATTTCGATTAGATAAGTTTGGCTTTTTATCGACGCGTCTATAGTATTTTTCTCTGAGATGGCCACTCACGAGATAACTAGCCTATCAGGTGAAGCTGTTAAGGAATATAAACGCAATAGACTTGAGAATTTGACTAGGAATCGACTACTTGACCGTGCTAATCTGCAAGGGTCATTTCGGCATAGTTAAAAATCAATCAAAGATTAGAGATAGATTGGTTTGATTGAGATGTGTGATCAAGTATGGGTGATTCCACCTGATTGCAAAATTCTAGTCGATCAGCACTATATTGATTTTTCTATCGTTTTGCCACTCTGTGTCCGTATTTGAAATCTTGAGGTTTTCACGACAACCGAGAGTCGCCAATGTGTCGAAAAGGTACGTGTGGATCGAAGAAAATTGACCATGGTCAATTGCACCAAAAATTCCTAAAAGCTACCCGGTAGGTTAGGTCACACTAAAATCGCGTCCCGTTGAAATTAACTGCGAATTTGAACCCAATTTCAGAAATTAAAAGTTTTGTCATGTCATGAGTTATTTTAGAAATGTCGACTAATCTTTTGAGGAATTTTTAGCGAGTTCGAGAGTTTTACGAAAAATGGATTCGAACGATTTGAAAAACGAACAGAAATTTGGATTGACAAAATTGAAGAGATTTTTGGCCTCCTAAGTGAGCTATGGGTGAGGGGAAATTGCAGAAATCGTGTGGGCTTCTCCCTCAGCAAAATTGGGCATCAAATTGAAGAGATTGAAGTCAAATTGAGTGAAATTCGTAGGCTTGTATGGAGGTTGCAACGGGTGGACATCAACCTAGCTATTTGTAAGTTTTTATGTGCATGAAGACTTAGGGGACAAAAAGGTTTTATTTGAGAGCTTGTGGGATCAAAATTGGATGATTATGGAATATTTTATTTAGCTTTTCTTCCCCCCCCCCCTCCGTTCGCACATCTCTCTCTCTCCCTTTTCTTTTAGTTTTCTGCAAGTTCCTTTTTCCTTGGCCGACCATCCTCTACCATTTCATTTCCCTTACTTTATTTCCTTTGACTTTTACACTCATTCTTATCCCCTTTCTCTCTCTCTCTCTCTCTCTCTCTCGCATTTCCCCCTCCCCTCTTAGATGTCTTCCCTTTCATTTTTTTTTTTTCTGCTTTTTCTTGTTCTTTTGGGTTGGTTGAGGACTGCAGCTTGTCATGCTCTCTCTCTCTCTCCACCACCGCCTGTCCTTTGCCAATTACCCTTTGTCCGCGTGTCCTTCTCCAATCAACTAGCGAAGCCCCCACCGAGTCAACTTATTCGTCTCATTTCCCTCCGCCGTTGGTCTTCCATCCAACAGCCTCTCACACTGTTTCTTCCCCAGCAGCAACCAAGGCAGCTCCTTCCTTCGTCGATTCCTTCCTCAGCTCGCGTCCATCCACCAAACAGCCGTAACAAGCTAGTAGCTTCTCCACCTTCATGCCGCACCCGCACCACCACCCATGGCTGCCAAGACCAACCCCAGCCACCCCCATCCAACTGCTATTGTTCCCTTCCGCAGAATTGGTAGCCCGGTCGTGGGCTTGTGTGGTCGATTTCGGCCCGGTCCGAATTTCCGTTGGTGCTGTCGCTTCGGAGTTTATCGACCGTCGTCGCGTCGCCGTCGTCGTGGACCGGTTTTCGCGCAAATCCTGTGAGTTTACTCACTAATCCATACTTAGGAAAGTTAATTATGCTTAAGAACTTATTAGTTTAAGTTAAGTATGGATAAGGTGGATAGTTAGAATAGATTAGTGAATTAATTTATCGATATTGTATGTTATGTGGTTAGATTAGTGCAATTAGCAACTAGATAAGCTCTAGTATTTAATTGACAAGTCTCGGAATTTTTCTAGGCCTGTTTCGATATTTAATTAGGCTTTTCCGGCTTAAGTTGCATTTTTTGGTATTTAATAATTAATGTTTGTAATTATTTAATTAATTATTATTTTCCGAAAATTAGATCGGGATAGTCGGTGACCGAAATTTTATGCTGATTGCAGTGGTGTGATTTGTTTATTTAATTGAGTGTTGGATTGTGCAAATTGAGTGTGATTTGCAATATTGGGTATTTATCACAAAATTTATTATTTTTAGTAGTTAGTCAGAAAATACCGGGGCGTCGATTTTTAACACCAAAAATATTTTTAGACACTATAATAAATAGTGGGATTTTCAAGTTGGTGAAAATTGTATTTTGGCTAAGGCCGACCGTGTACCCACACACAGGTATTTTTATTGAGAATGATGAAATGGTGGCATTCTAAGTTGGCTATATCAGTCTATGGACTTTGATATATTAGCTTTGGGTGAGCAGTATACCCGTATACTATATCTGTCTACGGACTTTGATATGTCAGTTTTGGGTGAGCAGTATACTTTATCAGCTTAGGATGACCATTATAGGTATACTATATCAGCCTACGGGCTTTAATATGTCAGCTTTGGGTGAGCAGTATATCGGTATACTATATCAATCTACAGACTTCGATATATCAACTTTGGGTGAGCAGTATACCTTAGCAGCTTCTGGTGAGTATCGTGAGTATACTATATCAACCTGCGGGCTTTGATATGTTAGCTTTGCGTGAGCTATACTATCTATCTTCAACTTAGAGTGAGCAGTTCTTGATATGATCGAACTGGATAGATGGTATTGAATGAGTGAACCGAGAGATGGTTTTGATGATATGGAATCGACTGGGTCGATTGATCGATGACTCGATCTGATTTGATTCTTTGATGTGTTGAAATGATTAGTTGAATATGCAAATTGTACTGACTTGCAGGAAGGAACGGAGGCAAAGGTAAGACCTCTGACTTGTGCCTATGCTTAGGCAGCCCTTTGGGGCGTATTTTCTTCCTAGTCAGGTCTTATGGGGTGAACTTGCTGAGACATTGTCTCACCCCGTTGTGGGATAACATTTTTAGGTCCCTAGGGTGAAGAACCTAAAGCTTGAGGCAGAAGAGTCAGGAGCATGGGTGGCTCAAAAGTTCTTTTTGAAGATAGACGACCTGCACTTAGACCCTAGAGTTGGCCTCTATTTGTAAACCAGATTGTGGTTTTTAATAATGTGTTAATTTTAAATTCGTTGTCCTGCTTTTCTATCCCACGTTTGTTATTGTTAGGAGATTGGTTTTTCGCTTCCGTATGCGCATTAAAATGTGAGTCAGCGACGCGTCTTGGGACGTCGCTATTTAATCGACCACCAAGGGATGGACACGCGCTCGGAGGATCGGGGTGTGACATCCCCCTTTTTATGGTATCAGAGCAGGTTTGTGTTTGGAGTGATAAGGTGCGATGAGTCGTGGGATAGTTAGTAGGAATGACCTTTATTTTATGCTGATGCATGTGATTAATAGCTGATTTGTAGCTTGTTTGAGGGGGTCACTCAAATTCTAATCTGGTATTGGAATTAGAAAACTGGTTTTTATAAGGGTCATGTAGCATGAGTCATCAGGAGCTGAGGACTCTTTGTAAGGGTGCGCATGGCAAAATTTATGTTTCTCTGTTTCTCTGTTTTTCTGTTCCTCGAAACAGCTATGGAATAGAAATCCATTTGGTAACACAATTTCATTTTTCTATTTCTAGAACAGATTTCTATTTCGGAAATAGATTTGGAGCAGAAATCAGAAGTTAAAATTTTTAACTTTTCTATTTCTGGAATAAAAATGAGAAATCAAAATTTCTCATCGTTCACTCTCGTCACAGCTCGTTGCCCACTTGCCACCCGTGGGATGCCGAACGCCCCCCTTTAATTGCCAGCCACCCGCCACTGGCCCTGGCCACTAGCCGCCGATCACCGCCACCGCACTCCGGCCGCTTGTCGCAACCGTTTGTCGCCGGATTCTGGATGCCCATTGGTCGTGGGCCACTCATCACCAATCATTGGATACCAGAGGCTCACTACCAACCACCAGATGTTCGTTGGCCGTCGGATGTCGGCCGCCCGCCACCGCTGCCAAACTTCGGCCACTAGCCACTTGCCATCGGCCTCCTATCACCGAACTCTTAATGTCAGACGTCAGACATCGAACTCCAAACGTTAGATGTCGGTTGCCGGTTGTTGGACTCTGATGTCGTACTCTGGACTTTGGCCGCTCGTTGCCGATCACCCGACTTGGCGCCAAGCGCCAAACACCGAACATTGGACTTCGGCCGCCCATCGTCGGTCACTAGATGTCGAACGCTAGTCACCGAACGTCAGACTTCGGCCACCGGACGCCTATTGTTGCCGTTTCTTTACTTAGAAACTCATCCATGGAATAGAAATTGAGAAATAAATTTCTGGCCAGAAATTTATATATATTCCATAAATTTTGTCATGCGCGCCCTAAGAGGATAGTAGCCTTTGTGACTTGTGGTAGAACGCTAACAAGGGTCGGTACCCGAGGTGGTCAAGGTAGAGCGCAGGCTCAGGCCAGCGCAAGCGCAAGAGTACCACTGCAGGGCGGTACTGAAAGTGTGGCAGCACCGAACAATCCTAGGTTCGACGGGATCATTCAGGCGCTAGTGTTCCTTAGAAACTTGTTAGGCCAGCAAGCGTAGGACTAAACCACCGCTATTGCCGTTGTCACTGTTGCCAATGCCGTAACCGTTGTTGTTGCTGCACCTGCTAAGGTCTAGCATGAAGAGGTGATCTGGGAGTGAACCGTTGCGTTTAAGTCAAGGTGCAAATCCAGTAGAGATGGAAATCGATTTGGGAAGGAGCCCATGTTCGAAGAAAGGTATCCTATTCCACCCAATAGGAAGGGTGGGATAGACAAGTCAACACCGAACCATAATGGAGTATGTCGTTTTTAGAGGAGGCGACATAGATCGGCCCCGTGCCATTTTACGACGGGTAGTTATTTTAAGTGTGGCCAATAGGGTCACCTGATCAGAAACTATCCCTAAAGGTTGATGGGACAAAATAGAGAGAATGTGCTGCCAAACACACTGTAAGGTATTTGGAACAAGCCTCTGGTGCAAGAATGAGTGCATGCGGTCACCCGATAGGAGATAGAGGACTCACTAGATGGGTGCCGAGTTTGTAGAAGGAAGCATGGATCAATCCAATGTCCTGGTATAACGGGAGCGTGCTATAAATATGGCCAGGACGGCTATCAAGTGAGGGACTATCAATGTGAGCCCAAAGGAGCACAAACACTGCTACCATTGAGGTGCTACATGGTAACCTTCCCCAGCCCAAAAATTTCTATTCTTTTGTTCCCCGGAACAAAAAAAGAATAGAAACCCGTTTGATAATGGCAAGTTGATTTCTATTCCCCGGAATAGAAAAGTTAGCTCGGGAATAGAAACGAGAAACAAAAAAAAATTGCTTCTTGTCTCAGGAACAATTTCTAGAAATAAGCAATTTTTTTATTTATTTTTGTTTTATTTCTCTCTTGCCCTGGCCATCTCCAACCGTCTAGAGCCACCGCCGCCGCCAGTCACCCGTCGCCGCCGCCGGCCACCACCGACCGTGAGCAAGAATAAAAAAACAAATAAATAAATAAATAAATAAATAAATAAATAATACAAAAATACAAAAAAAATACAAAAATAAATAAAAAACAAATAAATACAAATAAAAAACAAACGCAAGAAAATTAAAAAAAAAAAAAAAAGCAAATAAATACAAAAACAAAAATAAAAAACAAATAAATACAAAAAAAAAAAAAAAAAACAAATAAATACAAAAAAATAAATAAATAAAAATAAAAATAAAAAACAAATGCAAGAAAATTTAAAAAAAAAAAAAAAATACTAATAAAACAAATAAAAAAATAAAAAACAAATAAATACATAAAAATAAATACAAAAAAATAAAAAAAAAAAAAAAAAAAAAAAAAAATACAAATAAAGAATAAAAAACAAATAAATAAAAATACAAATAAAAATACAAAAAATACAAAAATAAATACAAATAAAAAACAAACGCAAGAAAATTAAAAAAAAAAACAAATAAAAACAAATAAATAAAAATAAAGCAAATAAAGCAAATAAATACAAAAAAACAAATAAAAAACAAATAAATACAAAAAAAAAAAAAAATAAATACAAATAAAAAACAAACGCAATAAAATTTAAAAAAACAAAAAAAAATACAAAAAAACAAATACAAAATAAAAAACAAAAAATAAAAAAAAATAAATACAAAAAAAAAAATACAAAAACAAATAAACAAATAAATAAAAAAAGAATAAAAAAAATAAATACAAATAAATACAAAAAATAATAAAAAACAAATAAAAAACAAATACAAAAAACAAATAAATACAAAAAGAATAAAAAAATAAAAAGAACAAATAAAAAACAAATAAATACAAAAAAGAATCGTTGCGTTACCAAACGCATTTCTATTCTTTTTCTATTCCAAGAGTAGAAATTTTGTGCAGTTATCAAACAGGTTCTTTTGCTCAAAAACTATTCCTCGAAATGGAAATAGAAAAGAACTATTTCTGGAAAAAAACTCTTCCCCAGCCAAGAAATTTTACCATGCGCACCCTGATATGCCACTAGGATGGCGAAAGGGACAAGAATGAACTGAGCCATGCACTGATCAGAGGAAGAATGTTTTTGGGGTGATTTTGTCAGAGTAACTCAGTAGAGTTTTGGATGAAGTTTGTAGACTTTCAGTTTGTTGTAATAAAGTCATAGAAATGAGAATCACTAACTGGAGTTGTACTTGACTAGTTTGCTGATGTATAACTTTGACGTCAAATGTAGAAAGACTTGACTTCGGGAGCATCTTATGGTAATGAATTATTATCGTGGAGTAATCCAACCTAATCCATTAGCATGTGAAAGTGTCGAGTTTATTGGGAGTCGAGAAGGACCCTTGATTTCCTTAATCTTGTCGCTTGAAGGCAACCCGTTTGTTAGACGGGGGGGTTGCCAAGGTTACTTGGCGATTGTCGTAGACATGACAGTTAAGAAGGGGAAGATCGAGGACATTGTAGTAGTTAAAGAAATTCTGGATGTGTTTCCACAAGAATTGCAGGCTTGTCGTTAGAGAATGAGATAGAATTTGCGATCAAGTTAGCACCCGAGATAGAACCAGTCTCTAAGACTCCTTACTGGATGTCATTATCTAGGCTAAAGGAAATGAAGGTGCAAATGCAGGAATTGTTGGATAAGGAATTTATACGCTCTAATGCATCACCTTGGAGAGCACTAGTTTCGTTTATGAAAAAGAAAGATGGTTCATTACCCTATGCATTGACTATCGTTAACCCGATCAAGTGACGATCAAGAACAAATGTTCATTGCCGAAGATTGACAAATTGTGTGATCGGTTACAAAGAGTGTCAATATTTTTGAAGGTCGACTGAGGACAGGTTATCATCAGTTGAGAATGTGAAAGGAGGTTATACTGAAGACTGTGTTTTGTACTCGATATGGCCTTTATAAGAGTATTGTAATACCATTTGATTTGATGAACGCCTTCGCTGCTATCATAGACTTGGCAAACCAAGTGTTCAAAGAATATCTAGATTAGTTTGTGATCACGTCTATCAATGATATTCTGGTGTGTTCGAGGAGTGCTGAGGAGCACAAGAGTCATCTAAGAATGGTACTTCAGATCTTGAGGATTCATGGATTGTATGCTAAGTTTAGCAAATGCGAGTTTTGGTGACTCGTGTTGCATTCCTAGATCACATGATTTAAGGCAAAGGAGTCTCCGTGGACCCAACCAAGATTGAAGCAGTGATCAACTGGCCAAGACTGACTACGGTGACAAAGATTAGAAGTTTTCTAGGTTTGGCGGGCTACTGGAGAAGGTTCGTGGAAGGATCTTTAGCATTACCGTTATCGTGGACTTGACTCTTGAAAAAGGAAGGAAAATTTGTGTGGACAGACAAGTGAGAGCGTAGTTTCCAAGAGCTTAAGCAGAAGCTGATTTCCGCACCTATACTGACCATTCCATCTAGTTCTGAAGGATATAAGATCTATGGTGATGCGTCATTCAAGGGACTGGGTTGCGTGCTGATGCAACATGGTAGGATTGTTGCATACGCGTCTCGTCAATTGATATCTCATGAGCTGAATTACCTGACACATGACTTGGAACTCACAACAGTTGTATTTGTTCGGAAGATTTGGAGACAATATTTGTGTGGAAAAAGAATCCAGATCTTCACTGACCATCAAAGTCTCAAGTATTTATTTTCTCAGGATGAGTTGAGTATGAGATAGTGTTGTAAATTAGAACTTCTGAAGGATTAAGATTGTGATACTTTGTATCACTCTGGAAAGATGAATAAGGTCGCAAATGCGCGGAGTCGGGAGTCTCCAGTTGTGCATATGCTGGTTGAAGAATGGACCTTACTTGAGAAAGTTCGAGATTTGAGTTTCAAATCTGAGGTAGGCCACTCTCAGAATTGATCCGGATGTGCAGATCGGGATCAAATTACTTCAGCCGACAAACCCAGATGTTCAGAAGATTCTATAAGAGGATACCGATAAGAGAAAAGGCTGATTTTCATATTTCTGAGGATGGAACACTGAGGTTCTAAGGAAGATTGTGTGTACCTGACGATGTAGAGCTTATAGAGGAGATCTTATCAGAAGCTCATCGTAGCAGTTACAGCATTCATCCTAGCAGTACTAAGATGTATCAGAATCTGCGTCAACACTACCGGTGGTCTGGTATGAAGGCGGACATCACCAAGCACGTCGCCAAGTGTCTGACGTATCAGCAAGTGAAGGCACAGCATTGTAAGCTGGGAGGATTTCTGCAACCCCTCAAGATCCCAAAGTGGAAATGGGAGCACATCACGATGGATTTTGTGACAGGTTTACCGAGGAGTCAGAGAGGTAATGATTCCATTTGGGTAGTGGTCGACAGACTGACAAAATTAGCTCACTTCATTGTAGTACGAAAGGACATTGATTTGGATAAGCACGCAGAGTTGTACGTGCGTCAGATAGTTTGACTGCATGGAGTGCCGATGATGATTACTTCAGACCGAGACCCGAGATTCACAGCTGCGTTTTGGAAGAGTTTGCAGACTACTTTAGGAACCAAGCTACAGTATAATACGACATATCATCTTCAGACGTATGGCCAATCTGAGAGGACGATCCAAACCCTCGAAGACATGTTACGAGCTTGTGTGTTGGACTACAAGGGAAGTTGGGAGGAACAGCTTCACCTTGTCGAATTTGCCTACAACAACAGCTACTAGCAAAGCATTCAGATGGCTCCTTTCGAAACGTTGTATGGCAGAGCATGCAGAACGCCAGTATGTTGGGATGAAGTTGGGGAAAGAAAGATCACATACCCAGAATTAGTTCAGTTGTTAGTGGATGCAGTTATAATCATCAGGGACAGACTAAAGACCGCTCAGAGCCGCCAAAAGAGCTACACTGATAAGCGTCAGAGACCAATGGAATTCCAAGTTGATAATCACGTTTTTCTGAAAGTGTCACCAATGAGGGGTACTTCGTGCTTTGGCAAGAAAGGAAAACTGAGTCCGAGGTATGTAGGTTCCTTTGAGATTCTGGAAAGAATCGGGATCCTAGCATATCTTCTTGCATTGTCGCCAAGGTTAGCGCAAGTGCATGACGTCTTTCACGTGTCGAAGTTGAGGACATATGAGCCTAACTCGACCCACATGCTAAATCTTGAAAAGTTAGACATGGACGATAGAGTGTTGTACGTAGGAAGCCCGATTCAAATTGTGGATCAGAAATGGATTCTGTGTACCAAGAGGGTTCCCTTGGTCAAGGTGGTTTGACAACACCATGGGACTGAAGAAGCAACCGGGGAAAGTGAGACTCGATGAGATGACGATATCCCACCTTTTTGTTTAAGGATTGGTAAAGTTTTAAATTTTGAGGACGAAATTTTTATAAGAGGGGAAGAGTTGTGGCATCATATTTTCAGGTTCTGATTTCAATTGGATAAGTTGGGTTTTTCATCGACGCGCCTATAGTGTTTTTCTCTAAGATGGCCACTCACGAGATAACTAGCCTATCAGGTGAAGCCGTTAAGGAATATAAACGCAATAGACTTGAGAATTCGACTAAGGATCGACTGCTTGATCGTGCTAGTTTGCAAGGGTCATTTCGGCACAGTTAAAAATTGATCAGAGATCAGAGATAGGTTGGTTCGACTGAGATGTGTGATCAAGTAAATTCTCATCGATCGGCATTAGACTGATTTTTCTGTCGTTTTGGTGCCCTGTGTCCGTATTTGAAACCTTGAGATTTTCACGACAACCGAGAGTCGCCAATGTGTCGAAGAGGTACATATGGCTCGAAGAAAATCGACACGGGTCAATTGCACCAAAAATTCCTAAATGCTACCAGGTAGGTTAGGTCATGCTAAAATTGCGTCCGGTTGAAATTAACCGTGAATTTGAACATGATTTCAGAAATTGAAAGTTTTGTCATGTCACGATTTATTTTAGGAACGTCGACTCATCTTTCGAGGAATTTTCAGCGAGTTCGGGATTTTTATGGAAAATCGATTAGGACGATTTAGAAAACGAACGGAAATTCGGATCGACCGAATTGAAGATATTTTTGGCCTCCTAAGTGAGCTATGGGTGAGGGGAAATTGCAGAAATCGTGTGGGCTTCTCCCTCAACAAAATTCTAAATCAAATTAAAGAGATTGAAGTCCAATTGAGTGAAATTCGTAGGCTTGTATGGAGGTTGCAACGGGTGGACATCAACCTAGCTATTTGTGGGTTTTTACGTGCATGAAGACTTAGGGGACAAAAAGGTTTTATATGAGAGCTTGTGGGATCAAAATTGGATGATTGAGGAATATTTATTTAGCTTTCCCCCCCTCCCCAATCTGTTCGCACATCTCTCTCTCTCCCTTTTCTTTTAGTTTTCTACACGTTCCTTTTTCCTTGGCCAACCATCCTCTACCATTTCCTTTCTCTTACTTTGTTTCCTCTGACTTTTACGCTCATTCTTATCCCCTTTCTCTCTCTCTCTCTCTCTCTCTCTCTCTCTCAGCCGACCTCCCCCTTAGCTTTCTTCCCTTTCATTTTTTATCCTTTTTCTTGTTCCTTTGGGTTGGTTGAGGACTGCAGCTCCTCACGCTCTCTCTCTCTCTCTCTCTCCACCACCGCCTGTCCTCCGCCGATTCCCTTTCGTCCGCACGTCCTTCTCCAGTCAACTAGCAAAGCGCCCACCGAGCCAACTTATTCGTCTCATTTCCCTCGGCCATCGGTCTTCCATCCAGCTGCCTCTCACGTCGTTTCTTCCCCAACAATGACTGAGGCAGCTCCTTCCTTCGTCGGTTCTTTCCTCAGCCTGCGTCCATCCACCAAACAGCCACAGCAAGCCAACAGCTTCTCCACCTTCGTGCCGCACTCGCACCACCACCCGCAGTTGCCAAGACCAACCCCAGCCACCCCCATCCAGCCGCTGTTGTTCCCTTTCGCAGAACTGGATGCCCAACCGTGGGCTTGTGTGGTCGATTTTGGCTCGATCCGGACTCCCGTTGGTGCAACCGCTTTGGAGTTTATCGGCTGCCGTCACGTCACCGTCGCCATGGACCGATTTTTGAGCAAATCCTGTGAGTTTACTCACTAATCCCTACCTAGGAAAGTTAATTATGCTTAAGGGATGCTTAGTTTAAGTATCGATTAGGTAAATAGTTCGAATGGATTAGTGAATTAATTGATCGATATTACATGTTAGGTGGTTAGATTAGTGCAATTAGAAACTAGATAAGCTCTAGTATTTAATTGACGAGTCTCAGAATATTTTCAAGCCTGTTTCGGTATTTAATTAGGCTTTTCGGCTTAAGTTGCATTTTTGGGTATTTAATAATTAATTTTCGAAATTAATTATTATTTTTTGAAAATTGGACCGGGATAGTCGGGGTGCATTTGTTTGTGTTTCTATTGTTTTTTTGTTCTAGAGAAAGAAATAGAAAAAACTATTTTGTTTGGAACATTTTTTGAACAAAAAGCGCGTTTGGTAAACTTATTCTGAAATAAAAAAAGAACAAAAACATGTTTGGTAAATTTATGTTCTTTTTTTGTTTCTTTTCATTTTTTCATTTTTTTTTTTTTTTTTTATTTTTTATTTTTTTATTTTTTTTTATTTTTCTTTTTTATTTTTTTCTTGCTTTGGCCGGTCGCCGGCCTCGGCCATGGCCGGCGGCCTCGCCCAGCCACGGCGAGGCTCGCCGGCCCTCGGCAAGGCCGAGCCTCGCCATGGTTGGGTGAGGCTCGGCCTCGCCTTGGTTGGACGAGCTCGGGCTCGCCCGGATCCGGTGAGGCCGAGCTCGCCCCCGCCGCCCGGCGGTGGCCCGGCGAGGCCGAGCCTCGTCGGTGGTTGGGCGAGCTCGGCCTTGCCGAATCTGGGCAAGCCCGAGCTCGCGAGCCTCGCGGCCGGGGGGAGCTCGGGCTCGCCTAGATCCAGCAAGGCCGAGCTCGCCCGGCCAAGGCGAGGCCAAGCCTCAGGGGGGGCCGGCGAGCCTCGCCGTGGCTGGGTGAGGCCGCCGGCCCTCGTCGACCGGTCGCTGGACATGGCCGAAGCCGCCGGCCCTCGTCGGCCCGGTCGTCGATCGCCGGCCATGGCCGAGGCCGGCAACCGGCGAAAACAAGAAGATGAAGAACAGAAGAAAAAAAAGAAAAGAGAAGAAAAGAGAAGAGAGAGAAAAATTGTTCTTTGTTTTTGTTCGAGAAACAAGAAACAACTTTTTTTTGTTTCTTGTTTTTGTTCTTTTTTTCTTCTTGGGAACAAAAGAACAGATTTGGAACAAAAACGCAAACAAAGACGTTTCTGTTCTTTTTTTGTTCCCGGGAACAAAAAAAAGAAATATAAACAAACACAGCCTCAGTGACCGGAATTTTATGTTGATTGCAGTGGTGTGATTTGTTTATTTAATTGAGTTCTGGATTGTGCAAATTGAGTGTGATTTGCAATTTTGGGTATTTGTCCTAAAATTTATTATTTTCGGTATTTAGTTAGAAAATACTGGGGCGTCGATTTTGAACACCAAAAACATTTTTAGGTACTATAATAAATAGTGGGATTTTCAAATGGGAGAAAATTGTATTTTGGCTAAGGCTGACCGTGTACCCACACACGGGTATTCTTATCGGGAATAATGAGAATGGTGGCATTCTAAGTTGGTGAGAATAGGTATACTATATTAGTCGACAGACTTTGATATATCGGCTTTTGGTGAACAGTATACCGGTATACTATATTAGTTTACAGACTTTGATATGTCAGCTTTGGGTGAGTAGTATACTTTATCTGCTTAGGATGAACTATATTATCTATCTTCAGCTTAGGGTGATCGAATTGGATAGATAGTATTGAATGAGTGGAGCAAGAGATGGTCTTGATGACATGGAATTGACTGGGTCGATTGATCGATGACTCGATCTGATTTGATTCTTTGATGTGTTGAAATGATTGGTTGAATATGTAAATTGTACTAACTTGCAAGAAGGAATGGAGGCAAAGGTAAGACCTCTGACTTGTGCCTGTGTTTAGGCAGCCTTTGGAGCGTATTTTCTTCCTAGTCGGGTCTTAAGGGGTGAACTTGCTGAGATATTGTCTCACCTCATTGTGGGATAAGATTTTCAGGTCCCTAGGGTGAAGAACCCGAAGCTTGAGGCAGAAGGGTCAGGAGCATGGGTGGCTCAAAAGTTAGCCTCTGTTTGTAACCGAGATTATGGTTTTTAATAATGTGTTGATTTGAAATTCGCTGTCTTTCTTTTCTATCCCACGTTTGTTATTGTCAGAGGATTAGTAATTCGCTTCCACATGCGAATTATAATGAATGGGTTGGTGACGCGTCTTGGGACGTCGCTATTTAATTGACCACCGAGGGATGGGCACGCGTTCGGAGGATTAGGGCGTGACAATGTTTGTGAGATCCTAGATCTGTATACGATGATCGGGAGGTGGTCACCATCCTTAGGCATCTTGCAGTGGTCACATGGCTATGACACGGTTTTATGCAAACAATGTTATCAACCTACTTTTAAGCCTCCTGCATCTTATTCAAAAGGAACACCAATTACAGTAGGATGTAACAAGCTTGTAATGACATCCTATCTTTTATCCAACAATATACGGGATATAAGAAAGCCTACTATATCCTTCCAAATATAACCTGAGGGGTTTGTCCATGTGTATCAAGGGTATAAAGCACACAATATATTCTACTTACTATTTTTTCGATTGCTTATATACCTTTGTTAGCACAAAACTGATATAGTCTAAGCAAACCCCGATTAGCAGAAGGGCTAAAACTTCACAAAACAACAAAGTTACTAGCTAAAGAAAACTATTAACAGATGAAGCATCTACACTTCATCTACCAAACTTTGAGTCCTCAAGTAGTAGAAAGAGTCTTCATACGCGAGCTTCAGAAGCTTCTTGACAAACGAAGTACCTTTCAAATGCACAACTGCCTAGACTAGAAAGATGACTCCAGGCTTTCTCTGAAAAAAGGACAATCGAAGAATGGATGAGAGTTGGAAAGCTAGATCATGGCTAATTTGCCCTCTATTGGTTCAAGTCTTTTTGACGCCTGCCTGAATGGGACGATTTTGTGTACTTGTGATATTAATTCAAGGTTGAAGTTTTGGATGCATTTAGATAATTCTCCCAAAAAATAAATAAAGGGAGAAAGGAAAAGGAAATACTTTCCATATAAATGAACGGTAAAACTCTTTTTACCGACCGTAAGTAAACAAAAATAGAAGTGGCGGATTCGGTTTGTTGGATTCTATCTACCTGCACGTCGAGGCTAAGGCGGTTGGACAAGACACTCTCTTCCTCCTGAAAACAACAAATTATAATCATTAGAAAAATCGAAGGACGTTCTCGAGAAGTGAAAATCCATCAAAAGTTGTGGCGTGGGTGAACCAATGCTCTAAAAGCATGTGCCCCTTGACTTGTGTTTGGGAATAAAGGATTCCCTAAAATCGATCCGACACTAAATCGAACCCCTAAAATGAATGCGGAAGATGAGCCCAGGAATCACATATATCACCGATCAAAGATAAACCACGGAATCGAGCATACCTTATGTTTCACATATTAAACACCAATGTTGAAGTTCGAGGAAGAATTCTGATCCCGTTCTACCGAGGAGCGCACTATTGCTTTGAAGGGGGAGAAAACTCTATTTTTGGGAGCGTATTGTTCTTACGTTCTTTTGATGTGGAGAAAGTGAAAATACGTACGTTCACTCAAAAGGTACGTTCCTTTTTTTCTTTTTTCTTTTTCCCTTAAAGCTTCTCCTCCAAAAGACACAATCCCTCAATGTAACACCCTTTCCAAAAGACGCAATCCCTCAACGCATCCTTTCATATCTCAACCCTTCATTCATGGGCCCTTATCTTGCGAGCCGGGCTTTTAGGCCCAACATGAGCGAACGGGCCTACTTAGGCCCATCATCACAAAGACAAAACCCATCATCTCCCACTCGCACATGGTGGGTCGAACAGGATCCTTTTTACCTCTCTGCAACATTCATACCAGTGAATAATCCGTGTAACCAACATACTTTGAGAGCTTGTTGCCATACATATGTTGGGAATCTATAGCAGCTAATAATGGGCATCACATTCCAAGTAGATTTAGTATGCAGTATCCTAGATCAATCGATCACATTTATATCGGCAGAAGAACCCCTCAAGTGCCATAACTTGGCACAAAGGAACAATTAAGTGCTATAACTTACGAAAGGTACACTTAAGTGCCACATTCGAAGAAAAACGGATTACTTAAGTGCTACTCCAGCTAAAGTCCGATCAAAACGCCGACGTGGCATTTTTTGGTGAAGCGAGTGCAAAACGACGTCGTTTTGCACGCTAACGTGGCCAAATAATACAAAAACGACGTTGTTTTGGGATGACGTGGTAAAAAAAAAATAATATGAAAATTAATTAAATTAAATTTAGTTAAAATATTAAAAAATAATAATTTTAAAATTAAATTTAGTTAAAATATTAAAAAAATAATTTAAAAATTTAAAAACCAAAAAAAAAAAAAAGAAAAAAACGAAAAGGGGTGGTGGTGGCTGAGGATGAGCCCTCGCCCACCACGGCCGCCTCCCCCCCGTCTTTGGGAAGGGCTGGCGACGGAGGGGGAGGGTCGGCCGGGTTGCTGAGGCCCTAGCCTGGGGTCGCCGACCCCGGCCGATCGACGGCAAGGGGTCACGAGCCCTCGCCCAGATCCGGCGAGGGATGGCGGCCCTCGCCAAATCTAGGCAAGGGCCGCGACCCCTTGCCACTCACCACAGATCTTGGCGAGGGCCACGGACCCTCGCCGGATCCGGGCAAGGGTGGCAACCCTCGCCCTAATTTGGGGAGGGCTCGCGAGCCCTCGCCTGGTCGGCCGGGGTCATCGGCCCCTAGCCGTGGCTCGGCGACCCCGACCGACCCTTCCCCCTCCGTCGCTGGCCCTTCTCGGCGACGGCGAAGCCCCCCCGTCTTTTATTTTCTTTATTAATTTATTAATTTTAAAATGATTTTTTTAATATTTTAACTAAATTTAATTTTTAAATCATTATTTTTAAATATTTTAATTAAATTAAAATTTTAAATCATTATTTTTTAAATATTTTTTAAAATTAAAATTTAATTTAATTTAATTAATTTTTATATTATATTTTTACAATGTTAGCCTAAACGACGCCGTTTTTGCATTATTTGGCCACGTCAGTGTGCAAAACGGCGTTGTTTTGCACTCGCTTTGCCGAAAAAATGCCACGTCGATGTTTTGGCCGGACTTTGGCTGGATTGACATTCAAGTGATCCTTTTTGCTCCGATTTTGGCATTTAAGTGTACCTTTCGTAAGTTATGGCACTTAAGTGTCCCTTTGTGCCAAGTTATGGTACTTGAAAGGTTCTTTTGCCCATTTATATCTCTCTTGATCTCTTTTTAACAATAATATATATTGTGTTAATAATTATGATTATCCCAAAGACAATCATAATTGGTCGACCAGTGAATACAAAACTAGAATGTGATTCTCCAAATTTAGTTTTCCTCTTTCCTTAAAACTCTCAATTTTAGTTCAACTTGTTTTTCTAGAAATGTCCCATTAGATCGAATCAATTCATGATCATTAGCAACATCCTAAGATAGCAAATCTTGAATAGAAATTTTGAGAATAAGTAAGAGTCATGAGGGCACTAAATGAGGAACTCTTTTCCTCAAGAGTCTCACATGGCATAAAAGTTAAGATCAAACTTTTGCCACTCTTATTAGTCGTCTCATGCATACGTAGTATGAAATACGTATTATGATATTAACTCCTTTCCCATGAAGTGTATGTATACACCATCAATACCGTACAGATGATAGTTCAGATATAGCTAATGTCTAAATTGAGTTCACATATCGACTAATTCACAGAATTCATTAGAACTCACATCTGGCATTATAGACAGATAAAGTAAAATATGTAGGATATTTTACTTTCGGACATAGTAAATATTATGTCCTCATCTTAACACTTAGTTAAGGTGACATATGTATTTTAAGCTTGAACTCTCGATTATCACCTAGATAATAAGCTTAAAACCGTGCCATCTCTATTTATCACATAGTAAATAGAGGCGATTGCCCGTGTGAGTAGGCTAATCTTTTATCTATCCGACATACTTTCTCAACTTTATATAATGCACTAAGCATTAAGATGCATAAACGTCAAACAAAAAATTCATAGGCATTAATGATGAAAAAACACAAATTCATTAAATGTGAACACTTCAGAGAAATTACAATATTCAGTACATCAGCCTCTATGCAGTCCTAAAGATTTTACATGACCACAAAACACATCTCTAGGTATTGGTTTTGTCATAAGATCTGCTACCATTCTATGCGTAGATATGTACTGTAAATTCACATCTTTTCGTGCAACCATATCCTTTACGAAATTATACTTGGTATCTATATGTTTGGTATTGTCATGATATTTTGGATCTTTGGTGTATGCTATAGCTGCTTGGCTATCACAGTTAACCAATAATGGATTTGTAGCATACCCAATAACACATAAATGATTCAAAAATCTCTTAAGCCAAACACATTCTTGTACTGCTACTAATAATGCCATGAACTCAGCTTCCATCGTGGACAAGGCTATACACGTTTGTTTCTTACTGCTCCAAGATATGGCGCCATTATTCAATAAGAAAGCAAAACCAGAGGTAGATTTCCTTTAATCTAAATCTCCTCACCAATCAGCATTTGAATAGCCTTCAAGTCGCAGATCCTTTCCTTGGTAATTCAGCTTGTAATCAGCAATTCCCTTTAGATACCTCAGTATTCTTTTAACGGCTTTCCAATGTGCTTGAACTGGATTGGATTGGTATCTACTCATCATTCCAACTGCAAAACATATGTCGGGTCTTGTACACATCATAGCGTACATTAAGCTTCTCACAGCACTAGCATAAGGAACGTGTTTCATTTGTTCCTTCTCTAGTGGAGTCCTTGGACACAGTCTATGGCTCAATCCTTCACCTTTTGCAATAGGAGTATCTATGAGTTTACAATCTTGCATACGAAATCATTTAAGAACCTTATTTATGTATGTTTCTTGTGAAAGAAATAATGATCTCTTCGAACGATCTCTTGAAATCTTAACTCCAAGAATGTATGTAGCCTCACCCATATCTTTCATCTCAAAGTTGGAAGATAACCAACTCTTGACAGTATTAACAAACTTCATATTGCTTTCGGCAATTAGTATATCATCAACATATAATGATATGATCACAAATTGATCTTTAGATATTTTGATATATACACAATGATCCTCATCAATCATTGTAAAATCATATACCATTATGGCATTATGAAAACGTATATACCATTGTCTTGACGACTGCTTAAGACCATATATCGATCTCAAAAGTCGACATACCTTTTCTTCTTGGCCTTCTATAATGAAACCATCAGGTTGTTCCATATATATTTCTTCATCTAATTCTCCATTGAGAAAAACAGTCTTTACATCCATTTGATGTAACTCAAGATCTATACTTGCCACTATTGCCAGAATAATGTGAATCGAGGAAAATCTCACTATAGGAGAAAATGTTTCTTCATAATCAATTCCTTCTTGTTGATTATACCCATTTGCCACAAGGCGAGCTTTATGTCTTTCTATCGAGCCATTAGCTTTATGTTTTACTTTGAGAACTCACTTGTTCCCAATGGCTTTGCGTCCTTTTGGAAGATCAACCAGTTCCCAAACATGGTTTGACTTCATTGACTCCATCTCCTCTTCCATTGTATTCATCCATTTTTCCTTACTAGGGCAATTTAGAGCATCATTAACATTTCTTGGCTCATCCTCATCTTGTGGAGCAACCATAAAAGTTTCTCCTTCAATGTCAAAACGTCGACGGGGAATACTTTTGCGACTTGTTCACCGTATGGGGAATTGTACACTTTGCACATCATTCCCTATCATGCTCCCACTCGGATTAGATAATGACGATATCGTCTCATCATGTTATTGTAATTGAGAGTGAGTTGAATTAAATACATCACTTCTCATGTTACTCCCACTTGGATGAACTCCACTAAATTCATTATCTGGATCCAAGGTTTCAAATAGGGAGTAATCCTCACCTATTTCGCCCTTCTTAGGAAATTCATTCTCTAAGAATGTGACATCCCGTAATTCGAATTCAGTTATACTTCCACTTTCCTACTCACCTATGAACACATACCCTTTCGAGTATTCAGAGTATCTTATGAAAATACTCTTATTTCCTCTAGGATCCAATTTCCCAAACTTGTAAGAGGGCTCATGAGTATAGGTAGCACAACCCCATAGCTTAAGAAAACTTAAGTCCGGTTTTCTACCTGTCCATAACTCATATGAGTGGAAGTAACTGATTTGAAAGGCACCCAGTTAAGTATATAGACAGTAGTTAATAACGCATCACTCCAAAAAGTAATAAGTAAGTTAGCATGCGCCATCATGGACCTACCATTTCTAGTAAGGGTCTGTTCCTTCTCTCCGCAACACCATTTTGTTGAGGAGTATATGGAATAGACAACTATCTTTCTATTCCTTTTTCATCACATAATTTTCTAAACTAATCAGATAAATATTTTTGACCTCGATCGAATCTCAATACTTTTATTTTCTTAACTAATTGATTTTCTACCAAATTCATAAACCTTTTGAAACAACTCAATGCTTTAAATTTATGAGAAATCAAATAGACATATCTAAATTGAGTATAATCATCTATAAATTTGATGAAATAAACAGCCCCATGCCTTCCTCTCACATTCATCGGATCACAGACGTTAGAATGGATTAAATGTAAAGGAAATTAAGCTCTTTTACCTTTTCCAAATGGTTTCCTTGTTGTTTTCCCTACTAGGCAATGCTCACCTATGGGCAAATCGACATTTTCAATATTGCCCAACAAGCCCTCTTTGATTAGCCTATTCACACTTTGTTGGCCAATATAACTAAGTCTAGCATGCCACACATTCACATCATTATCATATGAATTAGGAGATGTGAAAAGGAAATAACAAATATTGTCATTACCATAGTCAGCATTCAATACAATGAAACCATCTAAAAAATAACCACAACCATAGTAATTTGTATCTAAATACAAATCCACACCACTATTATGAAAGTTCATATTAAAACCAAGCTTAACCAACACTAAAACAGATACTAAATTCTGACGAATCTTCGGAGCATACAACACATCATGTAGGAACAAAGTGCGTCCACCACGCATGTTCAATTGATAGATGCCAATTCCTTTTACTTCTGCTCTGGAGTTGTTTCCTACATAGATCCATCTAATTCCAGTTGGTACTCGTCGGAATTCCATGAAGGATTCTCTATCCTTCGCTACATGGTGTGTCGCTCCTGAATCTACAGTCCATAAAGGATTAGACTTAGTTAAGAATACAGAACTTGACACATAAGCAAAGTTCTGAAATGTACAGGGGGTGTGTACCTTCTTTGGTTCGCGACAATCGCGAGCATAATGACCATTCTTGTCACAATTGTAACACTTCACCCTTGTCAGCTTCTTCATTCAAGAACACTTTCATCTTTCATGTTGGTCAACCTTTAGTTTCTTCCCTGAAGCACTAGCTCCATTGCCTTTCCTTTTATTGAACCAATCAGGACATTTGCGCTTGGAGCTCAAAGCTCCATGTGAGCTGAAACCAGCATGATAAATTTCAGCTTTCGGCTTAGCCGCCAAGAGGCGGTCCTCTTCCAACTCAAGATGACGCACTGCATCCTCAAAGGTTTTGATATTCTCATTAGGAGTCAGGTGCACCTTCATATACTTCTAACTCTAAGGCATGGAACGAATCACTGCTTGCACTTGCTGCTCATCAGTCAGGACATGGGCAGCATCTTTCAGCTCATTAATCATGTTTGACATCTTTCTAAGGTGTTGCTTCATGGTCTGACCATGAGGCTTCTTGTAAGAGTCAAACCTAATAGTGAATTATCTTAGTCTAGTCACCGAAGTATGACCAAATCTTGTTGCCAACGCTTCCCACATTTCCTTGGCATTCTCAAAACGCCTAAACTCTCGCATGTTGTCATTTTCCATGCTACTCAGCAACGTAATGCGAGCAAGAGAGTTATTTCTTTTCCATGCAGCAAATGCATCCTTATCTCTTTTGTGTTGTGCAGTGTTTCCATCTTCAGATACTTCCATGGTCAGGTTAAGAACTTCTAGTGCCTCTTGCTCTTCAGAACATATTGGATTTTCATGTGCCATATTTCATAGTTATCGCCATTGAGCTTCTCACCTTTGTTCAGCTCAGCGACTATGCTCTTTGTGGCTAAAGCCATCGATTTGAACATATCAGACATATACACAAATTATTAATGCCTATCATTTATGCATCCATTTTGCACAAACCCATCATATTAATGAATAATTTCAAGTAAAGTTTCATAATCAAAAGGTCACTATGTTTCCAATCATCATCCAAAAATCCTAACTTGGAATTAGTATTAATATAATCTTTATGCAAAATAAATTCTTTGAAGCTACCAAAACTTCTATGAACTATCCACAACAGCTAACAATTAACATAAGCAAATAATATTTGACATCCTATAATGATAGAATAATAATGCTTTCACATAATGCAACTAACATATCAATTGCTACACCAACAACAACTAGGTAGAAAACATTTACATAAGACGTCCATAATGTATACTAAACAAAGACCAATCAAAAACATCTAACGCCAAGACAACACATGAACTAGGAAAGATTCTTTTTTGTTCAATTTCTTGATCTTTTCTTCTTTAAATTCCTTAGACATTATAGGCAGCCACGGTAAAACAGACGGGTATCCCTTAGGATTTCTCCTTCATACATTCATCCCCCGCTGGATTGAAGTCATTCCATGGATCGTAGTCTTTGTGGCTTCAATTTGGTAATGTTCATCTATAAAAGTCATTACTAGACTCCTATACCGAGTAGCTCTGTTGACCTCCCATAGGCGATTCAACACTCCTTGCCATATCAGTGGAAGAGTGTTCATGAAGAATCGCACCATCTCAGATTGTGGCAGGAGACAACCATTCCATATAACCTCTTGTATTCTCCTGTTGACTTTGTGAACATGATCAATTAAGTCGTCGCTCTTCCATCAATAATCATTCAATTCAGCTATCAACCTTGAAAGCTTTTCTTTTTGCTCATCTGTAACTATGCGAATAGGTGCGCGCGCCTGACGAGGAGGCATTGTTCCTGCAACAAATGCAGAACAAATAATGGATTACATATAATCCACATAAACATAATTGGGAAAAGAAACATACTCATTTCCTCCTGTTTTTTTTTCAATGGTCAAAGTCAATAGTCAAAGTCAACAGTCAAATGGGTCGAGGTCAACGGGTCGGGTTGAATCAAGTTGGCCAGGTCGGGTCGGGCGGGCCGAGTCGGACGAACCGACGAGTATGCCACACATGTGCACGTGCACTGTGAGTTGACATCACGATGACGTCAGCTAGCACATGCCCCGCACGTGCATGCGCTAGCGTCCGCGCATGTGCCACGCACGTGTGCACATCAGCAGTTGCGCATGTGCGTCGCATGCACTGGGATCGAATCGGCGAGTGCGTCGCACGCGCTAATGACGCCGGTTCCTTTTGGCCACGCGTGGCGGCGCGTTCGGTGGCCCCCGACGGCGATCCACCACTCGTTTTTCTCGTATCGACGAGAGCTTTGACCCTATGCTATCATGAAACGAACTTTAATTTACAGAAAATCAAAAAACAAGGGGGAATAGTACGAGTGTCGGGATTTTTTTCCGTCCCCGATCGGCCGACAACGGTGTTTCACGAAAATTCAATCAAAAGCAATTCATAAACATAAAAAGGGATCGGGAAACATGAACAATGCTCTGATACCAATGTTGGGAATAAAGGATTCCCTAAAATCGATCCGACACTAAATCGAACCCCCAGAACGAATGCGGAAGACAAGCCCAGGAATCACATGTATCACCGATCAAAGACACACCACGGAATCGAGCGTACCTTATGTTTCATAGATTAAACACCAATGTTGAAGTTCAAGGAAGAATTCCGATCCCGTTCTACCGAGGAACACACTGTTGCTTTGAAGGGGGAGAAAACTCTGTTTTTGGGAGCGTACTTTTCTTACGTTCTTTTGAGGGGGAGAAAGTGAAAATACGTACGTTTACTCAAAAGGTACGTTCCTTTTTTCTTTTTCCCTTAAAGCATCTCCTCCAAAAGACGCAACCCCTCAACGCATGCTTTCATATCTCAACCCTTCATTCATGGGCCTTATCTTGCAGGCTAGGCTTTTAGGCCTAACATGGGTGGACGGGCCTACTTAGGCCCATCATCACAAAGACAAAACCCATCAACTTGCTTGATTACCATTGCATTATGGGCAGTACAAAATAGAAAGAGAACATGGGCTTATCCTCAAAGGAAGTCATATGCTCTTTTTACAAGTCCCTTAACGAGAAGGATCAAATAATTCGATAAAGGTGGGTGCTAAACCATACCACCTTGTTCCAGCAACAAAAGCTGCAAAAAGGGTCAACAGTGATACTTTACTAGGAACGACGGTTTTAATTTGCCTATATGTAATCCTTTATATAGACGGGATGTGTTCCCCTGCTACTCCAAATACGGCTAACCCCACGAGCTTTAACATTGTTGTTAATCGACTCCATAATGAATACTGGTTTACCCACTCCAACCTCTCCCGGTAGTTCTATTTTCCCTCCTCGCCGATAGGGGGCCAAAAGATCTGCTACCTAGGTTCTTGTTCCTCTGTTTATTTCATACTCACCTATTTTGTTAATGACTATTCACTTTCTATCTATAGATAATTATATAATAATTTGCAAGTGAACGAGTGTCTTAACCCTAATAAGACTATGGGAAAATTTTAGGGCAAAATTATGACTCACTCACTCCGCTTGGAGATCTTATTTGGTGAAATGTGACTCACTGATGAAGAGATCTAAGTGTTCAAGATAGGAAACACCGATGCATTTGTTATTTAAACCTGCATGGGGACTGAAAGAATTAAAGTAAGATTTCAGATATGTTCAAATAAACATCTATAAAATTTTATTTGAATCTAGGGCAGTCCTCCTTCCCGGCTCCTGATCCATTGAATATTTCAATACTTCTTAGTTTACTATGATGAACTTGAACATTTGTTGAATAATCACCATATTAAGTTTTGGTCCTCCGGCGGAAATTGTGCGCCACTGGCCTATGTTCCAAACATATAATAAAACAAATAGTTGATGATCAATATTATGCGAATTTCAAACTCTTCTTTTCCCTGAAACACATCCATGATCCAATCCTTCTACTGACATCGAGAGGATGAGTTGCCCACATTAGTTACTGGGTTACCTTGTTAGGAATGTAGATGAAATGCATTTATTTTTATCTAACGTGGCGTATTTGAATATTCACCTTGACTTATGTTTAAGATGCATGCAAATGATTAAATTAATTAGTTTAGAAATCATCTATATATATACTAATCTGATGGCAATACAAGTTCTTACTTTTCTAGAGCTTTAATTCAATTTATCAAAATTATTAAGATTATTATATTTATCCTCACAATCATTAATATGTTTAACGACAACATGAAAAGCTAAAAGATTAAGATTCCTGAAAAAATTGGGAGGCCATGTTCTCATTAAGTTATAGATTATAAACAACATCCATACAACCGGGAAAGAAATTTTTCAAAATATATGGGAAAGTTTTTCACGCATATGAAGTATTAAAAAAAAAATCAAAGTTCTAATAAAGTGAAATGCAGCTATGAATATATTTAAAAGTAAAAATATGTCATTATCCTAACTTTATTTGTAATCATAATTTAAAATGACTGAGGCCCTTTTAAATTTGTAATACTTTATTTTGCACGCAAGCAATAGAATTTTCTGGTATTTTGTGTCTGTTGAATCCACTTGATATGGAGTCGCTATCATTTGTCAAAATCGTGGTCTATTTCTTGAAATCTTTGTAAATCCGAATGCAACAAGCTTCATATTTTTCTATCAAATCGATGGCGAATAAATTCATTTACAAATTCAATTAGATAATATGGGTATAATTGTCATAAGTTAGAAAAGTCTACCGATAACCTGAGATTAAAAAAAAAATTGGGACATAAAGTGAGACGAGAAAGTAATATCATAAGGTACTTAAAGTATACTAAAGTGAAGAAATTTAGAAAATAAAACGTTGGAACTTCTAAAAATTTCTGCAGCCTATTATTACTAAGAAATATTTTTTTTCACAAAATTTTTACTCGTGATTAACACATTTTAGATGTAATTGGAACATGCTTGAATATCTATGAAGATTTGCTGTTTTGAGGGCTGTTTGTAAAAATTTTAAAAAAATTGAAAATTTCGGATTTTTTCCGTTTCACTTTGTTCTTTTTGCTGAAATTGGGCAATGCTATCGGAATTTAGAGATTCTTTTTTTGGTTGGTATACAAATGTAGAGATTAACCATATAAAATCCAATGTAGCTCACAATCATTTGTTGGTTCTATATCAATGACTTTACTAGATCAACCCACTAATTAATATAAAGAATTTCAGATGAGAATCTTTATAAATTACTTTGCATACCTAGGGAACCCTAGTGTTAAGCGACTCTTAAGTTCTCTCTTTTTAATGATTTTTCATACTGACTTATCCATAAATAATAATTATTTTTCATACTTTTATGATGTTTTCCGTCATTTGCAACCCAAGACGGATTACTTTTCTATACAAGAAACATCCAGTCAAGATAAACTGTACTTGGAGAGTTATCAACTTTTCGATCAAAACTATGTCCACAAAAACTTGCAGTGACCAGACCCTAGGAAAGCTGAAAACTGTGGGCTGGTTTTGCAGATCGTTTGGCACTTCCTCTTCGTCATTCGAGTTGTCTTGCTTAATTGTCAATCTACATTTCTTAATTCCGTAACAAACAAATCACTTCGATAATCATAATTTAAAATAGAAAGATTCTTTTATTCTGTTTTAGAGAATCTGATAAAATCAAAGGCTGTCATATCGACACAATAAATATTCAAACCTTCACATATTTTTAATGCGATGACGGTGGAAGGACTTTATCTATCCCGTCAATGAACGTAAAAAGCACGTTCTAAATTGCAAAATAAACTTTGTTTTCACTAAAAGGTTGACCAAACCAATGAGCTTTTGGATGAAACTATAACCTCATTATTGTGAAAGCAACATTGTAAGAGGACCACATGTATTGGGAGATGCATGCACATTATCCACTAGGGGTATGCAGGGTCCGGGTGGACAGTTCCCAACCTAGAACCGAGAACAGCCTGCTAACAACCGATTCCAAAAAATTGGAATCAGGAACCGCCCGCTAATTGGATGGATCCACCCGGGAACCGAACCGCCCGTTCCGGTCTGGTTGCCGAGTGGATCCATAGAACCGGTCCAACCTCCACGCCTTCCCCTTTTTGCCCTCCTCACATCTATTTATTATGACTCTCCCGACCATGGTAGCTTTATTCTCCTCAAGCACTAGCACCTTGGCGACGGCGGTCGCGACCCTCGCACCGCTTCCATCCTGACCACCACCACCATCTTCGCCACTGCCTCTACTATCTCTCACTCCTCCCTCGAGACCGACAATGAGGAGGACAACGGGGACGATGAGCCATTCTTAGACCTAGAGTTCGCCCCTATCCCCAAAAATGAGGACAATGTGGGGAGGCCTGAGGAGAGGGAGGAGGAAGAGGGGAGGTAGAAGCGAGATGAGCCCAACAACTATGACATCCCAGATTTTCAACCCTGTTTTCTATTGAATAAATCGAGCATTTCATTGACGCGCCTATAGGGCTTTTCTCAGAGCTGATCACTCTCGAGATAACTAGACTATCTAGGGAAGCCATTAAGGAATTTTAAGGCAATAGACTTGAGAATTCGACCAGGAATTGGCTTCTTGACCGTGCTTATCTTTAGAGGCCATTATGGCAAAGTTAAAAATCGATTGGAGATTAGAGATAAGTTGGTTCGACTAAGATTTGGTAATTATTGGGAAAATTACTAGGCGTCGGTCTATAGTGCCAAAAACCTATTTTTGGACTATTGAAAGAAGTAGGAGGATCAAAAGTGAAATTATGGTATTTTGGTTAAGGCCGACCGTGTACCCACACACGGCTATTTTTATCGAGTATGATAAAAATGATGATTTGGCTATATGGTGGAAGTGGTATATTATTTTGGCAAGGGGGCCCTAAATTATCAGCTTTGGGCGAGCATATACATAGCATACTATATTATCAGCTTTGGGCGAGTTATACTATCTATTTTCAGCTTTAGGTAAGTAGTCATAGACTATAGTCGGACTTATAGATAGTATTGAATGTACCGACCGGGGGAAGGTTGTGATGAGATGTAATCGACTAGGTCGATTAATCGATGTTTCGATCGGTGGTGATTGATTGGATGCCTATTCAAACTGTGTTGAATTGCAAGTGGAATCTAAGGCCAAGGTAAGTCCTCTGACCCATGTTGTGCATAGGCAACCCTTATGGCATATTGGCTTCCTAATCGAGTCTTAGGGGGTAAAACTTGCTGAGACATAGTCTCACCCCGTTGTAGGACAACATTTCAAGCCCATAGATGGAAGCGCCTCCACCTCCTCCCGCGTATTTTGGTATACTGGACGAGATCACTGAGATAGAGTATCATTTTCCAATACACCCCCACCCTAAAGGCTTGGAATATGTACTGGTGAAATCCACGATCAAGGTTGACGTGGGTGGACCCAATAATGTATCCCCTGAGTACCAGTCGTGGTATCGTGATTATCACGATGGGCGAAGGGAGGGTCCCATGCCGAAAGGTGATGTTCCTATGTTCGTCTTAAAGGAAGCGTTCGGGAAGGGGACGACAGAACCTAAAGATGGATCGGTAGTGGATGCAAAGGATCCTAAGCTCGGCGATCCTGAATCTCTGGTCTACTCTGATGTGAGTTCCAGCTGGTGTGTCGAAGGAGTAATCGAGGATGAGAAGGAGGAACCAGAGGAGGAGCCTGAAGAGGAGGAACCGAAAGAAGAATCTGAAGAGGATCCAGAGGATGATCCAAAGGAGGATCCGGAGTATGACCCGGATGAGGATTGAGACCCTCACCCTATTTTGCAAACAATAAGTTGTGAATCTATGTGTGATAGATCCGACTTTTGTTAATAGTATTGTATTATATACTATGAGGTTTGCTTTGTATAAAAGTGTGGTTGTGGTTTTTTAGTTGTGAAAAATATGACCATACTTTTCTATCTCATTGTTTTATTGTCTAGGGATTATTTATATGCTTTCTCTTACGTATTAAAATGAATGGGTCGGCGATGCGTCATGAGACGTCGCTATTATATCGAGTAGGTAAGGGATGGGTGCGGGCTCGAGGATCGGGGCATGACATCCCCCTTTTGTGGTATCAGAGCGAAGGTTAGGTATTGGAGTGATAAGGTGCGATGACCTATGGGATAGTTAGTAAGAATGACCTCTATTTCATTCTAGCGCTTGTGATTGGTAGCTTGGTTGTGTGGGTCACTCAAATTCCATTATGATGTTGGAATTAGAAAATAGGTTTCTATAATGATCCTGTAGTTTAAGTGATCAGGAGCTGAAAACTTCTATTAGAGGCCAGTAGCCTCTGTGACTCGAGGTGGAACGCCGACAAGGATCGATGCCCGAGGTGGTTGTGACAGAGCGCAGGCTGAAGCTAGCGCGAGTGTAAGAGTACTGCTGTAGGCTGGTACTGGTGTAGCAGTACTAAGCGATCCTAGGTTCGATAGGATTGTTCAGGCCCTAGTGTTCCTTAGGAATTGGTTGAGCCAGCAAGCTCAGGATTGAACTGTTGTTGTTGTCGCCTTTGCTGAGGTCTAACCTGGAATGGTGATCAGGGAACAAATTTCAGTATCTAAGTCAAGATTCAGCTCAGGCCGAATTGAAATCGGTCAGGGAGTCGAGAGAAGAGTATTTTATTCTGCCCAATAGGAAGGGTGGGATAGTCAGGTCAGCACCGAGACAAAATGGAACATGTTGTTCCCATGGGAGATGATATGGATTAGTCTCGTGTCTTCCAAGGACAAGAATTTATGGCGGATGTCACCAACACAGATAGTGGTTTATGGATTGTTCGCGTAGGCAGGTGGAATCTCGGCAATGGTTACTGCTGTCACCGCCGATGGGACAAATTAGAAGGAGTGCGCCATGGAACGCATCGTGGGATTTTTGGAACAGGCCTCCGATACCAGAAAGAGTGCATGCTGTCACCTGACAGAAGTAGAGGACTCACCAGATGAGTGCCGAATTTGTGGAAGGAAACGTGGATGAATCCAGTGTCCGGGTTGGCTAGAACGTGCTGTGATTGTGACCAGCACGGCCATCAAGTGAGGGACTGTCAGTAAGAGTCCAAGGGAGAATAGATGCCGCTACCGCAATTAGGACGCAACTAGGATGGCGAAAGGGACCAGAATGGAACCGACCCTGGACCAATCAAATGAAGAATGCTCTGGGAGAGATTTTATCAGAGTAGCACAGTAGAGTTTTGGTTAAAATCGGGGAACTTCAGTTTGTTGAAATAAAGTGAAAGAAAGGGGGATCACTAGCTATAGTTGTGCTTGACTAGTTGATGAGGAATAACTTTGACGTCATAGATGAATAGAGTTGACTCAAGGAGCCTCTCGTAGTGGTGGATTATTGACGTGAAATAATCTAGTCTAATCCATTGGCTTGTGAAAGTGTAGAGTTTATTGGGAGTCGAAAAGAATCTTTCGATTTCATTAATCTCGTCGGTTGAAGGCAATCCATTTGTTAGACAGGGGTTACCAAGGTTACTTGGCGATTCTCATAGATAAGACAGATTGAAGATTTGAAGATTGAGGACATCTCAGTAGTTTAAGAATTTCTAGATGTATTTCCTCAGGAATTATCAGGCATGTTGTCAAAGAAAGAGATAGAACTTGTGATGGAATTAGCACCGGGATAGAGCCACTCTCTAAGGCTTCTTACCAGTTGTCGTTGTCTGAATTGATAGAACCGAAGGTGCAGGTGTGAGGATTGTTGAATAAGGGATTTGTTCATATCATTGCATTACTTAAGGAGCACTAGTTTCATTTGTGAGAAAGAAAAATGGTTCGTTGCGAGTATGCATCAACTATCATCAACACAATCAGGAAACGATCAATAGCAAGTGTTCAATGTCAAAGATCGATGAATTGTGTGACTGGTTATAAAGAGTGTCGATGTTTTAAAGGTTGACTTGAGGACAGGTTATCATCAGTTGAGAACCAAGAAAGAGGTTATACCGAAGACAGTGTTTCGTACTCAATATGGCCCTTGTGAGAATACTATAATGCCATTGGGCCTGACAAACGTTCCAACTGCTATCATTGAATTGGCAAACTGAGTGTTCAAAGAATATCAAGATCAGTTGTGATCGTGTTTTTTAAAGATATTCTGGTGTATTCAAGGAGTGCTAAGAAGCACCAAAATCATCTGAGATTAGTGCTGTAGAAGCTGAGAGCCCATTGGCTGTACGCTAAGTTTAGCAAGTGCAAGTTTCGGTTGACTTGTGTTGCTTTCTTAGGCCACATGATTTCATGTGAAGGAATCTCTGTAGACCTAAGCAAGATAGAAGCCGTGAGCAATTGGCCAAAACCGACTACAGTGACAGAAATCAGAAGTTTTCTGGGTTTGGTAGGTTATTACAAACAATTAGTGGAAGGGTTCTCATCTTTAGCATCAACTTTGACAAGACTTCTAAAGAAAGAAGAGAAATTCGTGTGGACAGAAAAGTGCGAGCGTAGTTTCCAAGAGCTAAAGGAAAAGTTGACTACTGCACCTGTGCTGACCATTCCATCTGGTCTTGGAGGATTCGAGATCTATAGTGATGCGTCATTCAGAGGATTGGGTTGTGTGCTGATGCAACATGGAAGAGTTGTTGCATACGCTTCTCGTTAGGTGAGATCTCATGAACAGAATTACCCAACGCATGACTTAGAGCTCGCGGCAATTATCTTTGCCCTGAAGATTTGGAGGCATTACCTATGCGAAGAAAGATTACAGATCTTCACGAACCAGCAAAGCCTCAAGTACCTGTTCTCTCATAAGGAGTTGAACATTTCCTATATCACCCAGGAAAGGCGAATAAGGTCGCCGATGTTTTGAGTCGAAAGTCTTTAGTTGCTCATATACTGATTAAGGAGTGGAACATAATCAAGAGAGCTCAAGATTCAGTATTCAAGTTTGAGGTAGGCCACCTTTCAAGTCTTATGGCCACCCTCATAATTGAACCGGATGACCAAATCAAAATCAAGCTACTCCAACCGACAGATCCATATGTACATAAAATTCTACAGGAAGACACTGAAAAAAGAAAGGTTGACTTTTAGATTTCTGCTGATGGAACCTTGAGATTCCGATGGTGTTTTGTTGTACCTGACGATGTGAAGCTTAGAGAGGATATTTTATCCGAAGCACATTGTAGCAGTTACAACATTCATCTTGGAAGTACCAAGATGTATCAGAATCTGCGTTAACACTATTGGTGGTCAAGTATGAAGGCAGATATCGCCAAACATGTCGCCAAGTGTTTGACATGTCAACAAGTCAAAGCTCAACATTGCAAGCCGGGAGGACTTCTGCAACCTCTCGCATTCCCAAAATGGAAATGGGAGCATATCATGATGGATTTCGTGACTGGACTACCGATGAGTCAAAGAGGAAATGATTCGATTTGGGTAGTAGTTGACAGATTGACAAAGTCAGCTCACTTCATTGCAGTTCGAAAAGATCTCAGTTTGGATAGACACGCTGACCTGTATGTACATCAAGTAGTTCGAATACATGGAGTGCCGGTTACGATAACATCAGACAGAGACACTAGATTTACTGTCGCTTTTTGGAAGAGCTTGCAAAGTGCTTTAGGTACCAAGCTGCATTACAATACGGCATATCATCCTTAGACATATGGCCAGTCTGATAGGACAATTCAAACCCTTGATGACATGCTGAGAGCTTGTGTACTAGACTTCAAGAGAAGTTGGGAAGATCAGCTTCACTTGGTGGAATTTGCTTACAACAATAGTTATCAACAGAGCATTCAGATGGCTCTATTCGAAGCGTTGTATGGCAGAGTGTGCAGAACACCAATTTGTTGGGATGAAGTTGGGGAAAGAAAGATTACAGGCCCAGAGTTAGTCTAGCAGTCAATGGATACCATGCAGTAATCAAAGGCAGATTAAAGACCGCACAAATCAGACCAAAAAGTTATGTAGACAAGCGTCGGAGGTTATTGGAATTCCAAGTTGGTGATCATGTTTTTCTAAAGGTGTCACCGATGAGGGGAACTTCGCGCTTTGGAAAGAAAGGCAAACTGAGTCTGAGGTACATAGGTCCGTTTGAGATTCTTGAAAGAATCGGGACCCTAGCGTATCGTCTTGTGTTGCCGCCGAGATTAGCGCAAGTGCACGATGTCTTTCACGTGTCGATGTTAAGGAAGTATGAGCCTGACTCGACCCACGTGCTCAATTTTGAAGAATTGGACGTGGATGACCATGTGTCATACGTTGAAAGCCCGGTTCAGATCGTGGACAAAAAGGAACAAGTTCTGCATATAAAGACCATCCCGTTGGTCAAAGTGATCTGGCAACACCACGGTACGGAAGGAGCAACGTGGAAGACTAAAGAGTCGATGAGACAATTGTACCCCCACCTTTTTGCTTAAGTTTTGTAAAGGTTTAAATTTCGAGGACGGAGTTTTTATAAGAGGGGAAGAGTTGTGACATCCCATATTTTCAATCATGTTTTCTACTGAATAAATCGGGCATTTCATTAACACGCCTATAGGGCTGTTCTCAGAGCTGATCACTCTCGAGATAACTAGACTATCTGGAGAAGCCATTAAGGAATTTTAAGGCAATAGACTTGAGAATTCGACCAAGAATTGACTTCTCGACCGTGCTTATCTTTAGAGGCCATTATGGCATAGTTAAAAATCGATTTGAGATTAGAGATAGGTTGGTTCGACTAAGATGTGTGGCTAATCGTGGGTGACACTACTAAATTGGAAAATTCTCGTTGGTCGGCACTAGACTGATTTTTCTATCGTTTTGGTACCTTGTGTCCGTATTTGAATCCTCGAGATTTTCATGACAACTGAGAGTTGTCAATGTGTCGAGTGGGTTCATTGTGGTTCAAAGAAAATCAAGCACGGGTCATTTACACTGAAAAATTTCTGAAAGTTACCCGGTAGCCTATGTCACACAAAAAACACGTCGAATCGAAATTAACCGCGAATTCAAGTCCGATTTTAGAAACTGAAGATTCTGTCATGTTACAATAAATTCTAAGAGCGTTGACTTAGTCTCATAAGATTTTTCTACAAACTGAGACTTTTTGGGAAAAAGTCGTCCTCGGGCCGTTTTTGTCCAGAAAAAAGGCCGGGACCATTTTTGATTGCGCAATTGGGAAGCAAGTGGGATCAATTGGTGAGGAAAAATGCCAATTTGATCATTGAGGTACCAATTGAATTTATGATGGTTAATTGTGATTGAATCAAGTGAGATTATGTGTCCAATTGAAGCCAAAACCCTTAAAATTCGTAGCTTCCCCCTAGGCCATTGGTTTTGGACCATTTCAAGGTTGTAGGATGAGCATGGGTGGAGGAACGAGGGCCAAGGAAGATGGTTTGGGGCTGGGGTTGGTCAAGGAGACCATGGAGGAGAAGAAAATGGCCAAGTGGACCCCTTTGGTCTCCTCTTGCTCTCTCTCTCCCTCAAGGTTGCCGACACTCCTTCCTCCCACTCTCTCGTTGCTGTTCGACGACCAACATCTGAAGAAAACCAGCAGAAGCCAGCGGAGGAGCCACCGGAGACCAGCTGCAGCCCGTCCGACTGCCGCCCGCCGTGCGTGTGCCCTCCGCCTATCTCGCCCTCACACCGCTTCAGCTGTCGTCTCCGCCTCTGCCCAAGCGTCCAGGAGGTCCCTTGGCCAACACAGGCTACCGTTCAGCCCATCTTAGCCACCATGAGGCCTCGACGTTGGCCGCCGAACACCTTTGCTACCTCCACCGGCCCTTGCTCGCTTTAACCGAGCCACTCTCTTGTCTTTGCAGCCACCGATCAGCCAAGATCCAAACAGAAAATAGTGGGTCTCGTGGCCACTATTCAGCTCGTTTTGAAGTGATTCCGAGCCTCGGTTGCTAGGCCCGCCTCAAGGAAAGTCAAGCCCGCGAAGTCCCCGTCGTTTTGCACTGAACCGCTCCCTAAACAAGTGAGTTTAACTCACTAATTCTTTCTTAGTAGGCTAATTATGCTTAAGGGTTGATTAAATTTAATTAAGTGTGATTAGGTGGATAGATTATATTAGAGTAATTAATTTAGTGCTTTACCGATGCATGGTACGTGGTTAGTTGTAGCAATTAGCAAGTAAATAAGTTCTAGTTTTTATTGAAAGAACCTCGGAATTTTTCCTAGTCCGTTTCGGCATCCAATTAGACATTATGGGGTTTAGTTGGATTTATTACTATTTAATAATTAATTTTTGTAATTAATTAATTATTTATTTATTTTCCGAAAATTAAACCGAGATAGCCAGTGACCGAAATGTTATGATGATTGTAGTGGTACTCTCTATTTATTTATTCGAGCTCTAATTTGTGTTGAATTGATTTAATTGTGATTTTAGGATTTATTTCCTAATTTAATTAATTTTGGTAATTATTGGGAAAATTACCGGGCATCGGTTTATAGCGCCAAAAACCTATTTTTGGGCAGTTGAAAGAAGTGGGAGGATCAAAAGTGAAATTATTGTATTTTGGCTAAGACCGACTGTGTATCCACACATGGCTATTTTTATCAGGTATGATAAAAATGATGATTTGGCTATGTGGTGGAAGAGGTATACTATTTTGGCTAGAGGGCCCTAAATTATCCGCTTTAGGTGAACATATATTATTAGTTTTGGGCGATCAACTAATTCATCAGCTTTGGGCGAACATATATAGTCTACTAAATTGGCCTTGGGGGCCTAATCTATCAGCTTTGGGCGAGCATATACATAGTATACTATATTATTAGCTTCGAGTGAACTATATTATCTATTTTCAGCTTTGGGTGAGTAGTCCTAGACTATGGTCAGGCTTATAGATAGTATTCAATGTACCGACCAATGGAAGGTCATGATGACATGTAATCGATTAGGTCGATTGATCGATGTTTTGATCGGTGGTGATTGATTGGGTGCCTATTCAAAATATGTTGAATTGCAGGTGGAATTTGAGGCCAAGGTAAGTCCTCTGATCGGTGTTGTGCATAGGCAGCCCTTATGGCATATTGGCGTCCTAATCGAGTCTTAGAGGGTAGAACTTGCTAAGACGTAATCTCACTCCATTGTGGGACAACATTTTAGGCCCATAGATGGCGACGCCTCCACCTCCTCTTACGCATTTTGGTATACCGAAGGAGATCACTAAGATAAAGTATCACTTTCTAATACACCCCCACCCTGAAGGCTTGGAATATGTACTAGTGAAATCCACGATCGGGGTTGATGTGGGTGGACCCAATAATGTATCACATGAGTACCAGTCGTGGTATCGTGATTATGACAATGGGCGAAGGGAGGGTCCCATGCCGGAAGGTGATCTTTCTATGTTCGTCTTAGGGGAAGCGTTCGGGAAGAGGACGGCAGATCCTAAAGATGGATCGGTAGTGGATGTAAAGGATCCTAAGCTCGGTGATCCTAAATCTCCAGTATACTATGACGTGAGTTCCAGCTAGAGTATCGAAGAAGGAGTAATCTAGGAAGAGGAGGAGGAACGAAAGGAGGAGCCTAAAGAGGAGAAACCTGAGGAGGAGCCTAAAGAGGAGGAACCAGAAGAAGAATCTGAAGAGGATCCAGAGGATGATCTAGAGGAGGATCCGGAGTATGACTCGGATGAGGATTGAGACCCTCACCCTAGTTTGCAAACCCTAAGTTGTGAACCTATGTGTGATAGATCCGACTTTTGTTAATAGTATTGTATTATATATTATGAGGTTTGCTTTGTATAAAAGTGTGGTTGTGGTTTTTCAGTTGTGAAAAATATGACCCTACTTTTTTATCTCATTGTTTTATTGTTTGGAGATTATTTATATGCTTCCACTCGCGTATTAAAACGAATAGGTCGGCGATGCATTCTGGGATGTCGCTATTATATCAACTAGGTAAGGGATGGGTGCGTACCTGAGGATCGGGGCGTGACAACAACGAAGAGGACAATAGTGACAGTGAATGCGGAGGTGATGACAAGGATGGTGATGACATGGATAGAGAGTTCAAGTTCAAGGTGGGGAAAGAGAATCAACTCACTATTTCACCGAGTTCGGACTAGGACTCGAAGGGAGATGAGTAGATCCGGAGGTGAATTGGAGAGGAAGAGGGAGCTTGAAGAGATTTTGAACTAAGAGAGATGAGATGGAGTAGGAGAGTAGTGAATTGAGACAAGATTGTGATTAAAGCCCTAAATTTTAGATTTTCTAATTTCGAATTTTTTTAAATATTAAAAATTAATATATTATTATAATATAACTGGTCCAGTCCGGGTGGACAGGTGGGCAGATCCGCCCATGAAACCGGGAACTGGACCGCTACCCACTAGTTCCCATAAATTGGAACCAGGAACTGGACCGGTTCTCTTAAGAACCACCGGTTCCGGGCGGTTCCGGTCCGATTCCGGGCGGTTTGGACAGGTCCCGGTTTTTTTGCACACCGCTATTATCCACTGCTGTTTCTTTTCCACCAAAAAGCAAACACCTTAGTCCATGATGCTGCGCTGTAATTACGTTGTTTGCAATAGCCTACTATATCCTACTATATCCTCCCAAATATAACCTAAGGGATTTGTCCATGTGTATGAAGGGCATAAAGCACAATATATTCTACTCACTATTTTTTCGGTTGCTTATATACCTTTATTAGCACAAAACTGATATAGTCTAAACAAACCCCGATTAGCAGAAGGGCTAAAATTTCACAAAACAACAAAGTTGCCAGCTAAAGTTGTGGCGTGGGTGAACCAATGCTCTACAAGCATGTGCCCCTTGACTTGCTTGGTTACCATTGCATTATGGGCAGAGTACAAAATAGAAATAGAACATGGGCTTATCCTCAAAGGAAGTCATATGCTCCTTTTACAAGTCCCTTAACGAGAAGGATCAATAATTCGATAAAGTGGGTTGCTGAACCATACCACCTTGTTCCAGCTACAAAAGCTGCAAAAAGAGTCAGCAGTGATACTTTACTAGAAACGATGGTTTAAATTTGCCTATACGTAATCCATTATGTAGACGGGATATGTTCCCCCGCTACTACAAATACGGATAACCCCACGAGCTTTAACATTGTTGTTTATCGACTCCATAATGAATACTGTTTTACCCACTCCAACCTCTCCCGGTAGTTCTATTTTTCCTCCTCGCCGATAGGGGGCCAAGGGATCTGCTATGTGGGTTCTTGTTTCTTTGTTTATTTCATACCCACCTATTTCGTTAATGGCTATTTATTTTCTTTCTATAGATATTTATATAATAATATGCAAGTGAACGAGTGTCATAACCCTAATAAGACGATACGGGAAAATTTTGGGGAAAAATTATGACTCACTCACTCCGCTTGGAGATCTATTTCTTCAAATCTTCATAAATCCCAATGCAACAAGCTTCATATTTTTCTATCAAATTGACGGCCAATAAATTCATTTACAAATTCAATTAGATAATATGGGTATAATTGTCATAAGTTAGAAAAGTCTACCGATAGCCTGAGATGACAAAAATTTTGGACATAAAGTGAGACAAGAAAGTAATATCATAAGGTACTTAAAGTATACTAAAGTGAAGAAATTTAGAAAATAAAACGTTGGAACTTCTAAAAATTTCTGGAACCTATTATTACTAAGCAATATTTTTTTCACAAAATTTTTACTCGTGATTAACAAATTTTAGATGTAATTGGAACATGCTTGAATATCTATGAAGATTTGCCATTTTGAGGGCTTTTTGTAAAACTTTTAAACAAATTGAAACTTTCGGATTTTTTCCGTTTCACTTTGTTCTTTTTTGCTGAAATTGGGCAACGCCATCGGAATTTAGAGATTCTTTTTTTGGTTGGTATACAAATGTAGAGATTAACTATATAAAATCCAATGTAGCTCACAATCATTTGTTGGTTCTATATCAATGACTTTACTAGATCAACCCCCTAATTAATATAAAGAATTTCGGATAAGAATCTTTATAAAACACTTTGTATACCTAGGGAACCCTAGTGTTAAGCGACTCTAAGTTCTCTTTTTAACGATTTTTCATACCGACTTATCCATAAATAATAATGATTTTTATACTTTTATGATGTATTCCGTCGTTTGGAACCCAAGACGGATTACATGAACCTTTAACAGAACTTTTCTATACAAGAAACATCCAATCAAGATAAACTGCACTTGGAGAGTCATCAACTTTTCGATCAAAACAATGTCCACAAAAACTTGCAGTGACCAGACCCTAGGAAAGCTAAAAACTGTGGGCTGGTTTTGCAGATCGTTTGTCACTTCCCCTTCATCATTCAATTGTCTTGCTTAATTGTCAATCTACATTTCTTAATTCCGTAACAAACAAATCACTTAATAATCATAATTTAAAATATAAAGATTCTTTTATCCTGTTTCAGATAATCTGATAAAATCAAAGGCTGTCATATCTACAAAATAAATATTCAAACCTTCACATTTTTTTAATGCGATGATGGTGGAACCGTCAACTAACGTAAAAGGCACGTTCTAAATTGCAAAATAAACTATGTTTTCACCAAAAAGTTTACCAAACCAATGAGCTGTTGGATGAAACTATAACCTCATTAATGCGAAAGCAACATTGTACGAGGACCACATGTATTGGGAGATGCGTGCACATTATCCACTGCTGTTTCTTTTCCACCAAAAAGCAAACACCTTAGTCCACGGTGCTGAGCTGTAATTACGTTGTCTGCAATAGCTTTTGCCATCGTTTTAGTTATAGGCATTTTAATAGACTAAACTTTTCTCTTTTAGTATTTTATCTAAAGGGATTAATATATCTCAACTCTCTATAAGGATCAATGTGTCTAACTAAACAAAAAGCTAACGAGACATATTCTCGTTTGCCAACTATTATCTTTGTCTGATTAGAATATAGTTATATTTAGAGTTTCACTAATCTGATTCGGGTAATTTGTATAAATAAATAATTAGAAATCAAATTTTCTAAATTCATATTACTTTTCTAAGTCTTTGATCATTAGGAACGATGAAGCATATATATAAACAACAAACTTTATTGTTTACAAATAATATTCGATCCACTATTTTGAGTGAAATATTTGCAACCCTGATAGATTTGAAGATAAGTTGTGCATGGTGCTTCATGTAAGAACCTAGCAACACTCAACCTGGAAAGGAAATATGTCTCGCTGAGGATGATTAATCAATAATCATATGACAATGCGAGTTATATGCCTCTAGAACTTTTCACCAGAGCAAAATTCCTCTTATTATTATTTTACAAGTTTACGACCTTTCTGTTATGTTCCAAGCCGCATTAAATTTTTCTCAAGGACAACTCCTCTCATACCTTCACTTGTATTGTGGAAGCCTACCGTTTTCTTTAAAAAAAAAAAAGCAAAGTAAAATTATCCATCTTTGTTTATGTCAGTAATTTTTTTTCTGGCTTTCTGAAAATAAATATCAGTATTGACAAGCGACCCAAGAACGTCGAAAGTCCGACCTTCTAGAAATAATATACTGAAGCCAAATTCACGAATTTTCCATTCTATGTACTCATCACCGAAAAAAAGTGATCATCCATAGCAAAAACCATCCATCTTGATACTTCCTAATGAGAGTCACAGGTGGAACTCCGAATTGAGTGATAATTTACATATCAGGCCAGGTATAAAGGCTCGACCTAAGTTCCTTTAAAGGATTAAAGAGACCTTATATGATTTAGTAATGGCGATTCACCTGTTGTTTGCTCTCCTGTAACTTTTGTTATTTAATAGAAATTGGAGTCCACATGAAGATAATTTAATTACAGCCAAGAAACCTAAGTGCGTATACTTCGGTGGAGCAGCTCTTAGTTCTGCAGCTTGAAGTATATATGCTACCTTAAGGAAATTTGCGTTCGAACAGTTCGCTATTATTAGGGGAAATCTTTTGTCGCCATCATCTCATGACAAGCAAGATTTTAGAGAAGCTTCGAACTTGGTGCATTGGTGATAGGGTTATTCCTTTGTCAATAACTTTCAAGAATGCATTTTCGATTGTCTAGCTATAGCGAGAATTGTGATTTCATTTCACATTTTTATAACCCCAAAAATACCAAAACTCAATTCCACTACCCATCACCGCCACCTCCGCCAGCCGATGTCAGTGGTTGCCAACCTCCGGTGCTTGTTGGCAAGTGCTGGTCATTGGTCACCAGAGAGGGTCACCGGCCATTGGACTTTGTTGTGGGTAGCCAAACTCCGCCACCATTCTTCGGTTGTTAGTCACCAGCCACCGGTTGTCGTTCACCATCGCCGATAAAAACTATTCTCTTTTTTAGCAATGCAAACAATTAGAAAGACACTTGGAATGGGAATCCATTTGAAGATTTATTGTCACGGAACAAAACGAGAAAAAAATATGCTGAATAAATAATGGCTTCATCAATACTGTCATGTCCATTTACCCTTGATCCATATACATTTGTTTGACATGAATCATATGGTGAAGAACTGGTCTTTTCCACTAGAGAGTTACATAATTACCTAGCTATCTATGTTACTACTTTCATTCCCAATATATACCTGCATATATGGGTGGGCATATAGAAGGATGCTTGCTTGCATAAGATCACTAACACAGTTAAAAGGAGAAGATACATCCTAAGTAGCATCGACACCGATACGTGACATGCGACACGATACGATACGACACGCCGACACGTCGTTTCTCAAAAAATTGAAAATTCCGACACGTTGGGACATATTGTATATTAAATATATATTTTTATATATACATAATAAATTATCATTTTTATGATTATTTCAATCAAATTAATTTAAATCAAATTCATGAATAAATAAATAATTTAAAAAGTCTAGAATAAATATGCACTAAAAAAATTAATTCGCCATTTATTAATATCATTCATTATTTCAATTTAACAAATTCAACTCTATTTCAATAATTCATAAAACTTGGAGAAAAAACAAGCGATCGATATTCTAGACTCACATGTTAGATATGTTGAAAGAGGAGAAAAAACTTAAAAGATAAATTGTGTATCACAGGAAGTGGGAATCAGAAGAGAAGAAGAGATTGGATTTTTCTTCTTTCTCCTTTTATTATTTTTATTATTGTGTTTTATTTTTCACACACACACACACACACACACACACACACACACATATATATATTTTGACCTCTCATTTATTGAATTTTTAAAATTGACCTCGATATTGGAATCATGTATCAAAAACTCGTATGTTAGAATTTTGACTCGAGTGTCGGAGAGTATCGGGAAAGTTGACCAGGTGTCGGATTTTCCGACACGTGTTAACTGAGTGTTGGAGAGTATCCGAGAATGTCGAAGAGTGTCTGATACATGTCAAAATGTCCAACACAACACGAAATTTCTTGAAAAGTGTCAATGCTTCATAAGATACATCACATAACCCTATTAGAAAATTATATGAAATAAAACGACAAACTTCAAGGCTTTAAGGCATATCTCCACGAATATTTGTTTTCTTCCCGAATCGGATAATTTAAAAACCCAGTTGGCATGGGGTTGTTTTATTTCATGGACTGGGTGTTGGTGCATTCCCAATTCACCTGGATCCTTGAGCACGTAGGGTTCCTGATGAGGTCCCCATCATGAGTCTGGGTTTATTATTCCATTCGGTTGAATTTTTATATGTGGCCTGGCGGCTGCTTCAAGGTCGTCAGGAGTCACGATCTATAGATGGCCACAATTGTTCTGTCGGATTAACGACAAGTGGACAATAAAGATACGATTGTTTTTCCCTCTGCGCGTCTAATTTCAAAGCCTTATCCTCTGACATGAGTTGTCTCTTTACAAGTTGCCTTTGTTAATTTCTACTGTTGCAAAAAATAGACAGTATCTCTTACAGAATTATATCCTTCCAGATGTCTGATTAGATTCATTGATTGTTGATATTAACGGCCCTTTAAATTAAACTATCTATAAATTTCCAATAAAATGCTTCTAGGTTAAAGTAGCCGTCCTTTTCAGTCCTTATCACGTGCACTGTCCTGGAGCTCTTGGGTTTGGATAAACTCACGTGCTTGATTGACAGAACACAGTGCACGCATCTCCAACTACCCATTTCCAGATGTATCGATCCCCTCCAAAGAAGCATTGTTTTGCGATCCACTGATACTTGGGACAGAATTAGTTGCAGTCCTTATCCCATGCACCGTACTGCAAGTTTTCATCCTTGAAAGTAGAACAGAGATCAAAGAATAAGTTGCATTTTTTACATCTCTTATCTTAAACTTTTGGATGGGTGGATATTTGTTCTTCAATTTCTCGAAACAATTCAACATGTGGAAGAAAATCTTTACCAACTCAAGATCTTTTTTTTTATTTTTTATGACCCGGGGAATCACTGTAGGTCGATAGTAGCAGCGCAAACGTTAGGGTGATGCTAGCGCAGGATCCACCACTACAGTATTACCCTTAAGAATCCCTAATAATAACGTTGGGATTCGAACCTCTCCCTGTCGTGAGGAGGAGAAGGCCCAAGCCAACGCTGTCGCTGAGGGCAGTGGTTACCAACTCAAGATTTTCGTACTAGCTAATCTATCTTTTCTTTCAAAGGATGCTTAATCCAAGAGCGTCCATTCTGGCAGTCAATAAATTGGGAGGCCAACAATGGACTCTCAAAAACGTTACTTGCCTTAAGTTTAGATTGACAAACCTAAATTATCTAAACTACTAAAATTAATTACCTGATTAGACTAAAACCCGCTGGAGTTAATTACTATGAATTGAAACTTAACTTCATTTGACACTGAAGCTATTTTAACCCAATAAAAACTCGATTAAATGATTTGAGTTGAAAGAGCTGTTGAGTCAAGTTCTAGTAGCTTGACTTTTTTTCATTACCACCCTAGTGATTATATAGGAAGAGTAGATCTTTTTTATCCTGTATCTTTACTGCCGTGAATTTAATTCGAAGTTATACGTCTGCAATGTGAAAAGTTACGTAAAGTGGTTTTGGCCGGTGATGTGAACTGGCCTTGGTCAGCCATATGCTCTTAAGAAACGATAGTTTAATTAAGTCCCTATATATCTGAATAAGCATCTACTTTATTTTCTCCAAAGTTAATGCCAAGTTTGAAATTTGAAAAAGTTTGCTCTTCTTTCTATTGTGATAAGGAACTTTTCCACTTGGATAGAGAATCGATAACACATAAATTACTTCACATGATGAGATCATACGCTACCAATAGTCCATAGAATATCAGCGATAGATGCATTAAATTGAAATGTGGGTTGCAATTGTGTGTTATCGCCTGAGAGTCATTCGTCGAGGGACCACTACAGTGGGCAGTGAATTGACGAGACGTAGGTATCAAGAGTTTCTACAAAAATGCAATTTGTTAAACTTGTAGGGCCTTGAAGTTTGGCTATTCTCGTTATTCTCTCCCCCTTAGGACCAAATGGCAGATATGAACAAACCCTAGGTGTGAAGAGACATTTTATAAACTGCATATTCTGGTCTTATTCACGTTCGTTCGAAGAAAAACGTAAGGTTGTCATGTGACGCAGCTTTGTGTCTTCATACTACTTATGCTTCCACGTGGGGGATGTCTAAGGTTTGTCTTTAGGGCATATCTAACTGACTTTCCTTTTTTGAGCATGCAAATCTTAGAAGGGGAATGTCTAGTACTGTTTCCATCGGGGGTAAACGATTAGTTGAACTACACCTTTCATGTCTTTATATGTATGTTCTTTTTGTTAGTTTGATATAGACTGGAGAAGGATTAAGATATTGTTAATAGAAATTTAGTGGGCGGCCAATTTTGGACCAAAGGACATTCAACGAACGCGCATTAATTTACGTTGGACAAATGCGACAATAGTAGAATAATTGATTGTATTAGATTTCTCTGCCTCTCTAGATGAAAATATGAAAATGTCTTCAGTCCCATTTCCCGTTTCATTTCGGTCATCGAGATGCAATATAATATCATGTCGAGACCGGATCACAAGTATAATGGCCCGCCTAGAGCTATCTATGAGAGATCGGTTGATGTACTTCCATCGGACTTGCGATGATCTCTTGACGAATGGTTCCCGGTTGTAACTATGTCCTGAGTTTTCATTTGTAGTAATTTCAAATAACTTAGACCTATTTTTATCATTGAATGAGTACATCTCTCCGGAAAATAATTTCTCAAGTGACTGTAGAAGGATTATCTTTACCTTTGTCGATGCTGGATGTTCGTTCGGTTTTGGAGAATTATCTTTGCTTTTGTCTTGAAAAAAAGCAAAGAAGAAGAAACACTGTCAATTTGCCCATTTTCAAGAGCTCAAGCAGTGCACCCTTCCTCGATAAGGCAAGACAGTTTTACCTACTATCACGACCATAGGGACAAATGCTACTCAGGAAAGTTCAAGATATCATTTGTTATTTCTATTTTTACTTTTCCTCGAAAATTAAAAAAAAAAATAGAAATCCTGTTTAATTTTGGAAAGAAAAATACTGTAAACCATTATAATATCAATATTTGTACGTTGGAATAGGGTTTTGAAAGTTTCACCCGTAAAAAAATCAAATGTGAGCGTTGCAAATTTACAAGTAAAAAAGAAAACAATAAGTCCGTATCAATTGTGCACGGATGTGTTTATCTTTCATCTGTCTTGGTTACGCATGAACTATCAACATGATGGGTTATTACCTTGCACGAGCTTAGCATCCGATGTTGTTAGGTATTTCGTTTAGTGGAATCACTAAAACTAGAAATGCATATTCCTCGTTATATTCAATTTTTTTGGTATTTTACAATTACTTGCTACGGACATATCCCAGTAATCAGCTCTCATGCAGGTTAGTATATCCATAATTTTCCAGTTAAATAACCATGCAACTTGTCGAGGCATACCACTTCAGACAGTTGATGTTCTTTATCCGATATCCACATATCCACATATTCATAAACAATGGTTTTCCCTCTTTTGGCACGTGCATTGATGTTATGATGCATTTAAGTATGCAAAAGCCAAGATACAAGTTGCTATTCTTTATATTTTATTTACAGTCAGGATTTAATTTTGGGAAAATTATCTAAAAAGTCCTAAATTTTTTGCACTTATGTCAATTCAGTTATAAACCTTTCAATTTTATCAATTTAATCCTAAACATTTTTACTTCTTGCTAATTAAGTTCATTCGGTCAATTTTAGCCATAATTTATTAACGTAGACGGCTAGTGCTGACGCGACACGTTTTTAATAATATTTTAATGATATTTTCATAATTTTTTGAATTTTTATGTTTTTTTTTTTACTTTTCTTTGATTTTTTTGGGGGTTTGGGTTTTGGGGTTTGGCTGGTGATGGTGGCCGACCAACTATCACCGGCCATAGGTGAGGGCCGGCCGACCGTTGTCAGCCTCAAGCGAGGGCTCGGCAGCCCCAAGCGAGGGCAGCAACCTCACTCGGAGCCCTCGCCTAGGGCTGGCGAGTGTAGGCGAGCCCTCGCCTAGAGTTGGCGAGGGGTGAGGGGCCCGATGCCCTCGCCTAGGGCTGACGAGGGTCGACTGGCCCTCGCCTATGGCCAACGAGGGTCGCCAGCCCTTCCTTGTGGCCGGTGAGGGTCGGTCGGCAACCCTAGCCAACCCTTGCTAAAAAAACTAGTGGAAAAAAAAGCTAAAAAAAAACCGAAAAAAAAAACAGCTAAAAAAATAGAACGAAAAAAAAGGAGAAAAAACCATAAAAAATTCAAAATATTACAAAAAATTGCAATGTCAGTGCCGGCCATCTTTGTCAGCAGTTTCCGATCAAAAATGGCCGGATGGACTCAATTGGTAAGAATTAAAAAGGTTTAGGACTGAATTAGCAAAAGTGCAATAGGTAAAAGACTTTTTAGATATTTTTTCCATTTAATTTTTCACGAATAAGCTCGTCAATCTTGGGAGCTTTTACGGTGATCAACGTGGTTATAGTAAGCCTTTGCACCCTGGGAGAATTTTCAGGTTTAGGTCAGCTCTATTTCAGATACGTTTGATTAAATAATTCTCTGGTCAACATCAAGGCAGGGTTTTGTAAAATTAATTGGCGTATAGTCTCTTTCACCAATAGTCACGACTAAATCTATCACCTTATTATATATTGAGAACCCATTTTGCCTGCCTCTCTCTATAAAATATATATATATCTCTTTAAATTTACATATTTCTAAAAACAAAATGCTTCTATAATCTCCAATAACGTTAATCGTCACACGTTCAATCCCCAAAAAAATCAGGTGATTTGAGGTATAGCTAACAAAAATCAAATACAGAGAATAAGAATAAAAGGTTAAGATAATAGCCACAAGCGCTAAGCTTGTAAATATTCCACAGAAATATTTATAAGTGAATCTATGCTACTGGCCAAACTGATAGGTTTCCAGTTACTATTTTGCCTGTAATAAATAAATAAATAATGGATAAAGAAATACAGAAATAATACGAGTTAGTTCTTTCCACCTACGTTAACTTTCCGAAACGCAGAGATAAGAACTCCCTCAGATATATATCTCGGTGGGCGACAAACTTGTCCCCATAAGTTCATTAGAGGCGGCACCTATTCGGTCGTTCGTCATTGTCTTTTGTTGCTAGAGACCAAAGAGAACTATGGAAACTTTCTGTGGTGCCCGTCACAACCATACTTGGGACGGCCGGGTAATGCCCCCTAAGATTTCACTCGGTCGTTCGCCATTTTCCTGAATTAGGCATTCTGTGAAAAGGATTTATCATTGATTCATTTTCCTACGCGATAGATTTCCACGGTTTGTTATCCAAACCAAGGTCTTAGTGATTGAATGTTTGCACCTCACTTTTCATAGTATGAAAGCATTTCGGTTTTTTACCATTCTCTGTTATTACTGTTAGGGCTAGTAAGAACACCTAGAGGGGGATGAATAGGTGTTAAAGAAGTTTTTGCAAGACTTAAAAACTTAATTTGTCTTTTGAGGATAATAGACTGAAGATCTAAAAGACTATAAACAGTTATATAAAACTACGAATTAAAGTAAAGAGTTTAGGGAAAGAGAATTAAAACACAAGGTTTATAGTGGTTCGACTTAAACCAAGCTTACATCACTCTTCACACTGACAGCCCACTAGCTGGATTCCACTAAGACCCAAAAGAAAATTTACAGTCTCACGTCCTTGATTCCACAGTGTATAAACTCTACCACACTTCCTCAAGGTCTCACAAGTATTTAATCTCTCTTTTGAATACAATTTAAGCTTAGCGATTGAATCAGCAAAGAACTAGGAGTTTTAGACTTTGGAATTTTTCTTTTCACACATTCACTCGAATAACTTGAGCATCTTCCTTATATACTCCTCCATGCCTTTATGACCGTTGGCACATTTCAAAAGAGTTCTTCCAATCTACCCGTTGGACAGAATCAATTAGGGAGATCTAGAGTTATTTAAGGAATGTGATGATAGCCCACCAATCCTATTCGTCCATACAATCAGGATCTAGGTTTCCATAAGTAGAACATTCTAAGTATACTTCACCAATCAACATATCTAATTATCCGAACTGGTTTAAATAAGAATAATTGATCACGAGATGCTATCTTCAACCGTGAGATCTTCTTCAATAGTACGAACCAAAACCTTAGAGATATACTTGCATCCGGATAAGTCTTCTCTTCATCGGTCTGGAAATTATCAGTGAGGATAGACTTTAAATCTTGAGTCTGGAGGTCTTCAAACTTTGACGATAGAGTCTGCAAGACTGATGGAAATGTTTTGTCAACTTCAAAACAAATAAGGAAATTTTCTCCAACAATCTCCCTATTTTTTATGGTGACAAAACTTTCCTGCAGATTTGAACACTTTTGTCCTACAAAACAAAACTTAAGCAAAACAAGATATCTCATAAAAGATAAGTGAATTAGAATATGGATAGCAACGATTCTGTAACCACAGAAAACATGTTAGTCCTGCAAAACAACTATTCTTTCCATAATCATTATCATGGCCTAAGTTACTGCAAGACAAAGGATCAGATCAAACAGTCCACAATCAAACAAAAGAACGATAAGTCCAAAAATCCAAACCAATGTAAAAAACTAAACTCAAATTTGCATCAAGTTTCTCTCCCTTTTTGTCAAAAGCAAAAAGTGGAGAACAAATTAAAAGAGTTGTTTGAAAATAGAGAGAGTCAAGGCTGTTTGGGCAGACGAACAAGCTGGAATTCTCCCATGGAATTCATTGTCTTCTCAAGCTTTTCTATAGTCTCCTTCAATAGCTGTAAATCCTCACCATTCACATGATCTTGCACTTGAGTCTTCAGGGCGAGTAACTAATCTTGCAAAGAAACTGAAGTAGCCAAGAAAGCCTTTTTGAGATCTTTTATCTCATAGTCTAAACCATACTGACCCTTCTTTAAATCCAGCAAAACATCCATTATGCATGAAAAGTCCGTTGAATGAGTTAGAGCAGTACTTGGTCCAATCGAATCTGTTCCTAGAGTCTTGAGAGTGGATGGATCTTCAGCAGTTTGTTTACTAAGACTTGGAGTAAATGCCTTAAATGTTGGTTCTGGATGGTGAGAGGCATACACATCCTTTGGATTTGTTGTAGATCGGCTAACATCACTAGTGAGAAAAGGCGAAGAAGTACGTCGTTTTTCCGCAGCTCCCCCTATATGTGTGCCTTTAGGAGGAGAAATGGATTCTTCTTCCTGTTCTGCTTCAGCAAGAGAGTGATGTTTTTCTTTTGCTTGCTCACCAGCAGTTACACTCCTTGTCTTTTCAAAGTTGCTTGACAAGGATACAGCTAATGTAGGCTCAAGAGAGTCATCTCGGGCTTCTTCCTCTCCTTCTTTTCTTCATTCCTTGTCCTCTTCTTCTTCTTCTTCTTCTCTTCTTTCTTCTTCCTCTTCTTCTTCTCTTCTTTCTCCATCTCTTCTCTCAGTCTCTTTTCTAGTCTCGCGAAAGCTGACAAAACTCTTCAAGTTCCTTAAGGTTAAAAAAGTCATCTCATCTTCATCTTCTTCATCATGCAAGATGAGAGTTCTCTTCTTCTTTATTGGAGTATCCATGGGCTCCTTGCCTTTCCTTTTGGCCGTTGCAAAGACCGGTTTAGCCTTAATTGGAGACTTCTCCTTCATGCGCTCTAACACCTTCTTAAGCTCTTTCAGACGCATCTTGGTAATAATTTTGAATCCAATCACCATTGAAGTAATGCTTGTCAAACATAGAGGTGCAGGAATGTGAATGTTGAAATGCCTAAAAAGACACGTAATAAGAGTAGAATAAGGGAGTTGTCCTTTATCTTGCACCACTGTACATGTGAAACATGATGGTGTGAGGCGGAGAGAATTTGTAACCAACATTGATGGCATTCATCTTAGAGTAGGATATCTTGCCTTCAGCAACTCTGTCTTTCACCAATGATAGAGTAGCATGAGTAACTGATATACTGATTGGTTGGAAACTCGCTCTTTCCACCCCAATCATGTCAGCCAAAGTATCCATATCCACCAAAAACTCCTTATCTCCCACTGTGAAAGAGAAATTGTTTGCATTAAAAAAGGATAAATTCGTATAAAAGTAGGCAGTGAGTTCTGGATAAGCAGCAGTAGATTCAGAACAAAAGCGTTCCAATTGGAGAAGAGCAAACTTCTCTCGCAAATTTAATTTCACTGAATCAAGAAAATCAAAATCAACACTCCTAGGGTTCATAACCCCTCTCTTCATTACATCCAAATAAACCCTCTTGTGATTCTTCGATCTGAATAGACTCAATCCATCACCAACAACATTTATAGCCACTCCCGTTCTAGGTTGGAAATGTGTAAACATTCGTTCATCATCATCTTGCCCTTCGGGTTAATTAGACATACCAAAACGTGGGTCACTAGGAAAGTTAGCAAAGGCTTTTTTAGTCGATCCTTTTTCTGCAATACCCATCTTTTCCATGTCGCGCAAAAACATAGTTTCATTTCTGTAGCCTCTCTCTCTTAGAAATTCATCAATCAAAGACATAGTAGTTCCTCCTTTTTTCAAACAAGAATAAAGGTTGAAAGCAACCTTAGGAGTTAGTATTCTTACAGGTTCAACTCTTTCCAAAATTTCTTCTTCTGGTTGAACCAGTGGAGGAGATTGACGCTACTGAGAAGGTTGTTCTTGACTTGGTCGTTGAGGTGGAGAAGAATCTTCTTCCTCGGTCAAATCGAAATGGGTAGTATCCTCAGGCAAATATCGTGGTCCCCTACTTGCGATTCTCGAAGACTTTCTTGAAGACATTGTCGTTTCGAGGGAGAAATTCACAGACTTACTTGAAAAGATGAAAACTTTTTAGATTAAACAACGGTGAAAGTGAGAGCAAGTGAGAGTTCAGTAATTTAGGGTTTGAAAGTAAAAACGAAGAAGATGAATTTCAACAGTATATAAAGCAAGTGAAGAGAGGTAAACGAATCATCACAAAGGAAAAAATTAGAAATGCCTTTTCGAAAAAGAATAACTGCATTTTCGAAAATGAATAACTGTCTTTTTCGAGAATGAATAACTACCTTTTTGAGTACCTGCCTTTTTGAAAATGAATAAATGCTATAAATTCAAAAAGAAATTTGGAAAGATAATTTCAATCAATTAGTGATTAATAAGTAACCGTACCTTTTCAAGTCTTTAACCAAAAATTAAATTACTAGTATCAAAATAACTTACAGTCGTAACTCTTGGTCTTTTGGGTCTAAACACCTTCAGACTTTAACTCTGAGTCTGAGTACCTTCGGACTTTAATTGATAAAAGATGTGATGTTTAGTCTGGTGCGAATAGACTCAAATAGGCTTTTGTCCAGTGGCTTTGTAAATATGTCCGCCAGTTGATTCTTTGAATTAATGAAATGAATCATAACTTCTCCATTTTGAACATGATCTCTAATAAAATGATGTCGAATCTCTATGTACTTTGCTCTTGAATGAAGAATTGGATTTTTTGTGAGACTAATTGTGCTGGTGTTATCACATTTGATCTCGGTGCATGAATCTTCAATTCTAAAGTCTCTCAGTTGTTATTTTATCCATAAGATTTGAGAACAACTTCCAAAGGCCACATACTTTGCTTCTACTATTGAAAGAGCTACTGTACTTTGCTTCCTTGAGAATCAAGATACTGTCCTATTTCCTAGCAATTGATAGGTATCGAAAGTACTATTTCTATCAACTCTGCAACTTGCTAGATCAGCATCTGAATATCCATTGAGAGTAAAGTCTCATTCTTTGGGATATCACAGACCTAACTTTGAGATAGTTGCAACGTATTTGATGATGCGTTTTGCAACACTTAGATAAGATTCTTTAGGATCAGATTGAAATCTAGCACAAATGCAAACACTAAATAAATGTCAGGTTTAAAAGTAGTAAGATAAAGAAGTGAATCAATGATACTCTTGTAGAGCTTCTGGTCAACTTTCTTTCATCCTTCATCTTTGTCCAGCTTCGAAGAACTTGACATTGGTACCTCAATCTTTTTGCAATTCTCCAATCCGAACCTTTTAAAGAGTTCTTTTGCACATTTTTATTGGTGAATGAAAATTCTTTCTTTCAATTGTTTCACTTGTAATCCGAGAAAGAAAGATAGTTCACCCATCATACTCATCTCAAATTCATCTTGCGTAGACTTAGAAAACTTTTTGTACAGGTTTTCGTTAGGTGATCCAAATATAATATCATCAACATAGATTTGAACAAGTAGAAAAATTTTACTTTCTCTTTTAATAAGCAAGGTAGTATCCACTTTTCCTTTGACAAAATCGTTTTGAATTAGAAACTTACTTAACCTGTCATACCATGCTCGAGGTGCTTGCTTTAATCCATATAAAGCCTTTTTCAATCTAAATATTGAGTCTGGTCTCTTTGGATCTTCAAATCTGGGAGGTTGTTCCACGTAGACTTCTTCTTGGATAAATCCATTTAGGAATGCACTCTTGACGTCCATTTGGAATAACCTGAAATTTTTATAACAGGCAAAAGCAAGTAATAATCTAATTACTTCTAACCTAGCTACTGGTGCATAGGTTTCATCATAATCTATCCCTTCTTCTTGTGTATATCCTTTGGCCATGAGTCTTGCTTTGTTCCTGACCACTTTACCTTTTTCGTTCATCTTGTTCTTGAAAACCCATTTAGCTTCAATAATGAATTTACCTTTTGGTTTAGGAATTAATTCCCATACATCATTAATGCTGAACTGTCTGAGTTTTTCTTGCATTGCTTCAATCCAGCTTTCGTCAGCCAAAGCTTCTTCTATACTTTTGGATTCTATTTCGAAAATAAGTGCCACGACGCTAGACTCTTCTTGCTTTTTGGATATGGTGCAAATCCCTTCATCAATGTCACCGATAATGAGTTCTTTGGGATGACAAGACTTATGCTTCTAGTTGCTGGTTGGTCTAATAGTTTGATGATCCTCTACTTTTAGTTGATTCTTCAACTTCCATTCGTTGATGATCTTCAGAATTCTGAGCCACTTCAGGGGAAGTAGACTTTGTAAAGTCTGGAGCAGATTCAGATTCTTCAGGTTGAGTCTGAATCAGCTGATTTTGCAAAGAGTCTTGAAATTTGACATTCATAGATTCTTCCACAGATTGAGTTTTCTTATTGAATATTATGTAAGCTTTGCTTGACATTGAGTAACCAAGAAAAATTTCTTCGTTTGATTTTTCTTCAAACTTACCGGTTTGATCATTTGTATTTTTCAAAACAAAACATTTGCAATCAAACACGTGAAAGTTAGAAACAACTGGTTTTTTTTCCTTTGAATAACTCATAGGGAGTTTTCTCCAGAATAGGCCTTAAGAATACTCTGTTAATAATATAACAAGCTATAGAAACTGCTTCAGCCCAAAAACGAGAAGAAATATTACTTTCTATTAAAAGAGTTATTGTCATTTCTTGCAGAGATCTATTCTTTCTTTCCACAACTCCATTTTGTTCTGCAGTGTATGGAGAGGAGAAAACATGCTGAAAACCTTATTCATCATAGAATTTTGCAAAGTCTTGATTTTCAAACTCACCTCCATGGTTTGTCTGTATGCTTGAAATAACATATCCTTTCTCATTTTGAACTTTCTTGGCAAACTTTGAAAAGTGAGAAATGTTTCAAAATGTACTTGCCAGAAAGTGAACCCAAGTAAATTGAGAATAATCATCCACAATTACTAAGCAATATCTTTTTACACTAATGCTTTGAGTTCTGGTTGGTCCAAAGAGATCCATATGCAGAAGCTACAAAACATGATTAGTAGAAACCTGATTTATTGGTTTAAAAGAACTTCTAACATGTTTTCCCAAAACACATGGTGTGCATAAGTCAGATTTTTGAAACTTCAAGTTAGGCAGCCCACAAATAAGGTTCTTAGAAGAGATCTTGGTAATTTGCTTTATGTTGATATGGCAGAGCTTTCGATGCCAAAGATTTGCTTCATCTCGAATTGAAATTAAACATTGAAATTTTTTTGGTTTTATATCCAGAAGATAGATGTTCCCATGTCTTCATCTAGTAAAAGATCGTCAAAAATCTTTACTAGTTCTCGAACATACTCTTTCTTGAAATTGATTTTGAATCTAGTGTCGTACAGTTGGCTAATGCTGAGTAGATTGTAATTTAGTCATTCCACCAAGGAAACATTATTGATTGTGAGACTTCCAATCTTTACAGTTCCACGCCCAACAATTCTTCCTTTGCTATTTCCACCAAAAGAAACTTTTCCACCATTCATTTGCACAATCTTTATAAAACAACTTGAATCTCCAGTCATATGTCTTAAACAACCACTATCCAAATACCGTTTAACATTTTTCTTGATAGTGACCTGCAATTCAAAAATAAACTCAAGTTTTCTTTGGTATTCACATTTTCTTGAGTCCAGAGGAGTTAGTGCAATATGCAGTCTTTGCCCATTCCTTCTTAACTGGTCTCCAAACCATAGGACATTCTTTTTCAAAGTGTTCTAAGCTGTTGCACTTTGAACATTTGAGAACACTTCAGTCAATAGGTTTTATAAAGATTTTTTTAAAATGATTTCCGTAAAAGGTTTTTGTAGGTCTTTGTTTGATTCACTCATTCGCTTTTGGAAAATCAATTAGAGGAATAGTTTCTCAAGTCATTCCGAAGCCTGACTTGTTGAAATAAAGTCTTTGTACTGAAAGAATCTTTTCCAGCTTTTCAGATCCTATTGAAAATCTTTTTGAGATATTTGAAATGTCATTTTGCAAGAATGTATTTTCTTTTGAAAGAGAGTCAGCATTTTCTTTTAAAATAAAAAAAAAACTTTTGTCTAAATTTTCAAACTTTTCTTTCCAAGAATTTTCCTCTTACTTCAGTGTAGAATTCTCCATTTTTAGCTCGGAAATCCTCTTAAGAGAGGTTTTGAGACTAAGACAAAACTCATTAATGTATTTCGAGACTTTAGTAGGAATTTTTAGATTGCTTATCTCGATTTCACTATCTGAGTCTAAGTTTGTATCTATCTCAGAGTCTGAGTCTGATTCTAATTTTGTCATTAGACAAATGTTGGCAAAATCTTCATCACTTTCTTCGTATTCAGTATCACTCCATGTCTATGCTTTGAGAGCCTTCTTGTATTTCTCAGCTTTTCCTTTCTTTTTCTTCCACAGAGGACAGTTAGGTCTGATGTGTCCCTTTTTCTTGCATTCAAAAGAGATCACATCTTTATTGGCTTCATCATCCTCAGTTGATTTGTTATGAAACTTTTGAGTGCTTTGTTTCTTCCAATTGAATCTTCTTCCCTTTTTGTTCAGTTTCCCGAACCTCTTTACCATAAGAGCCAACTCTTCATTGTCCATATCATCTTCAGAGTCTGTAATATCAGAATCATCGTTAGCTCTTAAAGTAATTGACTTCTTACCTTTAGGATCTTCCTCCTCGTTTGTTTGCTCCACTTCATAGGACTGAAGTGTGCTAATCAGTTCGTCTACAGAAAGCGGCACGATCCTTTGTGTTTCCCTTATTGAAGTCTTTATGTGATTCCAATCTTTGGAGAGTCCACGTAGTAATTTGTTGACCTTCATTGGTCTTGAGATTGACTGACCTTAATACTCTAGACCATTTACAATTTCAGTAAAACGACTAAACATATTAGTGATAAATTCTCCTAGCTTCATCTTGAAGGCTTCATATTCATATTGTCCGAGTAGAATATTAATCCTTATTTCTTTCACTCGATCAATTTCTTCATAGGTAATGTGCAGCCTATCCCAGACTTCTTTGGCTGTTTCACAATAAGATATTATGTTATACTTAGTAAGAGATAACGCATAATATAAAGAGTAAATTGCTTTAGCATCAAGAGCTTGTCTCTTGGTTATTTCTTCTTGAGTCATCTCACTGGCATCTGCAACTTTTTTTCCTCTTTCTGAAACTGATGTAGCTTTAGGAATGATTCCTTTTTCTACCACATCCCATTCCAGATGATCTTTCGATCTTAGGAATGCTTTCATCTCGTTTTTCCATATGTTGTATTCCTTTCCATCGAAGTAAGGTGGTTCGGTGTTACTCTGGCCTTCAACCAAACCTGGAGCCAACATACTAGCCATAGATTTTTAACTCAGAAGAAAAACACTTCAATTAAATGAGTACACAGGCTCTGATACTAATTGTTAGGGCTAGTAAGAACACCTAGAGTGGCATGAATAGGTGTTAAAGAAGTTTTTGCAAGACTTAACAACTTAATTCGTCTTTTGAGGATAATAGACTAAAGATGTAAAAGACTATAAACAGTTATATAAGACTGCGAATTAAAGTAAAAATTTAGGGAAAGAGAATTGAAACACAAGCTTTATAGTGGTTTGGCTTAGACCAAGCCTACGTCCACTCTTCCGCATTGACAGCCCACTGGCTAGATTCCACTAAGAACCAAAAGAGAATTTACAGTCTCACGTCCTTGATTCCACAATGTAGAAACTCTACCACACTTTTTCAAGGTCTCACAAGTATTTAATCTCTCTTTTGAATACAATTTAAGCTCAGTGATTGAATCAGCAAAGAACTTGGAGCTTCAGACTTTGGAATTTTTCTTTTCACACACTCACTCGAATAACTTGAGCGTCTTCCTTATATACTCCTCGATGTCTTCATGACCGTTGGCACATTCCAAAAGAGTTCTTCCAATCTACCCGTTGGATAGAATCAATTAGGGAGATCTCGAGTTATTTAAGGAATGTGATGATAGCCCACCAATTCTACTCGCCCATATAATTAGGATCTATGTTTCCATAAGTAGAACCTTCCAAGTATACTTCGCCAATCAACAAATCTAATTATCCGAATTGGTTTCAATCAGAATAATTGATCACAAGATGCTATCTCTAGCCGTGAGATCTTCTTCAACCATACGTGTGACATCCCGAATTTTCGGTTCTGTTTTCTTCTGATTGAATCGGGCGTTTCATTGACGTGTTTATAGGGCTATTCTCAGAACTGATCATTCTTGAGATAACTAGACTATCTGGGGAAATTATTAGGAATCTTAAGGCAATAGACTTGAGAATTCGACCAGGAATCGGCTCCTCGACCGTGTCCATTTTTAGAGACCATCTCAGCACAGTTAAAAATCGATTTGAAATCAGAGATAGACTGGATCGACAGTGATGTGTGGCTAATCGTGGGTGACACCACTAAATTAGAAAATTCATGTCGACCGGCACTAGACTGATTTTCTTATTGTTTTGGTACCCTGTGTTCGTATTTGGATCTTTGGGATTTTCACGACAACCGAGAGTCGCCAATGAGCGAAGTGGGTTCATAGTGGTTCGAAGAAAATCGACCACGAGTCAATTGCACTTAAAAATATTTGAAAGTTACCTGGTAGCCTAGATCTCGCTAAAAATGCGCTGAATTGAAATTAACCGCCAATTCGAGTCCGATTTCAGAAATTGAAGTTTCGGCCATGTCACAAAAATTCCAGAAGTGTCGACTGAGTCTAAGAAGATTTTTCGGAGATTCTGAGATTTTTATGGAAAATCGGTTTGGACGCCGCGGAAAATCAACGGAAATTCGGATAGGCCAAATTAAAGGAAATTAGGAATTCCAAGCTGAGCCTTTGAGTGTTGGGGACTGACAAAGATTGGTACAGGATTTTCCTTCGACAAAATCGGCCCTCAATTTGGGAAATTGAGTGAAGAATTGAAGCTAAATTAAATGAAATTCGGAATTATGCTTGGACAGCATTTTTTTTTTACTTCATTTTGATTTAGTTTGTGGAATTTAAGTTGATAGAAAGTATTAGAGGCTAAAGGATAAGGTTGAAAGCTAAAGTGGGGACCAAGCATTAAATTTTGAAGATATTTTGGGCCTTGATATTTTTGTTTCTCTCCAAATCGTGCGTGACCAGCAAGGGGAAAGTAGAATCGGCGAGAATTCCAGTCCACCGAGCATCCATCTCTCTCCCTTTATCTTGTTTCGTTGAAGACCATCAGCAATCGCAGAAGACCACCGAAGTGGAGCCGCACGAATCCACCGGGAAGCCGATCACCGAAGCTACTCCATCATCCACGCGTCTTCGTAGTCAATGAACCATCAACTCCTCCATTTTGTTGACCCAAAGATCCACCAAGCGAAGTTGCTTCTCGCTCCCTTCGCCGGGCGTCCTCGGTTCTTCAATCTCGCGAGTGCCATTCCACGTTGCCAGCTCCATCTTCGTTTCTTCAAATCAGTTCACCGAAGGCAGCATAAATTGGTCAATTGACCGCGTACTTCCACGATCAGCTACATCAAGACCGAAGCCACATCCTCCATTAGCCTTGTCGGCAACAAATCAATTCCATTTCACCAGTCAAAGCCCAACTGAAATCGATTAAAGATTGACCAAGGAATTCCCTCCACTAAGCTGCCAGAAGACCGAAGAAGCCAGCGTCCATCTCCTTCGCAATTTGCAAATTGGAGTCCAACGGAGTTCGTCTTGGCCCAGCAATTCCAGCCCGAGTGGAGTTTGGTCCAAACCTGCAGTCTTCAGCCCGCACGTCTTTGTCTCCTTTTAGCCGTGAAGCCCAGTAGCCACCAGCCCATTTTAAGTTTAATTGTTCAGCCCGTTCCAGCTCGATTGAAGTCAGCAGTTTTTGGCCCATCTTCATTTTTTTCGGCCAGCAGAATTCCAGCAAATAAATTTCAGCCCAGCCCGCAAATTGAAGCCCATTTTCAGCAAGCCCAACTCAAATTGGGTTGAGATTTGTTGGGCCCGAGTCTAAGGCTTGGCCCAAACCCGCTGGTGTCGCTGAAAGTCCGATTTCGGCCGCCGTCGCGTCGCCGTTGCGGTGATTCGGTCTCCGCTTTTGCCAAGTGAGTTTTACTCACTAATGCCTTTTTAGTTTGTTAATTATACTTAGGGTTGTTCAGATTTAATTAAATTCAATTAGGTGGTTAGATTAATTTAGATAAATTAAATTAGAGACTAATTGATGCATGTTAGTTGGTTAGAAATAGCCATTAGCTAGTAGACGTGCCATGTTATTTATTGAACGAGTCTCGATAATTTTCCGGGCTCGTCTCGGCTTCCAATCAGGCATTACGGGCCTAAATTCGATTTTTGATTTTTAGTATTTATTTATTTAATTTTCGAAATTAATTATTTAATTATTTACTTTTCCGGAAATTCAACCGGGATGGCCGATGACCAGAATTTCGTGCTAATTGTCGTGGTTCAATCCGTTTATTTAATTGAGCTTCAATTTATATGGAGTTGATTTAAATTGTGAATTTTAGGACATGCTCCTAATTGGTTGATTTCAATTATGTGATGGGAAATGTTTGGGTATCGATTGTCAGTACCGACGGTGAAGTGGTGAATCAGTGTGGCATCTAAAAGGGCACGTGGGCTCGGTGACTTGATGCATCACTTTGGTGAACGAGTGCCTGAGAGAATGCACGTAGCCCCAGGCATCGTAAAAAAGGCACGTAGGCTCGGTGAATTGATGCATCACTTTGGTGAACTAGTGCCTTAGAGAATGCACGTGGGCCTAGGGAATTAAGTGAGGCATCTTGGGAGAGACATGTGGACTCGATGATTTGATGCATCACTTTGGTGAACTAGTACCTTAGAGAATGCACGTGTGCTCTGTGACGTGTAATCGACTAGTTCGATTTGTTATGAGTAGTTGGGTGCCTATTATGAATGATACTGATTTGCAGGTGGAGTCTGAGGCCAAGGTAAGTCCTCTGACCTGTGCGTGTTTAGGCAGCCCATAGTGTATTGGCTTACTAATCGAGTCTTAGGGGGTAGAACTCGCTGAGACGTGATCTCATTGGTTATTGAATAACCATTTCAAGACCCTGAGGAGGAGCTGAGGAGGAGGAACCTACGGAGAAGAAAGATTTTTGAAGTAAAAGATGATCCAGAGAGGTATCTTGTATACGACTCAAATGTGGATTGAGATCTCATTCCTTTTGTGAACCCTGTCTTAGTATAGATAGGTGTGAGACCTTTATGCTGTAAATAAAAGTGTGATTGTGAATTTCAATATGAGAAATATGGCCTACTTTTCTATCCCATTGATTTATTGTCTGGGGATTCTTAACTGCTTCCGCATGCGCATAATAAATTGTAAGGGTCGGCGATAAATAGTCCTGGGATATCGCACTTAAAAAAAAAATCGACCAAGGTAAGGGATGGGCGCGTGCCCGAGGATCGGGGCGTGACATCCCCCTTTTGTGGTATCAGAGCGAAGTTCAAGATTGGAGTGATAAGGAGCGTTGATCATGGGATAGTTGGTAGAAAAGGCCTTTAAATTCATGCTGGTGCATGTCTGTGTTAGCTGAGTGCTAAAATTGTTTGATGTTTGAATCGCTCTGTTTCTAATTCGGTGTTGAATTGGAAGCGGGTGTCTGTTGTTTAAAGCGACACTATGAGCGATCAGGAGCCGAGGACTCCTGCCCAAAGGACCAGTAGGGCCGTGACTCGGGATGGTGTGCCGACTAGAGGCAATGCCCGAGGCGGCTATGGTCGAGCACCAGCGCAGGCTAGCGCGAGTGGAATGGTTCCACCAGTTATAGATGCTAGGGTAGCACCACCTCCTGTTGGTATTGGGGTAGCAGCCCCAGTTGAGCAAGGAACTATCGGGATCAACCAAGCTCTAGATGTTATGTGAGAGATGATGGGGCAACAGGCCCGAGATCAAGTTGCCGCCTTTACCGCTGCTGTTGAAGCCACCACCACTGCCGTTGCCAATGCAGCCGTTGCTACCGTAACTGCCACCGTACCTACTTTCGCACCTGTCGCTGCACTTGCCGCAGCACACGCTGAAGGTCAATTGAGAATAGTGGTCGCAGAAAGACCAATTCATAAACTTGTAGAACAATTCCTAAAGCTGAATCCACCTCAGTTCACGGGGACTAGAGACACTGAAGCTGCTTCTTCATAGATCCAAAAATTAGAGAAAACCTTTGCATTGTTAAGGTGCAATGAGGCTAAAAAGGTAGTACTTGCAACTTACCAACTAGAGGAAGTTGCAGATACTTGGTGGAAGACGACTCGAGGAACCATATTCCTAGAAGGCGTTGTTCCGGAGTGGAATGCCTTTCTAGAGGCCTTTAATGTCAAATATTTCTCAGAAACTGCCAGAGAGGTGAAGATGGCGGAATTTCAACGTCTTCGCCAGGGTTCCCTAACCGTTGATCAATATGAGGCGAAGTTCGCTGAACTCTCGCAGTATGCTCCTGAATTAATTGCAAATCCAGCAAGCCAAACGAGAAGGTTCAATGAAGGTTTTAGACCAGACTTAAGGAGTACATTGATCTCTCTGAACCTGAGAACTTATAATGACCTTTATGAGAGAGCACAGATGATCGAGAGAGATCGGAATGATAGAGCAGCCTCATCTGGGTCAATATTTAGCTCTCATCGAGAGAATATTCGTCAGGGAAAAAGACCCATGCCCGGAGGTAAATCTCATGCCCTACCCTTCAAGAGAAGCAGATTCAATAGGTCAGAGCCTAATAGAATTGAACCATGCCGCTTCTGTGGGAGAAGACATGGGTTAGCATTGTGCCCAGACAGGACAGGAGCCTGTTTTGAATGTGGCCAACAAGGCCACATAGCCAGATATTGTCTGAAGAAACCAAGAGGACAACCTCAGCTACCGCCGCCACCACTAAGAGGACAGATAAGAGGGTATGCACCTCAAAACGTGCCGCAAGAAGGACAGTAAAAACCTCCAGTTCAGGGCACCGTGTACGCAATCACCCAAGGTCAGGCAGAAGCTGCACCTGACGTGATAACAGGTATGGTTTCGCTCAACGACCAACCTGCTTATGCTTTGTTTGATCCGGGAGCGACCCACTCATTTATTGCCGAGCAGTATGTTAAGTTGATAGGAGTCAGTCCTATAATATTGGAGTCGGCAATGTGCATATCTACACCCTTGAAAGATAAAGTTATTGCTGCTTTAGGTTGTTTGGGGTGCAAGTTAGTGATTGGTGAGCGAGTGGGGAAGATAGATCTTTTAGTCCTAGCCATATATGACTTCGATTTAATAATTGGCATGGACTGGCTCACCAAACAAAGAGCTAAAATGGACTGTTATCGTAAAGCGATTCAGTTTGACCCGTTAGAGGGTGAGAGCTTCGAGTTTATAGGAAGTCGAGGAGGACCCTCGATTGTCCTAATCTCGTCGCAAGAGACATCTCGTTTGTTAGACGAGGGTTGTCAAGGGTACCTAGCAACTGTTGTGGGTACGATAGTTGAAGAACTGAAAATAGAAGACATTTCAGTGGTACATGAATTTCTAGATGTCTTTCCAAAAGAATTGCCAAGATTACCGCCAGAAAGGGAGATTGAGTTTGTAATCGAATTAGCACCAGGGACAGAGCCAATCTCGAAAGCACCGTACAGAATGGCATTATCAAAGTTGAAAGAACTGAAGGTGCAGATGCAAGAATTATTCGACAAATGATTTATTCGTCCTAGTGCATCACCTTGGGGAGCACCAGTTTTGTTTGTAAAGAAGAAAGACGGATCGTTGTGCCTGTGCATCGACTACCGACAGCTCAACCAGGTAACCATTAAGAACAAGTATCCCCTCCCAAGGATAGATGATCTATTTGATCAGTTACAAGGAGCATCAATATTTTCGAAAATTGACTTAAGGACAAGATACCATCAGTTGAGAATCAGGAAGGAGGACATTCCTAAGTCAGCATTTCGTACTCGGTATGGCCACTATGAATTCACAGTGATGCCGTTCGGGTTGACGAATGCTCCAGCTGTTTTTATGGATATGATGAACCTAATATTCAAGGAATATTTAGACCAGTTTGTGATCGTATTCATTGATGATATCTTGGTCTATTCAAGAAGTGATGAAGAGCATGAGAAGCACCTGAGATTAGTGCTCCAGACTTTAAGGACGCATCAGTTGTATGCTAAGTTTAGCAAATGCAAGTTTTGGTTGACTCGTGTTGCGTTCTTAGGTCATGTGATTTCCGGAGAAGGAATCTCCGTCGACCCAACCAAGATAGAAGCCGTGATCAATTGGCAGAGACCGACTACAGTGACAGAGATCAGAAGTTTTCTGGGATTAGCAGATTATTACAAACGGTTTGTAGAAGGCTTCTCAGCGTTAGCATCACCTCTAACTAAGCTCACGAAGAAAGAAGAGAAATTTGTATGGTCAGACAAGTGCGAGCGTAGTTTTCAAGAGCTGAAGGAAAAGCTAACTACCGCACCTGTGCTGACAATTTCATCTGGTCCTGGAGAATTTGAGATCTACAGTGATGCGTCATTTAGAGGGTTGAGTTGCGTGTTGATGCAACATGGTAGGGTTGTTGCATACGCCTCCCGTCAGTTGAGATCACATGAATTGAATTATCCGACGCATGACTTAGAGCTCGCAGCTATTATCTTTGCCCTAAAGATTTGGAGACATTATTTATGTGGTGAGAAATTTCAGATCTTCACAGACCATCAGAGTCTCAAGTACTTGTTTTCTCAGAAGGAGTTGAACATGAGACAGCGCCGATGGATGGAATTATTGAAAGACTACGACTGTGATATCCTATATCACCCGAGAAAGGCGAATAAGGTCACCAATGCTTTGAGTCGAAAGTCTTCAGTAGCGCAGATCTTGATCAAAGAATGGAACTTAATCGAGAGAGCTCGGGATTCGGAATTCAAATTTGAGGTAGGCCACTTTTCAAATTTTATGGCCACCCTCAGAATTGAACCGGATGTCCAGGTCAGAATCAAACAACTCCAACCAACAGATCCAGATGTGCAGAAAATTCTTCAAGAGGACATAGAGAAAAGAAAGGCTGAATTTCAGATTTCTGATGACGAAATTTTAAGGTTCCAAGGACGTTTGGTTGTACCTAATGAGGTAGAGCTTAGAGAAGATATTTTATCTGAAGCACATCGTAGCAGTTACAACGTTCACCCTGGAAGCACTAAAATGTATTAGAATCTACGTCAACACTATTGGTGGTCAGGTATGAAGGCGGATGTAGCAAAGCATGTCGCCAAGGTCTGACGTGTCAGCAAGTAAAAGCTCAGCATTGTAAGCCGGGAGGACTTCTGCAACCTCTTTCGATCCCAGAATGGAAATGGGAGCATATCACGATGGACTTCGTGGACTCGGACTACCAAGAAATCGAGAGGAAGTGATTCAATTTGGGTGGTAGTCGGCATCGACAAAGTCGGCTCACTTCATTGCAGTTCGAAAAGACCTCAGTCTTGATGGGCACGCAGACCTGTACGTGTGTCAGGTAGTTCGAATGCATGGAGTGCCAGTTACGATAACCTCAGACAGAGATCCGAGGTTTACTGCAGCCTTTTGAAAAAGCTTGCAGAGTGCTCTTGGTACAAAACTTTAGTACAGTACGACGTATCATCCTCAGACGGATGGCCAATCTGAGAGGACAATTCAGATCCTCGAGGACATGTTGAGAGCTTGTGTAATCGACTTCAAGAGAAGTTGGGATGATCAGCTTCACCTGGTAGAATTCGCCTACAACAACAGTTATCAGTAGAGCATTCAGATGGCTCCATTCGAAGCGTTGTATGGCAGAGCATGCAGAATACCAGTGTGTTGGGATGAAGTCAGAGAAAGGAAGATCACAGGTCCAGAGTTGGTTCAGCAGTCAGTAGATGCCGTAACAGTGATCAGAAACAGATTAAAGACCACGCAGAGTAGACAGAAAAGTTACGCAGACAAGCGTCGGAGATCTTTGGAATTCCAAGTTGGTGATCACGTTTTCCTGAAGGTGTCACCAATGAGGGGAACTTCGCGCTTTGGCAAGAAAGGCAAACTGAGTCCGAGGTACGTAGGTCCATTCAAGATTCTTGAGAGAATCGGGACTTTAGCGTATCGTCTTGCATTACCGCCAAGGTTGGTGCAAGTGCATGACGTCTTCCATGTGTCGATCTTGAGGAAGTACGAGCCTAACCCGACACACGTGCTCAATTTTGAAGAATTGGACGTGGATGGCAGAGTGTCATACGTGGAGAGACCGGTCCAAATTGTAGACAAAAGGGAGCAAGTGCTGCATACAAAGACCATTCCGTTGGTCAAAGTGGTTTGGCAACACCACGGTACAGAAGGAGCAACTTGGGAGACTGAGGAGTCGATGAGAGAATTGTATCCCCACCTATTTGCTTAAGTTGTAAGGTTTAAATTTCGAGGACGAAATTTTTATAAGAGGGGAAGAGTTGTGACATCCCGAATTTTCGGTTATGTTTTCTTCTGATTGAATCGGGCGTTTCATTGACGTGTTTATAGGGCTATTCTCAGAACTGATCATTCTTGAGAAAATAACTAGACTATCTGAGGAAATTATTAGGAATCTTAAGGCAATAGATTTGAGAATTCGATCAGGAATCAGCTTCTCGACCGTGTCCATTTTTAGAGGCCATCTCGGCACAGTTAAAAATCGATTTGAAATCAGAGATAGACTGGATCGACAGTGATATGTGGCTAATCGTGGGTGACACCACTAAATTAGAAAATTCATGTCGACCGGCACTAGACTGATTTTCTTATTGTTTTGGTACCCTGTGTTCGTATTTGGATCCTCGGGATTTTCACGACAACCAAGAGTCGCCAATGAGTCGAGTGGGTTCATAGTGGTTCGAAGAAAATCGACCACGAGTCAATTGCACTTAAAAATATTTGAAAGTTACCCGATAGCCTAGGTCACGCTAAAAATGCGCCGAATTGAAATTAACCGCCAATTCGAGTCCGATTTGAAAAATTGAAGTTTCGGCCATGTCACAATAAATTCTAGAAGTGTCGACTGAGTCTTAGAAGATTTTTCGGAGATTCTAAGACTTTTACGGAAAATTGCTTCGGACGTCGCGGAAAATCAACGAAAATTCGGATAGGCCAAATTAAAGGAAATTAGGAATTCCAAGCTGAGCCTTTGAGTGTTAGGGACGACAGAGATTGGTACAGATTTTCCTTCGACAAAATCGGCCCTCAATTTGGGAAATTGAATGAAGAATTGAAGCTAAATTAAATAAAATTCGGAATTATGCTTGGACAGCATTTTTTTTTTTACTTCATTTTGATTTAGTTTGTGGAATTTAAGTTGATAGAAAGTATTAGAGGCTAAAGGATAAGGTTGAAAGCTAAAGTGGGGACCAAGCATTAAATTTTGAAGATATTTTGGGCCTTGATATTTTTGTTTCTCTCCAAATCGTGCGTGACCAGCAAGGGGAAAGTAGAATCGGCGAGAATTCCAGTCCACCGAGCGTCCATCTCTCTCTCCCTTTATCTTGTTTCGTTGAAGACCATCAGCAATCAGTAGAAGACCACCGAAGTGGAGCCGCACGAATCCACCGGGAAGCCAGTCTACCGAAGCTACTCCATCATCCACGCGTCTTCGTAGTCAATGAACCATCAACTCCTCCATTTTGTTGACCTAGCATCCACCAAGCGAAGCTGCTTCTCGCTCCCTTCTGCCAGGCGTCCTCGGTTCTTCAATCTCGCGAGTGCCATCCCACGTTGCCAGCTCCATCTTCGTTTCTTCAAATCAATTCACCGAAGGCAGCATAAATTGGTCAATTGACCGCGTACTTCCACGATCAGCTACACTGAAGACCGAAGCCACATCCTCCATTAGCCTTGTCGGCAACAAATCAATTCCATTTCACCAGTCAAAGCCCAACTGAAATCGATTAAAGATTGACCAAGGAATTCCCTCCACTAAGCTGCCAGGAAGACCGAAGAAGCCAGCGTCCATCTCCTTCGCAATTTGCAAATTGGAGTCCAACGGAGTTCAGTCTTCGAAGCCCAGCAATTCCAGCCCGAGTGGAGTTTGGTCCAAACATGCAGTCTTCAGCCCGCACGTCTTTGTCTCCTTTCAGCCGTGAAGCCCAGTAGCCTTTAGCCCATTTTAAGTTTAATTGTTCAGCCCGTTCCAGCTCAATTGAAGTCAGCAGTTTTTGGCCCATCTTCATTTTTTTCGGCCTAGCAAAATTCCAGCAAATAAATTTCAGCCCAGCCCGCAAATTGAAGCCCATTTTCAGCAAGCCCAACTCGAATTGGGTTGAGATTTGTTGGGCCCGAGTCTAAGGCCTGGCCCAAACCCGCCGGTGTCGCCGAAAGTCCGATTTTGGCCGCCGTCGCGTCGCCGTTGCGGTGATTTGGTCTCCGCTTTTGCCAAGTGAGTTTTACTCACTAATGCCTTCTTAGTTTGTTAATTATACTTAGGGTTGGTTAGATTTAATTAAATGCAATTAGGTGGTTAGATTAATTTATATAAATTAAATTAGAGACTAATTGATGCATGTTAGTTGGTTAGAAATAGCCATTAGCTAGTAGACGTGCCATGTTATTTATTGAACGAGTCTCGATAATTTTCCAAGCTCGTCTCGGCTTCCAATCAGGCATTACGGGCCTAAATTGGATTTTTAGTATTTATTTATTTAATTTTCGAAATTAATTATTTAATTATTTATTTTTTCGAAAATTCAACCGTGATGGCCGGTGACCAGAATTTCGTGCTGATTGTCGTGGTGCAGTCCGTTTATTTAATTGAGCTTCAATTTATATGGAATTGATTTAAATTGTGAATTTTAGGACATGCTCCTAATTGGTTGATTTTGTTAGGGAAATCCCTTATGATGTTTTGAAGATGACAAAATAAATCAAAGGCTACTAACATGTTTGTTGGTTAAGTAATAGACCATGCAAATGATTGAACATGTAAAGGATATTGTCAAAGTCCGAAGACGACCGTAAGACCGAACAGTAACACATGTCCAAAGTATATTCGAAGATTTCAGATTTGTCAAAGTCCAAGACCGCGACTTTAGTGTTAAAGTCTGTTCGACAAATTCCAAACCGAACGTGAATGAAGAACGGAAAGACAGACTCTATGCTGAAGCTAAACCAGAAGATAGACTCTATGCTTTGAAGCAGAACATATGCATCGTGTTCAGACCTTAAAGCTAAATCTGTTCGGACCCAGCATTGCAAAGTCTATCGCAGTCAAACTCAGATTGTAAAGTCTATTGCTCTCAGACTTTACATCCAGATTCGACATAACGTAACACAAGCCCCGAAGATATAACGGCTAGTGATCTGGTTTGGATTCTACATCAAGATTGATTTGATTGACTCAATCTAATTGATTGACAATTAGATCTTGAAGACAAGAACTTTCTATACGAAGAAGCTTTACTTATGGAAACCAAGATTTCGTTTGTATGGGCGATCGGAATCAATTTGGGATTCTATCTTTGTCACTCAACGGCTACCAAATATTTTTGATACAGGGCTGTCCAATGGGTATATTGGAAGACGATCCTCAAGATACTGTCCAACGGTTAGTTTGGAAGTGGAGGAGTATTTAAGGAGATGAAGGACCGATGAGCAAGTAAGAGACGGAGCGTAGAATTTATAATTCCAAAGTCTGAGCGATCTTCTATCATACACTTGTCTCTCGTGAGCTTAAACATTTGTGATCTTGAGAGAAATACCAAAAGAGTGACTTAGTGAGATAGTGTGATCTACTACTAAGTGTTTGCACTCAAAGTTGTAATCTCTTGTTGATTGCATAGTGGAATCCAGCCAAGAAGGCTGTTAGCGTGGGAGAGTGGACGTAGGCTTGGATTAAGCCGAACCACTATAAACCTTGTGTTCTTATTCTCTTCTCTAAACTCTTTATTGTGTTAAAGTCTGATCTCGCTCAAAGTTTGCTGTTCTTCAGACTTTGCTCACAACTTATTTTATTCCGCATGCTTTTGCCAAAGTTTTGTTTAAACACCTATTCACCCCCCTCTAGGTGTTCTTACTAGCACTCTTAATTGGTATCAGAGCCAAGTGCTCAGTTTATAAAAGTGTTTTTACTTTTGAGCTAAAGATCTTTTATGGCTAATATCTTGGCACCAGGACTTATGGAGGGACAAAGCAACACAAGGCCACCATATTTTGATGGAAAGGAATACAATGTGTGGAAGAACAAAATGAAAGCATTCCTAAGATCCAAAGATCCCTTGCAATGGGATGTTGTGGAAAGAGGAATCAATCCCACTACTACGTCTACATCAAAAAAGAATGGCAAAGACAAAGAAACCAAACCCCTGCTCCTATGTCTCGGACGGAGATGTCCAAAAGAGAAGCGCTTGATGCAAAAGCTATTTATTCTTTATATTGCGCATTGTCTCCTGCTGAATATAATAGAATCTCTTCATGTGAAACAGCAAAAGAAGTTTGGGATAGACTTCATGTTACATATGAAGGGACTGATCGTGTAAAAAGGACAAAAGTAAACTTCCTGCTCGGCAAATATGAATCCTTCGAGATGAAGCAAGGAGAGTCGATTGGAGATATGTTCAGCCGTTTTTACAGAAATTGTAAATGGTTTAGCATATCAAGGTCATCCAATTTCTTCTCCAATGAAGGTCAACAAACTCTTGCGAGGTCTTTCAAAAGATTGGAAACATGTCGAGACTTCAATCCGGGAGACTCAAAGGATTATGCCACTCTCCGTTGATGAATTGATTGGCACTCTTCAATCCTACGAAGTGGAACAAATTGTTGACGAAGATCCCGAAGGTAAGAAGTCCATCGCTTTAATATCTAACGCTGATTACGTTGATACGAGACTCATAAAATGACATGGACAACGAAGAACTTGCTTTTATGATCAAGAAATTCAAAAGGCTGAATAGAAAAGGAAGTGAATTCCGTAGAGGAAGAAAATACAAGCAGAATGGCCAGAAAAGAACAATAAAAGAAGATGATGAGCAAGGAAATCTATGCTTGATGGCACATTCAGAATCGAGTCGACTCGAGACACGAGACTCGAGAATCCGATGAGGAAATTGAGGTAAGCCATTCAAGAATTCCTAGTAAAGTTCTTAAGTATATAAATGAGCTATGCTTAAATCTCAAATCTTCTCTTAAAAGGATCTCCGAACTTAAAAAGGAGAATTCTCGGCTTAGGCAAAGGATCTTTCTCAAAAAGAAAAGTTTGAAATTTTGCAAAAAGATTTTCTACAAACAAAAGAAAGTCGAGATTTACTTGTCAAGGAAAATGATTCTTTAAAGAAAGAACTTTCAAATATTTCCACAAAATTTTCAAATGGTTCAAAAACTTTAGAGCATATTCTTTCCACACAAGTTCCTTACTATAATAAGTCGGGACTTGGTTTCAATAAGGAAAGTGATTCTCTAATTGATTTTCCTAAAGTCAAGGAGAGACTTAGACAAAGACCTTCAAAGGTATTTTATAAAAATCATTTTCAAAAAGTATTTGTAAAACCTGTTGGTGGAAATGCCCTCAAGTGTTCAAATTGTGGAGATTTGGAACATTTTGAGAAAGAATGTCCTAAAGTCTGGAGACCTATTAAGAGAGATTGGGTAAATACAGCATACTCTACTAACTCTCATGGACCCAAGAAAAAATGGGTACCAAAGAAAAGATGAGTTGTTTTTGCAGGAAATAAAAGAAGAGAAGAAGGAGAGTTTGGTAAGGAATGTATATATTTTTATTCTCAATTTGGTTTGAGTGCACAATTTAAAATTTCTCATTATGCTTGATATTCGATATATCCTTGGTTGATTCAGATTTTATAATGATCATATTTTTTAAGAAAGAATCGTGTGATTTGTTTTTGTGATTCGTAAAGTTGAGATTTGATCCGATATGTGTGATTATTTTTGATATCTTGCTTAGAGACAATTGAGTTTATTTGATATTATAATCTCAGATTTTGTCATATTTTGCAAAGTGAAAATCTGTTTTGTGCGATGTTAATTATGCAAGATATTCTTATATACTCAATGATTTTATTCTCTCTAATTTTATCATGCTATGACCAAGTGAGAATTTCTTTTTAAGATATTATTGAGATGTTCTTTCCTTAAATAATATGTTATGATGAGTTTGGAAAGAATATTTGATTATGGAGATTTTATATTTTGCTCTAACGTCATGGAAGGATCCAAATTGATGGATACCAAAAAGGGAAATGAGTTGATTGCAGGAAATTCTATAAGGGAAGAACGATCGTGAATCTACGCAGATTGTGGTACAATCTGAAAAATTATCTCTTACAAAGATTGGTAATGTTTTTTTTTTTTTTTTTCAATGGTATATTGCAAATATATACCTTGGGTAAGAGAAATTTTTTTCCTGCCTTGGAAATCTCTACATACATTTATCATGATTTTATATGATTGCCTATGAATTATATATTGCAAATATCTCTTGTCATAAACATAAGGCATTGCATTTTTACTTGATTTGGCACGTGATAGAAATATCTACTTTCTTTTTGTGAAATGCATTTATAATATATTTTTGAGTTTTACGCTCAAGCAAATCCATTTGATCTCGAAATATATTATTGCATATTCATGGATATACTTGGTATATTCTTAGAAGATATCTTATATCTAGCAAGTTTTGATCCACAAATCGGAGGAAGGTATTACATGATATTTTTGCAAGGATTGTTATCCATTATACAAGATTTTGCAGGTGGTAAAAGAATCTTCCATATGGAATTTGGAAAGCTTGATCAGAAAATTATGAAGATTCTATACTATCTCCTGGAGGCTAAAAAATTCTATTCCTTGTGCAAAACTCTTGCTTATTGAGGAAATCCCTTAGGTGTCATATGAAAGTTTATTTGTGCAAAAAGTTCGTTAAGTTGATGGAGGTTAAATTCGAGACGAGCTTGATTGAAGATTTTTGCCTCGAATTTCATAATGCAAGTGATCGTTGCGGATGTTGTTGCTACAAAGGGAATAATCGAAAAAAAAATATTCTGCTCAACGTGCACAAGCAACAATTGTTTCTATTCGCAAATATTGTCATGATGACAGGGGGAGAAACCGAATCCAAAAAAAAAAAAAGGAAAGAATCATGATCATCTCAAAAAGGCAACAAATTGAGGGGGAGCTTCGATCAATTATGGAAAAATCTTTTGAATTGATCGTGATCTTGTTTATTATGGAATATCGGAAAAGGTAAATGTGTTGGAACTTACCAAATTCTAAAAAATCCGGTTAGTGCATTTTTTTACCTTTTATCATAACAAATCTCTTATTGATATTATCTTTTTATTATGACAAAATGGGTTAAGTGAATTTTATAATGTATCCGTGATTTTTATTGGATATTTGCTGATATATATATGATCGAAGTGAGCTATATTGCATATTTTTAATATTCAATTTATAAAAGCTGATTTTGGAAATCATTTGTTATCGCTTTATATTCTCTACATGACTCTTTGTTATCTCTTTTTGATTATGACAAAAAGGGGAGAGAATATGAATATGCATATGTGTTGATTGTTTGATTTTATTGCATAATATTGAGCTGCGATTATTTTTCTATATATTGTTATGCTCAATCTATTTGTTATCTTTTGATATCCTTTGATTTAAATTAATATCTTTAAAAGTATGTTTACAAATCTGCATATTCAGAGATTGTTTTGTCATCATCAAAAAGGGGAGATTGTTAGGGAAATCCCTTATGATGTTTTGAAGATGACAAAATAAATCAAAGGCTACTAACATGTTTGTTGGTTAAGTAATAGACCATGCAAATGATTGAACATGTAAAAGATATTGTCAAAGTCTGAAGACGACCAGAAGACTGAACAGAACACATGTCCAAAGTATATTCTGAAGATTTCCAGATTTTTGTCAAAGTCTGAAGACTGCCAGACTTTAGTGTTAAAGTCTGTTCTGACAAATTCCAAACTGAACGTGAATGAAGAACCAGAAGACAGACTCTATGCTGAAGCTGAACCAAAAGATAGACTCTATGCTGAAACAGAACATAACAGACTGTGTTCAGACCTTAAAGCTAAATCTGTTCAGACCCAGATTGCAAAGTCTATCGCAGTCAGACTCAGATTGTAAAGTCTATTGCTCTCAGACTTTACATCCAAATTCGACATAACGTAACACAAGCCCCGAAGATATAACGGCTAGTGATCTGGTTTGGATTCTACATCAAGATTGATTTGATTGACTCAATCTAATTGATTGACAATTAGATCTTGAAGACAAGAACTTTCTATACGAAGAAGCTTTACTTATGGAAACCAAGATTTCGTTTGTATGGGCGATCAGAATCAATTTGGGATTCTATCTTTGTCACTCAACGGCTACCAAATCTTTTTGATACAGGGCTGTCCAATGGGTATATTGGAAGACGATCCTCAAGATACTGTCCAACGGTTAGTTTGGAAGTGGAGGAGTATTTAAGGAGATGAAGGACCGATGAGCAAGTAAGAGACGGAGCGTAGAATTTATAATTCCAAAGTCTGAGTGATCTTCCATCATACACTTGTCTCTCGTGAGCTTAAACGTTTGTGATCTTGAGAGAAATACCAAAAGAGTGACTTAGTGAGATAGTGTGATCTACTACTAAGTGTTTGCACTCAAAGTTGTAATCTCTTGTTGATTGCATAGTGGAATCCAGCCAAGAAGGCTGTTAGCGTGGGAGAGTGGGCGTAGGCTTGGATTAAGCCGAACCACTATAAACCTTGTGTTCTTATTCTCTTCTCTAAACTCTTTATTGTGTTAAAGTCTGATCTCGCTCAAAGTCAGCTGTTCTTCAGACTTTGCTCACAACTTATTTTATTCCGCATGCTTTTGCCAAGTTTTTGTTTAAACACCTATTCACCCCCCCTCTAGGTGTTCTTACTAGCACTCTCGGATTTCAATTATGTGATGGGAAATGTTTGAGTATCGATTGTCAGTACCGACGGTGAAGTGGTGAATCAGTGTGGTATCTAAAAGGGCACGTGGGCTCGTTGACTTGATGCATCACTTTGGTGAACGAGTGCCTGAGAGAATGCACGTGGCCCCAGGCATCGTAAAAAGGGAACGTGGGCTCGGTGAATTGATGCATCACTTTGGTGAACTAGTGCCTTAGAGAATGCACGTGGGCCTAGGGAATTAAGTGAGGCATCTTGGGAGAGACACGTGGGCTCGGTGATTTGATGCAACACTTTGGTGAACTAGTGCCTTAGAGAATGCACGTGTGCTCTGTGACATGTAATCGACTAGTTCGATTTGTTATGAGTAGTTGAGTGCCTATTATGAATTATACTGATTTGCAGGTGGAGTCTGAGGCTAAGGTAAGTCCTCTAACCTGTGCGTGTTTAGGCAGCCCATAGTGTATTGGCTTACTAATCGAGTCTTAGGGGGTAGAACTCGCTGAGACGTGATCTCATTGGTTATTGAATAACCATTTCAGGACCCTGAGGAGGAGCTGAGGAGGATGAACTTGAGGAGAAGAAAGATTTTTGAAGCAGAAGATGATCCAGAGAGGGATCTTGTATACGACTCGAATGTGGATTGAGATCCCATTCCTTTTGTGAACCCTGTCTTAGTATAGATAGGTGTTAGACCTTTATGCTGTAAATAAAAGTGTGATTGTGAATTTCAATATGAGAAATATGGTCTGCTTTTCTATCCCATTGATTTATTGTCTGGGGATTCTTAACTGCTTCCGCATGCGCATAATAAATTGTAAGGGTCGGCGATAAATAGTCCTGGGATATCGCACTTAAAAAAAAAAATCGACCAAGGTAAGGGATGGGCGCGTGCCCGAGGATCGGGGCGTGACAATACGAACCAAAACCTTAGAGATATACTCGCATTTGGATAAGTCTTCTCTTCGTCGGTCTGGAAACTATCGGTGAGGATAGACTTTAAATCTTGAGTCTGGATGTCTTCAGACTTTGACGATAGAGTCTGCAAGTCTTCACACTAGACTGATGGATATGTTTTGTCAACTTCAAAACAAATAAGGAAGTTTTCTCCAATAGTTACTACACTCTTTGGTCATCTAAGGTCACACTAAGCCTTACTCTCTTTGGCCTCTGCATAATATACTCAATCGTCTAAGATGAATAAAATTTTGCTGATATTAGAGACTAGTGAGCAATCGACTAATGATAGTTATGGCGCCTCTTCCTTCCATGCCAGCAGACGAACTAGACCATGAAATTCTTACGGAATGGTCCGTCAAGCACACTTTTATCACATTATGACTTTGTCTTGACATAACGTTGTTATAGTTTCACTTTGTCTTTCTTTTCGCTTTACTATGAAGAGTCTTAGATATTGTTGACACATGAACATTTGGGCTGTCTAGGATGCTGGTTTAGTTTCGGAACCATTCTGTTTGTAATGAACAAGTTAGTCCGATTGGACGTTAACGAAATAGAATGCTCGTTGAAAGAAAAGATTCTTATTATGCTCTGAGGCGAATCCAATGAAACTACATCTCATCATATTGAGAAATTAATGTTTAATTAAAGCCCGTGGATATTTATGTCAATATTTATATATTGTGAAAGTTTTGAGTGCCCCAAATTTATCCAAACGTGCGTAAACGGTAATGAAGTATGCACGTGCTAATATGGAAACATAATCTATTTGTCCCACTATAGCAAGTTGACAAGATTTATGGGGAGAAGTGCGTACATTATCTATTTCTTTCACATAAAAAAGCATAGCACCTTAGCTTAAGATGAACAGCTGTAATATAGCTGTTGGAGCGATGTTATTGTCACCATTTGAATACGTAGGATCCACAGCTAAGAAACGATATGACTAAATCACCCATAACGAGAACTACGTCTCGAATATAAGACATTTGAATAAACTATTTAAATATTATTTTCTATTTGTTTCTATCTTTAACTATTTAAAATATTATAATGTAGATGGTAGTGGTTGAAGTGCCTACAGTTATGATTTCACATATTTGTTCAGGTTATTCTGTCTCTTTGGATAATCATATATCTAAAATTTCATACTTAAAATTGATTTACTCAACTTAAATTGAAACACATAATCTCGCATAAGTTTTTTCTTTTATAATTCTTGTACATTGAAGATGGTATCTCAACCCAACTTTCAAGTATCTAACTAGATCTCCATCTGGTCATGATAAAAAAAGGTGTGTTATTCAGGTTGAGATTAGAGATGTCATGTGTTAGAATTATAAAATATCAAGCTACATCTTTATTTAGCAACTTAAGCTTTTAAAATAAATGGCGGTAGCCACACCAAATTTTACATAATATCAAATCAAGAAATTCTAAATTTAATTCTTTCAAGGCCCTTCTTTCCATATTATGTATATTCATGCTTAAATCTCAAGCAAAAGTCTAAGGTTTGATGAGGAGTATTTGTCGCGACCTCTTTTTTTCGAGCGCCCGATCGGGGCGGGCGCCTCACGGAGGCTAATGGCTCGGCTAGGTTTATTAAGCCCGGACTCTCCCAAGTCCACCAATTCACGACTTTAATAGTCTGAGTATTTAACCTGTAAGTTAATTTTTAAAACGGAGTCGCCACTAATCAATTTAGGGTGGGTTGATTAGAAACTCATGCGAAGTATTGGGAGAAATACTCGCTCCTGCGCAACCAGAGAAATTAGGATCGGGGACTTGATTACACTAGTTAATCACTAATGCCCTTTCGGTACCTAACCTTGTTTAAACCCTGAGGTTTCTTGGATGTTTTAGGGATTTTCCACGCATTTTTGGGAAAAAAACATTTTTGGGGTCCTTTTCTATTTTTGGACATAAAAAGGACTTTTGGATTTTTTTGGATTTTTTAGAAAATATAAGTCTTTTTTGGCCTTTTTTTGGCATTTTTGGAAAATATGAAATATTTTTTTTTTTTTTTTTTTAAAAAAAAAAAATAAAATTTTTTTAATATTTTTTCGGAAAATAAAGTATTTGTTTTTTTTATATTTTCTGGTTTTTTTGGAAATTAAAATATTTTTTAATATTTTTCGAAATTATATTTTTTTATTTTGATTTTTTTGGAAATAAATTATTTATTTATTTAAACTATTATTTAGAATAAACAAAATAAAAGCCGAACGCAGAGCGGGCCCGACTCGGATTTTTTGCCTTTTTTTTTATTTTTATTTTATTTTTTAAAAAAAGCTGCGTCGTTTTGGGGAGGGAAACCCTACCCGGTTCCCCCGACCACAGTCCGACCCAACGACCCGGGTCGCGACCGGAAAAGATCGAGAACCCTAGGGTTCCCGATTCGCGGCGCCGAGGAGGACGATGCGGATCGACGCGCGGCAACGGCGGTGACGGCGGTGACGAGAGGGGCGGTGGCGACGGCGACGGCTACCCGTGCGAGGTTGTGGCGGTGAGCGGCGGCGACGGCGGAGGGTGCGCCCCCTTCCTCTTCGATTTATCCCCCTTTCTCTCTCTCTCTCTCCTGACCGCGAGCTCGGATCTGGGTTTCGCTCGCCACCGGTCTCCCCCGAAGTCTCTCGGAGGGAGATCGGCAAGCTCGCGACCCGACCGCCTTGCCCTTGCTTCGCTCTGAGTTCCCTGAAGTCTCTCAGGGGGGCTCGGAGCTTTGCCGGCTGTTGCACGTGCCTTGGACGGAGGCGGGGGCCTCGGTATTTATAGGCAAGGGGGTGGCCGATCGACGGAACTTCGACCGCCGGTCCCCCTCGCGTGCCGAGCGGATTCGGACGGCCGGACCGGTGTCCCATCCGACGCCAGCTGCTTCCCCCACGTCGCTGTCCGTCTGCCCATCCGGCGTCGCGCCCCCCTGCGCGTGCGTTGCAGAGGCGCGAGGAAGGAGAAGACCCGGCTGGGCCGGGCTGAAGCGGAAATGGGCTGAGGGCCCATGCAGAAGCTGCTTCCCCCCCTTTCTGCTTTTTTCTTCTGTTTTTGCTTTGTTTTGTTTTGTTATTTTTTATTTTTTATTTTTTTATCATTTATTATCCGAAAAAGGAAAAAAAAGATAATTAATTAAAAAAAAAACCTAATTTAAGAAAATGAAATTTAGGCGTCAACAGCTGCCCCTCTTTGAAGGTGAGTTCGCAGAGGTTACATTCAAAGACAAACTGATGCCTAAATTTTAACCATGCGTGCGTAGCAGATTATATTTTATTTGGGACCTATTATTTTATGCGGAAAAAGAGCAATATAACTTTACATATACTAAGACAGATAAGAAGATACCTGTAATTACTTACCGGAAGTGAGTGAGATAGGGTGTAAACCCCGAGTTTGGCAAGTATCAAGGCGTCATCTTACTTGGTGATATGAGGAGGTTGCTTTTCCAGGGCTCGAACCATTCTTCGGTTGCCTGTTAAAACAATCAACGATTCATCTAGGACCCGAACCTTTCTTCGGTCGCCTTGACGGGAAATTGCTTCTCCAGGACTCGAACCATTCTTCGGTCGCCTGTTAGAGCAATTAGTGGTTTGTCTCGGACCCGAATCGTTCTTCGGTCGCCGTGACGAGAAATTGCTTCTCCAGGATTCGAACCATTCTTCGATCGCCTGTTAAAACAATGATTTGTCTAGGACTCGAACATTTCTTCGGTCGCCTTGACGGGAAATTGCTCCTTCAGGACCCGAACCATTCTTCGGTCGTCTGTTAAAACAATCAATGATTTGTCTAGGACTCGAACCTTTCTTCGGTCGCCTTGACGGGAGATGCACCGACCTTTCTCAGGGCATCTCATTTGTGGGTGCCTGATTTGTATCGAGGACACCAGTTGGTACCCGACCTTTCTCGGGAGATGCACCGACCTTTCTCAGGGCATCGATTTTGTGGGGATGTCTGACCTCCGTCAAAGACACCTGTTGGAACCCGACCTTTCTCGGGGGATGCGCTGACCTTTCTTAGGGCATTTATTTTGTGGGGTGTCTGATCTTTGTCAAGGACACCTGTTGGAACCCGACCTTTCTCGGGGGATGCGCTGACCTTTCTCAGGGCATCTATTTTGTGGGGTGCCTGATCTTTGTCAAGGACACCTGTTGGAACCCGACCTTTCTCGGGGGATGCGCTGACCTTTCTCAGGGCATCGATTTGTGGGGTGCCTGATCTTCGTCAAAGATACCAGTTGGAACCCGACCTTTCTCGGGGGATGCACCGACTTTTCGCAGGGCATCAATTTGTTGAAGATACCTGGACATTCACAGGCATTGAAAGAGTACTTGGATATTCACAAGTACAAACCTGGAGGATATTTGGGCCTTTGCAGGCGTTGAAGAGGTACTTTGATGATCACAAGTACAAACTCTTGGAGGATACCTGGATGTTCGCAGATATTGAAGGGATACCTGTATGCTCACAAGTACTAGATACTGGAAAATACCTAATTGATTGCAAGTGTCAAAAGAGTACTTGGATGTTAACAAGTACGGACTTTAAAGGATGCCTGAACGTTCGCAGGCGTTGAAGAGATACTTGGATGATCACAAGTACGAATTTCTAAAAATACCTGGCAAACGAGATATCGAGGATGGGTCTCGCATATTCGTGGAGGTCTCTCACCTATTGATAATTGGGGAATATCGAGGACGTGCCTTGCATATTCGTGAAGGTCTCTCACCTCCTGGTTATGGGGAATATCGAGGACATACCAGGATATTTGTGAAGGTCTCTCACCTCCGGTAATTGAGAATATCGAGGGCATGCCCCGCATATTCGTGAAGGTCTCTCACCTTCTGGAAATTGGGAATATCGAGGGCGTACCTGAGATATTCGTGAAGGTCTCTCACCTCCTGGTAGTTGAGAATATCGAGGACGTACCTTGGATATTCATGAAGGTCTCTCACCTCCTGGTAATTGAGAATATCGAGGGCGTACCCGAGATATTCGTGAAGGTCTCTCACCTCCTGGTAGTTGAGAATATCGGGACATGCCCCGCATATTCGTGAAGGTCTCTCACCTCCTGGTAATTGAGAATATCGAGGGCGTACCCGAGATATTCGTGAAGGTCTCTCACCTCCTGGTAGTTGAGAATATCGAGGACGTACCTTGGATATTCATGAAGGTCTCTCACCTCCTGGTAATTGAGAAATATCGAGGACGTACCTTGGATATTCGTGAAGGTTTCTCACCTCCTGGTAATTTGGGAATATTGAGGACGTACCTGAGATATTCGTGAAGGTTTCCCACCTCCTGGCAATTAAGAAATATCGAGGACGTACCTTGAATATTCGTGAAGGTTTCTCACCTCCTGGTAATTTGGGAATATCGAGGACGTACCTGAGATATTCGTGAAGGTCTCTCACCTTCTGGAAATGGGGAATATCGAGGGCATACCTGAGATATTCGTGAAGGTCTCTTACCTTCTGGTTATGGGAAATATCGAGGACATACCTTAGATATTCATGAAGGTCTCTCTCCTCCTGGTAGTTGGGAATATCGAGGGCGTACCTGAGATATTCGTGAAGGTCTCCCACCTCCTAGCAATTAGGGAATATCGAGGACATACCTGGGATATTCGTGAAGGTCTCTCACCTCCTGGTAATTGAGAATTTGAATGTAACACAAGGCTTACCTAGATGGCGGCAGGCACACAGGTGTACAAAGTAGAGAAATATTTGGATGAACACAAATATTTAATGATATAATCAGGGACCACTCAACTGGTCCAAGTGTAAGAAAGCATACCACAGGTAATTGCGGGCGCATAATGTGGTGGAATACTTGAGTAGTTGCTAGAATTCAAAGATACAATTTTGAGGACAACTCGGACAAGTCGAGTGTCACGGAAAGGAGTATCCAAACGATGATCGGCACTCAAAGACAAGAGGATACTTGAATAGTCACGAGCACCCAAACTTTAAGGACAACTTGAACAGGTCGAGTGTCAACAGAGGGAGTACCCTGGTAAATGGTGGGTACTCAAAAACAGGGGGATAAATGGACAGTTGCAAATATCAGTATTCTGGGGACAACTCGAATAGGTCGAGTGTCGATAAGAGGGAGTACCAGGCAAATGGCAGGTACTCAAAAACAAGGGGATACTCGAGGCTGCTTTGCTGCAAGCACCCAAACTCAGGGGATGACTCAAATAGGTCGAGTGACAAGAAGAGAGTACCTGGACAGTGATAGGTACTTTAAGATAGATAGGGATAGGGATATGCTTACCTGGCAATATCTCGATTCGAGAGTGTGTTCACTATTTACACAATATGTAGACATGTACACAATGATTGTATATGCTGTAAATTCGTAAATTCAAAATGTGATTTATGCATGACAAGTTCGTCAGTTTTGTATCATCCGAATTCCACTGGGGAAGATTTTGAAAGACAACCCTTATTTAGAATGTAGATATCTTGAGCATGCCAGATGAGGGACTTTCAGACTAAAAGGACTTTTCACTCACTCTCATGGAAATGCTATTTTATCCTGACCATTGATGCAGGATTTATAAGGATCACACTTCTCACTGTCCTCATGTCAGCAGGGGTCCGAGTATTCTCGCAAGTGGTACGACTTTACCAATGTGAGAGGTCTTTGTTGAAATTGTGATGAAGACTTGGTTAGCAACCCATCAAAGGGGACCATCAAGGTTGAAGTCGATGGATGAAAATGTTGCACGATTCTCTCCGGGTTTACAAGTCAGGAACCCTGCGAAAAGAGATAGAGTAATCTTGCTCGTACTTCTTCAAGCGATATTTATGCACATACGAAATCCTACGTTAATTGAAGTGCCCCTAGTCTGAAGAGACTTTTTACAATGGGAATATAACGTAGACTCGGCTCACATATAGAAGGGTGAGAGTTGGTGACTGTCTTAGCATTCGTCACTAGTCTTTCTTCTTATTATCAAATGGAGATTTTACAATCACAACTTTTTCTTGGCTGCATTTTTTGACTGGAGGGCATTGGCCTTGCTTTTACCAGGCACACTGCTTTTTTATGCCCCTGCTTTTATTCCAGTTCCTCATTTATGGGCTTTGACCTTGCTTTTACTAGGTACACTGCTTTTTTATGCCCCTGCTTTTATTCCAGTTCCTCATTTATGGGCTTTGACCTTGCTTTTACCAGGTACACTGCTTTTTTATGCCCCTGCTTTTTCATTTTTGTTGCTTGAGGAACTGATCTAAGCGAGTTCAATCGAAGCACCATTATTTAGACTTTGAGTCTTCATCTTCGGCCAGCGCTCTAGGCTATGGCAATAACTTCTGCTTTGTCTCAATGTGGGGGTAAAATTACAAACTCACTTGGGTTATACAATGTATACAAATGCATAGAAAAGGAATTACTCTTCGTCATTCTAAGGCACTTAAATTAACGCGAGTGTTCATATGCAATAAAGACACTTGAAGATTGATGCAAGTGCAAGCAAGAGAATTTCTATCCCTCCTCTCACCTTGTGATGCTGACTTGCCTTATCTTTGACATGCTCCAATGTGGGGTGATTCTTGATGAGAGAAGCTTCACCAGTGTATGGGGCTCAATAGGAGGTGAGCAATGAAATGTCTCTCACTATTTTGGTTATCGTACCATTCGCGAGAGAACTCTTTACCCTGCAGTCATGGAATTTTCTGCACTCATCTCACAAGTGTATAGATGGGGGACTGTGTGTAGGATATGGCTTGCCTGTCATCATCCTGACGCACCTCATCCAGCATGCTCGACTAATCTTGTATTCTTCACTTAGCTGTCTATTCTAGTAATCCTTAATGGAATCGAGTGATTTAGACAGACAAAATCATCATGCAAAAATCCATTTGGAGAAAGGCATGCAGCATTTTTTGAAGTATGAGAGAGTTTGTACTCTCAAAACAAATGAATGATTTTTTACTCAAGAGACCCTATTGACAACTTTAGGGGTGTTTACTTAGTGAAATTGTATTTACAAATGTGCTGAATTTTGAATATCAAAAGAGTTATTCACAAAGGGGTGTCGATGGATTGTCCTTATTAAGTAGGGAAATGACACAAGAAGGATCAGTTGGGATTGGGGATTTGATCATTGATTTGACGGTCTTTCTGCTTTTGCCCCTGCAGAAGAGAAGATGTGGAAATAGATCAATTAGTAGGGTCAATATCACACATGATTTGAGGCCTGAAAGGCTCCTGTCATTTGCTTTGGCAATACTTGAGACGCCATTTGGCTTGGGAGAGCCTATCACGGTCTGACGTGACTCTCATTGATTTGTTTTCTGCATCTTTGACGATCAGGTGATCCTGCGACAGACGAGAGGGATCATGTTAGTTAGAAGCTCTTTCAAGAGTTGATTAACTTGGAAGCGATACAATATTACTCTTCACTGGTTTACAAATGTTTGAATAGACCCGAAGTACGAAGAGGTTATGAATTCCTGTAATTTTCACTCCGTTAGGTCAATTGCTCTCTTGTAATTTGCAAGTGCAAGAGAAGCAATTTTTATTTATTTCTTCAAGTGGCTAACTGTTGCGTCGGGGATTCGAACCCCTAACTTCGGACCATTTTGCCTCTTCCCGGGTACCACTCGACCAGAGGCGCTGACGGTGTCCGTAGGGGGCGCTTCTTTTTTTCATTTAACCGGACTGGCTCTTGGATGACATGTCCTTTCATACCAAGTTAGGTAGATTGATGTGGGTCACTTGATTTGCCCAAATTAACCACTAAGCTTGTGCTCTTGAATCTTATGCTTCCTGTCAAATAGGAGAAAATGTGTCAAAGATGAGTTCAGATACTGGGAGTATTGGAAATGATACCAAATTACTCTTCCCCAGAGTTTATATTTGCTGACTCTTAGGGATATTTGAGTGTCAATGACGGTCTTTTGTCTTTGACACAGTTCAATGTCTTTTTGATTGGCCCTCCTCATTTGTGGCCATGTATGCATGATTGCTAGTCGTTGATTCATCTTCAACACCTTTCTTCTGTGGAATTTTTCTTCTGTCTTTGACTATAGCTGCATTGAGCAAAAAGTCACATACCTCAAGCTTCTATGGAATTTGAGATGGACAATCAAAAACCTCCAGCTTTCTGATAGCAATTATTTTTTGAAGAATACGTGTCTGGAACACAGAGTGAAGCTTCCAGACTTTGGGGTCATTGTCTGGAGTGGGGCTATAGATCGCCTTGACTGTCTGGATTTTCTCCCTATTGACAGTAATGAATTCAAAGGAAGAGGAGAAATTTCTTCCTTGTACTTCTTGGCTTGTCGAAGCTGGAAATCCCTTCAGTGAAACTGTGACGTCTAATTGCTCCGGCATGTCATGGGGAGGAGATATTTGCTCCATCTTGAAAAGGAATTGGACAGGAGTGAGGTGGAATGCACAAAGCTCCTGAGGACGGCCTGCAAACATGGGAAGGTCGAAAGCAGCCTGGAGGAGGTTATCCTGCCTCGAGCTACCATGATGTGCATGCTTCGAGTTTAACTGTATGCCTATGCCTATTACCTCCTTTCGTTTCCTGTACACAGAAGAGAGGAGACATCATTTTCAAAATTATGTTCGGGGAATAAGACTTACCTTCTTTGAAACAGGATGATCCTTTTTGTTTGCCCCTGCTTTCTTGAAAGGATGTCTTTGAATTTGGTCTGTTCACATGATGTGTCAGCTTTAAATGCTTTCTGTTACACTAAGTCAAAGGGAATGATATTCTGAGACATAAAGTGAGAGAGTCAGGAAGACAAACATGGTTAAATTTATCATCTTGTTTTGACGAAAGCTTTTGGTGATGAAATATTTTTTTATTTTCATAACATGTCTTTGGGGGAGAAAAAGCATGAGGAAGCCCAGCCCTCAGTATTCTCCTTGGATGATATTTTCTTTTCATGGTTGGATAGCATCACTGGGCTGGTTTGGAATACCGCCTCATGCTTTCAAAACAAAATATTATAACCATACATTAAACTACTAGAATGAAAAAGACAACAGTAGCACACTAGATAAAAACAAACAAAACTAATAAAAACTTCTATGAAAAGGAGCGCTTTGATAGTGCTGGTCCTGAAGTCAAACGTCTTTGAATTCCTCGCCTCCAGTAGACTCGAAATATTCGCATGCGATGACTATTTTGTTGAAGCTACGGAAGTGTAACCCATGCAGCCAACAGAATGAATTGCTTTATCAATTCTTCTTCAGTCAGTTGAGGGTAGGCTTGCATCATAAAAGCCCTCCACCTTCCTGCATATGCTCGGCAATCCTCCATTGGTCTTCTTCCGAAGTGGGCCAAACTCTCGCAAGGCAGCTCAGTTCCAATCTGGTTTTGGTACTGATGCAAGAATGTGGAAGACAGCTCATTCCAATCCTTTATGAAGTAAATACTTGTTGTGACGAACCATTGCAATGCAGACCCCGTAAGAGTTTCTTGGAACGCCTGAGTTGTGAACGACATCGGGCCATGGTACTGGCTCATTTCAATGTGGAGATATTGCAAATGAGCCACGGGGCAAGTCGTGCCGTTATATTTGTAGAAATTAGGTATCCACACTTCGTTGGGGGTCAAGATCATATGAGGGTAAGACGGGCCTGACATGTCTTGGTTAGGCCACTGGTTTTCCCACTGCATATTCGTTGTAGTGGTGAATTTTTCTGTTTCAGGGAAGTTAGACTCTACCGAGATTACTCCATTGCTTTCTTCTGGGTCAAAATTTCCGAATGAGGATGAAGTATTGAAGCTATCCTCATGGTCAAAGGACGAGTTTAGTAGCTCGTTGGGATTGTAGCGGATAAAGACATATGTTTCCTCTTCTGACGGGCCTTCATCCCCGGGTGAGAGTAGGAAACAGTTATATGATGAGTCGTCAATTTTATCGAAATAACGCTGGAAATCCTTGGGATTGTATTCTAGGGACTGGAAGTCCTCAGGGTCATATTCTAGAGGATGGTAGCCTTCAAAGTTGTATTCCAGAGAATACTCGAAGTCTTGATGCAACGGCTCACCAGTTATCAAATTTTGCCCGTACTCAGTGGTAGATGTCGAATTGATTTGTTTAGGCTTTTTTTTTCGGCGGCTCTGGTCCGAGACCTTTTGAGTAAGGCCCTTCGTTTTGCCAATTCGATTTTGTCGAGAGATATTAAGGCTTCACTCTCTGTTTCACTTTCTATGTTGATAGGGGTCGGTATTCTTTGAACCCTAGCTCTTGCAGTAAGCTTGGGGAGCTGTCCTGTCGTGCCCGATCTTGAACGGGTTACGGCCTGTGATCTCGTACATAGGTTCCTTGCCTTTCCGAGTGGGAAACTTTTCAATAATATGATGTTGCTCAGTTGCCCATTTATCATGCAAGGCTTCATTGACATCTTCTTCTGACGGCTCTTTGTGCTCCGGGATCATTGGTTCTTCGTAGGGCAAGGCGATGTCAGGGCTGATGTCAATATTATATTCTTAGTGGAAAACATGAATTAGTTCCTTCCAGGTTTTAAGGGAACTAATCTTCCTGACAATGTACCATCGCAAAGCAGGGTCGATCAGGTTTGATTGGTATGATTGAATCATCCTTTGGACTAGGTAGGCTTGTAAGTAGGTCTCTGGGCGGAAGGTATCAGCATACCTTTCGCATTCAGGCGTTCTGAGCTCTTCAGGGATCTCAAAACTGGCATAATCAGACGAGTTGATGGGATTCGACTCCCGCAGCTGTCTCAACTTTTTCACGATGTTTTCAAGCTGTTCATCTTGTTGGTCATTATCTGGCAAATTTGCAGGTGCCAGGAGTGTGCTTAAAGTAGTTATGGAATTGGGTTTAGCTTGGGTGCATTCCATTTGCCTTGAGAGTTGTCGAAGGACAATGGACATCTGTCCTACGCCGTCTTCAATGTTGGTGAGGCGATTTTGTACGTCATTCTGATCAGGTCCTATCACATGGGGCCATTCGCGGGTGGTTGATAGTTGACGATTCATAATTACCTGTGTCGCAAAAATCATGAATGAGTACGAAAGTAAACAAGGATTGACCCATGGCAATGGTCTAACTGCTTCTTTATTTATCAAAAGAGGACTTTATAGACCACAGACTTCTGACATTTAAAACTTGAAATTAAAATGACAGAAGGAAATACTATGTATTAAACCAAAGTCCCTAAACAATGGGACTGAATTTTCACAATATCAACACTAAGGGACACATGATTGCTATTTATATGCGACGGAGAGCCTTGTTCTTGCGCAGGTGCTTGTCTTCTTGGACCGGCTCTAAGACATGCATCCAGCCTATCCCCAAATCCCCTTGCATAAGCTCTGCTTGTTCATACTGGCTGATCTCGCTGATTGGGTGAGGGATCGATGGCTTCCACTTTGTCGGGATACGATGGTTGAGGATGTAGGATTCAGAGGCGTGGTGGGCTTTTTCTTGTCCCTCAAGCCCTTCAGGTACCACGATCCTTTTGCGATGGCACTTGCTCCACGTTTCCTCATGGATAGAAATTTCGACTGCATAGTCATGGCTTGTGTTGAAAAAGAGTGGAGGAGACTTCCTCTTGAAAGGCGGTGGGATCTCTTGGAGGGCTCCATACTATCGTGCCACCCGATATGGAAAATAGGAAATGGCGCCGGTGAAACCGAGCAATGGGATTGGACAGTGGCGTTTATAAGCAAAACGGGCTCTCTTTTCATGGAACCAACTAGCACACCATTGGAATACTTTAGGAGCCGGGTCTCTTAGGAAGTTCACCCAATTTAAACAACTTTGATTGGGAATGTATGGTCCTAAAACCATAAATTTCTAGAATGGATTTTCGAAATCATTTATTTCAGACGATCGCATGAAGCATCGAAATTCGCTTAGGTGAGAAAAGAACCAGACTTGTAAAATTTCCGGGGAGACCCGCATGACTTTTTCCGTATTTTCTTTAAAATGATTGAGGGACAAGAATGTTTCAGTCAAAATCATGTTGACATAATTTTGCCCCCTTAAGATTTGATCAACTATCCATGCCATCTTTGGACTTATGACATTTCTTTGATGGGGAAAATGATGAACCCGAAAAAAGGCCAAGAGGAAAATCTCGCTTTTCGAGTCATGGGTTGATTTTCAAAACGGGCAGTCAAAAATGCTAGGGGGCAGGTACTATGGTTGTTTTCAAGAATTTGCCTCATAACGTGGACTTCGGTTCTAAGAGTCGTGCTAACCCACGCAACGGGATAATGCTGTTGATGGCCTAACAAGCCTTTTCTCGAGAGGCATTCCGGAGATGATGCTTTGTATTCTTCCGAGTTGGGGTTAGCTCGAACCCACCAAATATAAAAGTAGTCGTCTTTGGGCACCAAAAATGTGCCACGGCTTGTATGACTTCGGGGTGAATACGGATTCGGATCAACGATAGAAGATGACCGACTTTGGCTTTCACACGCTCTTGGGGCATTTGGTCCAATTGACCCCACCATTTGAAGAGCTCTGCCTTGGGAGTGGGAATAAGCTGGATGTCATCTTCTCCCATCGCATATAAACTGGGACTCGAAAAACTTACCCTAAATTGCCATGGGTCAATAAAAGGACGTAAATAAATTACTTTGCTTTTAAAGAAAATGGCAAGCACAAAGATATGCACATGAGATGTGTGGCTCGATTTCTAACTGAGAAGGCTTGTTGAAATCAAAAGGGTATCCGCCCATCGCCGTCTCACGTTAGCAGCATACCCTTCTAACCTCGGCTAGAGAAATTCGGGGAAAAGAAAGGCAACCTCTACATCGCAGTCTCGCGTTCGAGGTCGTATCTTTCTTGACACCATTCTAAATATCCTATGGCGGCCAAGGTCCGGCGGCCGGGTTGTGTGTGTCATGTGTAGTGCTGAAACAGTAAAACATGCACAACAATTCATAATCACAGGAAAATCTATTTTAAGCAAAATTAAAATAAATTTCTAAGCTAATGACCTGCATAAAAAAAAAAAAAAAAAAAAAAAAAACCTAAGTCAGTAAAGAATTTAAACAAGGCAAAAAAGGCCTAAGTCTTCAAAGTCCCCAGCGGAGTCGCCAAGCTGTCGCGACCTCTTTTTTTCGAGCGCCCGATCGGGGTGGGCGCCTCGCGGAGGCTAATGGCTCGGCTAGGTTTATTAAGCCCGGACTCTCCCAAGTCCACCAATTCACGACTTTAATAGTCTGAGTATTTAACCTGTAAGTTAATTTTTAAAACGGAGTCACCACTAATCAATTTAGGGTGGGTTGATTAGAAACCCATGCGAAGTATTGGGAGAAATACTCGCTCTGCGCAACTAGAGAAATTAGGATCGGGGACTTGATTACACTAGTTAATCACTAATGCCCTTTCGGTACCTAACATTGTTTAAACCCCGAGGTTTTTGGATGTTTTAGGGATTTTCCACGCATTTTTGGGAAAAAAACATTTTTGGGGTCCTTTTCTATTTTTGGACATAAAAAGGACTTTTGGATTTTTTCGGATTTTTTAGAAAATATAAGTCTTTTTTGGCCTTTTTTGGCATTTTTGGAAAATATGAAATATTTTTCTTTTTTCTTTTTTTTTTTAAATAAAATAAAATATTTTTTAATATTTTTGGAAAATAAAGTTTTTTTTTTTTTTGTTTTTTTAATATTTTCTGTTTTTTTTGGAAACTAAAATATTTTTTAATATTTTTCGAAATTATATTTTTTTGATTTTGATTTTTTGGAAATAAATTATTTATTTATTTAAACTATTATTTAGAATAAAAAAAATAAAAGCCGAACGCAGACGCGGGCCCGACTCGGATTTTTTTGCCTTTTTTATTTTTATTATTATTTTTTTAAAAACTGCGTCGTTTTGGGGGGAAACCCTACCCGGTTCCCCCGACCCGGGTCCGACCCAACGACCCGGGTCGCGACCCGGAAAAGATCGGGACCCCAGGGTTCCCGATTCGTGGCGCTGAGGAGGACGATGCGGATCGACGCGGCGGCAACGGCGGTGACGGCAGCGACGGAGGGGGGTGGCGACGGCGACGGCTACCTGTGCGAGGTGGTGGCGGTGAGCGGCGGCGACGGCGGAGGGTGCGCCCCCTTCCTCTTCGATTTATCCCGTTTCTCTCTCTCTCTCCCGACCGCGAGCTTGGATCTCGGGTTTCGCTCGCCATCGATCTCCCGAAGTCTCTCGGAGGGAGATGGCGAGCTCGCGACCCGACCGCCTTGCCCTTGCTTCGCTCCGAGTTCCCTGAAGTCTCTCGGGGGGCTCGGAGCTTTGCAGCTTGCTTTGCGCGTGCCTTGGACGGAGGCGGGGGCCTCGGTATTTATAGGCAAGGGGGTGGTCGGTCGACGGAACTTCGACCGCAGGTCCCCCTCGCGTGCCGAGCGGATTCGGACGGCCGGACCGGTGTCCCATCCGACGCCAGCTGCTTCCCCCACGTCGCCGTCCGTCTGCCCATCCGGCGTCGCGCCCACCTGCGCGTGCATTGCAGAGGCGCGAGGAAGGAGAAGACCCGGCTGGGCCGGGCTGAAGCGGAAATGGGCCGAGGGCCCATGCAGAAGCTGCTTCCCCCCCTTTCTGCTTTTTTTCTTTTGTTTTTGCTTTGTTTTGTTTTGTTATTTTTTATTTTTTTTTTTTTTTATCATTTATTATCCGAAAAAGGAAAAAAAAGATAATTAATAAAAAAAAAAACCTAATTTAAGAAAATGAAATTTAGGCGTCAACAGTATTATAGCAACTTAAGTTAAACCACGAAATCGTTTACCATTTAAAATTTTAGAAATGTCAACAATGGTCTTACGTGATTGCAACACTCGATCTGTCCTTTCATGTGTCTAACAAAAGTTTTGTATAGCAATACGGTATTTTTTACATCTATATTTTATGGAATTAATGGTTGCTTGTTCGCTAGAATTCGCCCCAAGATAATATAACTTGCTTCTAATTTCTTACAGTAAGACGGCTCGTCTCAACAACAAATTCTCCACCTTACCTCGGTTGGCCGTTTAAGTCCAACTCCATTATTTACGAATATCTTTGACATAATCTAGTTTTCAAATTACTTGGGAATTGGATGATAATTGGATGAAGGAGTGTGATGTCCGAACTGGTTAAACCATGTTTAGTCCAAGTTCATTTCAATCAATTAAATGCAATAGTAAATTTGAAAATGTCACGACAAATGAAAAACTATTACATTTGGGGAGTGATAAATTCCTTCCTCCATCAAATACATAGACTTAACTTCGAAGATACCAGCTTTAAGATGTACGATTGATATAGAGATGGGCTTGGGCGTGTGACTCCATATCGCAAGTTCAATTTCCTCCGTCCGTAGAGTGCTACCAATTCCATGTAGCTTACTTGTCCCGGCGAAGCTTACTACTTAATTGGGTCGTGACCTAGGAGGGAGTTCATAGATCCCGGGTATTAGAAGTTCGAAAAAATCGTTAGGGACTCGATATTCATCGTTCCTCGTTTTCTCCTACCTTGCCACAATATGTTTCAGATTAATTTTTTACATTCGAATTCATCTTTCATTTACATGTAAAGCATATGCACACGTATTTCGAGCGTCGATATACCAAGAGCATTTAGTTCCATCCTCAACTTATTGTTTGACTATTTGAGAATCCGTATATACATATAATTGTTTTTGTTAGAGATAATTAAAATGTTTCTCTCGATTCTTTGTATCTCTTACAATCACGTATATATCTCTATTTAATTATGTATATCCTTAATTAATATGTTACCTTAGCTAATCATCTAATAAAACCTATAAATAGGCACATGTATTGTTCATTGTTTTAATATTGAAATATAAATAACTTCACCTTTATATTTACCATATTATTCTTATCTGTATGTCTGAACGAGTGAGGTGCGTGAACCCATCCATCCCCTCTCTTTTCATGGCTTAACATTTTGAAACCTTTACCTCGTGCAAGCACCTGTTTAATTGCTTGCAATTAGCATTTCTTTTTTCTTTTTGGCTTAATGATTGGGTGGCGTCGGGACCAGCTTTCGCGCACATCAAATAGTCCCCTTCTCCCATCCAACGTTTCCTTATTAATGAGGCCAAAATGCTTAATACAACTTAGCTAGATAGATTATACTCGTCCAGATGCCGTATATATCTTTGTGTATTAGTTATTCATTTTATAAGGATTAAACTATATGTGAACCTCCATGGCTTTATCTAAATTAACAACATTACTTCTTGGTTTAAGTAGCCGCCCTTTTTAGTTTAAATATATTCGGTTGAACTTTCGAAAACGACGGTATAGGCATCTCCAACATCCCATTTCCAGGTTGAATTAATCTTTGTCGGTTCGTGCGTGTGGAGAGTCAGACTGATTAATAAAAAATATCATCTTAGATGCTAATGTGACTGACCCTAGTCTTGAATTTGTATTTACTCACAGGTTTAGCAAGAACGGGGAAAAGTTGCCGACTTTGTTGGATGAACCACTTGAGGCCCAACATCAGGCGTGGGAACTCCACGAAAGAAGAGGAGGAAATCATCATCAGGTTACACCGAGTCCTGGGAAATTGGTAATCATACTAACACTCATAGCTGCCAGAGCAGTTTTTCTCTACCCCATAAATTGGCTCTCACATAATTTTGGCATACCCTCTGGCTATTTCATTTTGGAATGAAAACTGAGGCACAAAGGTTTATCGATTCCAACAATTTTTTTCCGTCTCACCTCCGAGTCGAAGTCTCCACGACTGCTACTGATTGTCAGGGTAGAGCTTTCTTGATTAGTTAGTGATGAAATAAAAGGAAGTCAGTTCATGCAATCACTAGATCTTGTCTAGTAACTCAGCCAAACTAGAGGATAAGATATGTGTTCGTTATGTTTGATGGGTTCGAGCCATCAGATAATGGATCTCACGGGCAGGACATTTTTCAGGTGCCTTTCATTGTTACAGATGGGCGGCATCAGCAGCTAGACCTCGTGGAAGAACGGACAATGAAATCAAGAACTATCGGAACACCCGGTTGAAAAAACACTTCCTCAAGAGTCAATCATGATGACACCAGAGATCAAAGTTGATTCCCTTAAGGACTATTCACCCCACCATGATCTAGCCATTATTCGAAGTATTGATGCCAAAACGGCAACAAACCATCGACATTCTTATCAAACACATGATGCAGATAACTCTTAGGCTTCCTTTCCAGTTGATGATGACAAAAAAATTTGACCAAAGTGAAGGGCAAGAACGTGTATCCAAGCAGTTTCTTCCTCTGAAAGATCTAGACATTGTAGAGAGAGATTTGAGGGTATGTTCATTGAGTCTGGGGTTCCTATCCATTTTTTTTATTCAGCCGGAGCTTGTATTTTCTGTTGAATCCTATGATGATTTCATTATAGATTTATGGGTAAATTGATTATAGTTGAATGCACCGGACATGGATGAAGGGGTGACAGCATTCAGGAATGCGACTCTGTTGTAATTAAGGTCAAAGTGTTCCGTAGTGGTGCTAGTCTTTGATTACACGTTTGATCATTATTATATAGTGACATCTATATGTATTTCTTTTACAACCGTTCACGTCAAAACAAAACGAAAACACCACACTCTAATTGATCAGACACTCAATACCGTCGCCATCAGTATTGGAGTTTCCATCATCACCATCTTCCCCAAACTCACAACCACTGCCATCTTACTCATACCAAGGATGTCTACACCTTTCGCACCCCTTCATCTGCCTCTGTCACAGAGATGGAGACGGAGACAGACACAGCGAGAGAGAGAGAGAGAGAGAGAGAGAGAGAGAGAGAGAGAGTATACAGTATAGTGGAGTGAGATCTTGAGCTATTAAGAAGCAGTCTGCAAGGCAAGATATTTGATTTGCCTGCTGTTAAGATTGTATTACAAGTCTATCATACATAAATCATCAGGTTAGCTCTAACAAATGCCTCAATTATAACACAAATGCTTGTGATGGCCCAAAAAATTGTTTTGCACAGCTTTACACGCAGTGACTCTGGATCTTTAACATCCGATTATTCTTGGCAACGTTAAAGAGAACCCAACATAATGCAACTTACTATTCCTGGTATAACGTAAGTTGGGGTACAAAAACACACCAGGAGATATTTTTCTTGAAGATGTCGCAAAATCCATTCAATTTCTTCTTCCTAATCTGGAAAAGATTTTGCTTAAACTGCATTTGAGTGCAAGTCTATTTTGATTATAATTATAGTTGATTATATGCCATCACCATAAAGGAATAAGCAATATTAGAGCTTAAACACCCAACCAAGTGGCATTAGAGCTCTAATTATCGTACCTTGAAAAAATATACTGAGACAAAACCAATAGCAATATATCTACGAACCCATCCATTGGCATTTGATTACATGCACTGCCGATTTTCTTAATGGAGCATGAAATAGCACTAGATGTTAATGATGTCAATTTATAAATTTAACCGGAATACAATCAGCTGCAAAGAGATGAGTTGATATCTTAACACAAAACAAGGGATTTATCACCATAGAAATGATCCTCAATATTACAAGAACATTTATTACATTTCTCCTCTGTCACTGGTAATACATGCTATAATTCACAAACCTACATTTTTAGACAAACTTAACTCCATAGCAGGAACAAGCTAGCATTACAAATCGGATAACTGACCTTACAAAGGAAAACCACGAGGATCATATATTGCAACATAATTTTGAGCAAATTATCATCATCAATTTCCCCATAAATCTATGACAAAGTCCTCGTAGGATTTGCCAAAATACATTGACTCAGAGTACATAAACTCAGAAGCAGGAGATGCAGTTCCTGAGTTTGAGCATGTGCCTTCAAAATCTTCTAATATGCAAAGATCCTTCAGTGCAACCAATTGTTCCCAAATGTTTTCTTCTACGTTGTCAATTTTGTTGCCCGGTGAGATCAAGCCATTGACTAGGCTTTCATCAACCCGATCAATTCCACAGGCAGATCCAAGGTTTTGTGCTTTTGTAGCATCAATAAGGGCAATTGATGAATCTTGGCAAGATAAGGGATCATTGTGACTGGAGTTGACTTTCACATCCCATGCGGTTGGCATTTGCAAATTTTCCATGAGAAAACGTTTCTTCAAACGAGTATTCCAATAGTTCTTTATCTCATTGTCCGTCCTTCCCGAAAGTCTGCTCGCTATGCTGGCCCAACTACAACAAGGAAATTGCGAATTAGATATCCAATTATTTACAGAGAGCAATGACAATGTGTTCATGCTTGTTAGTAGAATCGTAGACTCAGTAGTTAACGTACGGTTTTAGATTCTTGATTGTGGGGATTACCCCACTTATGACTCAAGTTATTGTCTTTCTCTGTATTACCGTTTCAATTTTATTCCCCCATCATGCGCGTTATCAATATCGATCAAGAATCATGCTATACGAGTACATTTACTCACCGGTTACCAAGAACTCGGTGCAAGTTAATAATGATTTCTTCCTCTTCTTGGGTTATGTTTCCATGCTTGATGTTGGGCCTCAGATGGTTCATCCATCGAAGCCGGCAACTCTTTCCTGTTCTTGCTAAACCTGAGCAAATGCACATCCAATACTAGGGTTAGTGATCTATGTGGTGAAATTTTCAATGCGAAAATCTTGATCCACCAAGACACGTTTTGATCTTTGTAGACAGTACTCAATCCCTTTCAGCCGGATGATTGGCCTTAATTAAGAAGACTCAAATCCACATAAAAACCCCGTTTCTTGAAATGATAACAGATAGGAAACAAAAGAGAGATAATAATGTAACACAAACACACACCGGCGGGTTCGGCCATGTGAGTCCAGTTCCAAATGCCATATCTCTTGATATAAGCCACCAGTTTCTGGTCTTCTTCCGCACTCCAAGCGCCCTTCTTCACTGTCTTCTTGCTGTTGCTCTTGTCAACCCAGGGAAACCTGGCCATCGATCCTAGGGATTATGGGTCAGGGAGCTTATGCTTTTCCAGCTCTCTTGGCTTTGAATGGTGTTCCCCTCCTGCGGATGACTTCTGCATTTATACTTGTCCTGCACGTCGCACATGTATTCAAGGGTTTTTTTTCATAGAAAATAAAATCAGACAGGTCCAAGGAGGAAATGGGGTCTGCTCTTCCTGGAAGCAGCATAAAAGTCTAAAACGTTTGGTGGTGGGTCTTTGTGCATCCTTAGCATCAAATTTTAAAGTGTGGACTGAACCCCATGCTATTAGGATATTCAGATATATATGTAAGAGTTTTCCTAATATAGACTATATTAATTGATATTGTAATTTACCGTTTTACGGGATTTGGTTTAAGGTCTAAGGTGAGATAGAATGTTTCTTAATTAATCTAATATGGAGCTGGCTAGTGTAGTGTTGACACCTAATATTTTAAAAAAAAAAAATTAGTTTTTAAAATTTTCATTTCAAAATTCAAATAAAAAAAAAAATTTCAGTTTATTTATTTTTTGTTTTTCTAATTAGAAATAGGGGATAATCTTTGATTAGAGGGAAATTTCGAAACAAAATTTTGAATTCGAAAATTAAACGGTCGCCTGATTTTGGAGCCTTTTATTGTTGGATGGTTGAGCGAATATCGCTCGATCTTCAACAATCCCGAGTCTTTCCTCTATAAAAGAAGGCACGCTTCGTAAAAGAGGGGGGCCTTCGATTCGTTCAAAAAAGAAGGTCAAAAGGTGGAGTGAGAGATGGTACGTGAGGAAGAGTAACAAGCTTTGAAAGCTGAAAAGCCAAATCAGTATTTTTTCTATTCTTTTCTTCGACCAGCGGCGGAAGGAAAGGAAAAAGTACTGCAGCAACGATGAAGAACAGGAGGTAACGTGAGAAGGCGGGGGAAAAGACAAAGAAGAATACTGTTCTTCTTCTCCGAAGGTTTGCTTCCATCCAACCGCGCCCCTTCCGCTCGCTTTGCTACCGCCGCTCGGAGCCACCGCCGCTCCGCCTCCTCCTCCGCTGCTCGCCCCGAGCAGCACCATCGCCACAACGCCGCCGAAATCCACCGCCCGTAACCGCCCGAGGCTCGCCGGTGTCCGCTTGCGCTCCCCATCCTTGCTTCGCTCCAGATCTTGCAATTCCGGCGCCCCGCTCCTCACACCGCCGGTGCCACCGCCGGTCTCCACAGCCATCGTCGCACCTCAACCCCGACGATAGCGCCGCCTTCACTAGCGACGTCACAGCAATCCACCGCTCCACCTCCCATGTGCCACCGCCTGCCGCTGCCGACGCCGCCTGCCGCTGCCGACGCCGCCTGAAGTCGGTGCCACCGCCCGCACCAGACGATCGCTCCACAGCGCCGAGCTCCGTCCCCGACGCTTCGCCTCCGCACGCCACTCGCCCACCGAGGGCGCGTCCGCCCGGTTCCCTGCCACCACGCCGGCGACGCCTTCGATCCAGTGATCGAGCCAGACGCCACCGAGTTGCTGCTGCAACCTCCTGCTTGGAACCCGACGCCAGCAGATCCCGAGCCCGAGTGACCTGCAAATCGTGCGACCCCGACGTGCAGCACCGCACCAGCAGCCCACGAAGCCGCTGTGCACATCGTCGGTTCCTGCCACCACGCCGGCGGCACCACAGGTCCGGTGATCCGAAGACCCGGCACCCGCCTCCTCCGCAGTCGTTAGTTCCCCCGTGCCGGTGGCCACCACCTGGCCGAAGCTCGCGCTCAGCCCTCACCGGAGTTTCGGCCGCGGTCATTCTCTTGCTCGGTTGCCCTCTTGTCCCCGTGGGTTTTACACTTAGGTAGTTTTTACTTTTCATTTACTTTTACTTTTCATGTTTGGAGTTTAGTTTATTATTTGTCAGGTTAATTTTTAGGTTTTATTTCCTTTGATAGTACGTTAGTTTAATTATTTAATTGTTGGGTGTTAATATTTGCAATTTCTATATGCATTATCCGTAGATTTTACTTCAAATTACTATAGTTATTAATTTGATCCGAGAGACATCGGGTCACTTTTTTAATTATACTAATTTTGAGCTTGTTTTGGTTGTTAAATCACAATAATTATTTAATTTTGTCCGTAAGATTTCGGACCAAATTTGTAATTATTTTGATTCCCTCGTTGTGATTTGTAGAGTTAAAATAATTGTTAACTTAATCCGTGAGACAACGGATTATCTTTTCAATTATTTTAATTCTTATCTTAGCTTATATGTAAAAATAATTGCTTGCTTTAAAAAAAATGAAAAATTAAAAAAAAGAGAATAATGAAAAGTTAAAAAAATTGCATGAGCATATAGGTCATATAGGTTTATTAAATTAAGACACGTAGGTTTAAATTAACCTTTAGGATTATTTTTAGGAAAAGTTTGCATGTTTTCATAATATAAAAAGATAATAAAAAATTTAAAAAGAATAATGATTTTCTAAAACAAATGGGGTTTAAATCAAATTAATCCCGAAGTTGAATTAGGAAATCATTCCATTTTGAATAGCTTAATTAGTTTTTTATTTAGATAAAAAGTTAGCATTGCATCACTATGTTTTTTCTAATAGAAATTATTTAGTCATTAAAAAAAAATCATTTTCTTGATTAATTAATAAATTAGTTCATAATTAATCCCATTTCATATCATCTTTATTTAGTGTAGGTTGCCTGCATAAAAAAAAGAATCATAAAAAAAAATCACAAAAGGAACATGCATATAAAATTGTTATATCATGCATCTCATGTCATGTAGTATATGCACATTTAGGATTGCATAAATCAGATTGCATACATATAGTTTAAATTAGGCCATATGAATTACATTTCACATATCATTAAAGTAAAATTCGTGCATATTAATTTTAGATTAAGATTGCATAATAATAAAAGTTAGGTGTCATGTCATTTAGAAATCATGTTTAGGGCATGCATTTTAATTAGCATTTTTTTAAAAATGTTTTCTTAAAGAGTGGACTTTAATAAAGTTGTGGTTTATAATTTCTTAGCATTTTGACTTATTGAATGTTATTTAATTGATTGTGCACCCGCATGACCACCATTTGCATGTTAGCATCTTAGGTTAAAATTAATCAAGACTGCCTAAAAAAAAAAAAAATGTTTTTCTTAAGGTACCGAAAGGGCGTTAGATTAACCTAGCGTAACCATGTCCCCGAATCCATTAAATCTCTGGTTCGTAAAAGGTAAAGTATTCTCCCATACTTTACCTGGGTTTCTAATCAGCCCTAATTGATTAGTGGCGGCTCCAATTTGAAATATAATTGCATGTTTTAGTGGGTCTTTTTCTTAGTATCAAGTCGCGATTGGTAGGGCTTGGGAGAGTCCGCGCCAAGTCTTCGGACTTAGTAATCCATTAACCTAGTTTTAGGTGATTCCTCACCCATCGAAAAAATCGGGTCGCGACAGCTTGGCGACTCCACTGGGGACTTAGAGTTAAAACTCATAGTGGACATAGGCCTGTTTCTTTTAAAAAATATTTTTGTTTGGCAGCAAGGACACCAGGTATGTCACTAACATTTCTAAGGTGTTAAATGTTCTTGCAGATGAGAGGTATAAGGGGAGTAGTCTTTGCTAATCCTTGTCTTGCAGGAGGGTGTAAAGATGAATGATTTATCCCTATATTGAAGTGTTGTTTGTATTATAAATTGTTGTGCATGATTTTCAAATTGTTTTTGCACTACACATTGCACACACGACCTGTAGCCGGACCTAGGCTGCGATAGGATTTCTAGGATGGTGTTGAGAAGGATACTTCCTCTAAAGCAAGACTGCTATATAGAGGTTGACCTTCTCTTCCCCGAAATTTCTTTCATGGTGTCAAATGTGTTTGTCTATATCCGCGAGATTGCATGGTTATTGGACATTCCATTCGACTAAGCCGGAGTTAGGGGGACCTGACACGTTAATGCGAGACTGCAACGGTCAGATCATCCCCTTAGCTCCACTTTGTTAAGCCATCTAGATAGAAATCGAGCCGCACATTTCATGCGTGTGTCTATGTGATTGTCATCTTTTTTTCTGGTAAAAGTAAGTTGCCTAAACTCCTACTTTGCAATTTACTTACTTTATTGTAATTTTGTCGGTCCATGACAATAGGTTTCGCCGTCAGTCTTGTCTTATATGCAATGGGGAAAACCGACGTCCAATTCATTTCCACTCCCAAAAAAGAGCTCAAGATGTGGCTGGACCAGTTGGATCAAGACGGCCGAGAGATATGTGAAAGCTAGGATCGCTCGACTTCTTCCCTTTGTTAGATATCAGCATCCATTCCGGTGTTATACGAGGCGCTGCCCCATTTCTAGTGTCCACAAACTTCAACCTTTGTGTTTGGTGAGTACGAGCTAACTCCAACACTAGAGGAGTATAGTATTGCCATGGGAATGCCTCGGAGAAAGAGCTTATTAGACCACCTATTGGTATTGATTTCATTTCTGAACTATCACAATTTTTAAAAATCGAGGCTGAAGTGGTAAGAAAGGTCATTAAGGCCAATTGCTATGCATGCCCATTTTCATTTCTGAAAGAGTGTTTTGCAAACCAACCAATGATTTCAAAAGCTAGGATTTTCATATTGGCATTTTTGGACTAATCGTTTTCCTTATCGAAAAAATGCCATTAATCCCTCAATTTCGTGGGTGGTCAATCGAGTTTGTGATGGGTTGAATTATGTCAATATGGTTTTAGCTGAAACATTTTTGTCATTAACCCGTTTCAAGCAAAATGAGGAAAAGACCATGCGTGCCCTACCCGAGCTTTTGCAAATATGGTTTTTCTCTCACATAAGAGGGTTTGGGCACTTGATGAAACAATTCAAAATTGACGATTTTAGGCACCCCATACAAAAATTTATGGTCCTAGAACGTTTTTCTCCATACAAGCGTACGCTCGTTGGATAAATTTTTTGAAAGATCCCGACCCTAAGGCATTCCTATGGCATACTAAATGGTTCCGAGTTGAGGAGGCTCGTTTCTCACACAAGCATGATGAGCCGTCCCATTCTTGGGCCTTTCCGGTGCGACTTCTTATTACCCATACGGGGTGGCCCGTCGATCTGAGCTCTTCAAGAAATTCCTCCGCCTCTCAAGATGGAATTATTTCAAGTTCGTTTTGATCAGAAGAGCTATGATTACTTCAACGAGGTCCAGATGATCATTGCTGCATGGAATGAATGCCATCTAGAGAAGATTTTGGAGCCCAAGAGACTGAAAGGAGAGGAAGAAATTCACCATGCATCGGCGTTCTACATCCAGCAACACCGGATTCTGCTTTGCCTTGCGTCCGGTGGTCCACGATGTGACCGAGAAGCCCACCCAACGAGCACAAATTGAGCATCTTAAGCGGAAAGTGGAAATGATTGAAGCTGAAAATAAGAAGCTTCGCAAGGCGTTGGGTTCCCGAAAGCATATAAAATGAGATGTTCGATGTTTAGATATCTTGATTTCAATTCAGTCTTTTCAATTTTAGTTCAATGTTTAGGGATTTGAATTTCAATTCTTAGTTCATTGTTAGGAAGTTTAGTTCATTATTAAGGAGTTTGGTTCAAACATTTTAAATAAATAAAATGAGATGTTTAGATCATTGTCATGGGCCATTTTCCTATCTTGTCGTTGTTTCTTATATTATTTCTTTTTTTTTACTTAGGTAACAACACGGCTCACCCAAGATCACCAATCCGTACTCGTTCTAGAGTAACAATGGCTGACGACGCCAAACAAATGCGTGGTGCTGAACAAGCTCGTGTCATTGCCCTCGAAACAGAAATGAAGCAAGTCCTGAATGTCCTTGAGCAGCTCTCTAAACAAATAGATTCTCTCCAAGCAAATACTGTCCCATCAGCTCCGCAAGTCGAAGTGGTGTTACCACAACATGCTCCTATGGCTGATCCGAAAGATAAAGGCAAGAATGTATCTACAAGTGGCCCATCAAGCTCTAATGATGTCTTCAGGGAGAAAAGTACTGACACGCCTCAAATCATTGTTGACGAGGAGATACAAGTGATACAGTCGGCTGTACCGAAGACTGAGCAAGAAAAACGCTTGGCGAAAATCGAGGAGAAACTCAAGCAGCTGCAGGGTGCATTTAGCCAAGACCCAACTGATCTGTCCCATTATGCAAAGATCAAGATACCAAAGAAGTTCAAAATGCCAGACTTTGAAAAGTATAATGGCACTTCTTGCCCAAAGATCCATTTGCGAGACTTATGTGGTTAGGATGACCCCATATGTTGATAACATACCCACGATGATTCAGCAATTTCAAGCAAGCCTGACAGGACCGGCACTCCAGTGGTATATTATGAAGAAGATTAATCTCCTCGAGACTTGGGAGGATTTGACTGATGCCTTCTTCAAGCAGTACAAGTATAATATTGATGTCACCCCATCTCGAGAGGATTTACTTCGCGACCGAGAAGAAGAAGACAGAATCTTTCAAGGCGTATGTCACGAGATGGAGGATCGTAGCTGCTCAAATTACTCCCGAGCCGGCGAAAAGGAGCTGATGGATTTGTTCATGAAGACACTCCCGCCCGAATATCGAAATCGGATGTTAGGATCGATTGCCGAGTCGTTCAATCGGCTAGTCCCCTGTTGGTGAGCGAAGGTGAAAAATAGCCTGCGTGATGGATGGGCGTCGATCAAACCAGCTCATATAAGAAATTTTCAGCCAAGAAGAACAAAGAGCCCATAGCGAGGAAGTCAATACGGCCTATGTTCAGCCCCCTCGCCCTGTCTCGAACACTCAACAGGGGGGAGCACGTCCTTTCTTTGGCCAGCAGAGGAACTCTTCCAGGCGTCAATTTACGCCTCTTCCTAAGACATTGTCCAAGATCTTGCCGACCCTTCAGAAGAAAGGATTACTCGCTAAGGAGCCTAAGCGACCTAATCCCGAGCGCTTCCCCAACTATGATCCTTCTAAGACATGTGCTTACCATATGGGGGAGGTAGGGCATTACGTTGATGATTGCTATACGCTGCGACACAAAATCCAAAATCTGTTGGATGCTAAAGTGGTCTCATTCGCGAAGCGCAGCCAAACATCCAGAATAATCCACTCCCTGACCATCCGGAAACTGTGAATGCCATTTTCAGTTTTGATGCTGGTCGAAAGAAGAGCTTGAGGGTACATCTGGACGATGTTTATAATGGTTTAGTTCGAGCTGGATACTACTCGGATGTAGAAGAACCTACCATGTCTCGAAAGTGCGAGAGAGTTAAGGTAATGTCCAAGAAGGGGATGATTGTTTGCGTAGATCCCGCCGACACGGTTTCAACTATCACTCCAATCATCATTGATTTGGAGGAGGAGCTCTCGATTTTGAAAATGAATTTACCGGCTTGAACATTGGAGCTAGCGATCCCTTAGTTCTTGACATGCCACCGTTGGAGGATGTTTCGGATGAAGAAGGGTTAATCATCAATGACGTGCCGCCATCAGATGATGAAGAATTGATTCTTGATGTTATGCAACCCTATGCATACACGAATGATAAGGCGGTCCCATGGTGTTATGATCCGGAGATAGATGTGGTCACTCGATCGGGACACACTTACGCTCAGGCCAACTCACAACCTGTCAAGCCAGCGACTGATGAAGAGGCTAAAGAATTTTTAGCTGTGATTAAGGCAAGTGAGTATAGTGTAGTGGACCAACTTCGAAAACTGCCGGCACAAGTCTCCATATTAGAGTTGCTTTTGACATCGGAGAAACATCAAAAGGCTTTGATGAAAGTCCTTAATGAAGTACATGTCCCGAGTCCATTGAGCACGAGAAGTTGGGGGAATTCGTGGGGGTCACTTTGATAAACGACCAGATCACTTTCTCGGATGATGAAATCCGGATGAAGGAAGGGGACATGGCAAAGCCCTTTATATCTCGGCCAAGTGTCGAAATACCTTGGTATCCCGTGTCCTCATTGATAACGGATCGGCTTTAAACATATGCCCCCTCGCGACTCTAAAGCGTCTTGGGTATGATTTAGGGAAAATTCATGCAGCTAAAAGTTCTGTTCGAGCATTTGACGGAACCAAGAAAGAAGCGAGTTGGGGAAGTTGATTTAGACTTGCGAGATAGGGCCGGTGTTATTTAATGTAGTTTTCGGGTCTTGGACATACCTACGGCCTTCAACTTTTTGTTAGGTCGTCCATGGCTTCATGCGGCGGAGCGGTTTCTTCAAGTCTTCACCGAAGGTGAAGTTTGTGATGAAGGGGAAGCTTATTACAGTTCAAGGAGAGGATGAGTTCAAGATTTATCACGAGACGGCTATCCCTTACATTGAACCGGATTGTAAAGAAGAATCCAGTTTTCAAGCATTTGAATTGGTTTCGACCATTCATGTCTCTCAAGGTACTACCCTACCCACTCCAAAGTTATCCAAGTCGGCGATCATGGTAGGCAAGATCATGGTCGGGAGTGGCTTTGTTCCGGGTAATGGTTTAGGCCGACATGGTCAGGGCACTCGCCAACCAATTGAGGCCGGGCGGAATTCATACACTCTTGGGTTGGGCTATCGTGGCGAGAGGTGGACGATCCGGTAGAGGAAAAGGAAGAGGACAAGGACGAATTGATGTCATTAGACCCCACATTAGGACCACATTCCCTGGGCCTGCAAGGATGATGCATGAGGAAGAAGGTGCAATCAATACCTGTGTCCAGTACTCCAAGCCTCCGATTGCTTGACATCGATGTAAGTCTGCCGAATGGATAGTGGTAGACCAGCCGGTTGCGAGACACCACTCGATCCGCTGGAAAAGACGACGCACTCGAAGGAACGGCCGGGTGTTTGAAGAGAATTTCGTGATGGTCATCGACGAAGTTCGAGAGTAGGAGAATTTTACTTATTTGCACACTCCTCTGCGCGGGAGTTTTTATTGCTTTCCGCATTTGCGTTTCCATTCCTAGGATTTCTATCATTCCAATAATGTAATTTGTTTTTCATCCAATAAAATACATGAAAGTTTTCAGGGCATGATGAAGTACACCAAACTAGCCCGGTGATGATATCCAGCCGATAAAAGAAAAGAAAAATCCAAGGAGAATTCTGAGGCCTGGGCTTCATCATGCTTCCTCATGTTAAAATGTTTTAAAAAGGGGTTTTCGCCAAAAAAAATTTCAAAAAATCTAGGCTACCCTGTTTGTCTTTCTGATTCATCTACTTCTTGTTTCAGGAACGATATTGAGACTTGTAAGGACGAGAGAATGGTCCAATTTAATACGGCAGGTGCTAATAATGATGATCCCGAAGAGGACTCCAGTGAAGTGCAATGTAGCGGGAACAACATGAAAAGGCTAAGGCTCCCACGTCCGAGCGGACCGTCACTATTAATTTAAGTGACCTGAAGAAGCCAAAGAAGTGAAAATTGGGGCGAATCTTCCCAAAGATGAGGCCGAGCGCCTAACTCGTTCTTTGAAGGAATATCGGGATATCTTTGCATGGACATATCTTTGATATGCCCGGTTTAGACCCGTCAATTGTGGAGCATTGTCTACCTACTAATTTGGATGTGCCACCTAAGAAGCGAGAGGCTACGAAGAACCAAGCCCGAACTCTCAAAGAAAATAGAGGAGGAAGTGATGAAACTCTTGAAGGTGGGATTCATTGAAGTCTCACGGTACCCCGAATGGGTGGCAAACATTGTACCGGTAATGAAGAAAGACGGTCGGGTTCGAGTATGTGTTGATTATCGGGATCGAACAAGGCCGGTCAAAAGATGATTTTCCATTGCCGCACATAGATGTCCTTGTGGATAGTACCGCTGGTTTTGAACTATTCTCATTTATGGATGGTTTTTCCGGGTACAATCGAGATAAGGATGAAGGAGGAAGACAAGGAGAAGACTGCATTTATCACCCCGTGGGAACCTTTCATTATAAGGTTATGCCATTCGGACTCAAAAATGCGGGGGCAACTTACCAGCGAGCCATGATAGCATTGTTTCATGACATGATGCATCAAGAGATTGAGGTCTATGTTGATGATATGATTGCAAAGACTCGACCTGGAAAAGCCACACTTTGAAACCTTGAAGAAGCTATTTGATCGACTCCGTGAGTTCAAACTTCGACTAAATCCCGCTAAGTGCGTGTTTGGAGCAACATCCGGTAAATTGCTCGGATTCATTGTGAGCAAAGTAAAGGGATTGAGATTGACCCAGCCAAAGCTAAAGCCATTTGTGAGCTGCGACCTCCATCAACGGTGAAAGAAGTCCGGAGCCTTTTAGGGAGGTTGAATTACATTGCTCGATTCATTTCCCAACTTTCTGAAACCGCCAAGCCATTCTTCAAGCTCCTAAAGAAGAATGCACGAGTCAATTGGGATGATGAATGTCGAGAAGCGTTCGACAAGTTGAAGAGTTACTTAATGAATCCACCGATGCTTGTCCCACCATCGCCGGGTCATCCTTTAATTCTCTACCTCACTATTCATAGTGAGTCACTAGGTGCAATGTTAGCTCAAGAAAATCCCGTTGTGAGAAAGAACGAGCCATTTATTACTTAAGCAAGAAGTTCACGGCATCGGAGCTGAAGTATCTGATGTAGAAAAGACTGTGTGGCTTTGGTATGGGTATTGCATAGATTGCGACAATACACACTTTGCATTACCAGACATTCCTCGTGGATCGAGAGCGACCCCATCAAGTACTTGCTTGAGCGTCCAGCTTTGGTGGGTAAGTTGGCCAAATGGCAAATTTTAATATCAGAATTTGATGTACAATTCATGCCACAAAAGTCGGTTAAGGGTCGAGTGATCGCTGACCTATTGGCCGAGAATTCGGGAGTCTCTAATGACAATGACAGTTTCCTTGATGACCGCGTCTTGAGTATAAATGAAGACTCGTGGAAGATGTTCTTTGATGGAGCTGTAAATTTGTCTGGTTCTGGTATTGGGGCAGTTCTGATATCTCCAGATGGACAGCACCATCCAAAGCTGCAAAATTGGTGTTCCCATGCACTAATAATGTGGCTGAGTATGAAGCTTGCATCCTCGGGCTTCAGGCTGCAATTGAGATAGGTGTGGTCAAGTTAAAAGTATTCGGGGATTCCACATTAATCATAATGCAAACCGTAGGTGAATGGAAGACCAAGGAGGCCAAATTACTCCCATACCACAAATATTTAGAAGATCGATAAAAAGTTCGAGGAAGTTTCGTTTGAATACTTGTCAAGGTCTCACAATCAATTTGCAGACGCACTAGCGACCCTGTCTTCTATGCTGCAGGTCACTGATGGGTTAGAGGTCGAGCCCCTGAAAATAGAGGTTTTGCCGAGGCCAGCTTATTGCATGGTGGTAATAGAGGAAGGCTGGATGGAAAACCATGGTACCATGACATCATGACCTATATTCAAAAGCGAGAGTTCCCGAGGAAGGTAGCAATCCAGTGACCGAAAGCATCTCATGAAACTTGCCTCCAAGTTCTTTATTAGTGGTGATACATTATACAAACGGTCTTTCGACACCGTCCTACTTAGATGTGTCAATGCTAAGGAAGCTACTCAGTTGATGGAAGAAATACATGAAGGGGTGTGTGGTCCTCACATGAGTGGCCACATGTTAGCAAGGAAGATTATGAGACTAGGATACTTTTGGCTGACCTTGGGGCGGTGCATTCAACATGTCGAAGTTGTCACCGTTGTCGGATTTATGGAGACAAAATAAATATTCCTCCAAATGAGCTGCATCAAGCTGTCGAGTCATGGCCTTTTCAATGTGGGGCATCGATGTAATTGGCCCAATTAATCCGAAAGCCTCGAATGGCCATCGTTTCATCTTGGTCGCTATTGATTATTTCACAAAGTGGATAGAGGCGGCATCCTATGCGGTTGTTACCGCAAAGAATGTCGTGAAATTTGTGCGACGGGATATTATTGCTCGTTATGGCGTGCCTGAAGCCATCATCACAGATAACGGGACAAACCTAAACAACAAGCTTGTTAATGATTTGTTCAAGGAGTTCAAAATTCGTCATTTGAATTCATCGCCCTATCGCCCTCAGATGAATGGTGCGGTTGAAGCAGCGAATAAGAACATCAAGAAGATTCGGCAAAAACAGTGATAATTATTGTGACTGGCATGAGAGGCTTCCTTACGCTACGATGGCGTATAGGACTTCGGTTCACACTTCTCTTTGGGGCAACTCCTTTTCTCGGTGTACGGCATGGAAGCGGTCTGCCCGGTTGAAGTAGAAATCCCTTCTCTAAGAGTATTGTCTCGAGTCTAAGCTAACGAAGCTGAATGGGCACAACGGAGGTACGACCAACTCAATTTGATTGAAGAAAAACGATTGAAGGCCGCATGTCATGGTCAATGTTATCAACAGCGAGTGGCCAAGTCCTTTAATCGGAAGGTTCGCCCAAGGCATTTCAAGGTCCATGATTTGGTGCTACGCAAGATGCTACCAATCAACTTTGATCCTCGTGGCAAATTCACTCCATTACGAGTGGGCCGTACATCGTGAAGAAAGTACTTCACGGAGGTGCTTTAATTTTGGCGAAATGGATGGGCGGGAATTCATAAATCCTGTAAATTCTGATGCTGTAAAGAAATACTATCCATGAATAAAAGGGCTCGTAAAAACCTTTTCCTCACTCAAAGTTGGTCAAATCTTTAGTGTATAATGTTGCATATTTTATTTTTTGCAGGGGCAAAGAATGGATGTCAACGACAGTGTTTTATTTTTGTAAGGAATCTCTATGAGCTCCTTTACAAAGGAAGGGCAAGACATGGACACATAATAGTTTTGAATTTATGAGCATGCATTCTTTGTCTTTATTAGAATGTTTTCACATGATATTGTGTAATTCGTCAATTCCACTTGAAATTTATCAAAATGGATAATTCAGTGAAAGATGTCAAGTTACTTGAGCATGCTAAATGACGTGTGAAAGGCAAGCCCAATCCCATACACCGTCCCCTGTCTATATATTGTGAGGTGAGTGTGGAAACATTTTGTATTTCAATGTGAAGAATTTTCTTGCGGAAAGTACGACATCTGAAATGACGAGAGGCAGTTCATTTCTCTATCCCAAACACTACGGGTGTTCCATTGCTTAACCATTTTTGAGCCCATACACTTATGGATGTTCTTTTCAAATTACCCCTGTCAAGAACCACCCCACATCGGGGCAACTGGAAAAAATGACATCATGAAGTAAGGAAAATGAATTGAAATTTTCTCGCTCTCACTTGCATCAATCTTCAAGTCGTGCTATTACATTGAATTCATGTGCTAATTTAAGTGCCTTAGGATGACGAAGAGCATTTCTTTCACTATCCTACACACTTATATCCTTTGAATAGCCCACTTGAGCCTGCTATTTCATTTCTTTTAAACCCAGTTGGTGATCATCCCCCACCTTTGGAGCAAGGCAAGAGACAGATGAAGACCCTTGAAGGTTTGAGTGTCATTTAAAGTATACTTGACACACGCATTGTGTGCAAGAATTGAAATCAAAATAGAACCAAGGGGCATGAAAAAGCAGTGTGCCTGGTAAAAGCAAGGCCAATGCCCGTGAAAAAAAGAAAAGAAAAGAGAAATGACTGATGAATTGGAGGCATAAAAAGCAGTGTGCTTGACCAATGTCCATCATCAAAGAAAATGACTTTGAGAAAAAAATGTTGAGAAAAGATCTCAGTTGAATAATCATGGGCATCGGGTGATAAACTTTTGAGCCAATAAAGAAATCTGTCAAGAAGACAATCCATGGCAAAGAAAACTGGTGACAATGTCATGATGATCACCAACTTTGACCCATATACACATCTTTGAGCCTAACGATCATTTCGTTTTTCAACCCATGAACCCAGCCTATGTTACGTCCCTTACAAAGTCTCTTCAGATTAGGGCACTTGAATTAACATAGGAATTCACATGTTTTAAGCATTGCTCGAAGAAGTGCGAGCAAGATTATTTCTTTCTCATTTTGCAGGGTTCTTGACTTGTAAACCCGAAGATGATTACAGAATCATTTTTTCAATTGCTTTGACTCAAAGAGTCTTTTTGTTAAGCCATTGACCAAGCCTGCATTACAGTCATTGACAAAGACCTCTCAGATCGGTAAGGTAAATCGCTTGCAAGAAAATTCGAATTCTTGTCAACAAGATGATGATAAGATTGAGTGATATATTCCCGCATCAATGGTCGGGACAAATAACCCTTCTTAAATGAGAGCGAGTGAAAAAGCATTTTCACACCAAAAGTGTCTCATTTAGCATGTTCAAGAGATTCACATTATAACTGAAAATTGTCCTAGTGATAATTTTTCCGGTAGAAGCTTGATAAAGCCATCATGCATGGACTTTCATTGAATTTTTCCTCAAAGACAAAAAAATTATCTTTGAAACCTTGAGTTTATCTAGTCATCTTTGTACTTGATGAGAATTCCAAGTACCTATTCATAAAATGTTTCCAAATATCTAGTGAGAATTCCAGATATTTGAACCTTTAAACGCTTGATGTGATTCCCAAGTGTTTGGCTTTTCAAACATCGACGTGATTTCCAGATGTTTAGTAAATGTTTTCAAATGTCGACATAAGAATCAGATTTTTGAAATTTCAAGTACTTGATGCAATTTCCAGGTGCTTAGAATCGATGAAAATTCCAGATCCCTAAAGACTTTGAGCCTTTCAATTACTCGAAGGGAGTTCCGGATGATTGACAGGTCTCATCGGAATCATTTCACACCTAAATCCCCAAACAGGTATGACAGGGTTTAAATTTAGGTGTCATAAGTCTTTGAAGGAAACCTCTACGAGCTTCTCTTCAAAGAGGGGCAGCTGTTGACACCTAATATTTAAAAAAAAAAAATTAGTTTTTAAAATTTTCATTTCAAAATTCAAATAAAAAAAAAAATTCAGTTTATTTATTTTTGTTTTTCTAATTAGAAATAGGGGATAATCTTTGATTAGAGGGAAATTTCGAAACAAAATTTTGAATTCGAAAATTAAACGGTCGCCTGATTTTGGAGCCTTTTATTGTTGGATGGTTGAGCGAATATCGCTCGATCTTCAACAATCCCGAGTCTTTCCTCTATAAAAGAAGGCACGCTTCGTAAAAGAGGGGGCCTTCGATTCGTTCAAAAAAGAAGGTCAAAGGTGGAGTGAGAGATGGTACGTGAGGAAGAGTAACAAGCTTTGAAAGCTGAAAAGCCAAATCAGTATTTTTCTATTCTTTTCTTCGACCAGCAGCAGAAGGAAAGGAAAAAGTACTGCAGCAACGATGAAGAACAGGAGGTAACGTGAGAAGGCGGGGGAAAAGACAAAGAAGAATACTGTTCTTCTTCTCCGAAGGTTTGCTTCCATCCAACCGCGCCCCTTCCGCTCGCTTTGCTGCCGCCGCTCGGAGCCACCGCCGCTCCGCCTCCTCCTCCCGCTGCTCGCCCCGAGCGGCACCATCGCCACAACGCCGCCGAAATCCACCGCCCGTAACCGCCCGAGGCTCGCCGGTGTCCGCTTGCGCTCCCCATCCTTGCTTCGCTCCGGATCTTGCAATTCCGGCGCCCCGCTCCTCACACCACCGGTGCCACCGCCGGTCTCCACAGCCATCGTCGCACCTCAACCCCGACGATCGCGCCGCCTTCACCAGCGACGTCACAGCAATCCACCGCTGCACCTCCCATGTGCCACCGCCTGCCGCTGCCGACGCCGCCTGCCGCTGCCGACGCCGCCTGAAGTCGGTGCCACCGCCCGCACCGGACGATCGCTCCACGGCGCCGAGCTCCGTCCCCGACGCTTCGCCTCCCGCACGCCACTCGCCCACCGAGCGACGTCCGCCCGGTTCCCGCCACCACGCCGGCGACGCCTTCGATCCGGTGATCGAGCCGGACGCCACCGAGTTGCTGCTGCAACCTCTGCTTGGAACCCGACGCTAGCAGATCCCGAGCCCGAGTGACCTGCAAATCGTGCGACCCGACGTGCGGCACCGCACCAGCAGCCACGGCCGCTGTGCACATCGTCGGTTCCTGCCACCACGCCGGCGGCACCACAGGTCCGGTGATCCGAAGACCCGGCACCCGCCTCCTCCGCAGTCGTTAGTTCCCCCGTGCCGGTGGCCACCCTGCAACTGAAGCTCGCGCTCAGCCCTCACGGAGTTTCGGCGCGGTCATTCTCTTGCTCGGTTGCCCTCTTGTCCCCGTGGGTTTTACACTTAGGTAGTTTTTACTTTTCATTTACTTTTACTTTTCATGTTTGGAGTTTAGTTTATTATTTGTCAGGTTAATTTTTAGGTTTTATTTCCTTTGATAGTACGTTAGTTTAATTATTTAATTGTTGGGTGTTAATATTTGCAATTTCTATATGCATTATCCGTAGATTTTACTTCAAATTACTATAGTTATTAATTTGATCCGAGAGACCTCGGGTCACTTTTTTAATTATACTAATTTTGAGCTTGTTTTGGTTGTTAAATCACAATAATTATTTAATTTTGTCCGTAAGATTTCGGACCAAATTTGTAATTATTTTGATTCCCTCGTTGTGATTTGTAGAGTTAAAATAATTGTTAACTTAATCCGTGAGACAACGGATTATCTTTTCAATTATTTTAATTCTTATCTTAGCTTATATGTAAAAATAATTGCTTGCTTTAAAAAAATGAAAAATTAAAAAAAGAGAATAATGAAAAGTTAAAAAAATTGCATGAGCATATAGGTCATATAGGTTTATTAAATTAAGACACGTAGGTTTAAATTAACCTTTAGGATTATTTTTAGGAAAAGTTTGCATGTTTTCATAATATAAAAAGATAATAAAAAATTTAAAAAGAATAATGATTTTCTAAAACAAATGGGGTTTAAATCAAATTAATCCCGAAGTTGAATTAGGAAATCATTCCATTTTGAATAGCTTAATTAGTTTTTATTTAGATAAAAAGTTAGCATTGCATCACTATGTTTTTTCTAATAGAAATTATTTAGTCATTAAAAAAAAATCATTTTCTTGATTAATTAATAAATTAGTTCATAATTAATCCCATTTCATATCATCTTTATTTAGTGTAGGTTGCCTACATAAAAAAAAAGAATCATAAAAAAAAATCACAAAAGGAACATGCATATAAAATTGTTATATCATGCATCTCATGTCATGTAGTATATGCACATTTAGGATTGCATAAATCAGATTGCATACATATAGTTTAAATTAGGCCATATGAATTACATTTCACATTTTAATTAAAGTAAAATTCATGCATATTAATTTTAGATTAAGATTGCATAATAATAAAAGTTAGGTGTCATGTCATTTAGAAATCATGTTTAGGGCATGCATTTTAATTAGCATTTTTTAAAAAAAATGTTTTCTTAAAGAGTGGACTTTAATAAAGTTGTGGTTTATAATTTCTTAGTATTTTGACTTATTGAATGTTATTTAGTTGATTGTGCACCCGCATGACCACCATTTGCATGTTAGCATCTTAGGTTAAAATTAATCAAGACTGCCTAAAAAAAAAAAAAAATGTTTTTCTTAAGGTACCGAAAGGGCGTTAGATTAACCTAGCGTAACCATGTCCCCGAATCCATTAAATCTCTGGTTCGTAAAAGGTAAAGTATTCTCCCATACTTTACCTGGGTTTCTAATCAGCCCTAATTGATTAGTGGCGGCTCCAATTTGAAATATAATTGCATGTTTTAGTGGGTCTTTTTCTTAGTATCAAGTCGCGATTGGTAGGGCTTGGGAGAGTCCGCGCCAAGTCTTCGGACTTAGTAATCCATTAACCTAGTTTTAGGTGATTCCTCACCCATCGAAAAAATCGGGTCGCGACATGTAGGCCGAGTTGAGCCTGGCCCGTAATGAGGGGGCTTGACTGGAAACTCTATAAATAGTGCTCAAGTCTCTTCTCTAACCCTAATTCTCACAAGTATCCTCACAAAAGGAGCATTTACCTAGCGCTAAAGGTGAGGGGGCCATCTCATTGAGCCAGTGATACAGAGGGCAATAGAGAAGAAGGACTTGCGCGTGGAACATCAGTTTTCCAATTCCGCTTCAAGAACAATGGATCCCAAAATATGTGCATTAATCTTTCTGCTCAATTATGCATGTTCTTGTTCTGGTTATGCTGATCTAGGGATTGTGTAATTTGCATCCAGCATGTGGCATCAGAGTCTCCATAACCCTAGAACTCGAACGCAAAGGATTTTGCCCTAATTTGAGATTTTTGAGATTTTTAAGTACAGTAAAAATAAAATAAAATTATATATTCAGACCGGGCTTGACGAGATGAGCAAAACCGTGGGCAGTGCGTCGCCGGAGGGGGCCGCACGTGCCCCCACGCACGGCCACGCACCGCCGAGGCGTCGAGCACACACCCCACGCGCCCTCACGCGCTCCCACGTGCGGGGTGCAGCTCGTGCGTGCGACATACGTGGGTGCTGATGTCATGATGACGTCAGCAATCCGGACCTGACCTGACCTGATTGGCAACCGACTCGACCCAGGACCCGATCCGACTATTGACCAGACCCGACCCGGTCAACCGGTCAGACAAGGCGGCTAGACCAGAAGGTCGGACCGCCACCAGTCAAACCAGTTTTGACTGGTCGTTAAGGCTCACACATGAGCTCCATGCGCCGCGCACTCAGGCGACGTGTGCGAGCGCGTGGAGGCTCTAATTCGCGCGTGGCCGACAACATTGGACTCGTATGATTATTCTCTATGTCGTGGTGTATTTATTTTACATTTTTGATGATTTTATGAATGTGAAAATACATACGGAACCCTAAATACATGCTCTTTAGTGTATTTTTGTGTATTTTTTCTTGTATTTTTCTGTGATTTTGGAAATACTGGTGTTGGGTTACTAGTATGTTATCAAATAAACATTATAAGTGTTATTCATTAATAATATACAATAAAATTTATTTTTTATTAATGAATGAAGCAATGTAATTAGCATAATTTGTGATTTTAGTGATTTATTGCTCCTGTCACTAAAGTTAAAATCACATATGTATGGTGTATGTGAGATGTAAAGTTTATATCCCTGGTATGAGAAAGTTTCAAGAATTCAATTGAGTTGTGACCGCCAAAGTGGCACATTTAATTGGGTTTGAGAAATTTCGGTCTCGTATAATGATCGGGGTGTCTCCTGGTCTAATGTGTAGTCATATTCCCAAAGGAGGTAATTATGTATTAGTTCATGGAGGGATATATGATGGTCTGGTGGAGGAGTGACTGATCCTAGTAGTTCATATGCCCAAAGGTGATGAATTCATGAAAATTGGAATATATTCTCATAACCACCATCATGTGGAGAGTGTACAACTACATGTTATGTATTCTGCCCAAAGGTGATTATGTGATTTTGCATGTAACTCTCTGGATGTGTACTTGTATGTCAAGTTACACAATGTTCACATGATGCTAATTATAGATATTGCTTGTCTTTCAGTCACCTTTTCTGTAAATGGTAACTCCGTCACTATTGAGGTTCTTGCTGGTTCGAATTGTAAGAGATAGAGAGAAGATTTTCTATTTGCTGTGGAGATGGCAGATGTTCATATGGCTCTTACTGCCGATTGGCCGACAAATCTTACTACTGAGAGTACAAAAGCTCAGAAAACTTATTTTGCTGCCTGGGAAAAGAGTAATAGAATTTGCTTACTGTCCATGAAGCGTTCCATTAAGGAACACTTGAAAAGTGGTTTGCCTACAGACTGCACTACTATGCAATGATGGAAGCTTTGATGGTTAGAAACCGTGTCTCGCCAATGCTAAAATAGGGACAAACCTGTAGACACTATTTACTATGAAGTATGATGGTTCTGGTGGAGTTAGAGATTATATTTTGAGGATGGTTGATTTGCAGACAAAGCTTCAGGCTCTCAATGTTGTTATTTCCACTGCTTGTATTGTGCATCAAACTCTAAATACTCTTCCTCCTGATTTTGGGATTATCAAGACCAATTATAGTTCCCAAGATGAAACCTGGTCAGTTAATGACCTCATTGCAAGGGTGGTGGCAAAAGAAGAAAAATTGAAGAAAGATAAAGGGCACATTACTCTTTATGCTTCTAGTTCTGGTAGTGACAATGGTAAGAAGTTGAAAAACTATACCTACAATGTGGCACCCCCAAAACAACTAAGGTTGCCACAGATACCTATTGATCTACCTATTGAATACCAGTTACATATCTTTGATTAAAGGGGTTAAAGAAGATCTGTAGTTCATAGGCATTTTTTTTTTTTTTTGAAAAGAATTTAGCACAACTCAAAATAAAGACGAGTCTCACCATGCCTTAACTCTCGTAACGATGATACAATGCACACCAACTACATGTCATAGGAAAACATAAAGCCGAGTCACTTTTATTTACATTTTTATGATGGACATCTCGAGTCGGTACAACCAAAAAGCCAAGGCTTTTCACTAAACTTGGCTACAACTCAAAAGAGAGATCTCGACCCCCTATATCAATCGCGTATAACCCTCCATCTACAAGTGTCGGCTATCTCCAAAAAGTGTTAGCTCTCTCTCCTCACGCGGGCCATCACACCCATCCTGGTGCATCGGGTGGTGGCGGCGGCAACATCCCCAGCATCACTCCGTCACGACGGACGTGGACGGACAAGAACTCCTGGATGACTGGGCCCTCAGCCAGGCCCACGTCATACATCACCAGCACTCGAACCTGTATGAACACCAAACCAGGGATGGTGACGCATACATGCTCCATACATTCGACCTCCATGTTAGATGGAAGGCCGTAAAAGGTACCGTGCGTGACCGGAGGGAGAGGCATCTTTCTAATCTGAAATGTTAGTCCCCAAAGGGGTGAGTACAACCACTCAGCAGGTAAAATATCCATTAAACTACTCAATGCATCAAACAGAACAATCATGACATCATAGTAGAGTACATATAGTTCATACATGTTAAGCATATCTCACCTTTCGGCCATGCACATTACATCAAAACAACCATGTATATAAGTAACCATGTCATGTGCATATACCACCATGCACTTGTACATATAACATCAATACCGCCATGCACACATGTCACCATACCATGTGCACATACCATCATGAATTTATACATATTACATCATATAGCCATGCATACATGTCACCATACCATGTGCACATACCATCATGCACTTATACATATTTCATCATACAGCCATGCATACATGTCACCACACTATGCATAATTCAATTTCAGCTTATATATATATATATATATATATTTTAATTGGATCATCACGTTTTTCTTTCCCGGGACCAGTAATCGCATCCCACATTTTATCGCTCGCACCCAACCTGGCATCGCGAGGAACCTCCGGCACACACCTCCGGGCATCTCGAAACTCCTAAGGACATTCGGCACACACCTCTGGGCATCCGGCACTCACCTCCGGGCATCCCGACACTCCCGAGACATCACCGGCTCACACCTCTGACGGTATCCTCATTTATCATAATTCATATTCACAATTGTGTCTCAATATCAACATGACGCATGATGTGATGGCAACAAGGTCAATTTCAGCTTTTGATTTTATATGTAATGCCATATATCATCACATGTGCAGCATGATCAATTACTTAGAAACAATATAGTTCATGGGGCAAACTCATGGGTTATTACCATTATTTTAGAAACATAATGCATTCTTTTTAATTTGCACTTCTTAAAATTTAGTGATTGGCTCTAATAATTTCTAAGAGTTTAATACATCAAAGACAAGCTCTAGAGTCATTTATTTCATGAAAAACACAACACCACCAGAATTTCATACAAAACAGAATAGTCCACACCTTACAACTTTTGAAATTCGCACAATCCGGCTTGCACAGTTTTAGAAAACATTTTAATTAAATACCCAAATGACCTTCAAAAATTATGAAATTCGAACATGTGATAGTCAAGACATATAGGCAGATATTTCATGCAGAACACTACACCAAAAGATCCCCATATAATTCAATATAGACCATGCATCACAGCACTACTATTCTGACCGTTCAACTTGCACAGTTTTTGAAACATTTTTGGTTAAATAGGTAAATGAACTTCAAAAATTATGAAATTTGAATATGTTGTAGGCAAGACATAAAGAGAGATATTTTATGCAGAACACTTTTCTAAAATAACCTCATACAAAACGATATAGTCTACGCATTGGAACTTACAAAGTCCGAACACATCAGATTGCACAGTTTTAGAAACATTTCTGATTAAATACACAATTGACCTTTAAAAATTATGAAATTTGACTACGTGATAGCCAAGACCATAAGGTAGATACTTCATGAAGACATCGAAGTCAGATTCGTCCTAGGTAATTAAATACAGACGGTTAAAACTCCTGTTCCTAGTACCGAAATTTCCAGATCTAACCATCTCCGAAGGACCACGATTTTACCTACCTATTCTTGTTTTTTTTCTCTAAATTTTTGATATGTTAAACCTAAGGATTTTCTTTACAACTTTTGTTAAGAAACCGAAGTGAAATCTTAGCAAAAAGATTGCCTTACCGTCCATGCATTCATCAAAGGTCGGTGTTAAAATTTCCAGATCTAGTCTTCTTCAAAGACCCACGATTTCACCTATCTACACTTGTTCTTTTCCTCTAAATTTTTTATATGTGATACATCAAGATGTCCTCTACCATTTTTGTTAAGAAGTCGAAGTAGGATTTCCACTAGAAATCACATGCAACTCAAAATCTTACGAAGGGACGGGCTGACTTTTCCAAATACAGCATGCACAACCATCACATTCCTCCCCATCACTTCGAAACCTCCTCACTTCCACCACAACCAACACTCACCAGCCAACATGCACACATTTCAGCTAGCAAAAAGTAGAGAAATGGACTCTACTTGCCTCGGGTTAAAGCACAAAACAACTACCAACGGCAGCAAGGTGGCGGACGGACAGTGGCGAGCTAGGCGGACAGTCGACGGGCTGCCCTCCTCCTTCTTCCTTTCTTCTCTCTCTCTCTCTCTCTCTCTCTCTCTCTCTCTCTCTCTCTCTCTCTCTCTCTCTCTTGCTTAATCCGGTCACCTTTTCCCCCTAATTTCCTTCCCTCCATCATTAGCCATCATTATCTTTGCATGGCTTGACACTTGGCCATCTCTATGGGACAAATGGAGGGAGGCATGCAAACCGGACTCCCACCCCTCCTTCGTGCGACCAACGGCCCTTCATGGGCTCTATGGGCCGGCCATCTTAGGCCCATCTTAGGCCCAACATTATTGGGCCTAAGACCCAAGCTTAAATAATCCAAAATTGACCTTTTAAAAACTAGCTAAATCTCTATTTAATCAAAGTACTAAATTGCAAACTAAATGGCTATAACACTTGCAGTTATAAATCCAAAAGTTTCAATTTATAACACATATGGCCAAAGATAGAACTTTCTTTCCTAAAAAAAATATCCATTAAAAGCTTGGCCATAAATCTCATTGCAAACCATGGATCAAAAAGGCTACAAAATACAATAACGGTGCTTCCATTGCCTATCCATGGCTCATGGCATACTTAGGGATTTTCATGAAATTCTAGGATGCCACACATAAGGGCAATTTTGAAGGTCTTGGTCCTTCCAACTATAATGGAAATTCTAAAGGTGCTGGTCCTTCTAATAGTTTGGGTCCTAAGAAAGCATTTTCCAAGAAGGATGATGTTCCTTGCTACTTTTGCAGGGAGAGAGGACACATAAAGAAACGCTGCAACAAGTATAAGGCTTGGTTGTCTAAGAGAACCAAGAGTGAGCCTAAAGGTAATGATTCTTTGACATTTGTTTATGAATCCAATATATCTGAAGTTCCGACCAATTCGTGGAGGCTAGATAGTGGTGCAACTAATCATGTTGCGTTCACCATACAAGGGTTCATAAACCGAAGGACGCCAAATCAAGATGAATTAAAGCTCACTGTGGGAAACAACATTGGAGTTGACGTTGAGTTCGTGGGAGATGTTATTTTGATTTTAGATTTTGGTTTTAGGATGATATTGAGAAACACCTTTTACGTACCTTCTTTTAGGCGGAATATAGTTTTCGTGTCTTGTTTGGACATGCGTGGATACTCTTTTGAAAAAAAGAGCAATATTATTTTCATGTTTTATGATTCAAATAAGATTGAGTGTTGCGATTTATCCAATGGATTGTATCGATTGAGCTTATCTTCCAACGACATGAACGTTGCTTGTTCAGCTCAAAAAGTTGTTCCCAAAAGGCCTCTACCTAAGGAACAGTCTTACGCATTGTGGCATAAACGTCTTGGTCACATCTCCAAAGAAATAGTAGAAATGCTTATAAAGGCTGATATCTTGCCTACTCTTAAAAGTGATCTAGAGACTTGCGTGGACTGTTGTAGAGGTAAGATGACTAAGATAAAGAAGAAATCCGCCATACGAAGTTCTGACTTGTTGGAGGTTATTCACACTGATATTAGTGGACCGTACACGGCTACCTTGCGCAGAAATTTTTATTTCATCACATTTATTGACGACTTTTCCCGATATTGATACTTATACTTGATTAAAGAAAAGTCCGAGTCTCTTGACAAATTCAAGATTTTTCGGACTGAAGTGGAGAAACAATTGGGAAAAGTTATAAAGGTTGTCAGATCTGATCGTGGTGGTGAGTATTTTGGTAGGCACGGTGATGCTAGAAAACTTAAAGGACCATTTGCTAAATACTTAGAGGATTCTGGGATAATATGTCAATTTACTATGCCCAGAAGTCCTGAACAAAATGGTGTAGTTGAAAGGTGCAATCGTACTCTTATGGACATGATAAAAAGTATGATTAGTAGGACCAATTTACCTGTTTTTCTATGGGGTGAAGCTTTGAAAATAGTTCTTTATATTCTAAATCATGTTCTTACTAAAGCGGTTCCATTGACTCCTTTTGAGTTGTGGATTGGATGTAAACCTAGCTTGAATCATCTTAAAGTTTGGGGATGTCCAGCAGAAGTGAAGTTATATAATCCAACATTGAGTAAGTTGGATTCCAAAACTACTCGGTGTTATTTCGTATCTCTCCCAGATCATTCAAAGGAATATCGGTTTTATAACCCTAATTGAAGTACAAGAATTGTGGAATCTCATACTGCAAAATTTCTGGAATTTGATGTAGTTGAAAATGGTAGTTACTCACAAATTATTGAAGAAGATAATATGGTGGGGATTACTGGATCCCTGTCTCATCCTGTGCAGACAATTATGGAGCCTCCTACGCCACAAACTAAGCCTATTGCGACTCAGGATCCTATTGTTGAGACAGTTCTTGAAGAAGTTCCACAAGCCCTTCAGATTTAGAATGAGGATGAAGTAGCTCCACTTAGAAGATCGACTAGGGAAAGACGTTCAACTATACCACCAAACTATGTAGTCGACCTGGGAGAGCATGATTATGATATTGGCTATATTGTTGATCCGGTGACTTATACGGATGCCATCTCATGTCCTCAATTATATTTATGGCTAGATGCAATGAAAGATAAGATGCAATCTATGAAACACAATGGTGTTTGGGAGCTTGTTGAATTGCCTAAAGGTTGTAAACCTATTGAATGCAAATGGGTATACAAGCTTAAAAGGGATTCCAAAGGGAAGATTGAAAAATTTAAAGTCAAGCTGGTAGCTAAGAGTTCCACTCAAAGAGAATGAATATACTATGAAGCAACATTTTCTCCAATTTATTCTAAAGATACTTTTAAAGTGATCTTGGCATTGGTAGTTCATTTTGATATGGAGTTACACCAAATGAATGTTAAGACTGCTTTTTCTAAACAGAGACCTTAATGAGGTTTATATGGTGCAGCCTGAAGGTTTTGCAGTAGATAACTCAGGTAAGCTTATTGGTAGATTGAAAAAGTCTATTTATGATCTTAAGCAAGCTTCTAGACAATGGTATTTAAAGTTTCATAGTGTTGTCACTTCATTCGGATTTATTGAGAACAAAGTAGATCAGTGCATATACATCAAGGTCAGTGAGAGGAAATATATTTTTCTCATACTTTATGTGGATGATATCTTGCTTGTAATTAGTGACATTGGTTTACTGCATGAGATAAAGCGGATGTTATCGAAATTTTTTTATATGAAAGACCTTGGTGAGGTGTCTTTTGTTCTTGGCATTGAGGTCCATAGGGATCATTCTCGTCATTCATTAGGTTTATCTTAAAGGGCATATATTGATCGCATTTTAGAAATATTCAATATGCAGCATTGCAAACCAGGAAATGCTCCTGTTATTAAGGGTGATAAATTGAGTCTTTCACAATGCCCTAATTCAGATTTTGAGAAAACTCAAATTAAGAATGTACCTTATGCTAGTGTGCTTGGAAGTATGATGTATGCTCATGTTTGCACTAGACCAGATATTGCTTTTGCAACAGGGCTTCTAGGCAGATATCAGTCAAATCCAGGACACGATCACTGGGTTGCTACCAAGAATGTTTTAAGGTACTTAAAGAGAACAAGAGATTATATGTTGATTTATAGACATGTTCCAGACTTGCAACTAGTGGGGTATTCGGATGCAGATTTTGCTGGTTGTCAAGATGATAAGAAGTCAACGACAGGATAGATATTTATGTTGGTAGGAGGTGCAGTATTATGGAAGAGCGAGAAATAGAAATCTATATCTTCTTCTACCAAGCAAGCGGAGTTTGTAGCATGTTTTTCAGCTGCTACTCAAGTTATTTGGCTCCGGAACCTCATTAGGGAGTTAACAGTTTTTAATTTTGTGGATAGGCCCAGACAATTATATTGTGACAATAATTCTGCAGTGTTATTTATTAATAACAACAAAAGTCTCACGGGGTCTAAATACATGGAGGTCAAGTTTTTGACCATAAAGGAATCGGTGCAGAATGATGACGTTGCAATAGATCATAGTTCTACAGATGATATGGTTGCAGATCCACTAACTAAAGGCCTATGCCCGTGTGTATTTGAGCGACATATCATTAGCATGGGCTTAGGAGCATCTTGGGATGTTGTTATTTAGTGGGAGCTGTGTTTTATTTTTCTTGAATAAAGTTTACATCTGTATTTGTTACAATTTAGTAACACTTTGATATATATATATATATATATATGTCAACTTTTGCATTCAATAAAATACTTTTGAATGGATTGTTATTATGTTGAATATATATATTGTTAAAAGTCTCAAGGTATTACTTAAACCTTGAGTGAAGGCTAGGGGTATCCAGTTATTAGCCTTATGCATATGTCTTGTTATACATAAAGAAAAGTTACCGTAAGGACAAGACATATGTGGGTTCATTGGAACCATAAAAACATTCTCTAGTGGCACAAGTTTTTTGTGACGCTTAAGGTAAGAGAATAGTGACTGATAAATGGGATCTCTCTATGAGAGATGTTATCCATTTGACACACTACCATATTGAATCCATATCAATAAAGTTGAAAGCACTCATGATCATGGAAGGCTCTGTGTGTTTACATGTAGTTACCGTCATGATTCGGTGTTTGAGACTTTATGGGATGTGATTGACTATTAAGAATTATCTCTGAACTAATGTGTGCACATACAGTACAATTTCAATTAATATGGTCCAAGTGGAAGAATGTAAGAGTTTTCTTAATGTGGACTACATTAATTGATATTGTAATTTACCGTTTTACGAGGTTTGGTCTAAAGTGAGATAGAAGGTTTCTTAATTAGTCTAATATGGGGCTGGCTAATGTGGGCCGAGTTGAACCTGGCCCATAATGAGGGGGCTTGGCTAGAAACTCTATAAACAATGCTCAAGTCCCTCCTCTAACCCTAACTCTCACAAGTATCCTCACATAATGAGCGTTTACCTAGCGCTAAATGTGAGGGGGCCGTCTCATTGAGCCAATAATACAGAGGGTAATAGAGGACAAGGACTTGTGCATGGAACATCAGTTTTCCGCTTCCGCTTCAAGAACGATGGATCCCAAAACAGGTGCGTTAACTTTTCTGCTTAATTATGCATGTTCTTGTTCTGGGTATGGTAATCTAGGAATTGCATAATTTGCATCCAACAATAAAAAGTCTCTTCCCATGGTAAAAAGCATACTCTAGTCTCAACAAATACGGTAGACAGCTCTTATTTATGGTAGATTGCCGTTATCTAAATTTTTGGCATGAACATTTTTTCTAATTCAATTTTTTTTTTCTAGAGTTACTTTCAAACGTAAATAAAACTCAGTTATGTCCATTAAATAGAGCCAAGTAATAAATGCTGTAAAATATGAAAATAATAATGGTTTTAGTAAAAGTCTCTCTAAAGCCTAAATCATCACTAACACCAATTTTTTTTTATCAGTGAATGGTTATTTTGTAAGTGACATAGTACAATAAAAATCGTAATTTACTTGCAATTAACTCGTCTCTATTATTGAAGAATATGCTAAAGGGGAATATTAACGATGACAGGATTATCAATAACGCAACAAGTTCATTACTATCTAGTTGTGACAGGATAATACTATTAAAAAGTGATCGATCTGTGAAACTACAAAGCAACATTGAATGAACAAACAGATCCTACTTCGGCCAGCCCAAACTATAATTATATTAATTCTGTATTAAGGTGTATGTCATGAGAGCTTTTTTAACAAATAATTTCTCTTGGGCCTGTGTCGTCTTTGATTTCTGGTTCAATGAGAGTGTCCCCCTCCACCATTTAATTGATAGGGTTCTTTAGGAAATTATGCACAGATAAATTTTACAAATATAAATGAAAAATCATAGCTAAAGAAGCTATTTCCCTTGAATGTGTGCATCGTAAACTATGTTACTCGAGATATTGTTTGTTTTGGTTCATCCCATACCAAATTTTATAACTTTGTCTTTTGGCATAAAAGTACACACTTTCCCACGAGGTCACCATCCCAAGTAGCACTTTCACTTGAGCATGCTTAAAATTGAAGTTCCAACCCTAAACATGGTCAAAAGTTCATTTTCAGAGTTACTTATATTTGACGTGGCATTCAGTCCTCCTCCCTACCTCCACTTGCCATCCTAGAAGCTTGCTTAGAACCGCTTGTTATTCAAAGCCTCTCACTTAGTCATCACTTCCAGCCCTTGTCAAACTAGGTTATTAGAAGTTGGCTCGGTGACAAGGTTGTTCTTATGCTTTTAACTCAATAGCTAATGGATTTGAGTGATAAAACCTTATGTTTCGATTTCTCTTTCTTGCTTTTACTCTCTATTTCCTTGTTATTGTGCTCCTAATCCTAACACTATACTAGTTCCCCTCTGTATAGCTAATTGGTTATGGTCATCCTTCTGGGTTGGGTTATCAAAAATAGAAAAAACAAAAGAAGCTAATTGATAGTGTTGTATTTCATTGTCCATGGTCGCATTGTTGTGAAGAAGGAAAAGAAAAGAGTTCTATGCAGAAATATCCAAACTCATACAACTGCACAATAAAAAAACCAGTTATTAATTCTAGTTTGACATGTTTTTAATGTGAGGTGATTCAGTTTAATTTCTGCCGATTGCGAATCACTTTTGATTGTAAGCAATAATGAATTCCAAATTGACATGTAATTAATTTGAGGTAATTCAATTTAAGCATTTTAAGTGTGTTTTTGGTGCTATTGGAGACATGTATGCAATGGTAGTTTGCATCAGATCAAAGTTCACACAATTTTTCTGTTATTACAAGCAGATCAATCTTGGGATTAGTAGTCTTTTTCGCGATGGAGTTCCATGTCAAAGGCTTAACAATGTAGAAGTGATGAAAATATGTGACTTGGAGGAGGGAGAAGTCTTTCATTCATGCGTAGAATGCATAAAGACAGTATTAGGATGGATGGATAATAACAGTGTGAAATCAAGAGAAGAAAATGAAATTCTAGCAGTGGATGAAGATAACCATAGTTTTCTCGATGCTCTTGGAACATGGGGAGAAAGGCAACCCACCAATTCCTCACCGTGTTTGAAATTAGACAATGGGTTTGCCTTTTCTCTATATTATTGTGACCCAACTTTCTCGGTTCGTGGAGACCAATAATGGTCATAAATAAATGAAGTAAATGGAAAGTTAGCAGCGAAGTCAAAAGCACAATAGTGCAAAGTAATACCTACACAAGACAGCTGTGAAACATTGTAGAATAGCTTTAGCTTTTCCCAGGGTGGAAAAAGTCAGGATAGAAATAACCAGGTAAATGCGACACTTCTGGTTTCTTTATGTTGGAATATCTCCTACATTGAATGCAACAAACATTGCCTTTAATTCAATGTGTTCGGAGTCTCTGAATGTTAGCCCTAGTCTGTTAAAGAGTGTGCTGGGTTCTGAGGAAAGACTAGTTGACGTTGAGTCTTGGATGGTAATTGGACCATGGCAATCGTATAGATATTACAGAGAATGTTTTATGGCACTTATATCCGTTGTTGAGGAGACAGATGATTTTAGTGATTTGGCCATTAACTGGCATCAAATTTAATGGAGTGCACCAGAAAAGCATTTATCTTTGCGATCGTGTTGCCATTCTAGGGTTAATTTTATAGAATTTAGTTTTGTGAGTTTTTGCTTGTCAAAGAAGATTATGCCTAGTGTCTTTTCAGTTTAAAGACTATAGTGCTTATTGATTTGTGGCTTATGGTGATTAACCAACATGCAGGGCAAATACTTTCTAGGCCAATTTATCACAATAAAAATTAAGGTTTGTTTTATTCTTTTGATGTTTGACTTACCAACGCTCCCATCTAGTAAATACATGTATGTAATACAAACTTTAAGCACAAAAACGAAGTTCTCTAAATAAATGAACTTGCAGCATTTTACTAGAAAAGTCCATTCTGTTAATACGTTGGAAACCAGAAACTTTTCACTGCATTTTGCAAGCTTGTTAACGAGAAGCGAAGTTGTTCTAAACATTTTTCTCAGCTTCATTGGTTCCCTAAGAAATGAACCCGGATAGGAGAGCTCGCAAAGGCTAATTTACTTATCTTCTTGATAGAGATCACGTCAGTCGGATAAGCAAAAACCCAGATGCATCCACTCATTTATGTTTAATGAGAGCTAAAGAGGTCAAAAACACCGAAACAAAACAAAAGAAAGAAAGTTCATCTGATAATGGAAGGTCCAAATTGTGCAATATTGACTCTTACTGGCCTTCAACACGTTTAGACTATTGCCAATATAAACAAGCATGCTTCCCCTTTGGAGGGAACCGAAAAGTCCATGGTATTCCCACACAACTTCCCAATAGATGTGGTCAATGTGCCAAGGCACACAGAACACAACACATGATTATATTTTTGTCTTTTCCTTTTGAAAACGTGTGTTCAAAATTCCCGCGGATACTCAAGATTCGGAGCAGTAACAAACACCGCGATCCGCGGTCCCACGTACTAATTCTTGGAAACTCAGAAACTCTGAAAGAAATCACAAGGAGACCACTACAGTTAACGAAGAGGTGTCGTTTCTTGCATGTTTACCCCTTTCATACTTCCCCAATTACTCAGAATCTGGAGCTTTAATTTTTTCTTCTTTTTTGGGTTTCTAGTACGTTAAATTTAGAAGGTCGACCAGAGTTTGACTCATGGAGAAGGAGAGTACCTCAAGTACTAATACTCTCAAAACTGTTCATGTTTTGATGGTTAAGCGAGTTTTGAAAATTTTTCCCCTTTTGTAATCTCTTTTATGTAAGTGCTCTTTTATGATGCAAACTAAAAAATACTGAAGAATATAATGTCAAAGAAAAATAAAAGAAGAATATCTTTTAAGATATAATGTAAGGTCCAAAAAAAAAAAATTCAAGTTGGGAGATTACAACAAAAATAAAAGTTTTTCTATTTTGAGAAATTTAAAAAAAATGCTAATCTGACAACTAAGTGTGCGAAGGAGAAGTGACTAGATGTGTGTTTGCCAAGGGGGAGGGTGAATGGGTTTAAATCAGATGCATCAAGGGAGTAAAACTGTAATGATAAAGTTAATGCGGTTGCTGCTTGTGGAAGCTGGATACTTGTGGTGTCTCCCAACGCCAGTTAGTCTGCTAAGGTGCATTGGAGGGCGACCTCTTCAAAGATTTTTTCTGTCAATAGTGCATGGAGTAGCATTAGAACTCATGCAAGAAAGGCTCCAGGGCACAAGCTAATGTGGATTACACCTAACGCACCCAAGCATAGCTTCATATGCTGGCTCGCTATCTTGAATAAGCCCCTAACTTAGAGATAGATTGAACAGATGGTAAATATGAAAGCAATTAGTTATAACAGATTCCCTTTAGGATGCAAAGATAATTAAAAGGTCATGTGTTATCTTATTCCATATAGAAAATTCCATCATTTAAAGAGCGCGAAGATGTATCTTATTTTTAGATTTTACAATTGGTGACTTAGATAAGTTATTCTAAATCAATTACTTAGATATGTAAATTCGGAAGCATGAGCATGCAAGCAACGAGTCTTGAACCGATGCATACATCACAGATAAGGATGAAGAAGCGGAGTGCGAAGACGTTTCGGAGGAGTTGAACGGGGAGGCAAATCATTTTCAAAGACGAGTCAAACGACTTCTCGTATAATCAATTGAAATTCAATTATGAAAGGTGCTTGTTTTTCGTGATGACGTTGGGCAAGAAATCCAAATTTGCGGACGTCATCCATGTGTTCAGCAAGAGACTTAATCAATCACTAGTCGGACCATCAATTCATATATAAAAGGCAACTAGCTCTGCCTTGCGTACGGCAAGTTGGAAAGCGAGCTCCACCTGTTTGCCATTTCCTAAACAAAAATATAAGAAAGAAAACCTTTAGTCCACACCCAATTTCGAAAGAGTACATGGTCAGAAGAGGAAGCAATACTTCTTTATGTTATAAAAAAAAAAGGATACGCGTGAATTGCTATTTAATCGATAAATTAGGATCCTCTAACATTATGAGATAAAGTTACGCCTTAGTATTTATCTTCTTGAGAGGTTAACACTTTACTACTTGTGTTATTGGCTGCTCAAATATATTAAAGTATTCCATATCATTTGCTTACGGTAATGGCTATAGCCGGTAATTGCTTTGCCGACAACTAAAGTAGAGTGTGTAGCATCAACTAAGGCAATCAAGGAATCTATTTGGCTCATAGGTTTGTTCAACGGTTGGGGATTATTGTTGTAGGAGATTGTTATTTACTGCAACAATCAGAGTGCAACACATTTGGTCAAAAATCAATTGTATCATTAGCAAACAGCATACATTGATGTCAAGTATAATATTATACCTGAGATTGTGTCAGAAAGATTTGCCTTCATTGAGAAAGTGCAACACGGTAGTTAATTTGGCAGACATGCCAACGATCGTATCACATTGATCAAGTTCCAATACTATTCGAACTTGGTCAGTGTTTGAACTTTGAAGTGGATGACAAGCCTAGATGGGCTTGGGAGAGACAATGACTGATCAATGATTGATGAGGATGAAGTTGGACTTCTCTATAATGGTAGAGGTTTGTTGATTATGGGTCCAAGTTAATTTTGATTGCTTTGAAAATTAACCCAAAATTGAATCGCAAGGAACATGGGCCACATCACTAAAGCCCACAACTGGACTCTTGCCAATGAGAAATTGGGTAATGGAAAAAGGGAAATTAATTTCTCACAAGACTTCTTTCTTTTTTATTGAAGATGAAGTCCATGTTGGCGTTGGATAAGGGCTCATATTTGTTTTCTTTGGTGCGTATCCACACAATATATATATATATATATATATAAATGTTATTAAGTTCAGTCTCCTTTGCTATATTGAGTACGCTTAATGTGTGTTAAAACTATTAGGACTCCATTATTAGGAAGTGTGAAAACAAGCAGGGTGGAAATGAAGGAGCTGAAGGTGGAGGTAAAGAGTACGGAGGCTAATTGTTTGCTTTGAAATCAAGTACGTGAGGCTTTTCTTTTCGAGAACACCGAGGTTTGTGTTGACTAGAATAGAAGCCGGATTGTTTTGGCAGGACTTGGCCCTGTTCATTGCAGATATACCTTACGACACGAGTCAAACGACTTCTGATGTAATCAATTGAAATTCAATTGGGAAACGTGCATGTTTAGAAATTAATTAGGGAAAATTTTGTTTAGGACGCAAAGATAATTAAGAGGTTATGAATTGTCCTTTCGAATGTTCAAGACTCCATTATTAATGAGTGTGAAAACAAACAGAGTGGATATGAAGGAGCTGAAGGTGGAGGTAAAGAGTATGGAGGCTAATTGTTTGCTTTGAAATCAATACGGAGACTTTTCTTTTCGAGAACACCGAGGTTTGAGTTGACTAGAATGGGAGCTGGATTGTTTTGGCAGGACTTGGCCCGGTTCATTGCAGATATACCTAATGCCATGAGTCAAACGACTTCTGATGTAATCAATTAAAATTCAATTGGGAAACGTGCATGTATTGAGGCTGCGGCCTCATTAAAAGATTATGAAAATCAGGGAGCGTTGAATTGCGTTGTCTTTCATGATGAGGTTGCCACCGGGCAAGTAATTCAAATCCGCTCAAGTAATCCGTGTGCTCAGCAGACACTAAAAATTAAGCCCTAGTTGGACCTTTACTTCATACATTTAAAGGCAACCAAGAGTACGGCTAAGTAGCAAGCGACTCAACTTAGAGAATATATGGTCAAAAGAGGATGCGATTCTTCTTTAATGTGAACTGCTTATATAACCAATGAATTAAGATCCTCTAAAATTAAGAGATACAATCATGTTACATATATATATATATATATATGTATATTTGAGTGGTTAACATTTTTGTACATGTGTTATTGGCTTCCGCCGCGCGCAACACCCCCCCCTCGCATTCCATTTCTGCTTCTCCTCACCTCTCTCACGTCAAACAGCCCCTACACTACAACCCACACCACTCGCAAGTCTCTTTCTGCCCTCAGTTCGAACCACCACCACCTGTCGGCTATGGCAACCCCGTGTGTTGTGTTTATATGCAATATACTTACTAATAAGTTTAAGTACGACTGGTTTTTATATTTACCTTGTATTTGTTTATACATTTTGGCTTGGAGGAGAAATAGAAAGAATGAAACAAATAGGTTTGTCAAACGTTGACCATTGAAGTGAAATGGTGTTCGGAGAATAGTTTTGTTCCGATAGGTCCAATCTTTAGAGCAACTTTGTTTTGTTTGGTTCAATGCATCAAAGAGTTTCTTGTTAAACTATTGAGAGGATGCCGCATTTGAAACTAAATTTGAATTTAACTTGTTGGATTCAGATTTTCCTGGTCATTTGGATGGAGGGAGGTCCTCGACAAGTTTTTTTTTTTTTGGTTGAAAGCACCGCTTGTATTCAAGACAACGGAAATTTACAACCTGAAGATAAAGCATCCGCATAAACTAAATCAAGCATTACAAATGGAGGATATAGTATCCAGTTTTGGATCGAATTTGAGGTTTGGGCCTTCGCAGCCCAATCGGCAACCAGGTTAGCTTCACGCCGACAGTGCTGTAACTTGAGGTTAGAAAATCTAGAAAGCCAAACGACAGCCTCGGTGATCATAGGTCGAAGCTCCCACGGCAGCGATCTCGCACCTTGCACCACTTCAATGAGATTGAGGCAGTTGGATTCAATCTCTAGATTAGCTTCATGGAGTCCTTGCCGGAACAGATGTTGAAGGGAAAAGGTAAGAGCTTGGGCCTCTGCTTTAAAGGTGGATTTTGCTGGAAATTGTCTCGAGAAAAAATCCGTGAGTTTCCCATTGTAATCTCTATAGATATAGGCCATCGAACCTTCGATGCTACCCGGCTTATAGCTTCCATCAATATTACATTTCAGGGTACCCACTTTCGGAGGACGCCACAGTTGTGCAAGGTCGAGAGATTCAAGGGCAAATCTTGGATTAAATGCAGTAAAGGAGATCTGGTATGATTTGGTCTGTGCAAATTGTGACATCCTGATTTTTCTATTTCTGTTTTTAATAAAATGAGACGGGATTTCATCTTCACGCATATAGTTTTTTTTCTTGAGTCGACCACTCATGTGAAAAATAGTCTATCAGGTGAAGCCGTTAAGAAATTCTAATGCATCAGACTTGAGAATTTGACCAAGAAGCGACCTTTCAACCGAGCTAATCTACAAGGGTCATTATGGCATAGTTAAAAATCGATTAGAAACTAGAGATAGGTTTGACTCGATAGAGACATGTGATTGAGCGTGGGTGATTCCACTAGATTGCACTATTCTTGTCGGTCGGCACTGGACCGGCTTTTCTATCGATTGGGTACCTTGTGTCCGTATGTGAAACCATGAGATTACCATGACAACCAAGAGTCGCCAATGTTTCGGAGATGTACATTGTGGCTTGAAATGATCAACCACAGGTCAAATGCATAAAAAACTCTAAAAGTTACCCAATGGGTTAGGACACGCTAATATCGTGCCAGAGTGAAATTAACCGTGAAATTGAAAACGAATTTAGAAATTACAAGTCCTGTTATGTCACAAATCTTATTAGGAACATTGGATTAATTTATGGACTTTAATTGGATTCAATTGGAAGAGAATTGAAAGAAATTGATTGAAATGTGTTGTACAAGATTTTAGAGAATTCATGCCACGGTGGACGAAGAAATTAGACCCATTGAAGATAGTTGTGGGGGATTTGAGTTAGTGGAATGTGATGTCACCTTATATCATGGTGGTTGGGGCCAGGTGAAGAGGATTATAACAAGTGGAGCGTGAGGATTTGCCCTAAAAAAGGTGACCCATCAACATCATCCTCAACCTTGGGATTTTCTTTTTTGAATTTAGAGGAGAGGAGGAGAGGTGCGACCAGCTGCCCCCATCTGTTTGACTGCCCCCTTCGCCGTTCGCTCGGCTACTCGTTGCCGTCACCGGAGACCGTCGCCGTCGCTGCTGTCCGTGTGCGCAGCCCTGCATGCCCGCTTGCCGGCCAGCTCTGCTTCGCCCTTCGTCCGCACGTCCCAGCCGTTGTTCATCCGTCGCAGTTGCTGCTCGTCGCCGCCAGGGTCACCGGAGGACTGCTGGAGCCATCGCCAGCCACCACCCAAGCTGCCTCCGCCCGTTTCCGCTGGTCCCGCGCCCAACCAGTGATCGGAGCACCACCGTTTGGCCTTGGATAGCACCGGAGTTCAGGCTCAAGATTTGGACCTTCAAGGCCAGTTTTGGGTGCCTTCCTGGCCTCCTTTGGTGTCGCCCCGAGGAGATTTGTCGACGGCCTCGCCGTCCTCTTGGCCGGAGACTCATTGGAAAGCGATTCTGGTGAGTTTAGCTTACTAAACCTTGATTAGAGGGTTCATGATGCTTAGGATGTTCCTAGTTTAAGTTAAGTAAGCTTAGGTTGTTAGATTAGTTTAATTAGGTGTGGATTAGATTAAGGGGTGTGATTAGTTTAGGATGTGTTTAATTAAAGTTAATTAGATGGTTATGTTAGTTTAATGATGATTGGACTTAAATATATAATTTTGAATTATATATGTATTTCGAAATTATTATATTATTTAATAATATATTATATTTCGAATTTATTAAAATATTATTATTTAATTAATTTTCGGAATAAATTTAATTATTTAATAAATTCCAAAAATTATTTCAGGACCTTATTTTCTCAGAATTTCGTGCTGATCGTTGCTGTGTATTCATATTTTTAATTTGATGATTGGATATTGCAAATTGAGTGTTGATAGTGAAAAATATGGATTTTATTCAGAAAATCCCAAGTGTCGGGTTTTGATACCAAAATTGGATTTTAATTATTATATTAAATAGTGGGGTTTGAAAAAGTGAGATATTAACTTTCTAGTTCGAAGTAACGTGCCCCCACACATGTGAATAATTTATGGAATATTTTTAATATGAAGAAAAATGGCTGGGATCACTATTTTAAGTGGAAGCATTGAGTGAAATGCAAAGTGTCCCAAGCCAAATATGAATTGTTGTGTGATAATTAAGAGGAGATCATCTTGGGTTGTTGAGCTGGACTTGCCCCTATATGGGATGCCCCTTACAACGGATGCAGGTCGCAGTAGATTCTGGGCCTACGCTCATTCGGGAACGTGTCGACATAGTGACAAAGCCGTGCTCCATGATGGGGAGACAATGCCTGGCTATATGGCAGTAGATAGCCGAACTGCGAGTAGGCTATGTTCATGTGTGGTGATAAACGAAAATTGGAACGTGTGCTAAGTGTGGTTATTGATGATATGAAAGTGATTGCATTCCAATTGTTTAAGTTCTTATGACTACCTGTGATTTAGTGATTTGAGCTGTACTAACCTGCAAGAAGGAAATAAGGCGAGGTAAGTCTTCTATGTGATGTGGCTAGGCCATTCTTTGGCGTATTTTCTTTCTAATAGGGGTTTAGGGGGTTGAACTTGCTAAGATAATGTCTCACCCCGTTGTGGGCCAAAATTTCAGGATCGTAGATGGCAGAACCCCTGGAGCGTTATGGTCTTCCTGTGCATAGTATGAAGCAGAAGTTCAGTTGTCCCGATCTTGATAGTCATTGGATCTATGAGCTTGTTAGGACCACGGTCTGGGTCCAGGAGGCCTTGTTTGTCAAGGTGCCTCATAGATATAGGGCGTGGTTTCGTTTTGGAGCCAATGGTTTCAGGATTGGTCCGCTTAATAGTTTTGATATTCCACCTGCTGTGATGGAGGCCATTCTAGGTGAGGGCATATCTGACCCTCCCGATGGTAGGCTAGAGGACCCATCGTCTCCGGAGGCTGTTCAATCTGAAGTGGGATCGAAGAGCGAGTCCAACTAGTAGTCTTAGGACCGTTCCTTCGTTTTAGTGGACTGATCCCTTTTTGTAAGCTGACCCTTTTTGGCATATATGTAAACTCTGGAATGTTGTTTATCTATGAAAGCATGTTTGTTTATGAATGAATTGATTTCCTGCTTTCCTATCTTGTGAGTTTTTGTCAGGGGTTATTTATTATGTTCCGTATGCACATAATAAATAATTGGGGTCGGCGACACTACCTGGGAATGTCGCATTTGCATGACCATGGCGGGTTATTCACGTGTCTTGGGGTTCGAGGCATGACACAACTGCTGTCTCTACTGCGAGGGAGGGATCTGGTAGCTAATTGCGAAAGATGTTATTATTCCGCATCCGCCGGATCTACCAAAGGATATTGGCAACAAGTTCTAGTCCAGGTGAGTGTTGAGGTGATTTCACCCTTTCTATTAGCTAGGAATCTAAGCAATTGATTGTAATAGTTGAAGTTAGTAGATTGATCTGTGGGTTAGACCAGATAGCATGAGTCCATGGGCATTGTATGAATATGTGTTCTAGTGTTTCTGGAGCATTATGCTTACATAGCTGGCATAATGGATCTGTGATGACATGATGCTAAAATAGATTTGCTCTGGAAGCTAGGGCAATGTGACAAACAGACCATAAGAAAGTTCTGATTTTTTATTTTGTTTTCATGGCCCAGATACTTCTCCATAATAATTTCGGGTTCCGGTGAGATGTTGATGCTCTGTTGCTGTTTGGAATGCCGAGTGACTGCATTACGGTATGGGAGTTACTTCTTACAGTGTGCATACCATCAATCATGGCTGACCAAACCATTTTATCTTCTGAATAAAGAGCTCTTATTGGGATAGTAAGAACTTCTACTGTGATCTGTTCTCCGAAGAACCGTTGGAGCAAAGATTGGTTCCAATTGTGGTGGATTGGATCAATAAGATCCGCCACCATAACTATTTCTTCTCTAGATTTAGGTCCATGGAGAATACCCAATGGTAACCACCGATCTCCACAGATTCTAATGTTGTTACCATTACCAACTGACCAGCGTATATGTGGTAGAATAGCATCTCCGCCCATAAGGATGCTCTGCCATCCCAGGATGGCCGAGTTCCTCTAATAGCCGTTAGGAAATCTGTTGAATGAAAATACAGACCCTTAAAGATTGGGTTGGGTAGTTCAATTCATGAGGTTTCAACTGTCTGGATGCATAGGCTATATGACCTTGCCATGCTGCATCAGAACGCATCCCAGTCCTTTGTGAGACGCATCACTATATACCGTGAATCCATCAGATCCAGATGGTATAGTTAGGATTGGAGCCGTAGTCAATTTCCTTTTAAGTTCCTGAAAGCTCTTTTCACATTCTCCATTCCACTCGAATCTTACGTTCTTTCGAGTCAATTTTGTCAGTGGCCCAGCAAGTCATGAGAATCCTTCAATAAACCTTCTATAATAGCCAGCCAGTCCTAAGAAACTCCGTATTTCGGTTAGCGTTGTCAGTCTCGGCCAGTTTATTACCATCTTAACTTTCGCCGGGTCTACTGAAATCCCTTCTCCTGACACCACGTGTCCCAAAAATATTATCCGATCCAGCCAAAATTCACACTTACTGAATTTGGCGTACAATTTATGGTCTCTAAGGGTCTGCAACACTATCCTTAGGTGTCGCTCATGCTCCACAGGTCCTTTAGAGTATATTAGGATATCATTAATAAAGACAATCACGAATTGATCAAAATAAGGTTTAAATATCCTATTCATTAGATCCATGAATGCAGTCGGGGCATTTGTCAATCCAAATGGCATAACTAGGAACTCATAGTGTCCATAGCGAGTCCTAAATGCAGTCTTAGGAATGTCTTCTTTCTTAATCTTTAGCTGATGGTATCCTGACCTCAAGTCAATATAGAAAAGACCAAACTTCCTTGCAGTTGGTCAAATAAGTCATCAATTCTAGGTAAGGGATATTTATTCTTAATGGTCACTTGATTCAGTTGCCTATAGTCCATACATAAACGCATTGACCCATCCTTCCTTTTCACAAACAAGACTGGTGCACCTTAAGGAGAAGCGCTTGGCCTAATAAATCCTTTATCGAGCAACTCTTGTAGTTGCACCTTCAATTCCTTCAATTCCATTAAGGCCATCCTATACGGGACTTTTGATATCGGTCCTGTTCTAGGCATTAGTTCGATTTTGAACTCAATTTCTCGTTCCGGTGGTAACCCTGGTAGTTCCTTAGGAAACACATCCCGAAATTCCCTAACCACTCGAATTTCATTGAGCTTAGCCTCTTCCTTAGTATAATCCTTTACTACTGCCAGGTATCCTTGACATCCTTCGTCAAGTAATGCACAGGCTTCTATCACTGAAATAAGTGTTATAGTGGGGTTTATCTGACCTTCAAAAATTCAAAACTAGACTGGTCAGGTGAAACAAATTGGATTACTTTTCTATAGCAATCCACCTGAGCCTGATGCTTATGGAGCCAATTCATTCCTATGATAATGTCAAAGTCATGCGTGGCCATCACGATTAAGTCTATTTCCATATCCCATCCCCCTATAGTTATTTTACACCTTTCACACACCAACGTAGAAAATACCACATTCTTTAACGGCGTAGAAACACAAAGAGGCATCACAAGAGAGGTAGTTTCTATTTTACTCAACTGTCTATACCTTTTAGACACAAAAGAATATGTAGCACCCGTATCAAACAATGCTTATGCCTTTTTATCGTTTATAGTGATCGTACTTAAGATGACATTTTTGGAAGCTTCCGCTTCCTCTTGGGTGACCGCATACACCCTTCCTTGTGCTGGTGGCCTCTGTGAGTTCCTTGGTAGATTTGGTCCAGCAGTACGTTGTTGTACCTGTCGCGTTGAACTGACATTTTGCTGCGACCTCTCTTGTGGACAATTTCTTCTAAAGTGTCCTAGCTGCCCATAATCAAAACATTTCGGTGGACTATTACAAAATCCTAGCCTATGTTGTCCACAACACCTCTGGCAATTATTACCCTGGTAAGGTACTCTCCCTAGAACTGGGCCACTCCTCACTTTTCCAAAATTTCCAAAATTACTCCTCTTCTTAGATTCCTAGGGCTGTCCTTGACCATGATAAGGTCTCTTACCCCTTCGAACATCACTAAAGGTCATATGCCTCTTAGATTCTGATTGCTCTCTTACTAACTCTTGCTCCACCAATTGTGCCCTCTCATAAATCTCATTATAATCCCTTATATTCAGAGGCATTAGTTGTTTCCTGATATATGTCCTTAGCCCTTTCAGGAATCTCTTAGCCTTTTCCTCTCGATCCTCAATCAATCTGGGAGCGTACCTAGACAATTCGAAAATTTTTGCTTCATACTGGTCTACCGTCACCTCTCTTTGTTCCAACTGAACAAACTCTGTGATCTTCTTATCCCTGGCACAATTAGAGAAATGCTTTGTATTGAAAGCTCTAACAAACTCATCCTAGTTTATGTCAGTACCTGGTGGAAAGATCGTGTCTCTTGAAGCTCTCCACCAAAAATTTGCATTTCCCTCCAGTTGGTACTCTGCTAAGGTTATCTTTTTAGTATCATTACAGTTCAACAACCGGAAAATCTATTCCATTCCATCAATCCAATGTTCTGCCTCCTCAGGACTTCCTATTCCAGTAAACTTAGGTGGTTTCAACTTCAGGAATTGTTCCAACAGTCCTTGAGTACGGTGTTCTGCCCCGGGTTGTTGCTGTGCCTACCTTTCCATCAAATTTCCTATGTTGGCCAATGCCTGCAGGATATCTTCCATCCGGGGTTCAACCCATGAAGCAAAGGCTTTAGCCCTCGATGGATGAGAACTCCTAGTTCGTATCATGATTTTCCTGCAGTTTTCCATGCATTTGCCTTAGGAACAATTAGTGACTCAATGTCACTGGTCAAATAATAATGAAAATAAAAAGGGTTACTAAAGTCACATAAGTAACATAAAAATGTTACTGGCACACAAAGGTAACTCACAATATTTACCAGAGATCTACAAGTGAATACCCATCACCCGTTGTTCATAGTTAGTCAACTACCCTTGGTTAGTATCCTATGGTGTGCATCATTTTATCCTCATTCCCATCTAAGGCTCCATATCACTCCATATAAACCTTTGCTCTGATACCACCTACTGTGGCACCCCCGAACAGCCCCGATCCACTAGGGTCGCCATAGTTCACTTGCCTTTCTCTTGACCTAATAGTATATTACTCTGATACCATGGAATTATAAAAGGTCTATAAGTCCTGGGGGTTTAAATCTTTTAGATCAGTCCCTTCGCAGTTTATATAGCGGAAGCACATTCAACTATTCCCCTTCTTAGAAATAAAACGATGCACACCTACTAGACATTTTATTAGTCAAAGCCAAACACTTTTATTTACATAAACCTAATGGACATCTTAGTCGATACATCAAAATGCCAAGATTTTTCTAAACTCGGCTATTTTCAAAAGGTACTCGACTCTCTAACAACCATGTACATAGGCCCATCAGTCAGTGTCAGCGGTCTAAAAATGCTTCATCTGCTGACCATCACTCTCGGTCACACCTAGCCCGGTCCATCAGCTGGTGGCGGTGGCAACGGACCCAGCGTATTCCCATCACGGCGGACGAACACAGTCAGAAACTCTTGAATCACTAGGCCGGCGAGAGAACCAATGTCACACATGACCAGTACCCGCACTCGAACAAAGACCAACCCTCGTATCTTAGGATGGTGGTGCTCCAAACACTCACACTGAACGTCAACCGGAATACCATAAAATGTGCCGGGGGTGACTGGTAGCAAAGGCATATCTTCTAGTCTGAAATGTTAGTCCCCAAATGGGGTGAGTACAACCACTTAGCAGTAAAAGATTCATTAAGATATATCATGCAGTACCATCAATATCTAGATTCATGCAAGATAGACAAAAACAAGTAATCAAGGAATAAGTATTCATCAAAATCATAAAATTCTTTAATGCAATAGCAATGCAGTTTCAAGGAATCAAGATGCATCACGTCCAGTCACACAAGTCCTGATCATAGGGCTAAACTATTATGACACGTCTCATTCCATGCCATACAATTTAGTCCCATAACCAGACCATACACACACTTAGTAGAACCATCAATTTTAACATTCAAAATGTTTCATCCCCCAGAGGACCAACGTTTGCGTCCTTTTGGGATTTCGCACCCAATCCTGGCGTCGCGAAAGCCTCCGGCATTCAGCCACTAGGGCCACCGAGCATCCAGAGCGTGCCACGTCACACCTCTAGGCATCTCGCACTCCACCTAGCATCACGAGGAATCTCCGGGGCTCGCCATGAAAATGGTTACCCTTACCCTCCGGATTTACGTACCAACAAGCATACAATCGGGCATCCCGATGCTCCCGAGGAAAACCTCTGGGGCACTACGGACCCCAGGCATCCAAAGGACATCGACTCACTCGAGCCTTTGGACCTCCCGACTCCCAGGGCATCGTTGACGCGAGGGTCCAATGGCAACATTAACATCTTAATTTCCAAAAACATGTTCAAAGCTATGACATTGGAAATCACATGAGTTTCATTGAAATCTTCGGTGTTGAATGATATGCCGAATGCCAAAAACCATCATGTCCAATAACAACTCAAGATGCATTCACCTTTTTGAACAAGTTGAGCAAATTCGGAATAAAACAGCTCAAAATAAAAATGCACAGTTTTAATAACAATTTCGAAATAACCCTTAAATGAACTCAGAAAATTCCAAAATTTTGGTATGTTATAGATGAGATCTAAAGGAAGAAATTTTGTGAATGACACTAAGCCAGATTCGTTGTACATAAAGAATAATAAATCACACAACTTAGTTTTAGATTTCTTTTATCACAGAATGAAATTTGGCAGAAAGCATTGCATATTACAAGAAGTTTATGCCACTATATTGATTCCAAAAAAATCTGACCGAAAACCTATGTTCTAGATTAAACTATTCTTCATAAATTTCATGAAGGAATCGAGACCAAAATCGCACCGGAGTTGTCCCTAAAAATCTCCAAAATTGCCGAATTGCATTGGTCTAATTTGAATACCACAAACCCAGTAGGATCCTGCGCCTATATCGTGGCTATTTCATTTCAAAATTTCACCATGAGTAGACCTTTCAATCCCTACTTCAACCAAAAACCGAAACAACATAGAAACAATTATGCTCTTCCTCAATCTCATAGTTCTAATTCATCTCAATGATCCAAAAACCCAACATTCAGCTTTCATTTCAACATTTCCTCAAGTCTACTTGTACTACACCAGATAATCACAGCATGCATAACATAAATTAATGAACTTCTACTTGCCTCACTCCTAAGCTCGATCGGCAAGAAAAACAGGAAGCTCGAGACCTCATGCGTGACTCAATGGCAGGGAAGGCGGGCGGTGTCGATGGCGGTAGCACACACGAGCACAGACGCACGAGCACGGGCAGAGTTGCGACCTTCTCCCCCTTCCTTTCTCTGTTCACTCCCTCGCTCAAACTCTCTCTCAATCACTCTCTCTCTCTCGCTCGAATTTCTGCTTGGTTCTTCTCTCTCTACCCGTCAATTCCGAACCCTTTTCTTCCTTTGATTTGTTGACTATTTCAGTCAATGCAGGTGAGTTGCGGTGGCGTCCAAGACCGAAGACAGCTGGGTGAACGTGGCAAGAAGTAGGTCCTTCGATGGCCAGCTCTCTCCCCCCCCCCCCTTGCATGCACTGACGTGCCCATTGATGAGGGCCTCTTGGTTAACTATTTTTCAATTGTTGACCAGTGGACTCAACTCCTCACTTGATTGGCACATATGCTGCATGATGACCAATCTCCTCTATTGATTTATGACAAGAATTCTGTGGCCGCTTGTGCGTGAAATGCCATGCACGCTCATGCGTGGACTGGATGAAAATTTCATTAAAACTCTCGTAGCTCTTCATTCCGACGTGACCGTGGGCTGTGATTTGGCGCTAGGTGATGTATTTGCTGGCCATCAACATAGGTATCGTAGCAACAAATTTTCGAGACCGAAAGTATAGTGGTCTAAAGGATCGAACGGCTAGAGTTAGTATGGAAGACATCTCATCGACACATTACTCGGAATAAGCCTCGGTCTCGCTCGAACGTAGGAAAGATCTCCGACAAGACTATTATTTACTCGACAATCAGACCATTACTAAACGTAACGCATCGGTCCAACGATGAAAATAAAACGGTGTCCGTAAATGATACCGATGACATCATCCGACGATACTACCGTTGACTAGTCACGGACCGTCGTATACCCAAGGATCGCCAAAATTTCCAAATGCCACAGTTAGTCATCGAGTCGACGTAATACATCATTATTTCTCGCTTTTTATCATACCCGATAAATTAGCCGTGTGTGGGTACACGGTTGGCCTTAGCCAAAATACCATAATTTCACTTTCACAATTCCCACCATTTCATATAGTCCACCACAATATTTTTGGCACTGTAAACCGACGGTCGGTTATTTTCCAACAAATTACCAAATTAAATGAATTTAAGAATAAATTCCAAAAAATACAAATTATGCACAATCAGCACAAATTAAGGCTCAATTAAATAAACAGATCACACCGCTGCAATCAGCGTAATTTTCTGGTCACCAACCATCTCGGTTTAATTTCCAGAAAATAATTAATTAATGGAATAATTATGGAAAATATTAAATAAATGCAATAAATCAAACTTAGACAAACTCAAAAAAATTCCGAAGTTCGTTCACTAAATACTAGAACCTATTTACTTGCTAATTGCACTAACCATTTCCCTAACATGCATCGATAATGCACTAAATTAATTCACCTACTCTAATCTATCCACCTAAGTACACTTAATTAAATCTAATCAACCCCTAAGCACCGTTAACCTACTAAGCGAGGATTAGTGAGTTAAAATCACTTGTTTATTGAACCGCTCGGTTCAAATCGACGGGGACGCAACGGGGCTCGATTCTCTCCAAAGCGGCGTCACCAATGGGGCATGGCTTGGGCTCGAAAATTGGCCCGCAAAGCTCATAGGGCTGCTAGTTTTTCCCTGGCTGAAGGCGACTTTGAGTGGCTGATTTCACAAGGAGAGGAGGGATGGACTTGCAGTTTCAACGAGCTGTTGAACAAAGGCACGAGCCGGACCAAAATCGAGCGAGCCATGAGCATTGTTCTGGCGCACAAAGAGGAAGAAATGAAGTCACCGAAGGGGGGTGAGGGAATTGCAGAAAGCTGGAGGAAAGAGAGAGGTTGAGGGGGGTGTGCATCGGCCAAAGGAAAAGAAAAGAGAGGATAAGGAGAGAGAGGCCATTGGCAACGTGGGGGAGGGGATAAGGTAGAAACAAAAGTCAAAGAAAGGGGGGAAATGAGACACGGCAATGAGAGAGAGGGAGATATCAGTGGGGGAAAGGATCTGCAAGAGAGAGAGAGAGAGAGAGAGAGAGAACGTGTGAGTGAGTGGGGGAAAATGAGAAATAGAAAAATAAAAGGAAAATTCAAAAGAAAATCCTATAATCCAAATTTCTTGGTCCCACTTGCTCTTATTTAGTACAATTTAGTCCCCAAAAATGCCCATACTAAAGTACTTGATCCTCACTTGCTTTGTTGCACCAAAATTACCCTAAACAACAAGTCTCGGGCAATGAAAACGGCCATTTCCTTTAATTCCGAATTTTATTTCTTATTTCTTAGAATTCGATTTTTTGAACAAACTTCTTCGATTGAGGTCCAATTTAATGAGGAAAAAGCCCACGAAATTTCTTGTCACCAATTCAATTACACCATATGCCAAAAGTCCCTTCAAATTAGTCAATATGAATTTCCATTCGTTTTACGAATCGTCCGAATCGATTTTCCATAAAAATCGCAAACTCTCTTAAAATTCCTCGAAAGATGAGCCGACGTACCTAAAATGACTCGTGACATGACAACACTTTCAATTTCCGAAATCGAATTCAAATTCGCGGTTAATTTCAATCTGACGCAATTTTAACATGACCTAGGCGACCCATTAGCTTTTAGGAATTTTTAGTGCAAATGACCCGTGATCATTTTTCTTTGAGCCACAATGAACCTCTTTGACACATTGGCGACTCTCAGTGATCATGAAAATCTCGACGTTTCAAATACGAAAACAAGGTACCAAAACGACAGAAAAATCAGTTTAGTGCCGATCGATGAGAATTTTACAATTTAGTGGAATCATCCACGTTTAATCTCATATCTCAGTCGAACTAACCTATCTCTGATTTCCAATCAATCATATTGTGCCGTAATGATCTTAGTAGATGAACACGGTCAAGTAGTCGGTTCCTAGTCGAATTCTCAAGTCTATTGCATTAAAATCTCTTAATGGATTCCCTAGATCGTCTAGTTATCTCATGAGTGGCCATCTCAGAGAAAAACACTATAGTCGCGTCGATGAAAAGCCCAACTTTTCTGATCGAAATCAAAACCTGGAAATCAGGATGTCACATGACTAGTATAGAAGATAGAAATCACTTATTCTTTAAGTGCACCTGGACAAGTAGTGTATGGCGTAGTATTTTGGCACAAAATGGAATTTGGCGTTATGTAGGAGGTTGGAACTTAGAACTTCAATGGATGATTAGGGCCTCCAAGAGCAAAAACTTGGAGGCAAGACTCCTCAAGCTATATTTTTTAGCGATAATTTATTGCATTTAGATGGAACGCAATCGCAGATTGTTTTGAAATACGTAGGTTGAGCCTCATCTTTTGTTGGCCAAGATTCAAAAGGTTGTAAGAGATAGGGCATGTCACACCCCAAACCCTGGGCACGCAACAACCCCTTCCTTGGTCGATAGAAATTTGCGATGTTCCCAGGATGCATTGCCAACCCATCCATTTTATTGCACATGCGGAAACGGATTAACTAATCCCCTGACAACAACAAACGTGGGATAGAAAAGCAGGACAACCAATTACAAACCGAACATGCTTTTACAAACCATCTGGTTTACACATAGAGGCCAACCTTAAGGTCTATGTACAGGGGGTCCATTTTAAAAAGAACATCTAAGCCATCCCTGCTCCTAACCCTTCCTTCTCAAGCTCCTGGTTCTTCATTCTAGGGACTTGAAAATGGTTATACAATAACCAGTCAGATATAAATCTCAGTGAGTTCTTCCCCTAAGCCCCCGGTTAGGACACCGACTCAACTTGGGGTATCTCTTCAAAGCCACCCACCAAACAAGTCACAACTAATAACAAACAATCAACAAATCGATTCGCATGCAACCTTACCCGGTATGCCATACCCTGCATGTTAAATCTCAGGACAATACACGCAATGCACATGGCCATTAGATGATGCAATTCATCAATCCCATACGAGTCGCGTCACAAGCGATCTCACTTGGCCATTGCCACACCCTGCACGTTATCGATTCATGCATGCGTGCCATAAACGATATGATCCAATTGATTATGGCCACACAGGCACAATCTATCCGACACACAGCAATACGACCACATAGGCACTACCTACCATATGCCCCAATTGATTACCGCTACACAGGTACGATCTAATTACCGCGACACAGACACTATCTGATTACCGCCACATAGGCACAATATTACGCCACACATGCACGATCCTACGCCACACAGGCACGATCTACCCGACAAACAGTGGGGACGGATTCGACTTAATGATCACGAAAGCACACCACCACAACTCCCTTTTTATCTTTAGGCACTTAGCCAATGCATACACGCTTGCATATAAACTTTCAAATCATTTTCTCCTAAAGGCGGTCCATTTCGGTGTCCCTCGGACAAACCGTTTTCCCCTTTTTTTGTGAAAATCACTCGATTCATGTGGATGCCCATGCATATACACATCCATTCACTTCAAAAAAAAATCAACACACATGAATTTAGACAACTTTTCATTCTCTGGTGAACAGTGCTCGTGAACAATGTTTCGTAAACAGTAACTCGTGAATAGTGTCGCGTGAACAGTACATTCCCAGAATTTAATAACTAATAAATTAAATCCAAAAGTCATTAAAAACACTAATTAAAGAAAGCAAAGCATCAAGAACAATCACGAACTACTACCAGTCCTAACTGGCAAAAACGGTCCACTCGTGCATCTCTGAGTTTAAATCTAGAAATCTAATCAACTGAGTTTGGACAATTCTCAAATTTGAATATGTTGTAAAAGACACATAAACAAACATTTTTCATGAAGACACCTCAACCCAGATCCTTCTAGATTAAGCCTAGTAAATCGCTCAATCCAATACAAAAACTAGGTCTGTTTCTAGAAAGTCCGTTTTCCAAAATCAACTTTGTTCGAGGTCCAAAACTTGTCCATTTGATATGAAATTTGACTATGTTAAACTACAAGAGGTGAAAAAAAAAATTTTGCGAAGAAACCATTTGACATTCGAACCCTAAAAGTTGATAAAAATCCCTAGAATCCCAAAAGGTAATAAATTCCACCATAGTCTGAGATTCTATTTGCAAATGACAGATCAAGATGTCGTAGATCAAGATGTCTAAAACATTTCTCAAGAAGGAATCGACTTCAAATTCGCAATCCATTTCGATCTACAAAAATGGTAAATAGCAAGGGTCTAGAAATTAGAACTGCAGAAAGTCCACTAATTTGGACTAATCCATCCTAAAATGTGCTAATCTCACTAATTAGATTAACACTAATCCATTCTAAGGCTAATCTAACCATTCTAGGTTATCACTAATCCATACTTAAGTTAATCTAATCAACCCTTAAGCATAAATGACATCATAATCAAAGGATTAAAAGCTAAACTCACCTGTTAAACGGGCCGAAGACACGGACGTGATGGTGACGACGGAGGCTACACATAGGAACCTCTACCATGACGATCCAAGGTGGTCCCGGGGCTAGAACAACAACAACAAACTTAGAGTCCCACTGAAACACTGAAAACTAGACTGCTGAAAGAGAAACAGAGCTAAACAGGCTTGATCGAAGCTCCGGCGAGGGGTTGGCCGGTGATCGGCAGCTCCTGGAGGTCGAGGGGGACCTGCTGGTGGCTGGGCTGGGCAAAAGCTTGGTTGAAATGAGAGAAAACGGGCTGAAAACGTGAAACAGTATAGGCAGGTGGGCAGACCGACGAACTGGCGAGCGGCGACTTCCAGCAGGTAGGCAAGTCGGCCGGCGGCTCCATTCAGCGAGCAGTGGGGTCCTTCCATACGAAATGGATGTCCTGAGCATAGTGGTGGGGGCATGAAGGTTGATTCTTACGAGGACAATTTTTAACTTGGTTTTTCACACGAAGGTCAGCTGGAGCAGAAATAGGCAGAGAAAGAAAATGGGGGAGAAAAGGGCTACGATTTCTAGGGGTTGAAGAGGGGGAGAGAGAGAGTGAAGTGAGGGCTGGTTTCTCTGCAATTTTTGGAGCTTCAAATGTCCTAACAATGGATAAAGGAGGAGCAAGGAGGAAGAAGGAGGCCGCTGAAGATGAGGAGGGGCCACAAAATATCCAAAGCACTTGAGTTCTATGCCCCACCATGCATGGCTATCTTCCTCAGCCAATTTGCAACAACCAAGCTTCCCAAACAAGCTTCCCAAAGGGTCCAAAAGATTTTCTCCCCTTTAGCCTACGAATTTGGATAGTTGGCCATCCAATTTCATTCAATTCCCCTTCCTATTTCACTTCAATCCTTCTCCATTTGAGCTCAAATTGACCCCCATAAATTCATCTAAGATGCCATCGTCCCTCTTAGGATTTTTCCTCGTCGATTTGTCCAACTTGAATCACAAAAATGCGGTAAAAAGCAGTCTTTTGATTTTTTGCCAAAAATCTCGGTTTATAGAAAAATCTTCGGAGGATGAGTCAACGTTCCTAAAATGAATCGTGACATGACAGAACTTTCAATTTATGAAATCAGGTTTAAATTCGAGGTTAATTTCAATCTAGCGCGATTTTAGCATGACCTAGCCTACCGAGTAGCTTTTAGGAAATTGTAGTGCGATTGACCCGTGATCAATTATTTTCAAGCCACATTATGCATCTTCGACTCATTGGCGACTTTCGGTTGTCGTGAAAATCTCGATGTTTCATATGCGGACACAGGGTACAGAAATGACATAAAAATCGGTCTAGTGCTATTCGATGAGAATTTTGCAATTAGGTAGAATCACCAATACTCTAATCACATACCTCAGTCAAACTAGCTTATCTCTGATTTGTGATCAATTTTGACAGTGCCGTATTGACCATTGCAGATTAGCACGATTGAGCAGTCGATTTCTGGTCGAATTCTCAAGTCTATTGCGTTTAGATTCCTTAGCGGACTTCACTTGATAGATTAGTTATCTCGTGAGTGATCAGCTCAAAGAAAAGAACTATAAGCATGTCAATGAAAAGCCCAGCTTATTCAATTGAAAACAAAACCTGAAATCAGGATGTCACAGGGCATCACTCTACCAAAAGTGTAGGCCTTCCTAGGCAAATGTTTTATTGGCTATTATATGGAGGCTTCCTTCCTCAATCTCCTCGCATATAGTTTCTATGAAATGCTAGGGGATTCACTGTTGACGCCTAAATTTCATTTTCTTAAATTAGGTTCTTTTTTTTTATTATCAATTATCTTCTTTTTCCTTTTTCGGATAATAAAAATAAAAAAAAAAAAAACAAGAAAACAAAGCAAAACAAAAATAAGAAAAGCAAAAGCCCAGCCCAACTCTCCCCTTTCTCCTCCCCCCGGCCCGGCCCCTTTCTCTCTTCTTCTTCCTCGTTTCATCTCCTTCGCCGCTGCAACTCACGCGCGCGGGAGGCCGGCGCGAAGGACGGCCTACGGCCGAGGAGGGTAGGCCGACGTCGACCGGAGAGGATAAGGTCTCAGACGCCATTAATGCGAGCAGGCTTCGTTGGAAAGCTCGATGGGACACCGGTTCAGCCAAGGGGAACCGGTGGGCAAGCTAGAAGCCGGCGGCCGAGGATCTCCGTCGACTGGATTTCCTTCGCCTATAAATAGGCTGTCGCAAGCACCGTCGAAAGGGGGCGAGCTCGGAGATCTTTCACTAAGAGACATCGGGAAAGATCGAAGGGCGAGCGCAAGGGAGAACTCGAGTTGCGAGCTCAGCTCACCCTCCACCGAGAGACTTCGGGGAAGGCCGGTGGTGAGCGACTTCGAGAAGGTCAGATCTGGCCGGTGGAGGCTCGGATCTGGCCAGAGGGAGAGAAAATCGAGGCCGTGGAAGGTCCGCCGAAATCTGCGCCTCGATCCGGGGTTTCTTCGCTGGACGTTGTGTCAACGCCGTCCCCTCGATCAAGACCCGACGTCGTTGCCTCGGAAGATCGTTGCCGTTCCCCCCCGAAGCCGTTGCCGTGACCGATCCACCGTCTTGACGCCGTCGCCACGAACAGGTAGTGCTACCGTCGCCGCCGCCATAGCCTCCCCCTCCCCCCGTCACCACTGTCGCCGCCGATTGCCGCCGCGTCGATTGCCCCCCCTCTCCTCGGCGCCGCGAATCGGGAACCCTAGGGTTCCGATTCTTTCGGAGTCGCGACCCGAGTCGTTGGGTCGGACCCGGTCGGGGAACCGGGTAGGGTTTCACCGGTTCCCCCCCAAACGGCACCGTTTTTAAAAAATAAAAAATAAAAAATAGTAATAAATATAAAAAGGCAAAAAAATCCGAGTCGGGCCCGCGTTGCGTTCGGCTTTTATTTTACTTTATTCTAAATAATATTTAAAATAAATAAATAATTTATTTTCCAAAATCAAAATCAAAATCAAAAAATATAATTTCAAAGAATATTAAAAAATATTTTAATTTCCAAAAAAAAAAAAAAAAATATTAAAAAAATATAAAAAATATTTTATTTTCGAGAAAAATCAAGAAAATCAAAAAATACTTTATTTTCCGAAAAAAATATTAAAAAAATATTTTATTTTCCGAAAAAAAAAAAATAAAAAATATTTCATATTTTCAAAAAAAAAAAATGCCAAAAATCCAAAAAAAGCCAAAAATTCAGAAAAAGCCAAAAAGACTTATATTTTCTAAAAATCCGAAAAAAAAATCCAAAAGTCCTTTTTATGTCCAAAAATAGAAAAGGACCCCAAAAATGTTTTTTTCCCAAAAATGCGTGGAAAATCCCTAAAACATCCAAAAAGCCTCAGGGTTTAAACAAGGTTAGGTACCGAAAGGGCATTAGTGATTAACTAGTGTAATCAAGTCCCCGATCCTAATTTCTCGGGTTGCGCAGGAGCGAGTATTTCTCCCAATACTTCGCATGGGTTTCTAATCAACCCACCTCAAATTGATTAGTGGCGACTCCGTCTTAAAAATTAACTTACAGGTTAAAAACTTTGACCATTAAAGTCGTGAATTGGTTGACTTGGGAGAGTCCAGGCATAACTAATTTTAGCCAAGCCATTAGCCTCCGCTAGGCGGCCCGTCCCGATCGGGCGCCAAAAAAAAAAGAGGTCGCGACGGCTTGGCGACTCACTGGGAATTTGAGGACTTAGGCCTTTTTTGCCTTGTTTAAATTCTTTACTGACTTAGTTTTCTTTTTTTTTATTATGCAGGTCAGTAGCTTAGAAATTTATTTTAACTTTACTTAAAATAGATTGTCTTGTGATTATGAATTGTGGTGCATGCTTTACTGTTTTAGCACTACACATGGCACACACAACCCGGCCGCCGGACCTGGGCTGCCATAGGATATTTAGGATGGTGTCAAGAAAGATACGACCTCGAACGTGAGACTGCGATGTAGAGGTTGCCTTTCTTTTCCCCGAATTTCTCTAGCCGAGGTTAGAAGGGTATTCTGCTAACGCGAGACTGCGATGGGCGGATACCCTTGTAATTTCAACAAGCCTTCTCAGTTAGAAATCGAGCCGCACATCTCATGTGCATGTCTTTGTGCTTGCCATTTTCTTTAAAAGCAAAGTAATTTATTTACTTTTACTTAGTCTTTTTATTGGCTCATGGCATAGGGTCAGGTCATGTAACTCCATTTCTCATATGTGATGGGAAGAATCGATATCCAGTTCATTCCGGCTCCCAAGAAAGAGCTCCTCAGATGGTGGAATCAGTTAGATCAGCTCGGCCAGGAGTATGTCAAATCAATCATCGGTCATCTCCTTCCATTGCTCCAAATCAATATCCACTCTAGAGTCATGCAAGCACTACCACATTTCTGGTGCCCTGAAGCATCCACCTTCATGTTCGGCAAATTTGAACTGACTCCGACCTTGGAGGAATACAGTCTCGCCATAGGAATGCCCCTGGAGAAGGAGCTCACCAAGCCACTAACCCGCATTGACCCTGTGGTTAGTTTATCACGGTTTTTAAAAAATCATTCGGTAAAAGAAATAGTTAAAGCCAACAACAATGCATTTCCGCTATCATCTTTAACTGAATGTTTTGAAAAACAATCAATGAACCAAAAAAGCAAGATCTTCCTCTTAGCGTTCTTTGGATTTATTATCTTCCCCTATAGGAAGAATGCCATAAATCCTTTAATGGCGAGGGTGATAAGTCAAGTCGCTTTTGGAACAGGATATGTGAACATGGTTTTAGCTGAAACATTTTTATCCCTTAATCGTTTTAAGGAAAACAAAGAAAAATCATGAGGGCCGCCCGGAAATTTTACAAATGTGGTTCTTTTCTCATATCAAAGGATTTGGGCACCTCATGCAAATATTCGAAATCAACAAATTCAAGCATCCACTTCAAAAATTTCAAAGCTTGGAAGAATACTCTCCCAGCGAAGAATATTCTCGATAGATTGACTTATTAAAAAACCCTGTCCCCGAGACATTCCTATGGCGAGCTAAATGGTTCATTACGGGAGAGGCACATTTTGCGCTTGATTATTACGACCCCATCCCACTACTTGGGCCTCTCCGGAGCTACCTCATATTATCCACATAGGGTGGCTCGTCAGTACAGGGTCCTCCAGGAAATCCCGCCGCTACTCAAGCCGGGATTGTTTCGAATCCTTTTCACCCACACCAGTTATAACTACTCAGAGGAGATCCGTATAATCCAGGATGCATGGAGTAGATGTCACACAGAAAAGATCGTCGTACCTAGAAGACTGAAGGGGCAAGAAAAAGCTCATCACGCATCCACGTTCTACATCCTCAACCACATAATTCCCGAAGAATTGCAACCAGTAATCCCCGATGTAGCTGATAAACTTACTCTCCGAAGACGAATTGAATCGCTTGAAAAAAGTTTGAAGACAAGCATGAAACACATATCAAAGCCGGCACAAAAGAGCAAGCGGATTCACAAGGCGGAGCTTCCCATCACATATGAAATTTGGCGGTTCGGTTTTTGATGTGAATATGTCTAAATGTGAATAGTTAGGATCATTCTATCTTTTATGCCTTGTTTAAAGAGCCCTTTCGGCATTGTATATATTCCCTTGTTAATAAATAAAAATGACTCAACCCTCGCCATGGGCCAATGTTCCATTTGTTTCCCTCACTTATGTTCTTTCCATTTTGCGCAAACACGGGTAATTACGACGTAAACCGCATTCGAAAGCTAGAATGGCTGAAGAAAACGTACCAAGCCGTGTCGAGATCATGGAAAATGAAATGAAGCAGGTTTTCAATGTGCTCCAGCAACTCTCAAAGCAGATAGATTCCATTCAGGGTAAACTAGCTCTTGCCCCAGCCTCAATTGAAGTAATGTTACCACAATCATCCATTCGAGGTGATCAAGGAAGAGATACTGACGATAACATGCCTGAATTGGAGGATGATCCACACCAAACCGTGATTGAGAAAACTAAGACAGGTGGCTTGTCTAAAATCGAGCATGACAAACGCCTCGAAAAGCTTGAGGAAAGACTGAAGCAATTGCAAGGCCTCCAGGATCCTACTTTGACAGATCTCTCCAAAGTCAAAATGCCAGAAAAATTCAAAATACCCGAGTTTAAAAAGTACGATGGCACGACTTGCCCGAGAGCTCACTTGCAAATGTACTTGGTTCGAATGACCCAATACGTTAATAATGCGCCATTGATGATTCAGTTGTTCCAGTCAAGTCTAATAGGCCCTGCCTTGAGATGGTATATCACGAAAAATATAAACCTCCTCGAAGCATGGAGTGAAGTAAGTGAGGCATTTCTCAAGCAGTACAAGTTTATAATGGACATTACCCCTTCTCGTGAGGATCTAGAGCGCATGGAAAAGAAGAAGCATGAATCTTTCAAAGAATATGCCATTAGATGGAGGAATCTAGCCGCCCAGATCAGTCCTAAACCAACTGATTTTGAACTAAGAAAAATGTTCATCAAAACCCTCCCCTATGAATACCGCAATCAAATGGTAACTACGATCGCTGAATCATTTAATCAACTCATCCTAGTAGGAGAACAAATTGAGATAGGGTTAAGGGATGGCTGGTTCACCGAGCCTCGCACCCATCGGCGAAGACTCAACGTGAAAAAAGACAAAGAACCCCTGGTTGATGTTAATGCAACCTACACTACAAACACCAGTCACCTCCCGACTATTCAGACAAGCACAGGACAACGACAAACCGCCAATCGTCAACCTCCTCAACGCTACAACAATAGGAGACAGTTCACTCCGCTTCCCGGATCTCCATCACAAGTTCTAGCAATCCTCCGAAACAAGAACCTTCTCTCAACCGAGCCAAAGCGACCCAATGCTGAAAGCTTCTCCAGCTATGACCCGTCCAAAAATGTGACTATCACATGGGAGAAATAGGCCACTCAAGGCGACGAGTGTTTCACCCTTAAGCATCGGATCCAGAACTTGCTGGATACTAAGGCATTCTCGTTCCAAACTTCAAAACCAAATGTCCAAAGCAATCCGCTCCCTGATCACGCCAGCAAGGTAAATGCAATATTTAGTTCAGAGGCCGGTCAAATCGGAAATGCCAAAGTACCTACTGTTGACATCCATCGAGGGCTGATAGAAGCTGGGTATTATTCAAGCAATGGGATACCACCCCTTGCAATAATGGAGGAAAGGGTATTAAGAATGATAGAGGCCGAAATAGTCGTATACGCCAGCCACGCCAGTATAGTTTCTACCATATCGCAAGTCCTCATCAATTGGGAGGAGGAATTTGCCGCGCTAAATGCGGAAAAGGAGAAGAAGGATTCCACCTCACCCGAGAGCATCTTTGAAAGGAAGGAAGCTATTGTTCAAGCATCGGCAGCAGAAATGAGCCATAGTCATCGAGATTCCCCAACCTTGCAAATATGAATACAACAATGCGGTACCATGGTCTTATGACCTTGATGTTGGTTTAGTCACAAGATCTGGACGAACCTATGCTCAAGCAAACACTCAGTCTGCTAAGCCCGTCACTGACGAAGAAGCCAAGGAGTTTTTGGCCGTAGTTAAAGCCCGGCGAATATAACGTGGTGGAACGAGGTTACGAAAATCACCAGCACAAATCTCTCTGTTGGAATTGCTTCAGACATCTGTCAAGCACCAGAAGTCCCTCATGAAAGTACTAAGTGAGGTACATGTCCCTGAAACGATTGAGCATGACAAACTCGAGGAATTTGTCGGTACTATCCTTTTAAAAGATCAAATGGCATTCTTCGATGAAGAAATTCCTTAGGAGGGTAGAGGACACACCAAGGGCCTCTACATATCGGTCAAGTGCAACGCATCTCACGTCGCTCGAGTGCGATTGACAATGGATCTGCTCTTAACATATGTCCACTAGCAACACTGTCGCCTTAAGATAGAGAGATCATGGATCCAGTACCCAAGACTTCCGTTCGAGCATTCGATGGAACGAAGAAGGAAACAAAGTGGGAGAGATTGAGCTTGACGTTCAAATAGGCCCAACTATATTCAAAATTTTATTCCGGGTAATGGATATCCCCATTGCGTTCAATTTGCTCTTAGGACGCCCATGGATCCACATCGCGGGAAGCACCGTCAAGCCTCCACCAAAGTGTGAAGTTCGTGGTTGGAGGAAAAGCGATCACGGTCCGAGGAGAAGAAGATCACCGCATCTACCACGAGACAGCCATCCCTTATGTTGAACCTAGTGAGAAAAGCGAAGCCAGCTATCAGTCGTTCGAGCTCGTGTCTGCTATGCACGAAACTCGAGGGACTTTGCCCCTCATCCCCGAGGTATCAAGTGCTGCAATCATGGTAGGAAAAATCATGGTTGGACATGGTTTCATTCCAGGACGAGGGCTTGGTAGGAGAGGCCAAGGCATCCGTCAGCCTATTAAAGCCCTGAGGAGACCCTATACTATCGGTTTAGGATTTTTCCCGGATAGAAAAGCAAAGAAAAAAGTCGGCCTTGCATATCCCCGTCTCGAGGAAACTTTCCCAGGCCTAGCCAGGATGATGCATGAGGAAGAAGAAGTGAATACTTCAAAATGGTTCAACTCTGGAAGTGCGAAATTGCCCATAATCCAGGAGAGCACAGTTTAGCCCGTACTTACAAAGGAAGAAGGACCAGATGGTGTGACCACCATGTTTGGAGACCTTTTCATAGGTGCCATTGATGAGGAACAATTAGAAGAAACAGGTGATAACTTCTCGTTTACCCAGCTTCAACGTCAAGTCGATGAGCTACACAAGACGGTACACCACTTGACAGAAAGTTTCGCCCAAATTGCCCGTACATTCCTCTCTCGTCACAATGAAGAATTGGTAGCCGAAGTAAATGAAGAGGACCTTATTAACACAAGCGGCAAGGGACTCGACTACCCCAGTCCTCAAGAAGCACGCGGCCGTATTCGCCTCTTCCTAAATCGATGGCCATTATTTTTCCCATTCTCCGGAGCTAGAGATGATCACCGGGAATTGAGTCGTCCTACTCCCAAGTACTTCCTTGGTTATGATCCGTCCAAGCAATGTGGTTATCATTCGGGGGAATTAGGACACTCGTTAGATGACTGCACCATCCTGAGAGACAAGGTTCAGGATCTTTTAGACGATGAGGTATTCACGTTTCGCTCCCCATGGCTATGTTTTGGCGAAGATCGCCTCCTCGTAGTACCCAGCACTCGTACCATGTTCCCTCAGCTTGTTAAGGAAGCACGTAGAGGAGAGGTGATCATGGACACTTTGGGTCAACCAAGTGGTAAATTTGACTACTATGTCAACTATTCAATCCCCCAAAGTTTCCATGATCATCATCACCACATCGTCCCTGATGGGTGGGAAGGCATGGATGATTTGAAGTCCGCAAAGCCACGAGCACAGGGAGACGAAACTGGCGATTGGTATGAAGATTTCTTCGTGGGCGCTATCAATGAAGGACCGTCAGGGGAAATGGGTGCAAACCCGCTCGAGTAGAATCCTTTTATTTTCCTCTGCATACTCCCCTACGCGGGAGCCTGTACATATTTTGTTTAAGTTTGGCTTGTTTGGTTTTCAACCTCGGTTCCATCTAGGGAACCCTTTTTGAAACCACTCGTAAATCCGTCTACTAATAAATAAAGTTGAAAACATTTTGAGGGCATGAGGAGATACACCAAACCAGCCCGTTGATGATATCCGACCGCAAAATGAAAGAAGAAAATGAGGCTGGGTTTCCTCATGCTTCCTCATCTTAAAAAGAACAATTCATCCCCATTTTCAAAAGAAAGAAGCATACATACTTGTTAAACTTATTTGTCCCCTTAACCTATCTATTCTATGATACGGGAATAATCTAGCAAAGCGGGCGAGGGTATGGGAACGGTCCAAACCAACACCGTAAGTAACCATTCGATAACTCGATGAAGATTTTGATGATTCCGACGAAGTTCAACGGAATTGGGAGCGACATGAAGAAGCAAGGCCCCCTACTACCGAAGACACCATCGTCGTCAATTTAGGCAAAGCACGGGAGATCCGAGGGAGATAAAGATTGGCGCGAACCTTCCTAAAGAAGAAACTGCAAGCTTAATCACCCTCCTGAAGAGATATCAAGATGTATTCGCATGGTCATATGCCGATATGCCAGGCCTCGATCCAATGATTGTAGAGCATAGCTTGCCAACCAACCCTGATGTAGCCCCCGAGAAGCAACGGCTAAGGAGAACTAAACCAAAGTTGTCAAAAAAGATCGAAGAAGAAGTGATGAAGCTCCTGGAAGTAGGCTTCCTCGAAGTCTCGCAATACCCTAATTGGGTAGCAAACATTGTACCAGTAAAGAAGAAAGACGGTCGAATCCGAGTTTGTGTCGACTACCGCGATTTGAACAAAGCAAGCCCAAAAGATGATTTCCGCTACCTCATATAGACGTTCTTGTGGATAGTACGGCTGGATTTAAGCTTTTCTCTTTCATGGATGGATTCTCGGGATACAACCAAATAAAAATGAAGGAGGAAGACAAAGAAAAAACAGCGTTCATTACTCCATGGGGAACTTTTCACTATAGGGTTATGCCTTTTGGCTTGAAAAATGCCGGAGCAACTTACCAACGTGCCATGGTCACCCTTTTCCATGACATGATGCACAAAGAAATTGAAGTATATGTTGATGACATGATCGCCAAAACCAGACATGGAGAAGACCATGTGAAAACCCCGGAGAAATTATTCAACCGACTCCGCCAATTCAAGTTGCGCTTGAACCCAGCAAAATGTGTGTTCGGGGCAACTTACGGCAAGTTACTCGGATTCATTGTAAGCTGTGAAGGGATAGAAGTAGACCCGTCAAAAACTAAGGCAATATTTGAGATGCCTCATCCCTCGACCGTAAAGGAAGTCCGAAGCCTCCTGGGAAGATTAAATTATATTGCGCGGTTCATTTCCCAACTTTCTGAAACTGCAAAACCCTTCTTTAAACTTCTCGAGAAGGATGCACAAATTAAATGGGATGTTGATTGCCAACTGGCATTCGAAAATCTAAAGCAGTACCTGATGAAGCCCCCGATTCTGGTACCTCTGGTCCCAGGGCACCCTTTAACCCTCTACCTTACCATCAACAGTGAATCCTTAGGTGCAATGCTCCCACAAGAAGGACCTCATGATGGGAAGGAGCGAGCCATCTACTATTTAAGTAAAAAGTTCACCACGTCGGAACAAAACTACTCCAAATCAGAAAAAACATGCGCTGCATTGGTATGGGTGTTGCACAAACTCCGGCAATATACCTTGCACTACCAAACGTTCCTCGTAACTGAGAGTGACCCGATCAAGTATTTGCTCGGTCGCTCGGCCTTGGTAGGAAAATTGGCCAAATGGCAAATCCTGATCTCGAATTCGACATCCAAGTTATGTCGCGAAAATCGTTAAAGGTCGAGTGATTGCGATATGTTAGCAGATCGCCCTAAGGAGGTACACGAGGATAATACACCGACGACCGGATTTCAACAATAGAAGAAGACGCATGGACTATGTTTTTCGATGGAGCTGTAAATTTGTCGGGTTCGCACCGGGGCAGTTTTGATATCCCCTAATGGGCAACATTATCCCGTGGCTGCAAAATTGATTTTTCCATGCACCAACAATATAGCTGAATATGAAGCATGCATCCTCGGCTTACAAGCAGCTATTGAAATGGAAGTGACAAAACTAAAAGTATTCGGTGACTCCGCCTTAATCATCCTCCAAGCGTGGGTGAATGGAAGACGAGAGATACCAAACTTGTGCCTTATCACAACTACTTGGAAAGATTGGTGGGAGAATTTCAAGACATCTCGTTTGAATACCTTCCTAGAGTTCATAATCAGTTCGCTGATGCACTAGCAACGTTGTCATCTATGTTACAAGTAACGAAAGGGTTAGAAGTAGAACCTTTGAAGATCGAAGTTCGACAAGACAGCCCTTGCATGGCTATAACCGAAGAACCCGACGGAAAACCCCGGTATTACGATATCATGAAATACGTCCGAAGCAGGAATTCCCCTGAAGAAAGCACTCACTCTGATCGAAAATACCTAATGAAAATGGCCTCAAAGTTCTTCGTCAGTGGTGAAAATCTGTACCGAAGATCATATGATTCAGTCCTGCTAAGGTGCGTTGATGCAATTGAAACCACACGGATAATGCAGGAAATACATGAGGGAGTATGTGGCCCTCACATGAATGGACGCATGTTGGCCAAGAAAATAATGAGATTAGGTTATTATTGGCTCTCTTTGGAAGGCGATTGCGCCCAACATGTGCGAAGCTGTCATCGTTGCCAGATTCACGGGAACAAGATAAATGTCCCTCCAACCGAACTGCATCAATTATCTGAGCCGTGGCCATTTTCAATGTTGGGCATTGATGTAATTGGCCCAATCAATCCGAAGGCATCAAATGGGCATCGGTTTATTTTGGTTGCAATTGATTACTTCTCAAAATGGATCGAGGCCACATCCTATGCAAGCGTAATCTGCGCGGAACGTTATGAAGTTCATCGACGTGACATAATCGCCCGATATGGCGTGCCGAAGCTATCATCACCGACAATGGGTCAAACCCGAACAACAAGTTGATTGATCAATTGTTCTTTGAATTCAAAATCCAACATCTGAACTCGTCCCCTTATCGTCCACAAATGAATGGAGCCGTGGAAGCCGCCAACAAGAACATCAAGAGAATCCTAGCCAAGACAGCTGAAAACTACCGCGAATGGCATGAAAGGTTACCCTTCGCACTAATAGCATATCGAACTTCGATTCGAACTTCCACCGGGGCAACCCCTTTTTCCCTGGTTTACGGCATGGAAGCGGTTTTGCCCATAGAAGTAGAAATCCCATCCCTGCGAATTTTATCCCAGGTAGGATTGTCCGAGGAAGAGTGGACACAACAAAGGCTCGAGCAACTAAATATGATCGATGAAAACGACGAAAGCCCTTTGTCATGGTCGGTGTTATCATGAAGGTAGCCCGATCGTTCAATCGAAAGTGCGACCTAGGAACTTTGAGGTAAATGAGCTAGTCTTGAGAAAGACACGCCAATCTTCCGGAGCCCGCAAGCAAGTTTGCCCCAAATTACAAGGGTCCTTACGTGATAAAGAAGATACTCCCCGGAGGAGCCTTGATCCTGACTGAAATGGATGGACGGGAATTCTCTAAGCAAGTTAATTCTGATGCTGTAAAAAAGTACTACCCTTGAAAGATGTTCATTGCCTGGCATTGCCAAGCATTTCTCTATCAAAATGAAAATGCCTATGCACCTTTTATGAGTGATGCATTTACACCATCATAAAAATGTCTTTGGTTGATTCAGCAAAGAAGAATTAATGGAAATCACTAGCATTTAAGGGAGTGTTGAGAATCAGGCAGCAAACTTGATGGGATAATCGATACTACCCAAGCAAGCGCATAGGAGTGACCCATGTCAAATTCACCTAACTTGGTGTAAAAGACGTGTTGTTCAAGAACCAGTCCGGTCAAATAAAAGAAGCCATCTATCCCAAACGATGACCTTGAAACTGGAAACCTCACTTCTTGTTCCTGACGCATGTTCTCTCAGGAAATAAGGAATAAAAGCTAGAAGTTTTGATTGTCCATCTCAGATTCCATATAAGCTTGAAATACATGACTTTATCCACATGCCGCTATAATCAACGACCAGCAATCAAGCATACGTAGCCACAAATAAGAAATGCCAATCAAAAGAAGCATGGAACTGTAAAGAGACCGTCATCAACGTTCAAATATTCTTGGAGGCCAGCACATACAAATTATGGGAAAAAACTAATTTGGTATCATTCCCCAGCGCTCACTCTCTGAACTCATTTTCTTTGCCATATTGACAGGAGGTGTTGGGATTCCAGAACCAAGCTTAATGGTTAAATAGTGGCAAATCAAGTGATCCAGATCAATTTACATAACCCGAGACAAGAGCAGAGATGCCCGTTCAGAGTCCCAACCTTTAGCTGATCATTCGTGTATTATCTCTCTGTGAAGATGATCCATCGACACCCCTTTGTGAATAACTCTTTTGATATTCAAAATTCAGCACATTTGTAAATACAATTTCACTAAGTAAACACCCCTAAAGTTGTCAATAGGGTCTCTTGAGTAAAAAATCATTCATTTGTTTTGAAAGTACAAACTCTCTCATACTTCAAAAAATGCTGCATATGGATTTTTGCATGATGATTTTGTCTGTCTAAATCATTGATTCCATTAAGGATTGCTAGAATAGACAGCTAAGTGAAGAATACAAGATTAGTTGAGCATGCTGGATGAGGCACGTCAGAATGATGACAGGCAAGCCATATCCTACACACTATCCCCCATCTATACACTTGTGAGATGAGTGCAGAAAATTCCATGACTGCGGGGTAAAAGAGTTCTCTCGCGAGTGGTACGATAACCAAAATAGTGAGAGGCATTTCATCGCTCACTCCCCTTTGAGCCCCATACACTGGTGAAGCTTCTCTCGTCAAAAAAATCACCCCACATTGGAGCATGTCAAAGACAAGGCAAATCAGCATCACAAGGTGAGAAGGGGGATAGAAATTCCCTTGCTCGCACTTGCATCAATCTTCGAGTGTCTTTATTACATATGAACACTCGCGTTAATTTAAGTGCCTTAGAATGACGAAAAGCAGTTCCTTTTTCTATGCATTTGTATACATTGTGCAACCCAAGTGAGTCTGTAATTTTACCCTCACATTGAGACAAAGCGGAAGTTATTGCCATAGCCTAGAGCGCTAGCCGAAGATGAAGACCCAAAGTCTAAATAATGGTGCTTCGATTGAACTCGCCTAGATCAGTTCTTCAAGCAGTAAAAAAAAAAAAAAAAAGGAATAAAAACTAGGGGCATAAAAAAGCAGTGTACCTAGTAAAAGCAAGGTCAATGCCCATAAATGAGAAACTAGAATAAAAATAGCGGCATGAAAAAGCAGTGTGCCTGGTAAAAGCAAGGCCAATGCCCCCCAGTCAAAAATATAGCAAAGAAAAAATTGCTGTTGTAAAATCTTCATCTGATCATGAGAAGAAAGACTAGTGACGAATGCCGAGACAGTCACCAACTCTCACCTTTCTACATGTGAGTCGAGTTTACGTTATATTCCCATTGTAAAAAGTCTCTTCAAACTAGGGGCACTTTAATTAACGTAGGATTTCATATGTGCATAAATATCGCTCGAAGAAGTATGAGCAAGATTACTCTATCTCTTTTCGCAGGGTTCCTGACTTGTAAACCCGGAGAGAATCGTTCAACATTTTCATCCATCGACTTCAACCTTGATGGTCCCCTTTGACGAGTTGCTAACCAAGTCTTCATCACAATTTCAACAAAGACCTCTCACATTGGTAAAGTCGTACTACTTGCGAGAATACTTGGACCCTTGCTGACATGATGACAGTGAGAAGTGTGATCCTTATAAATCTTGCATCAATGGTCGGGATACAACAGCCTTTCCATGAGAGTGAGTGGAAAAGTCCTTTCGGGACTGAAAGTCCCTCATCCGGCATGCTCAAGACATCTACGTTCTAAATGAGGGTTGTCTTTCAAAATCTTCCCAAAGTGGAATTCGGATGATAGAAAACGACAAAGTTGTCATGCATAAATCGCATTTGAACTTATGAGTTTACAGCATATACAATCATTATGTACATGTCTACATATTGTGTAAATAGCAAACATACTCTCGTAATTAGAGATATTCTCGGGTAAGCATATCCCTGTCCCCATTTGTCTTAAAGTACCTACCACTGTCCAGGTACTCTCTTCTTGTCACTCGACCTATTCGAGTCATCCCCTGAGTTTGGGTGCTTGCATCAGTCTTAGTATCCCATTATCTTTGAGTACCTACCATTTGCCGAGTACTCACTCTCATCGACACTCGACCTGTTCGAGTTATCCCCTGAATATTAATATTTGCAAATGTCTAGATATCCCCCTGTTTTTGAGTGCCTGCCATTACTCAGGTATTCCTTCTGTTGACACTTGACCTATTCGAGTTGTCCTTAAAGTTTGGATGCTCATGATTGTTCAAGTATCCTCTTGTCTTTGAGTATCGATCATCGTTCGGATACTCCCTTTCCGTGACACTCGACTTGTCCGAGTTGTCCTCAAAATTGTATCTTTGAATACTAGCAGTTGCTCATCTATTTTACCACATTATGCGCCTGCAATCACCCAGGTATGCTTTCTTACACTTGGACCAGTTGAGTGGTCCCTGATTATATCAGTAAATATTTGGTTCATCCAAATGTTCCTCTACTTTGTACACCTGTGTGCCTGCGGCCATCTAGGTAAGCCTTGTGCTGCATTCAAATTCTCAATTACCAGGAGGTGAGAGACCTTCATGAATATCAAGGTATGTCCTCAATATCCTCAACTACTAGGAGGTGAGAGACCTTCACGAATATGCGAGGTACGTCCTTGATATTCCCAATTTCCAGAAGGTGAGAGACCTTCGTGAATATGCGAGACCCATCCTCGATATTCCATTTGCCAGGTATTTTTTAGAAATTCGTACTTGTGATCATCCAAGTATCTCTTCAACGCCTGCGAACGTTCAGGTATCCTTCAAAGTTTGTACTTGTTAACATCCAAGTACTCTTTTGGCACTTGCAATCAATCAGGTATTTTCCAGCATCTAGTACTTGTGATCATACAGGTACCCCTTCGATATCTACGAACATCCAAGTACCCTCTAAGAGTTTGTACTTGTGATCATCAAAGTACCCCTTCGACGCCTGCAAAGGCCCAAATATCCTCCAGGTTTGTACTTGTGAATATCCAGGTACTCTTTCAATGCCTGTGAATGTCTAGGTATCTTCAACAAGCAGATGCCCTGAGAAAGGTCGGCGCATCTCCCGAGAAAGGTCGGGTCCAACAGGTGTCCTTGACGAAGATCAGGCACCCCACAAAGTGATGCCCTGAGAAAGGTCGATGCATCCTCCCGAGAAAAGTCGGGTACCAATTGGTGTCCTTGACGAAGATTAGGCACCTCACAAACCGATGCCCTGAGAAAAGTCGATGCATCTCCCGAGAAAGGTCGGATACCAACAGGTGTCTTTGATAGAGGTCAGACACCCCCACAAAATAGATGCCCTAAGAAAGGTCGGCGCATCTCCCGTCACGGCAACTGAAGAAAAGTTCGGATCCGAGACAAATCACTTATTGCTCTAACAGGCGACCGAAGAAAAGTTCGGGTCCTAGAAAAGCAATTTCCCGTCAAGGCGACCGAAGAAAGGTTCAAAGTCCAAGACAAACTACCGATTGCTCTAACAAGCGACCGAAGAATAGTTCGGGTCCTAAAGCAACATTCTCATATCATCAGGTAGGATGACACCTTGATACTTGCCAAAACTCGGGGTTCACACCCTATCTCACTCACTCCCGGTAAGTAACTCCAGGTATCTTCTTATCTGTCTTAGTATATGTAAAGTTATATTGCTCTTTTTCTGCATAGAATAATAGGTTCCAAATAAAATATGATATGCTACGCATGCACGGATAAAATTTAGGTATCAGTTTGTCTTTGAATGTAACCTCTGCGAACTCACCTTCAAAGAGGGGCAGCTGTTGACGCCTAAATTTCATTTTCTTACATTAGGTTTTTTTTTATTATTAATTATCTTCTTTTTCCTTTTTCGGATAATAAAAACAAAAAAAAAAAACAAGAAAACAAAGCAAAACAAAAATAAGAAAAGCAAAAGCCCAGCCCAACTCTCCCCTTTCTCCTCCCCCCGGCCCGGCCCCTTTCTCTCTTTTTCTTCCTCGTTTCATCTCCTTCACCGCTGCAACTCACACGCGCGAGGGAGGCCGACGCGCGAAGGACGGCCTACGGCCGAGGAGGGTAGGCCAACGTCGGCCGGAGAGGATAAGGTCTCAGACGCCATTAATGCTAAGCAGGCTTTGCTGGAAAGCTCGATGGGACACCGGTTCAGCCAAGGGGAACCGGTGGGCAAGCTGGAAGCCGACGGCCGAGGACCTCCGTCGACCGGATTTCCTTCGCCTATAAATAGGCTGTCGCAAGCACTGTCGAAAGGGGGCGAGCTCAGAGATCTTTCACTAAGACACATCGGGAAAGATCGAAGGGCGAGCGCAAGGGAGAACTCGAGTCACGAGCTCAGCTCACCCTCCACCGAGAGACTTCGGGGAAGGCCGGCGGTGAGCGACTTCGAGAAGGTTAGATCTGGCCGGTGGAGGCTCGGATCTGGCCAGAGGGAGAGAAAATCGAGGCCGTGGAAGGTCCGGCCGAAATCTGCGCCTCAGATCTGGGGTTTCTTGCTGTTGGACGTTGTGTCAACGCCGTCGCCTCGATCAAGACCCGACGTCGTTGCCTCGGAAGATCGTTGCCGTTCCCCCTAAAGCCGTTGCCGTGACCGATCCACCGTCTTGACGCCGTCGCCACGAACAGGTAGTGCTACCGTCGCCGTCGCCATAGCCCCCATTTGTCACCACCGTCGCCGCCACCGCTGTGTCATTGCCGCCGCGTTGATTCGCCCGGTCCCCCTCTCCTCGGCGCGCGAATCGGGAACCCTAGGGTTCCCGATTCTTTTCGGGTCACGACCCGGGTCGTTGGGTCGGACCGGGTCGTTGGGTCGGACCGGGTCGGGGGAACCGGGTAGGGTTTCACCGGTTCCCCCCAAACGGCACCGTTTTTAAAAAATAAAAAATAAAAATAGTAATAAATATAAAAAAGGCAAAAAAAAATCCGAGTCGGGCCGCGTTGCGTTCGGCTTTTATTTTACTTTATTCTAAATAATATTTAAAATAAATAAATAATTTATTTTCCAAAATCAAAATCAAAATCAAAAAATATAATTTCAAAGAATATTAAAAAATATTTTAATTTCAAAAAAAATATTAAAAAAATATAAAAATATTTTATTTTCGAGAAAAATCAAGAAAAATCAAAAAATACTTTATTTTCCGAAAAAATATTAAAAAAATATTTTATTTTCCGAAAAAAAAAAAAAATCAAAAATATTTCATATTTTCCAAAAAAATGCCAAAAATCCAAAAAAACCAAAAATTCAGAAAAAGCCAAAAAGACTTATATTTTCTAAAAATCCGAAAAAAAAAAAAATCCAAAAGTCCTTTTTATGTCCAAAAATAGAAAGGACCCCAAAAATGTTTTTTTCCCAAAAATGCGTGGAAAATCCCTAAAACATCCAAAAGCCTCGGGGTTTAAACAAAGGTTAGGTACCGAAAGGGCATTAGTGATTAACTAGTGTAATCAAGTCCCCGATCCTAATTTCTCGGGTTGCGCAGAGCGAGTATTTCTCCCAATACTTCGCATGGGTTTCTAATCAACCCACCTCAAATTGATTAGTGGTGACTCCGTCTTAAAAATTAACTTACAGGTTAAAAACTTTGACCATTAAAGTCGTGAATTGGTTGACTTGGGAGAGTCCGGGCATAACTAATTTTAGCCGAGCCATTAGCCTCCGCTAGGCGGCCGTCCCGATCGGGCGCCGAAAAAAAAGAGGTCGCGACATTCACCGAAGCGTTGGTACCTTATCTAATTAAAAATATTCACATATTTACACCAAAAAAAAAAGCTCAAACGCCATATTAAAAGAAAAAATATGAATATTATACAAAGAACAGGCTAGAAATTTAGATTACATATTCTTCACATCTTTATGATAAAGCATGAAGCTCCACTATAAAGATCATGCATGATTAATAGAGGAGAGTTTATCTCTAAATAAAAGTAAGTATTATCACCATAGAACAGATTTTTCAAATAGTACAACATTTATTTCATATGTCCACGATCACCGATAGACATGTTACACTATAACTCACGACAGTGTAGAAACCTTATTTAATGGGTGCACAACAAAGTTTACTCCATAGGGGAAAAAGGCTAGCCTTATGAATAACAAAGGAAAACTGACATTACAAATGAGTTCCACGATGATCACATATTGCAGCAATACTTGACCATGTTAATACCAGTTTCCCGATAAATCTATGGTGAAGTCGTCTTGCGAATCACCGAAATACACACCATCTGAGTACATACACTCAGGAGAAGGCGATGAACTTCCCAAGTTCAGGCACATACCCTCCAAATCTTCTATTGCGCTAAAATCTTTCAGAGAATGCAATTGTTCCCACAAGTTTGCATCTTTTCCAATTATATTGCCTTGTGAATGCCAGCGATTCACTAGGGTTTTGTCATCATGATGAACTTCATAAGATGGGCACAAGCTGCTTGCATCTAGTGTTGGAATATCCCGGGGAGATCCAAGATTTGTTGTTTCTGTAGGATGAAGAATGGCAATAGATGGATTTTGGTGGGTTAAATTATTATTTGGATTTGAGTTAACTTTTACATCACATGCCATTGACATTTCCAACTTTTCCTGGACGCAGCGTTTCTTCAAGCGAGTATTCCAGTAGTTCTTTATCTCATTGTCTGGTCTTCCTGGAAGTCGACTTGCAATTGTGGCCCAACTACAACAAGAAAAACTATAAATTAAAAATCTTGCTTGTTATGAAAAGGATTGACAATATGTTCTTCCTTGTTAGTAGAATCAGATATATACATACAATATGAAATGCCTCGAGTTGTGTTATGATGACAATACAGAGTTATTTTTCTGCCCTAGCAGAAACACAGGTACTTCCCTCATTTTATTTTCCGTATCTGTGGTATCTCTAACTTAGGAAAAGCAGATGCTTTGAAGTTGCATGCCAATTAGGTTAATTGCTAATAAACTGGGGAAAAAGATTTAATCATGAGAATCGAACATATTCTGAAGCACAAATTACCCAAAGTCCATGTATGTCGTGCAATATCAACCAAGAATCATGCTGCATACTCCAAATTCACCTACCGATTACCAAGAACTTGGTGCAATTTGATAATGATTTCTTCCTCTTCTTTGGTGATGTTGCCATGCTTGATGTTGGGCCTCAGATAGTTCATCCACCGAAGTCGGCAACTCTTTCCGGTTCTCGCTAAGCCTGATGATAATAACGAATTCAAAATTAGGGTTAGTGATTAGTGGTGCAATTTTTTAATAAAATCTCGATCCACCACTGCTCTGAGGTTTGGATCCTTATATAGGCCACTCAGTTACTCGACTCTTCAAGATGATATACTCTTGAATCGGGAAAATCCAAATCCACATAGAACTCGTTCAATGACAAGAAATTAGATCTAGAAAATAAAAGATTTCAAGACATCACGCACTCACCAGCAGGTTCGGCCATGTGAGTCCAGTTCCAAATGCCATGTCGCATGATAAAAGCCACCAGTTTCTGGTCTTCCTCAGCACTCCAAGCACCCTTTTTCACTGTCTTCTTGCTGTTGCTGATTTTGTCAACCCCGGGATACCTGGCCATCGAGACAAGAGATTTCGCAGTTTCCAACCCTCGTCGGCTTTGAATGAAGCTATTCCTCTCCAAAGAGGGTTCACATGGATTTATACTCATCCTGTACCTCGCACGAGCCCTCAAAACTCATTGGGCGAGGCGCTTTTTTATGAATAATTAAAGCAGATAATTACAAGGGAAATGGGTACTTGCCTTCCAGGAAACAGCTTGTATTTGTGCATATTTAGCATCATAGTTAGCATCATAGTAAATCGGGTGTTGACCCCACTATTGTTTGATATTCAAAATATAAATGGTCCCTGTTCCCATCGGAGGAGTTCCACTATATGGTTACTCTTTATCTATTGGGGTTTTTGTTGCTCAATGTTTTAGCTAGCTCGAACCTTCTTGGCTTCTTCCAATCAATTGTCTTTCCAAGAAGTGAAAATCTGGTAAAGGTCGACTCGTTTTATGGCCGATACTAATGTTTTTTAGCGAAAGATGAGTCATGACTATCATTTTAGTATTCATTTTCCCTAGATAATTACTATAGAGGACCCCAAAATTTTAATTATGATTGATCCAGATGTCTCATGTTGATGATCAACAACACAAGAGGATCATCCTAATCGGCTAGTTGGGATGGAGAATACTTTTAATTAAAGAGTGATTTAGCAGGAAAATAAAATATCATAACACTGTTTTTTCATGGATAATCAACAAGCAGATAATTCCAATGGAAATTGGGAACTTGCTCTTTGTTGACACCTAAATTTTTGCATAATTTTTTGGGTTAATTTTTATTAAAAAAAAACACATGGCATATAGTTTAGAAACATTTTATTTTTCATTTTGTTGATTTTATTTTAGACCGTCGGTGAAGGGAAGATTTTTTACATATTCCATTAAAATCATTGACATATACTATTTTGCACAAAAAGGGAATTTTTTGGATAGAATATGTGAAAAAAAAAAGGGGAATATTGAGCGAGGTGAGTATATTTCAACGATATATTTGGGGGCTATCGTGTGCGAAACAAAAAGGAAAAAATATATACAGCGAAGATACGTTTTTAGACTTATAAAATACCTCGCGTGCAATTTAATTGGGGGGCCACACAATTGAGAACAAACGGCCACAAAAAAAAAAAAGAACTCACGTTCTCCACAGTAAGAGTCAGCAATTAGAAACTCGCAGCATAATTGAGAGATATTCGACCAAAAAGAGTAGAGAGTAGAAATCGTAGAAGGCTTCAATGGAGAGAGAGAACATTCTGCAATGTGGCGAGATAGATGGTGCAAGGAAAAGGAACGTGGAAGGAAGCCCATAGCTCACAAATTGTGGCTGCTAAACCTGGCGTCCATGTTGCTTCCACCTCTGCTAGTCCCCCATCATCGCTTGTTGTATTGTTTTCCCTATTGTTCCTGACTTTTTTTTTTTTTTGCAGGTTGCCAAGTGCTGATTCACCATTGATTAAGCCAAGTCGAGCTGTCCGGTGATGTCTAAGCAATTCTGGTTCTTCCGGCAAACCAAACCATAATAGCGAGACCTTGATCCCGTACTTACAGCTATCCCGAATCCACTTACTGCTCGCCGGTGTCTTCGCTTGTTCTTTGCAGTCCATCCGTATCATATTGGCTCGGACGATATTTGTTTGTAGGTTCACAAGAGGACAAATCCGTGTGTAGTTGGTGGCTAATGGGTTTATTATTGAAGGAGACAACATCATGCTCTTAGGATCCCACATTCTCCACCAACAAATAACGTAAAAGGAGGAATGAGCATTGACGCGAGCCACCGAGCTTAGAACCACCACGTCGAGTCGCGAGGATCTGAATTTTGAAGGCCGATATTCGAACTAGGTGAAAACTTTATCTATTTCGATTTTCGAATATTCCGTTTCCTTATTTGAAATATCGTTGATGCACATTATTTAAATTCTCGATATGCTATCGTATCCATAATCTCGAGTAGCCTTTTAAATTAGGGATTAATCCCTAATTTCATAACGTGCATATGATTGACAGTTCGATTTTGTGCCCGAAATATGACTCGCAATCGCACGAAAAATCGTCAATCCGATCTCATGCTCGAGATTCGATTCGCGATTTATTTGAAATTGACCAATCCGATCCCATGCGCGGGATATGATTCGTCAATTTATGGATATTGATCTTATCTTGTTGGATGTGTTGTCGTGTCGTTTGAGTCGATTTTGTTTTCGTAAAAGAAAAATCCAAAAAAAATATTTGAGTTAGGATTAGATTTGCTTTAGAATATCTCTTGTTTTAGGGTTATCTAGAATTGCAATCTTATTTCGAATTTTTTTAAATAAAAAATCCAAAAAAAAAAATGTGTTCATTTAGAATGTTAGTTTGCACGTTTAATTATGTGTCAATTTTAATTTCGAATTTCAAAAAAAAAAATTAGAATTAGGGCATTCTCTGCATGTCATTACAAATTAGGTTGATTGCATGTTTGATTTTATTTAGATAGATCTTTTGAGTTGAATTGCATTATAGATTAGGAACTTTCAAGTTAAGATAACATCTTAATTTTAATTAAGATTTGACCTAACCCAATTCTTAGTTTAAATCAAATAGAATCTTAATCTAGTTAGATAATTTTTGCATTTTTCTTAATTTCGAATTTCATAAAAAAAAAACAAAAAAAAATCATGCACTTGTCATATAGAGTTAGGTTCATGGAATGCACGTCATCTAGTTATTGTTGCTAGGTCCATCTAATTATAAATTGCACGTCATTAGAATTAGGTCATTTTGGTTAATTTAGATTGCATATTTAACTATTGCATGTTCATTAAGAAATCACAAAAACTTTTACTCATTCATATAGTTTAGGACATTTTGCCATGCCATATTATTTAATATTAGATTAGAAGCATTGCATTGCATATGGACTATATTCTTGCTAAAAAGTGAAAGCAAAAATCGAGTGATTGCTTCTTAATTAGAAATCATATCTAGGATTGTTGATGTGAATTCTGATCTAACAATGCAGATGCTTTCGTTGCTTTGAGGTAAGTTCTGCATTATTTAATTGCTTTCTTGAGTGTTAAAGTGGTGGTATGCGCACCTGCATGATCGCCTCACATGTTAGGAAAGTGAATTAAAATCAATTTAAGCTGCCTGCAAAACATTTTTTCGAAATAAAAAGAGAAAGGTACCGAAAGGGCACTAGGATAGTCTAGTGTAATCAAGTCCCCGTACCCAAAGTCTCTGGTTCGTAGAAGTGAAATAATTCTCCCATTTATTTTACTTAGGTGTCTAATCAACCTACCATAAACTGATTAGTGGCGACTGCTAATTGAAAATCAATTGCATGTTAAGAATTTGAACATAAATCGTGAGTTGGTATGGACTTGGGAGAGTCCAAGCTAAGTCTAGGCTTAGCAATCCATTAGCTTAATTTTAGGTGGCACACACGAAAATCTGGTTGCGACAGCTTGGCGACTCCGCTGGGGACTTGAGTTGAAACTCTTAGTGGACTTAGGCCAATTTTCTTTTCTGAAAAAATGTTTTTGCTTGGCAATAAGGATTCCAGGTACGTCCCTAACATTTAGGGTGTTAAATGTTTTTGCAGATTGGGAGGTATAAGGGAAAGTGTTTGCTAACCTCTATTTTGTAGGGAGGTGAAGGAATATATGGTTTATTTTTATGTTGAAGTGTTGATTGATATAAACTGTTGTGCATGCCTTGCATCTTACACTATACTTTTGCACACACAACCTACCGCCGGACCTGGGCCGCATAGGATCATTTAGGATGGTGCTGAAATGGATACCACTCCGACCGTATGCTCGCGGTACGTGTCGCCCATTTTAATCCCGAAATTTCTTTCATGGTGTCAAGAGTACCCACCTCGGTCCACATGCCCGCGACCCGGGTCGGCTCTTTGACCAAGCCGGAGTCATGAGGACCCGACATAGTCCACAAGCCCGTGGCTAGTCTGATCATCCTTGTGGCTCCACCTTGATAAACCTTATAGATTAGAAATCGAGCCACTTACCATGCGCATGTCTATGTGATTGCCATTGATTCTCCTTGGTTACCATGCGCATGTCTATGTGATTGCCATTGATTCTCCTTGGTGAAGTAAGTCTTCTATCCGTATACTATGCAATTTACTTTTGGTCCGTCCATGACAATCTAGGTTAGCCATTTGATCTAATTCATTTGTCAATTAAAAAAGAAATGAGGAAATTGTCATGCAATGAATCATTTGAAAAAAAAAAAAAAAACTTTGGAGAATTTGTTTTCAATTCATGTTTAGGAAATTTGATCTTGCTAGGGTGTCTATTTTTCTAGCTCTCTTTAGGAAACACCCTTCTTCTACGAACTTTTCATGAATAAATGGAAAAATCGATTAGGTCATTGTCATGGATTGACTTTCTATTTACACCTTATGCTTACATGTTCCCATTCATTTGAACTAGGTGATTATGGAACGACCTTGCTCATCCATCCGTTCATGATTGAGAGCTAAAATGACGGATCAAAAAGAGCTTATCTTGTCAAGCAAAAGTGTTGTGATCTATCTTCAGTGAGAAATTACGACTCCAAGAAGAGAGCCAAGAACACCTTTCGAACCGTCTCATTTTCCTAAGGTAGTCGAATTGATGCCATCATGAAGAGGCTAGCGATATATCTAGATGGAAGAATATCTCGCTTGAAGGGTTCGCATTACAAGATCAAGGAGAGTGAAAAATTCAAGACATAATGAGGTACACCAAACCAGCCCGGTGACGATATCCAACAATGAAAAGAAAATATCATCCATGGAGAAAATCTGAGGACCGGGCTTCTTCATGCTTCCTCATCCAAAATATTCCTTAAAAAAATCATTTTTGAAGCAATTTCCAAAAGCATGCATTAGGTTGCCATTGTTTGTTTTTCTAACTCATTTACTTCATGTCTCAAAGCATAACAGAGAGGCATTTGAAAATAACGCATCAATTTCCAGTGATAGTTTGCATGTTGAACATACATCCGAAGGAAAATAGACATGAGGGCAAAGGATCATTTCCTAACCGATTGTGATGACATCTCCCAAGAGTGAAGAAAATCATCTTGATTCCAAAGTGTGATATGTGGCACGTCTCATAACAATTCTTGCGAGATGTCATTCTCGAAGGCCAAATGAAGTTTCTCATTTCCATGAGAAAATAATGAAACAAATCAAAAGTGGATCATCTGTCTTGGATGAAATGGATACATTGTGTACATTAATATAATTAATTTTGGAATTGACACTCTGTTCTTTTCCTTGCATATGACAAATTGGGGCACTACAGATTCTAGTAGTGACATGACCGAGACAAAATCTCGATCCGAGCCGGAATAGTTGTACAATTTGAATTTACTCTAATGTTGCATAGTATCCTATTCATGCACGTTCACTTGTGCAGGGGCAAAAGCGGATCTCCACTTTTGATGGATAGAGATGATCCAAGGACATCAATTGCTGAGGCAATTCTTTTATGGAGCAATTCCCCTGAATGAGTGTTTAAAACCATGTTTTGAGTGCGATAAATTGTTTGCTTTGAAGTCACAAAAGCTTTTCATGCTTAAAGTCATTGGACTATTTTGAAAAGAGAATTTCCATAGTGATTTTACTTATTTAACTCACCAATTTCATCTGGAGATTTGTCAAGATAGACTAATTCAATGAATGATGTGGAATGATTAAGCATGCTAAATGAGACGTGTCAGGATGATGAAAGGCAAGCCTTATCCCATACACAATCCCCTACTTATACACTTGTGAGATGAGTGTAGAAAGTTCCATATCTACAAGGTAAAGAGCGAAAGGTACGACAATCGAAATGACGAGGGGCAATTTATTTCTTTATCTCAAACACTACAGGTGATCCGTTGCTTAATCCCTTTGAGCCCCATACACTTATGGAGATTTTTTTAAATTATCCCTGTCAAGAACCATCTCACACTAGGGCAAATTGGAGGGTAAGGCGGTGCCATAAGGTGAAGAAAATGAAAAGAAATTTTCTTGCTTTCACTTGCATCAATCTTCTAGTCGTGCTATTACATTGAATTTATGTGGTAATTTAAGTGCCCTAGGATGACGAAGAGCATTTCTTTCTCTATCCTACATACTTATATCCATTGCTTAGCCCACTTGAGCCTGCAAATTCATTTCTTTAAACCCAGTTGATGATCATCCCCCACACTAGGGCAAGGAAAAACGTAGATGAAGACTCTTGAAAAGTTTGAGTGTTATTCAAAATGTAATTGCTTGATGCATGCATTGTGCGTAAGAATTGAATTCAAAATAGAACTAAGGGGCATGAAAAAGCAGTGTGCCTAGTAAAAGCAAGGCCAATGCCCATGAAAAAAAGAGTGAAAAAAAAAATCGAAATAGAACTAGGGGGCATAAAAAACAGTGTGCCTAGTAAAAACAAAGGCCAATGCCCATGAAAAGAAAAAAAAAGCATGAGAATTGAGGGTATGAAAAAGCAGTGTGCCTGGTAAAAGCAAGGCCAATTCCCATAAATGAAAAAAAAAAAAAAGTCAATATAAGGTGACTGTCAATTGCAAGAATTGAATCCCGATGGAGCAGTATTCAACGAACTCAAAAGTTGAGTTTTTACAATCAATGGGGCATTTGATGATGATAATCCTCGGTGATGAAAAAGAAAAACTGGTGGCAATGCCAAGATGATCATCAACTCTCACATTTTACACACATTTTGAGCCTAATGATCCTTTCATTTCTCAACCCATGAACTTAGCCAATGTTACGTCCCTTGCAAAGTCTCTTCTGATTAGGACACTTGAATTAACGTATGAGTTCATATGTTTATAAGCATTACTCGAAGAAGTGTGAGCAAGATTATTTCATTCTCATTTTGCAGGGTTCTTGACTTGTAAGCCCAAAGATGATCACAGGATTGTTCTTTCAATTGCCTTGACTCAAAGGGTCCCCTTACTAAGCCATTAACCAAGCCCACATTACGGCCCCTATTAATGACCTCTCAGATTGGTAAGGTCGTACTGCTTGCGAGAATACTCAGACCCTTGTTGGTATGATGATAGTGAGATTGAGTGATTCTCATAAAATAGCCTCCTAAATGAAAGTGAGTGAAAGTCCTTTCTAATTGAAAGTGTCTCATTTAGTATTCTTAGAAAATCCATGTCATGAAAATTGTCTTGAACGATGATTCTCTCCAGTGGAAATTTGGGTGATGCAAATGTCATTATGCATGAACATCGATTGAATTGATGAAAACCTCACTGAATTTTGAAATGTGCATTTTAGAGTAGCTCGAATTGTCCATCTCTTTGATGAATGCATATCAGTTTTTACTCTAAATCATGTCTGACAGGTAATTCAAGTTCCTTTCAGAATATTTCATGATATTAGGAGATGAAAAACCTCCACCAAGAGGTGAAAGACCTCCATAAAAGATCTGAATTCCAGAAGACATATCCCTAAAAATCAGAGATATCACCAGGTAAGTATATCTCTACCCATACTCTGAATACTTGTCATTGTGCAGGTATTCTCTCTCAAGTGCATCGACACTTGACTTGGTCAAGCTGTCCAGTTATATCGACCTAGCGTGCTTTTGTAGCCCAGTCATTTTCATCAACTCGGCGTGCTTCCGTAGCCCGATGTCCCTTTTAATAGACCCGGCGTGCTTCTGTAGCCCGGTGTCCTTATATTGACCTGGCGTGCTTTCGTAGCCCAGAGTCCCTTTATCGAACCGGCGTGCTTCCGTAGCCCGGTGTCCTTTATATTGACCTGTCGTGCTTTGGTAGCCTAGAGTCCCTCTTTATCGACCCGACGTGCTTTCGTAGCCCGGTATCCTTTATATTGACCTGGCGTGCTTTTGTAGCCCAGAGTCCCTTTTATCGAATCGGCGTGCTTCCGTAACCCGATGTCCTTTATATTGACCCGGCGTGCTTTTGTAGCCCAGAGTCCCTCTTTATTGACTCGGCATGCTTCCGTAGCCCGATATCCATTTATATTGATCTGGCGTGCTTTTGTAGCCCAGAGTCCTTTTCATCGACACTCGATTGAGCTGTCCCCTAAGATTTTTCTCCAGATTTAATCTGATTAAGGCGACTGAAGAAAGGTTTAGGTCCTGGTTAGATGATTTGTGTTGCAACGCTAGGCGACCGAAGAATGGTTCGGGTCCTAGCCAAGCAAAAACCTCCGTTTCGGCGACCATAGAATGGTACGGGTCCTAAACAACATTTATTGCTCTAACAGGCGACCGTAGAATGGTACGGGTCCTGGAAAAGCAATTTCCCCATTCAGGCGACCGTAGAATGGTACGGGTCCTGAAAAATCAATTTTTCGTCAAGGCGACCGTAGAATGGTACGGGTCTTGGGAAGTGAATCCTCGTTTAGGCGACCGTAGAATGGTACGGGTCCTAGACACAACCAAACACTGTCATACTGGGCGACCGTAGAATGGTATGGGTCTTGGGAAAGCGGTCTCTTCGCAAAGCCATGTTACTATTCTGGGCGACCGTAAAATGGTACGGGTCCTGGACATGGAACACCAATCACCTCGAACTACTCTATCTTCCTTGAAGGTAAGTTATTTCAGGTTAGTTCATTTATCATTTGCATTAGTATTTCCATGCATCATACAAATTGCATTAAAAAATGGAATTCATATTCCAGCAAAAAATCAATCATTGCATGTGCATGATCAAAATTTAGGTCTCAATTTATCTTTGAAGGCAACCTCTGCGAGTTCACCTTCAAAGAGGGGCAGCTGTTGACACCTAAATTTTTGCATAATTTTTTGGGTTAATTTTTATTAAAAAAAAAAAAACAACACATGGCATATAGTTTAGAAACATTTTATTTTTCATTTTGTTGATTTTATTTTAGACCGTCGGTGAAGGGAAGATTTTTTACATATTCCATTAAAATCTTTCACATATACTATTTTGATAGAATATGATAAAAAAAAAAAAAAAAAAAAAGGAATATTGCACGAGGTGAGTATATTTCAACGATATATTTGGCGGGTATCATGCGCGAAACAAAAAGGAAAAAATATATACCGCGAAGATACGTTTTTAGACTTATAAAATACCTCGCGTGCAATTTAATTGGGGGGCCACACAATTGAGAACAGATGGCCACAAAAAAAAAAACTCACGTTCTCCGCAGTAAGAGTCAGCAATTAGAAACTCGCAGCATAATTGAGAGAAACTCGACCAAAAAGAGTAAAGAGTAGAAATCGTAGAAGGCTTCAATGGAGAGAGAGAACATTCTGCAACGTGGCGAGATAGATGGTGCAAGGAAAAGGAACGTGGAAGGAAGCCCATATCTCACAAATTGTGGCTGCTAAACCTGGTGTCCATGTTGCTTCCACCTCTGCTAGTCCCCCATCATCGCTTGTTGTATTGTTTTCCCTATTGTTCCTGACCTTTTTTTTTTTGCAGGTTGCCAAGTGCTGATTCACCATTGATTAAGCCAAGTCGAGCTGTCCAATGATGTCTAAGCAATTCTGGTTCTTCCGGCAAACCAAACCACAATAGCGAGACCTTGATCCCGTACTTGCAGCTATCCGGAATCCACTTGTTGCTCGCCGGTATCTTCACTTGTTCTTTGCGGTCCATCCATATCATATTGGCTCGGACGATATTTGTTTGTAGGTTCACAAGAGGACAAATTCACGTGTAGTTGGTGGCTAATGGGTTTATTATTGAAGGAGACAACATCATCCTCTTAGGATCCCACATTCTCCACCAACAAATAACGTAAAAGGAGGAACGAGCATTGACGCGAGCCACCGAGCTTAGCACCACCACGTCGAGTCGCGAGGATCCGAATTTTGAAGGCCGATATTCGAACTAGGTGAAAACTTTATCTATTTCGATTTTCGAATATTCCGTTTCCTTATTTGAAATATCGTTGATGCACATTATTTAAATTCTCGATATGCTATCGTATCCATAATCTCGAGTAGCCTTTTAAATTAGGGATTAATCCCTAATTTCATAACGTGCATATGATTGACAGTCCGATTTTGTGCCCGAAATATGACTCGCAATCGCACGAAAAATCACCAATCTGATCTCATGCTCGAGATTCGATTCGCGGTTTATTTGAAATTGACCAATCTGATCCCATGCGCGGGATATGATTCGTCAATTTATGGATATTGATCTTATCTTGTTGGATGTGTTGTCGTGTCGTTTGAGTCGATTTTGTTTTCGTAAAAGAAAAATCCAAAAAAATATTTGAGTTAGAATTAGATTTGCTTTAGAATATCTCTTGTTTTAGGGTTATCTAGAATTGCAATCTTATTTCGAATTTTTTTAAATAAAAAATCCAAAAAAAAATGTGTTCATTTAGAATGTTAGTTTACACGTTTAATTATGTATCAATTTTAATTTTGAATTTCAAAAAAAGAAAAAAAATTAGAATTAGGGCATTCTCTGCATGTCATTACATATTAGGTTGATTGCATGTTTGATTTTATTTAGATAGATCTTTTGAGATGAATTGCATAATAGATTAGGAACTTTCAAGTTAAGATAACATCTTAATTTAAATTAAGATTTGACCTAACCCAATTCTTAGTTTAAATTAGATAGAATTTTAATCTAGTTAGATAATTTTTGCATTTTTCTTAATTTCGAATTTCATAAAAAAAATACAAAAAAAATCATGCACTTGTCATATAGAGTTAGGTTCATGAAATGCACGTCATCTAGTTATTGTTGCTAGGTCCATCTAATTATCAATTGCATGTCATTAGAATTAGGTCATTTTGGTTAATTTATATTGCATATTTAACTATTGCATGTTCATTAAGAAATCACAAAAATTTTTACTCATTCGTATAGTTTAGGACATTTTGCCATGCCATATTATTTACTATTAGATTAGAAGCATTGCATTTCGTATGGACTATATTCTTGCTAAAAAGTGAAAGCAAAAATTGAGTGATTGCTTCTTAATTAGAAATCATATTTAGGATTGTTGATGTGAATTCTTATCTAACAACGCAGATGCTTTCGTTGCTTTGAGGTAAGTTTTGCATTATTTAATTGCTTTCTTGAGTGTTAAATTGGTGGTATGCGCACCTGCATGATCGCCTCACTTATTAGGAAAAGTGAATTAAAATCAATTTAAGTTGCCTGCAAAACATTTTTTCGAAATAAAAAGAGAAAGGTACCGAAAGGGCACTAGGATAGTCTAGTGTAATCAAGTCCCCGTACCCAAAGTCTCTGGTTCGTAGAAGTGAAATAATTCTCCCATTTATTTTACTTAGGTGTCTAATCGACCTACCATAAACTAATTAGTGGCGACTCATAATTGAAAATCAATTGCATGTTAAGAATTTGAACATAAATCGCGAGTTGGTATGGGGTTGGGAGAGCCCGAGCTAAGTCTAGGCTTAGCAATCCATTAGCCTAATTTTAGGTGGCACACCCGAAATTTTAGTCGCGACACTCTTCCTAGAAGCACCATAAGTTGCGCAAATTTAGCATCCATGGTAAAGTGTGGACTGACGCCACTATTGGACATACAAATATAAATGTCACTTTCTATAGGAGACATACTCAAGCTACAACTATATGCGAGAAAGCCCTTCACATAATTAGGACAATTCATTGCTCTAAAAGTTTTATGGAAAATTACTAGAAAAGTAATAAACCTATTGCAGTTATGTTAATTCAGTCATAAACATTTTTTTGCCAATTTAGTATTAAACCTTCTACAATCATGCCAACTCAATTCATTTAGTGAATTTTGGCCGACCGATGTTGACATAGACATCGGCTAGTACTGGGCAATGCTGACGTGGATAATTGTTAACAATATTTTTTTTTCGAATTTTATTTTATTTTTCCTTTTCTCTTCTTCCTCCTTTTCCTTTTTTTCCCCATAGTGGCCTGCAAGGGTGATGGTCCCCAGGCCTTGCCCAAGGCTCGAGCAAAGGCAACCATGGCCTTGCCAGCTAAGGGCGAGGCCACCTTCAAGCCATGGGGAGGCCGAGTGTGGGCCACAACCCTCACCAGCAACCGGCAAGAGCTTCATGGCCATCGCCCAACCTTGCCGGCCATTGTGAGGGAAAAAAGGAAAAGGAGGAAGAAGAGGAATAACAACAAGAAAAGGAAAAATAATAAAATACTAAAAAAATATATTATTAAAAATTGTCCACGTTAGTATTAGCCAAAAAGCCAGCATTCACGTCAATGCCGGCTAGCTAAAATTGGCCAAATGGACTGAATTGGCAGAAAAAAATGATTTGGAACTAAATTGTCACAATTACAATAGATTTAGAACTTTTTTGGTAACTTTCCCAAAAGTTTTAGCATGTCATCTGTCCAATGAATTTTTTTCACTCCAACAACAAATGAGCGTGTTTCCTTGAACTTAATGGAACATACTTTTTCTTATTTCATTTACTTTCCCTCCAAGAATTCAAAATGAAAGGTACTATTAGAATTTCAGAAAAGTAAAATAAAATAAAATAAATAAACATATACATCTTTTGCGCATGCAATGAATGGGGAGCATGGTTTATTCGTCTCAATCCATGTATAAGAGATTATCCCTGGTCTGAAACAGATCTATGTTGATTTTGGCAAGTGAAGTAAAGTTGCCTATGTCATTGGTGAGATCAGCGGATGATAATAAATTCCACAAACGATTGAAAATTGATGAGAAAAGGCGACCCAACACCGATTCACAAAGTTTGAAATTAGACGAAAGTTTGCCATTCTTTATGTGGTGACAAAGAATTCTTTCGGTGGGGGAGGCCAATAATGATTAAAAAAATATTAATTAAATGAACTAAATGGAAAGCTTGCTGCGAAGTCAATAGCACATCGTGCAAAGTAATACCTGCCGAGTGCTATATAAATTTGTAGAGGATCTTTAGCTTTCTAACGTTTCAACGAGTCAGGGAAGAAAATATCCAGTTAACTAATGTCAACTATTGATCAATGTAGTTTGGAATGATTGATGTTCATGTCATTATCCTTAAATTTCATTCCCTAAATGCACCAAACTTTCATTTGTATCAATTTTCTACCCAAAAAAATATGATTTTATACTGCATGGTAGAGTCTTCCAAAGTAAAACGCTGCAAGTTATGGATCCGGGGGGCGATATGTGATATATTATGGTGCTGTGGTGCAAGTATCAAACAAAGTGCATCTGGACGATGATTGGACTGTGGGAAGCATATAAAACGTATGGACATGTGTGCTTTGAGGTTAATTAAGTGTTGCATTACCTCACTCAGATAAGTACAAACTAGATGCAATTGCCAACGCTGATTTATGATTGATCAGAGACCTAGCAAAAGACAAAATTTTGCAATAGACTATCGTTGCAGTGCGTCTTACACGAAAAATACATTGCGCCTTTGTCAGCAGTGAAGTTAAATAATACATCTTCTCCACTAATCATGAAACACACCACATACAATAGGAAACTTCCCATCTGATGATGGCTCCAAATTATGAAAGATTGACTATCCCAATCCTTCAACACGCTTGTACTCCAGGATGTGGTCAACGTGCAAAGCTGGAACGACATTACTATATTACTCTCTTTGCTACTTTTCGAACACGTGCGTTTAATTTCCAGGACACAAACAAATGTTCATTGGACCATCCTATTCTTGAAAATATTCAGAAATCTTGAAACGACAGCAGTTTGACCACTGATGGAAATAATCAAGAACATAAACAGACACGTCTGTCCTAGGGCATGATGAAGACTTTCATGTTTACCACTTTCATACTTCCCAATAACTTCTGTAATTCAACAGACGATTTTTCAGAGTCCCAACAGATGTAAGTAGCCAGCCCATGCAAACCTTAATTATGCAAAACATGTGGCTTGTAATCAACGTGAAATTTTTGGAGTTTTTGTCATGCATCGTCTTCACCGCACCTTTTGAAATTATGATCCATAAGTAAATATTCTATTTTGGAGTTTAGTGGAAGCGAGATTGGTTTGGTTGGTGTTGGGAAAAACCTTACAACAATTTAACAAGATCTAACTCAATTCAAGATCAATTTCTTCCTCAAAATTAAACCGATCAAGAATCGACTTAACCCTAACAACAACTAGTAATACATTCCTGTCACACAATCTCAAAATAAGTAAATATAATACCGAAATGATAAGAAGACAATGACAACACCACCACCAAGATTTTACATGAAATACCCAATGCAAAAAAAAAAAAAAAACCATGAATCACCCAAAATCTTTCATTAATTACCAAGAAATAGAAGGATGCACAAAAGTTCTTCTCTAATTAAACACTAGAGGCTAAATATCAACAATACAACAATATTTCATCACCTTGATGATGGATTAACACATATAGAGTAAGAATGGTAATTGAGATTGGAGAAAATGAGACATGACTTGAAGAAGGTTTTTAACGCACGAAACTGATCAACTTGTAGTCCTCAATTTTACGAATAATATACTGAAATTTGACTCAGCCAATTCAGACAACTTTTGGCCTTCGAATCAGGGCAGCCAAGCCGCACCCCCTTTTTCTTCTTTTCCCCATTCTATCACGGTAAGAACTCTCTCTCCTCTCTTCCTTTTTTTCACTCTCACACGAACGAGCAGCACCCTCCTTTTCTTCTTTTGCTTTTTGACCTTCTTTTTTAAATTTGACATGTTAGCTGGGCCCCACAGAAGCTAGCTACCCTCATCTCAAATCCGTCTGGCAAGAATACTTCTGTACCAAAACCAATCCCAAATATGTATCGAGTCTGAAGGCGGAACCTTTAATCAGTCTCAAGAAACGATTGAATATATTAACAATTGGGTAGGTCAAAGAAGCCGTATCATAACCTGTGTTTTTCTTTATTTTCGTCATTCATACACATTACCCAAGGATTTCCTAAGCCCTGGAGAGCGACTGGTGGGGAATCTGGACGAAAGTTTTGCTCTGACCAGTCGCCATGTCACCGTCCACCACCTCTCTCTTTCTCTCTCTCTCACTCTCTCTCTCTGCTTTATCATTTCCAAGCGAGACCTTGCTATCGTACCTGCGATTTTCATCTCTTTCAGATTTCTCTTCACTATCATACTGTGGGAACAGTACCTTCATAAAGAATAAATGGCTATTGTTTTCAATTCCCCAAGATGTATGTATTCTTAAGGGAGAATTTTATTTTGTCCAGCTGATGGATGAAGTCCCCCGTTTTGCCCTGCGGGGATGGAAACTAGGGCCGCCGCTATGCTTCGCATTGGGCGCTAGGTGGGAGTGGAAATTGCAGCACCTTATGGCGTGGGCAAAAGAATTGTGATATACGGCCTATGTCCATCTCTAATTCTAATCTAACATAATTTATTTGTACCAAGTTGCCTATAGGGCAAGTCAATTACTGAGCCACATAAATTAAGGGTCCGCAACATTGTCATGCCTAGCTAGTATTCTACTTACAACTAATTTTTCAATCTTGAGCTACTCATAAACCAACAGTTAGGTCAGAAAGACCACATTCTTTTCCCTCTAAAAGGAGTTAGCTGAATTCACGCATTTATCGGTGCATGACTGAAACTGCATTGCATGAAAAAAACATCATGAAACAAGGTTTAGATGGCAGCTCAATCTTGTAAGCGAAGTTCATAAGAGGCAATTTCCTGAACAAGAAAGACAGGCTCTCACACAATTTTATCAATTGGAACACGTGAATGTACTGCGCTGCGGCCTCTCGTTGTTGATTTGTTTTATGACGACGCACCCCGAAGGCAAGTAATACAAATCTGCTCATGTCATCCCTGTCTTCAGCAGAGGTTGAATTCTATCGGTAGGACCAAATTATATAAAAGAAAAGGCAACAAGCTGCCTTGGTTTTATCACGCTGTCGTGGAAAAAGGCAACGAAGCGTGCCGCAAGTATGAAAGCGATTCAAAAGTTGTTTATTTACCCCAATTTGGAAAGTGAAATAAATATGTGTACTGGCAAAGTATGACATTACTGGACAAGTGTTTGAGATCTCTCGATGGAGGGAAAAAATCATTGTACAAAATCAGACTAATTTCTTTTAGGCCTAATATCCTCAAAAACCTCTAATTTTAGGTCTAGTTTTTAATTTTTTTTATCTCATAAAAAACCATCAACTTTAGAAGTAGTTTCAATTCTACCCTACACTTCTTTTGTCTTATAAATAATCACTAACTTTTATTTGAGTCCTAAAACCGCCCTCATTGACCCTCCATTCAAAATTTCTCATGATAATCAAGAGATAGAAAACTTCCAAGCGAGCTGTTCAAGTGTCTTAAGCCAAGTGTCTTGAGCACAAGCTCTCCAATCACGAGAGACAGAAGACGCCCAAGCATGAGAGGTTGAAGACTGAGTATAGAATCGAAGATCCCCAAACAAGGTGAATGGAAGATTCTCTTAAGAGTAAAAGTAATTAAAAATATATCCCTAGTTGCTTAGTTTTTACCTAAATTTCAAATACAACAAGACGTTTGAGCTGACATAGAAATTCGTTTCCAAAATACACAAAAATCTCATAACCAGTATAGTTATTAGGGTTACTCTATAATAGATCCTATTCTATATTATTAGAATTGCATGTTGCTTGCATCAGAGTATGTATGTCATCTAGGATTTCATGTTAGATCATCAATGCACGCTACATTAGCATTCACATAATCACTGCATTTAAATAATTTAGATTAAAATTGCATTCCTCAAAAAAGAAAAATATGAAGAGAATTAATAATCATTGCTATTAGAAATCATGTTTGGAGCATGCATGCATTGTTTTTTTTTTTTTTTTTTTTTAAGTTAACATCTTGTAGAACACTTGGTGCATTGGATGATAATAAAGGTCCGTTTTTGCTTTGCATAACATATTGAGGTTTTTGTCCTATTTTGAACAATTTATTTATTACTTTGATTTATTAAGTGCTACTTTTATTGTTTGTGCACCTGTATAATTACCAATCACATTTTAGTGGTTTAAAATTAAAATTGACGGAGACAACATGCAAAAGAGTTTTTTGAAATAAAGAAAAAAGGTAATGAAAGGATGTTAGATTTATCTATCGCAATCAATTTTCCATATCCACGATATCTCTAATTCACAAAAGTAAAATGTACTATCACATTTTTCTTGAGTTTCTCATCAACCTAGAATAAATTAGTGGCAACTATTGAATGAATCAAATTACATATTTAATTGATCGAATTAAAATCCCAAAGTTGTGATTGGTATGGCCTTAGGAGATTCCACGTTAAGTAGAAGCTTACCAATTAACCTCATTTCGGTAGTTTATCTTGGGGAAGGGGGCGACACCCCTATTATAGGAATAACATCATTTTTTTTTTCAAATAATTATCTAAAGAACTTCCTCAATTTCTTAAGTGTATGTATAATAATTCTCTGTTTGAGAAGAAAGCACTTCTTTGGAGCATGGCCCAAACCGTGCGATGCTAGACTCTTTCAGAGTACTCGATGGTTTTACTTTATTCTGCCACTCTAACCTAAACATGAGAGAGAGAGAGAGAGAGAGTGAGAGAGAGACAGAGACAGAGACAGAGACAGAGACAGGAGAAATGCTAAAGTAGGATGTCGTGCAAAACCATGGAAAGAATTCACAAGACAGAGGCCAAAATACGGGAAAAATTTTACAAAGCAAAATAAGCGAAGTCAATTATAAAATCATCTTGATTCGTCCGATTCGTCCAAGGACATTCAGATGGCAGATAAACATGCTATTTCACAATTTGGGGTAATCATAGCTGCACCACATTTATCACCCTCAGAAACTTTACATTAACATAAACCATACTTTTCCAGTCCATCTACGAGATTAAGATTAATTTAATTACAATCTTCATGATTCCCCCCCAAAATCTAGGAAAAAATCATCATAGGAACTAGCGAAGTCCGTAAAAATAGGCATTATTAGTTCCTGATTTGGCGCACATATACTCGAATCTCCTCCTATGTAAAAATCTTCCACTGCAAGGACTTGCTTCCATAAGCTTTCTCCTTCACCATTTTCATATTCTTGTGATGAGCACCTGTCATAGCTCCATGGTTTCTCATCATAGACTCCAACGGAAGGACAAGGGTTATCTGCATTTGTTGTCGGGATTTGATAGTCAAGTCCCAGGTTTGTTGCACTCGGACTATCATTCAAGGGATGGAATGAGATGTCCTTTCCATCGGTATGGAGATTAACATCATTGCATGTGTTCTGCAAACAAAACTTCTCCTCGGAGAGCCGTTTCCTCAAGCGGGTATTCCAATAGTTCTTAATTTCGTTGTCAGTTCTTCCGAGAAGCCTAGCTGCAATGGCGGCCCAACTGAAACAAAGAAATATAAGACATTTTCATCTGTAAAAGGCAATTAATTCGCTAGCGCTTTCAATTAAGATCGTAACTTTGCTTTCAATTAAAGTGTAATTAATGACCGATTTCCAAGAACTCGGTGCAGCGCAATGATGGTCTCCCCCTCTTCTTTGGTGATGTTTCCATGCTTGATGTTGGGCCTCAGATAGTTCATCCAACGGAGACGGCAACTTTTGCCAGTTCTTGCCAAACCTGGAAGTTTACGCATATGATTCAAGACCAGGGTTAGTCGAACATTCACCGGCAAAAATCAGAAAGACCAGACATAAATAAAGAGAAGCAAACGAGAATATGAATTATGCATCACAGACCAGCAGGTTTGGCCATGTGAGTCCAGTTCCAAATGCCATATCTCTTGATATAAGCCACTAGTTTTTGATCTTCTTCGGCACTCCAGGCACCCTTTTTAACCGTTCTCTCATTGTTGCCTTTGTCATTCCTTGGATACCTGGCCATTATGTTGCTTGACACTGATCAGTTCAGAGACCTGATGAAAATGCTGTTTTCAGAGTCTCTTCTTCGCCTGAATGATGAAGCTCACTCTTTGAGGTGCCTATAAATACATGGTGGTCCTCCTATGACTTTCCCGTATCTTGCACGCGTATGCAAAGTCCATAATATTCAATGTTCTGGCCCGAAATTTTCTAAGTCCGATGATTTCGAGGAAAGGGGCACTGGGTCTTCCTGGAAAGTGGATCTGTTCATGCATCTTTAGCACCACCACAAGGGGTTATGTGTGAACTGGCCCCACGGCATAATTTATGTTTGGGCATATCTTTTTCTATGGTCATTGGTTATCTAATTTGACTTTGTGGGGACCATGTATTTGAACACATACCAGTAGATCGGAATCTTACAACCATGTAATTAATCCCTGAATACTCCATCTCAAAGGTATAGTCCACAGATGCCACATTTGAATTTATGACTATTTAAAGGCGTATATGATATATAGTGATGCTTGGACTCCAATATCACCATATGGATCTAGGATAAGGAACGAATTAGTATGTGTAATCTGAGTGCATTAAAAGGGTTTAAATTACCATAAATTATGAAATTACTAACTTTTTATGATAGCTTATAATTTATTTTATTTACATAACCTACAAGTGAATCAAATTTACTAATTCTTATATGAAATTACAGACCAAAATTAGAATGAATTACTAACTTTTCTCAAATGTCAAATTACCAAGAAGTTTTAGGTTACATACTCTCATTTGAGTACTTACCAACGTACAACTATAAACAAAACTAGCTCGTAACAAAAATCGGAAAAAACTTATAGACAAATTAAATGAGAGTTTGTAACACAAAACTAGTTAATAATTTAATTAGAGAAAAGTTGGTAAGTGTTAAAAAAAGAATGTTGATAACTATATATGATAGTTGGTACAAAGAAAATAGATGTAGGTGTAAGAGTTGTTAATGTCCAATTATTGGTAAATTAGTCGAAGAACAGTTGGCGATTATTACTCTAATTGATGTTGGTAATAGAAGGAGTTGGCAAATTTAAAAAGTCGTAATATTTTAGATGAAATTGGCAAGGCAAATAAAAATGGTAACTCAACAAAAAAGTCTGTTAATTTTAGCCAAATGTTGTTGCCAACCTCGAAGAGAGTTAAATAAAAGTTGGTGAACAACAAGAGGTATTTTTTTTTTATTTTTTGGTTAGATACGAGAGAAGTTGATAATTTGAGAAAAAAAAAATTAGTAGCTACCTCAAACAAGGATTGGTAACACAAAAATAGTAGGTAACTACTGTTGACATCAAGCCAAAATTTTGGACCAAAAACCAAGCCTGCATAATACCTTTAAAGGACAAGGGCAATTGATGGGGTGCTTGCCAAGCTCATCAGACACAAAGGCAATAACAATGTGGCCGGCCCATTAGGCCCGTCAATGAAATGTCTGGTGAGCTCATTGCTCATGAGTGTTTTGATGGGCAAAGTTCAAGTAAAGTATGTAACACATAGCAACGAGCAATTGATTCGAAGCATGCACAACAGTTAAATTGAGATGGAAGGCTTCATCGACCGAATGATAAGCATAGCTCAAGAGTCTAGAGCGATTGCAAATCATTTATAGAGAAGTGCGCAAGTCAAAATACTTTGAGCTTTTTGCAGATTAAGATCAAAACAAAAACTAGGATGGCCCATTTACAAATACATGGGCATCAATCAAGCACAAGCAACTAAGACACAAATAATCACAAGAGTACATTAGATTTTGACTTTAACGTCACAAATCAATTTATATCAGATTTTAGCTCAGTTTGAATTTGAATTTCAAATAAGATTAGGTGCCTCAAATCCAGCATTTATATCTGTTTATAAAAGTATTCTAGTCATAATCTATAAGCTTTCTACCTTCTTTACGCACTCCAGTCATCTCCATTAAGCAATTGATGTTTAGTTCAATCATCGAGCGAGCATATATTCCAAGAATGTAAACAATTTGTTTTTATTCAATAAATTTTCCTGCAATTTCCTTACCTCTTTCGAATCTATTGTCTATGCATAACTAGTAATTCAAATCTTGCAAAGTTCTTTAGTATTCACAGCATATTAGAATCCATTTACTTTCATACAAAGTAATATGTAACAATTTAATTACTATCAATCATCCTCATTAAACTTCAATTACTAATTGAAACCATTTGAGTTTTGAGTGACAACAACTTTACCAGAATCCACCTAACGCATCTTTTGGCCATCATAATGGAAAAATAGAATGTCTCATCAAATTACTAGAAGCATGTCTCGACTTCAAGATTTCAAAATCAATGACTCCAATAATTAGGAGTTCTATTGATAAAGAGTCTTTGAGGCTTGGGATAGTTCAGTGTTTGGAGTGCGAAACTTGATACTGGGGAGATTGTCAAGAGAGAGCCTAAATCCAAGCTCGTCAATATATCTAGTTGGATTCATCCTCACTCAAAAGCTCAAGCCAATAAGTTATGAACCGACTAGAATATATTAATTACTCTATACCATATCAAATCTTCGATGTGGGACTTTTTTAACACAACTTACTCACATGTCTATCCTAACAATCTCTTCCACACGTGTGAGCTCGGTGTTAGGCTCACCCCCCTAATTCAAGTATTATTCTACACCAACTTATGAGCCCACGTTGCTACACCACAACGCACACTTGCCCGAAAACCGTAATCATCAACTCTGATATTATTTGTTAAGGGTGCGCAACAGAAGCCTGATACTTTCTTCCGAAGACATCATCGAGAAAGAACCTAAATTCAAACTTGTCAATATATCCAGTTGGATTTATCTTCACTCAAAAGCTTAAACCAATGAGTTATAGGCTAATTAAAATATATTAATTGCTCGACACCACATCATTCTCCGATATGAGACTTTTCTAATACAACTCTTTCACACGCGATCCTAACATTCAAAGGATGGGAGACTACCATCTCAGTTTGCCACTACCACTAAAGTGTGCCAAAAGATTCTTTTCATTAATTACTCAAGCCATTTAATCCCCAATGAAACAGTAGTCATCCTTTGAGTATCAAAAAGTCAGGTATCAAATTTGAATGCAAAATCTACGAAGACAATTTCCAATGGCAAATAAGAAGACTAGTGACAATGCCAAGATGATTATCAACTCTTTCATCCTTTCTATACACATTTTTGAAGAAGATTGGTGAAAAAAATTTAATTTATTTAAAAATATATATAGAATTAAAAAAATTTAAAAACTTAAAAATTTTCCAAAAAATTTATTATTTCAAAAATCAAGAAAATATTAGAAATTATATTTTGAGTAGGTTTTTGAATGTGCGAAAAACTCTAATAAAAAAAATCTTTATTAAATTGAACAAGCCCTTAGGGATTTACAATAGGATGCTGTATGCTCTTAGAAACTAATGTTAAGTTGTTGTTTGTGTATTTCTATTTCTATTACGTATTTAAGTGTGCACTTTTTAGTACATTGGTTGTGGTTTCCCTTTAGCCTAGTTAAGAGTAGAACCTTAGGACTCATGATTAGCAAGAAAGTTGCTTGAATATTTTTAGTTAGCAATTGAAAAAGGTTAGGTACCAAAATGATACTACTTGACTAATTAGCGTAGTCAAGTCTTAGACCCTAAATTCTTTGGTTAAGTAGGAAGTGAGTTATAATCTCATGCCTCATCTTGGTCTTTGGTGGATCCTAATAGACTAGTGATGACTCCTCTTTAGAAAACAGTCAAAGTGTTAATTTGACTTAACATTGAATACTCCAACGTTGCACAATGTAAGAGTTTGGGAGAGCCTACGCCTAATTAAGTGCCTTAGGTACACCTTTTAAGTAATGCTCTTAAACCTATGTCTTTTCCTCTTCGGACGGAAAAGATAGGTTACAACATGAGCATACCAAAAAGGACAGCTGATATCACGCCTTGAACCCCCAAGCGTGCGAACATCCCACAACAGTCGATAAAATGTGATATCCTAGAACGCGTCGTCAATCCATCCTTTTTATCTTTCGATTAAACACAAGCAAAAGCATTTAATACAAACACATAGTCAGTCAACAAGGAGAGATAGTAAAAACACAACAACAAACATAATAAATAATTCGAATGCATGGCATAATACTCATGCACAAAGCCATCACACATGTTCTAATTATTACGACCCCTTGGGCCACAACTACCACAAGGGTTTGCGGTCTTCCAATATGACCGGTATCATCTTGCCCCCATCGAGCACGGCATCTTCTAGAACTCTTGCCTACATTGTCACACCACGAACCTTGAGCACGTGTATATCCCTAGATGGTCGACTAAATTGTGATGTTCCTAGAACGCGTCACCGCCCCAAATGAATCATGCACAAGCGGAAGCGAAACAAAACAATTCCCAGACAACAATCAACATGGGATAAAAAAGTAGGACAATCAAATAACACAAAACACGGTTTTATAAACAACCAAGGTCAGCCTGCCAGTTATATACAAAGGTTAAAACCTCCAAAAAGGGCTACCTAGCTAACCCCACCCCGGACCCTATCTACTTGGGATCCGGTTTTATCATGACACCGTCAGGTGGGTCAACTACCCCCTCACCCACAATGGTGGGTACGTCAAAACCCTGAAGGGGACCTTCCCGCACCCCATTAGGTCCATGACGAAACCACGCCTTGAATCGATAAGGTACCAATCGTGGTAAGCCCTCATTGACCAAGATAGTGGTCACAATAAGCTCATGGAGTCGGGGACTCCCGAGAATAGGGATGTTGGTACTCTACTTGCTATACCTGCGCGACTGTCCAAAACGAATCGGACAAGCCTCCATCTAGGGACTTGTAAAAAGTTAAACCACAACGGGGTGAGACAATGTCTTAGTGAGTTCATGCCCTAAACCTCGATTAGGAAGGTAATACGCCTAAAGGCAGTCTAATCATACATCATACAAGACTCACCTCGCCTCAGTTCCTTCTTGCATGTTAGTACAATTCATATAATAGATGCATATAGTAAATGCACACATCAATTGGAACGTCTCACTTATATTTCAATATTCACAGGGGTCCCGATTATAAGGCCAAATCGTTATGACACGTCACATTCCGTGCCACACAATTTTGTCCCATAATTAGGCGCGTTTATCTCAATTAGTCATGCGTTCCAATTGATTACGGCCCCATGAGCATGGCCTACTCGACGTTCGACGGTCTTTCGCCATAACCGAGCATTGTCTCATCCCTTGAGCACGGCAACGTCTACCTCTTAGATGGCATTCACGAAGGAGTTTTGGTTCGACCTCTATTGCGACCGGCATCCGTTGTCAAGGGCATTCCATATAGGAGCATCGTTTGGTGTAAATGCTCTCGATGGATTCTCATAACCATCACATGACCATTGAATAATGGCTAAGGATATCGTGCATTGCACTCAAATGCCTTAATTAAAATAATGTGCTTGGCCTATTTTCTTCATATTAAAAACATCTGGTGAAAGAATCGTGTGTTGGTACACGGGCAAATCGAAACTTAAAAATTGATATCATTCTTTTTAAAAATCCCACTATTTGATATTGTGCTTAAAAACACTTTTGGTGTCAAAACCCGAGACCCAGTATTTTATGATTAAATACCAAAATTTCATAATTTTGAAATAATAACTGAAAATCAACAATCATCACTCAATTGCAGAAACTGATTCCACCACGATAATCAACATGAAATTCTGACGACCGGCTATCCCGGTATAATTTCTGGAAAATAATAAATAATTAAATAAATTACAAAATTAAATAAATAAATGCAAAATAATTAGATAAATGCCTAATTATGCTAAATACACTAATCTAACCACCTAATTGGACCTAATTAAATACCACACTAAGCTAGATAATTAACACAATCTAATTAACCCCTAAATAAACTAATCTAACCACCTAATTAGCCTAATTAACCAACTAAACCGCTAATTACTCTAATCTATCAAAACCTAAACCAATCTTAAGCTAATCTAATCCTTCACTAAGCATAATTAACCCCATAAGCAAGATTTAGCAAGTAAACGCACTGGATTAGCAAGCCGATGAATTCACGGTGATGGCGACGCGGAGGCGAGCGAGACTTTAGCCTAGAGTGACGCCAAGGGAGGTCGGGAAAAGGCCGAAAATGGGCCACGAAGTCTCAGCCCATAGCTGAGATTTTGCTTCTGTTGAGGGCTGAGAGAACTGGTTCGAAGGAGCTAAGACGGGCTAGTGGGGCTAGGCAGTGATGGCAGCAGTTTGAGGATGGCGAATGGCTGTGACGGTGGCTTGGGGACGCGACGAAGACGGCCAGGCGAATGGGTGATGAGCTGCCAAGGGCGCGAATGACAGCGTGGGATGGTGAGGATGTGAGCTGAGTTCACGGACAATCGGCGGGCTCGCTACTGCTGGCTTCGGCTTCGGCGGGTTGAGGACAGGCGGTGAGCGGTTTGGGCAGTCGACGGCTGGCCTGCTGCTAGTCTTCTACTTCTAAAATAGCAACAATGGAGGCTAAGGTAGGCAAGAAGGAAGAAGAGGAAGTTCTGCTGGTTGGAGGGGAACAAATGGCCACACAAGTCAAGGAAAATATCATAGAACTCAAGTGCCAAGCCCCACCAGCCTTCAGCTCTATCCCATAGCTGTTTTGCCCTCCCAAGCTTCCCCAACAAGCCACCAAAGAGGTCCAAATGTTGCAAACCACCAAAGCATACGAATTTCATTAATTTCCCCTTCAATTGAACTCAATTCACTTCAATTAGCCTCAATTTAAATGGCCAAAATGCCACGGTAGATGTCCACACCACTTTCCATAAATTTTCTCACCAAATAATCCAACTTGAAGGACGAAAACACACCCAATTTAGCCTATCCGAATTTCCTGGTCCAATTTCGCCAAATCTTGATTTTTCGCCGAAAATTCGAACTCGCGATAAATTCTTCGGAGGATGAGTCGACGTTCCTAAAATAAATTGTGACATGGCAGAACTTTCAATTTCTGAAATCGGATTCAATTTCGTGGTCAATTTCAACCGTACGCGATTTTAGCGTGACTTAATCTATCGGGTAGCTTTTAATAATTTTCAGAGAATTTGACTTGTCACGCCCTAATTCTCGAACGCGTGCCTATCCCTCACCTGGTCAATTAATAGCGACGTCCCAGGACGCATCGCCGACCCTGTTCATTTAATATGCGCATGCGGAAGCATATAGAAATCCCCAGACAATAAAACAATGAGATAGAATAGCAGGCCATATTTTTCATATTGAAATTCACAACCACACTTTTATTAATAGCACAACTCATAGTATATTTACAATACTATTCACAGCATACTAGTCTCATGCCTATCTACACCAAAACAAGGTTCACAAAAGGGATAGGATTTGAATCATCATCCGGGTTGTACTCGGGATCGTCCTGATCCTCCTCAGTTCCTTCTTCACTGAGCTAATTCTCTTCTAGTTCTTCATCTTGCTCTTCAGGCTCATCCTCAGCTTCAAATGCCAGCTCATCTTTTGGTATATCCTCAGCTACTCCTCAATCTTCGTCCTCCTCTGGTCCTTCCACCTCCTGCTCTACCGTCTCACCGTTATCTTCGTGCCAGTTGTTGTCATCAATCGAATATACGGGAGTGCGAGCCTCATCCTCAAGCTGCGGATCGCTTGCATCTACTACCGATTGATCCATGTGATTGGCTGTTCCTTCTTCGAACGCCTCTTCCAGTACGTTGTAAGGCACAACCTCTTCCGGTATGGGACCCTTTCTACGCCCGTCATAATACTCACGGTACCATGACCGATACTTGTGGGGCCTCTGGGCTTCTTCCCCCACATCAACCCAGACGGTCGACTGAAACAGTACGTACTCTAATCCTTCCAGGTGAGGATGGATGTGGAAGTGGGTTTCTAACTCTAAGATTTGCTCTAGGATGCCGTAGTGCATACGAGGACGAGGAGGTGGAGGTGCTGTCATCTAAGGACCTGAGATGGTTATTCAATAACCAATGAGACAACGTCTCAGCGAGTTCTACCCCCTAAGACCCAATTAATAAACCAATACACTATAAGCTGCCTAAACACGCATAGGTCAGAGGACTTACCTTGGCCTCAGATTCCACCTGCAAGTTAGTACAATTCATAATAGGCATCCAATTACTCAAAACAAATCGAACTAGTTGATTACATGTCACCCAAATGATACATTCCCCACGATGTATATCTAGTCGCCGAGCACACGTGCATTCTCTTAGGCACTAGTTCATGAAAGTGATGTATCAAATCACTGAGCCCACATATCTCTCCCAAGATGCCACACTTAATTCCCTGGGCCCACGTGCATTCTCTAAGGCACTAGTTCACCAAAGTGATGCATCAATTCACCGAGCCCACATGCCCTTTTTACGATGCCCAGGCTCATGTGCATTCTCTAAGGTACTAGTTCACCAAAGTGACGCATTAGATCACTGAGCCCACATGCCCTTTTAGATGCCACACTGAATCACCACTTCACCATTGGTACTGATAATCGGTACCCAATCATTTCCCAATCAAATAATTAAAAACAATCATATAGGAACATATCCTAAAATTCACAATTTAAATCAATTCCATATAAATTGAAGCTCAATTAAATAAATGGACTGCACCACGACAATCAGCACGAAATTTCGGTCATCGACCATCCCGGTTGAATTTCCAAAAATAATTAATTAAATAATTAATTTCGAAAATTAAATAAATAATTATTAAAAATCCAATTTAGGCCCATAATGCCTAATTAGAGGTCGAGACGAGCCCAGAAAATTACCGAGACTCGTTCAATAAGTAATATTCTATGCCTACTTGCTAATGTCTATTTCTAACCACCTAATATGCATCATTAAGTCTATAATTTAATTGATATAAACTAATCTAACCACCTAATTGCATTTAATTAAATCTAACCAACCATAAGTATAATTAGCAAACTAAAAAAGCATTAGTGAGCAAAACTCACTTGATAAAAGCAGAGACCGAATCACCATGACGGTGACGTGATAGTGGCCGAAATTGGGTTTTCGACGACACTGGCGGGCTTGGACCGGGCCTTAAGCTTGGCCCAACAAATCTCAACCCAACTGAGATTTGTTCTTTCTTTTGGGCTGGACCCAAGCTGGGTTGGGCCTACTGAAGATGAGCCTCGAAAACAAGGCTGCAATTGTTGAAAATGGGCTTGAAATAAAGCTGAATTGGGCCTGCCTTTACTGGGCCCGAAAGACTAAAATTGTTGGCCAATTCGTTGAACTCAACTGAGCTGTTGGTGGGCTGAAACTGTTGGAATTCACGAGCCGAGATGCACAGACAACTGGGCTTGGAATTTGCTGGGCTAGAGGACATGCGGAGAGGAAGTAGCGTCGAGCTGGGGAAGACGTGTGCAGCTCCGGCTTCACTGGCTTCGGTCAACCAGAGGCTTCGTGGTTGCTGTTGTTGACCAAGACGAGCCGGGCCATGGACGTGTGGAGGAGCAGAAGACGGTGGAGTCTTCAAGTTGCTTCGTGGGCGGTTGGGCTTGGACGCGTGCTGCTGGCGGTAGCTTCGGTCGAAGGAAAGAAATAAATGATGGTGGGGCATTGGCTTCGTGGTAGCAACTAGGGCAGGAGATGGAGCTATGTCATTGCTGTAGTGGAGAGCAGGGAAGAGAAGTGATGCTTTGGTCACAAGGAGAATTTGGTGGAGTCCAACGGAGGGCAAATCGCAGAAAGTGGAAGCAAAGTCAGAATAGAAGACTGAAGAAGCCGATCCTCTGTGGAAATTATCACAAGAAGGAGATAGGAACGGCGAAGCAAATGGAGGGCGGCTGGATTTCTTGCTCAAGTGGATTAGAATAAAGCTTAAAGTCCACATCTCTATCCACCCAATTTAATGCAATGTCCCCCTAATTCTTTCCAAAATTTAAATTCCACAATAATATTCAAATTGAAGTCCAAATTTCTAGCCCCATTCCAATTCCGAATTTCACCAATTAAATTCAATTTCCTTACTCAATTTCCCAAATTGAGGTCCAATTCTGATAACGAAAAATCTCGAACAATCTTCTGTAATTCCCTGACACTTAATGACTTAGCTCAGAAGTCAAAATTTCCTTTAATTTGGCCTATCTAAATTTCCATTGATTTTCCGTGGCGTCTGAACTGATTTTCTGTAAAAATCTCGGAATCTCTAAAAAATCTTTTGAGACTTAGTCGACACTCCTAGAATTTATTGTGACATGACAGAAACTTCAATTTCTGAAATCGAACTCGAATTGGCGGTTAATTTCTATTTGACGCGTTTTTAGCGTGACCTAGGCTACTGGGTAACTTTTAGATATTTTTAAGTGCAATTGACCCATGGTAGATTTTCTTCGAGCCACTATGAACCCACTAAACTTATTGGCGACTCTCAGTTGTCGTGAAAATCTCGATGATCCAAATACGGACACAAGGTACCAAAACAATAAGAAAATCAGTCTAGTGCCGGTCGACATAAATTTTCTAATTTAGTGGTGTCACCCATGATTAGCCACATATCTTTGTCGATCCAGTCTATCTCTAATTTCAAATTGATTTTTAACTGTGCCGTAATGGCCTCTAAAGATGGACACGATTGAGAAGCCGATTCCTACTCGAATTCTCAAGTCTATTACCTTAAAATTCCTTAATGGTTTCCCTAGATAGTTTAATTATCTTGAGAGTGATCGGCTTTGAGAATAAGCTTATAGACACGTCAATGAAATGTCCGATTCATTCAGAAAAAAAAAAAAAAAAAGTTGAAAATTTGGGATGTCACATGACCCATGGTCGATTATTTTCGAGTCACATTGTACATCTTCGACTCATTGGTGACTCTCGGTTGTTGTAAAAATCTCGAGATTTCAAATACGAACATAGGATACAGAATTGACAGAAAAATGAGTTTAGTGTCGTTCGACGCGAATTTTGCAATTATGTGGAATCACGCACACTTTAATTGCATGCCTCTATCAAATTGACCTATCTCCGGTCTTTAATCGATTTTAATGGTGCCGTATTGACCCTTGTAGATTAACACGGTCGAGCAGTTGATTTCTGGTCGAATTCTCAAGTCTATCGCGTTTAGATTCCTTAACGGCTTCACTAGATAGATTAGTTATCTCGTGAGTGATCAACTCAGAGAAAAAGACTATAGACGCGTCAATGAAAAGCCGAGTTCATTTCATTGAAAATAGGGTTGAAAATCAAGATGTCACATACATAGTATTCCATAAGGAGTATCAATCCAATTTCAATTGTAACTTAGCATCCAAATCCCCATTAGGCATCCGATAAACATCGGGCATCATCCCCAAACTCCCGTTGGGTGACGAGTTCGATTAAGTGATCACTCAAGCACGTTAAAACTCAAGCCAATTTTATTTGCAATCAATTAGCCTAGTGCAAAAGAGTTCGTGCTCAAATAACAAACTTTGGCAAATTTTCACACTTAAAATTCAGGTAAAATAATCACATGTGGTACGTACTTAAAATCAACTCTCCAAATTTTACATATATTAATTTTAAAACACCATTGTCACATAAAACACAGCGCCCAAACCTAACACCTCAAAATATGCCATTTTCTTGCCAAATAAACATTCTTAAAATAACCACTGGGGGTTCGCCCCAGTGGCCACCCTTCTAACATGGAAGGGGGAGGTGAGGGGTTCAAATTCCCACCTTCTCAGGGGGGATGGGGTGGGGACGCGTAAGTTTCAAGAGTGGGTTTCGACTCCCACACCCTGCAAGAGGCAGAGCAAAAGTCTGAGAGAGAGTGTAGAATAGGAATAGAGTAGGACTGACAAAAAAAAACATTCTTAAAATAAAAAAGTAATTAAGGACTATAATTGGGCAATCAATAACAAGGCATAACAAGCTCAAACAGTCAAAATTGTGCATAATTTCATCCGAACATCAAGTATAAAGTTCTACTTAACAACTAATCCATCATTAACTTACACAAATCGCGATTAATTAAGCTACTTGTAATTAATTAATCTAATCACGGTTACTTTAAACTAACTATGGTTAATTAACCTAACCATGGTTACTTTAAACCAACTTTTGTTAATTAACTTAACTATGATTACTTTGAACCAACTATGGTTAATTACCATACCCATGGTCACTTTAAACCAACTACGATTAATTAACCTAACCATAGTTACTTGCTCTTCATTAAAACTAATTCCTATTAGCCTTAATATAATCAATTCTTAACTAAAATTAACTAACACTAACCCTCATTATCCCTAAACTGAACCTATCCCTAAACACAGTTAATTACTTAATCAATGATTAGGAGATAACTTACGGTGTGATATCTTGATTTTCTGATTCTGTTTTTGATTGAATGAGTTGGGTTTTTCATCGACACGCCTATAGTCTTTTCTCTGAGCTAATCACTCACGAGATAACCAATCTATCAGGTGAAGCCATTAAGGAATCTAAACGCAATAGACATGAGAATTCAATTAGAAATCGACTGCTCGACCGTGCTAATTTGCAAAGGTCAATACGGCTCTATCAAAATTGATTAGAGACCGGAGATAGGTCGGTTTGACAGAGGCATGTGATTAAAGTATGGGTGATTTCACCTAATTGCAAAATTCTCGTCAAACGGCACTAAATCGATTTTTCTGTCATTTTTGTATTTTGTGCCCATATTTGAAACATCGAGATTTTCATAACAACCAAGAGCTGCCAATGAGTTGAAGATATACAATGTGGCTCAAAAATAATCGACCACGGGTCAAATGCGCTAAAAATTCCTAAAAACTACACGGTAGGTTAAGTCATGCTAAAATCGCGCTCGATTGAAATTAACCACGAAATTGAATCCAATTTCGGAAATTGAAAATTTTGTCATGTCACGATTTATTTTAAGAATGTCGACTCGTCCTTCGAAGATTTTTCGGCAGACTTGAAATTTTGGTGAAATTTCAAGTTTGGGTGTTTTTGGACTGGGAAATTCAAAGGGCCGTTTTTTAGTGCACTTTTGGCCAACAAGTTGGATCTTTTGGCAAGGAAAATTGTGGATTTGATGTGGATACATTGGCTGGAATTTTTTGGCACCAATTGAGTGCAATTGAAGAGAATTTGGACTGAAATTGGAAGGGAATTGTTCAAATTCGTAGCTATGGAGGGGTGCAACATTTGGACCACCTTGGGTGGCTTCTAGGGGAAGCTTGAGGGAGGAATTTGGGCTATGGATATGGCTGAGCAAGGTGGGGTAGCCACTTGAGTAATTTAGATCTTTTTGGAAGACTTTTGAGGCCATTTGGGTCCCCCCTTTAGCTGAGCCTTCTTCTTCTTCCTTCTTGCCTTTGCTTTCTCCATTGTTGCTGTTGTGAGCTCAAGAAAACAGCAGAGGACCAGCCAGCCTTGCCGTCGACCGCCTGAGCTCCCCTACACGCCGTCCGAGCAGCCGTTGCTGTTGCACCATCCCCCATGCCCGCAAGTGCTCGTCCGCACGTCCCTCCGTCTCGAGCCCTCATCCGACAAAGCCAGGCCCGTGTCGTAGCTGTGCTAGCCACCTCCGTCAACGTTCCAGCCGCCTGAAGCCTCTGTCGGTCCTGATGCAGCCGCCGCTGTCCCACTATGGCAATTTCCAGCAAAGCCGAGCCTTTAACTGGTTCTTTTCAGGCCTCAACAAAACCAAAGTTCTAGTTGTGGGCTGAAGCTTCGTGGGCTATTTTGGGCCTTGTCTGGACCTCCCTTGGTGTCGCCGTGAGCCCAAGTGTTGCTCGCCTCCACATCACTATCACCGTGAACTCACCGGCTCGCTAATCTGATGAGTTTAGTTGCTAAACTCTACTTATGGAGTTAATGGTGCTTAGTAGATAATTAGATTAGCTTAAGTATGGTTTATGTGGTTAGTTTAGATTAATTAGTAATTTAGTTGCTTAATTAGGCTAATTAGGTGGTTAGATTAGACTAGTTAAGGGTTAATTAGGTTGCTTGATTTGTGTAGATAGGTGCATTATTTTTCTAGGCCCAAATAGGTGGTTAAATTAGTGTTTTAGGCCTAAGTAGGTATTTATTGAATTAATTTACATTTATTTAATTATTTTTGTAATTTATTTAATTATTTAATATTCTCCAAAAATTATATCGGGATAACCCATAGCCGGAATTTCGTGTTGATTACCGTGGTGTGATTAGTTTATGCAATTGAATGATAATTTGTGCAATTGAGTGGTGATTGTGATTTTTGATTAATTATTTCAAAATTGTGAAATTTTTGTATTTAATTACAAAATATCGAGTGTCGGGTTTTGACTCCGAAATTTTTTTAAATACTATATCAAATAGTGGGATTTTAAAAGGAAGGATATCGATTTTTAAGGTTCGATCTGACCGTGTACCCACACACGATTATTTTCACCGGGTGCTTTTAATACGAAGAAAATAGGCCAAGCGCATTATCTTAATTGAGACATTTGAGTGCAATGCACGGTGTCCTTGGCCAGAATTGAATGATTGTGTGATGGTTATGAGAACCCATCACCAATGTGTGTCGGGTGGACGTTGCCCTTATATGGGATGCCCCTGGACAACGGATGCCCCGGAATTGAATGATCATGTAGAGGCTGGACCGATGCTCCTTCGGGATTGCCGTCTAGTTTAGACGTTGCCGTGCTCAATGGGGTGAGACAATGTCTGGTTATGCCAGAAGACTGCCGAACGTTGAGTAGGTTGTGCCCGTGGGGTCGTAATTAATCGGAATGTGTGAATGATTGAGATAAACGCGCCTGATTATGAGACAAAATTGTGTGGCACGGAATGGGACGTGTCATAATGATTTGGCCTTATAATCGGACCCCTGTGATTGATTGTGATATAAGTGAAGCATTCCAATTGATGTGAGCATCTATTATATGCATTGAGTATATGAACTATGTTGACATGTACAAAGGAACTGAGACGAGGTGAGTCTTCTGTGATGTGTGGTTAAACTACCTCTAGGCGTATTTCCTTCCTAATCGAGGTTTAGGGCGTGAACTCACTGAGACATCATCTCATCCCGTCGTGGGCGTATTCTTTATAGGTCCCCAGATGGAGTAGCGCCAGGTACAGTACAGGGTCCCACAGACGATGGACTTTGTGCATACCTTCATCCCTATTCTGGGGACCACCCTGACTCAGGAGCTAGTTGAGTTTGTGGTATGGGTTGATGAGGGACTACCTTAGTTGGTACCTCACCCATTCATAGCATGGTTCATTGGCTTCCGTCAAGGGGATCAGGAGGGTCCCTTACGAGGTTTTGACGGACCTCTTGTTGGGACTGGGGAGTAGGAGGCAGCGCACCCAATAGATCTCGACACTCCTGATAGTGTCGTGATTGACCCAGAGCCCCCAGAGCTTATGGATGAGGAGTCAATTGCCTATATGGCTTAGTGACTCTTCTTTTTAGAGTTAGGCTTTTGCTTATAGACTAGCATTGTATATAAACTAGTTTGTTTATGAAAGTGTGTTTTGTGAAAATCTGTTGTCTTGCTTTTCTATTCCATGTTTGTATTGTCTGAAATTGTTTATTTCGCTTCTGCTTATGCATGAATCGATTTGGGTCGGCAACGCGTTTTGGGAATGTTGCAATTTTATCGACCACCAAGGGATGCGCGCGAGCTTGAGGTTCAGGGTGTGACACACGGTTTTCGACGTCGGCGAGCCTAAGGTGACGGCGGCGCGACCACATCGAGAACACAATGTTCTCAACTTGAATGGCGACAAGAACAGCACAACGATGGCTCCTCAAAACCCATAGCCAAGCTTGGGCTTGGCTTGGGCGATGGTGCACCGGCGATGGTGGTGCTTTAGTGCGGAAACGGCAAAACAACAGCGGCACGGTGGCTTGACAGACTGCCAGTGGACGGCGACTAAAGGGGCAATGAATGTGGGGCTTCCGTGGTGATCATAATGATAATGAAGAAGAGGAAAATTGAGAAAAAAAAAAAAAAAAGAGAGACAAAGGAGAGAGGGGATGTTTGGCCACTTTGCGGGGGCGGAATTAGGGGAAGGGGAGAGAGAGAGAGAGAGAGAGAGAGAGAGAGAGAGTATTTTTCCCCAAAAATATCTTCCCTAAAAATCCCCTCCTACACTTCTTTTTCTTTTTTCTTTTTCATTTTCTTTAATGCCGACAGCCCTTACGCCCATTTGCTTGAATTGGACTCGACTTGGCTCGGCTTCTCTTCCTAGCTTATGATTCTCGTTCGATTATTCATTTTCCAAAAATTTTATGTGACAGCTTGAATTTTCAGATTTCGTTTTCAGTTAAATAAATCGGGTATTTCGTCGACGTGTCGATAGTTATATTCTTTGAGCTGATCACTCCCATGATAACTGGACTATCTGGGGAAGTAATTAAGGAATCTAAATGCAATGGACTTGAGAATTCGACTAGAAATCGACCGTTCGACCGTGTTGGTCTGCAAGGGTCATTACGACATTGTCAAAAATCAATCAGAGACCGGAGATAGGTCGATTTGAGTTAGATATGTGATCAAAGTGTGGGTGATTCCATCTGATTTCAAAATACTCATCGATTGGCACTAGACTGACTTTTCTATCATTTTGGTACCTAGTGCCTGTATTTGAAACCTCGAGATTTTCACGACAACGAGATTCGCCAATGTGTCCAAGATGTATAATGTGACTCGAGATAAATCGATCACGGGTCAATTGCACTAAAAACTTCTAAAAGTTACTCGGTAGACTAGGTCACACTAAAAGCGCACTGGATTGAAATTAACCGCGAATTTGAACCCAATTTCAGAAATTGAAAGTTCTATCATGTCATGATTTATTTTAGAAATGTTAACTCATCCTCCGAAAAATTTTCGGAGATTCCGAGATTTTTGCGGAAAATTATTTCAAACGTTGCGGAAAAATAGTGGAAATTCAGATGGGCCAAATTAAAGGAAATTTGGACTTCTAAGCTGAGCCTTTGAGTGTTGAGGACTTACAGAAAATTGTACAGGATTCTTGTTCATTGAAATTGAACCTCAATTTGGGGAATTAAGTAAGGAAATTGAAATTAATTGAGTGAAATTCGGATCCATGGAAGGGGCTTCAATTTTTGGCTTCAATTTGGACTATTTTGATGGAAAATTGGCTAGAAAGTATTAGGAGGACATTGCATTAAATTGGATGGATAGAGATGTTGGACTTTAAGCTCCCAATCTTTCCTAACACACCTTGCCAATTGCTCATTCCTTCGCACGCCTAGACAACTTCATCTTTATCCATTTCTGATTTGCATTTGTTTCTGTCAAGGCCGCTCTCTCGCCACTTGCAATTTCCACCATCCGCTTCTGCACTGCTTCGTGTCTTCAAGTCAGCTCATCGAGGTTAGCAGCAGCGATCGGTTGATTGCATGCTTCACGCCACATGTCTCGGCTAGCATCTCTCCACCCACAAATTTCCTCAGCACAACCCACATCTTCTCCGCCCACGAAGCCAGAAGCAGCCATCCAAGTCAACCGGCAGCCATTTGTTGACCCTTTGCTCGCAACTCCTCCACCGAAGTGCTGCCAACTGCACACATGAAGAATCTACTACTCCAATGTTGCTTCGCGTCTTCATCTTCAGCTGCACGAAGCCATCAACCTGAAGTAGTTGCCTCTATCCATCTCTCCTTTCCCTCAGCTCGATGCCAACAAGCTGCTCCCTTCGTTCGTGTGTCTTCGGCCCAGCTTTCAGCCCACAGCGCAGCCAACAAATCCAGCATCTTGGGCCGTGTCTTCAACCCAGTGGTGAGCCAAGGCCAGCCATTTGAAGTCCATCAATAGCCCATCTCAGCCAATGAATTTCAGTCCAGAAAGTTCGCAGCAGCCCAGCCTAGATTTACAGCCTATTCTCGGCCCAATTCCAGCTCATTTGAAGCCCAAGAAGCAAACCCAAGCCCAAGTCTAAGCCTAGAAATTTCTGTGGGGTTGCAAGACCTTTGGGCCCGGTCCGAGTGCTTGTCAATGCAGCTAAAAATTCGGATTTTGGCCACCGTCGCGCTGTCATCGTGGTGAATCGGTCTTCGCTTTAAAACAAGTGATTTTTACTAACTAAACCTCGCTTGGTAGGTTAATGATGCTTAGGAGCTAATTAGATTTAATTAAGTGCAATTAGGTGGGTAGATTAGAGTAGAGCAATTAATTTAGTGCCTTATCAATGCATGTTAGACAAATGGTTAGTGTAATTAGCGAGGAGATATGTTCTAATATTTATTGAACGAACTTCGAAATTTTTCCAGGTCCGTCTCGGCTTCCAATTAGGCATTACGGGCATAAATTGGATTTATTGGCATTTATTTAATATTTTCGATAATTATTTAATTATTTAATTATTTTCCGGAAATTAGACCGAGATAGCCGGTGACCGGAATTTCGTGCTAATTGCAATGGTGCATTCCATTTATTTAATTGACTGATGGTTTGTGAGAATTGAAGGTGATTGTGGTTGGGGGTATTTTATCCTAAAATTAATTAATTTCAGTAATTAATGTGAAAATCACCGGGTGTCGGGTTATAGCGCCAAAAACATGTTTATGGGTTGTTCAAACTGGTGGGATGTTCTAAAGCAAAATTATTGTATTTTGGCTAAGGCCAACTGTGTATCCACACACGGCTATTTTTATCGGGAATGATAAAGAGATTGATTTGAATGTATGTTTGGAAGGGTATACTATATTAGCCCACGGGCGATATGTCAGCTTAGCAAAGAACAGTACTATATCTCCTACGGGCTCTGATATGGCAGCTTAGTAGAGAGCAGTATACCTTATCAACTTAGATTGAGCAATGTCGGTATACTATATCAGCCTAAGAGTTATATGGCAGTTTAGCAGAGAGCAGTATGCCCGAGCATTATACTCGAGCATCTGATAAGCGAGCTATACTATCTATTTATCAGCTTAGTAGTGAGCAGTCTTGATATAGCGGACTTAATAGATAGTATGAGATGAGCCAACTAAGAAAGGGTCGTGGTGACATGTAATTGACTAGGTCGATTGATCGATGTTTCGATATGTGATGATTGATTGGGTGCCTATTCAAACTAAATTCCAGGTGAAATCCGAGGCCAAGGTAAGTCCTTTAACCCGTGTTGTGCATAGGCAACCCTTATGGCATATTTGCTTCCTAATCGAGTCTTAGGGAGTAGAACTCGCTAAGACATTATCTTACTGTTTATTGTATAACCATTTTCAGGTCCTTAGATGGTGTTGGTGGAGGACCGAAAGCCTCGAAGTTTGGGAAGGTGGAGATCGAAGAATCGGTGAACATGTCTGACTAGAGAGTCATAGGACAATTCTTTTTGTTAAGCCTATATTTTTGTAAACAACCTAACAGTGTATATCTACCTGTTTGTTTATAAAAATGATTATGTTGGTGTCGAAATTTGCAGCCCTACTTTTTTGTCTAATTGTTTTATTGTTTGGAGATTTTCTATATGCTTCCGCATGCGTATTAAAAATGGATGGGTTAGTGATGCGTCCTGGGACGTCGCCATTATATCGACCAGGTAAGGGATGGGTGCGTGCCTGAGGATCGCGATGTGACATTTTAAGCTTACTAATAATTTGCATATGAATAAGGCGACGTCTAATAGATTAGTCTTGAAACCTTTGAAAGTTTGATACCCAAAATTGAATTAAATTTCATGATTAAAATCAATCAAATGCGACCTTAGTACAACTTGAACTATTGGATGGCTTTTAGGGCTTTTCCTGTAGTTGACCCGTGGTGAATAATTTTCGATTCACATTTGCGCATTTTTGAATCGTGAAAGACCCTCGTTTGTCATGTAATCACAAAGGTTCAATTACATACCCTGACTATAAGATCAATAGGTAATCAGTTTATCGTTGCTCGGCGTGAGTATCGTAAATATGCGGAACCATCCGCAAATTGATTACGTACTTCTGTTGAATCGATTTATATCTGTTCACTAATTGGCCTATAACAGCATAGTATTGATCATTGTCGATCCTTATGATCGAGTGGTCAATCCCTGATTGAATTCTTTGGTCTTTCACATTTATAACCCTTTCTAGTATGTTAGTTTACTCATTAGTGATTAGTTCAGAGTAAATTAACCATTCATATATTGATGAAATAACAATTTCATATATTTCAAAATGGGCCAAATTTCAGGATATCACAGTTAATATGAGAACCAACCAACCACTAAATTAAGAACTAATTATGGTCTAAGGCGTTATAAAGAAGTTTTTGAGAACTACGTACCAAAAACTTTTACTAGTAAGCTACATCAAGTAATGCAATCATATGTCTTATTAGTAGCTTCAATATGACTATGTAATAAATCATATCGAGTTATCAATTATGTGAGCACGAACGTGTGTGCTCTGGTAGTTAAATTCGACTTGCATTTATTAGGGTACACAATCACTCGGACAGAGATTAACTACAATCTAGTACATCAAGAACCTCCACATATGCTTAAAAAATAATAAAGAAATACTAGGTAAGCTACAATTACTAAATAAAATCGACATACTAAGTGGTGTAGTAGGCTACAAATGAAAATTTGAAAATACGAGGGTGTTATTCTAGACTTGCCCGACATCATTCAAAACTTACTAAGATGGTACAAGAATGTAAATGGTCTAGGCTAGAGCTTCATCCAAAATGTCCTAGGCTGAAATGTCCGGGCTGGGTCGAAATTTGGTCAAAAGCCCGCATGGACCGGCCCATGCATAGCCCTAAAATATAATACTAGGATAAAATCTAGTGATATCAATTAAAGAACCTCCTAATGGAACGTGTGTATATTGGGGCTTTGACCTCATAAGAAAATTGTCCAAGTGTGCAAAAATGATGCAACGACGATGTTGTTCACATGCAAGCGATCCAAATGTTGCATTCGTGAAACATGGATCAGCCGGCTGGACTTTTTATACTTTGTCCGTAGAATACATGTAGACAGTAATCGGAGGAATATATAATACTCGTGTCTACGAATGTCATCCATGCAATCAGCAGAAGAAGAATGAAATTCCATAAGCAAATTAAAATAACGATAGATTTTACGATGTTCTCGAAATTTGGTGAGAAAGGCAACCCACCAATTCTTCGCCAATTTTGAAATTGGATGAAGGTTTTGCCTTTTCTCTCTAATGTGACAGAAAACTTCTTTTGGCTTGTGGAGGCCAATAATGATTATGAACAGATTAATCCAGTGAAGTAAATGGAAAGCTAGCATCGAAGTCAAAAGCACAATAGTGCAAAGTACTACCTGCACAAGAGAGCTGCAAAACATTGTGGGCTTTTTCTAAGGCGGAACAAATCAGGATAGAACTAACCAGGTGAATATAACTCTTCTGCGTCACTTTATTTTGGAATATCTCGTGCTTGCAATAAAGTTTAATTGTCTTGAATTTAGTGCATCTGGTCATCTTCCGATCAACCCTTTTAGGAAAGCCTAATATGCTCGTGCTAAATTCGGCTAATCAACAGGATGCATAAAAACCAAATAATAATCAAGGAAAGTTTTAATCGTTAAGCCGAGTCTGTTGAAGTGTGTAATATGGCTACAGATACGAAGAATCAAATATGATATGTGCTAGGCTCTAAGGAAAGTCTAATTGGCGTTGAGTTTTATATGGTAATTGGACCATGGCAATCATAGAGATATCACTGAGAATATCCATATATTGCTTACAATTCACTGTCAAATTATTTGCTTTCTAGAGTTCATGTTATATGATGATGTGCTTGATTGGCATCGAATTTAATGGATTGCACCAAAAAGTAGTGCTTATTCTTCCGATCGTGTTACTATTCTAGAGGTAATTTTGTTAAAAAAATTTGTGAGTTCTCGCTTTTGTAAGAAGATACTTCCGATCGTGTTATTTTAGGTTAAAGACTATAGTGGTCATTAATTTGTGGCCGGTGGTGTGTAATTGTGTGATATTTGACTCACCACCACTCCCATCTCCCATCTAGTAAACACATGCATATAATCCAACTTTAAACTCGAAAACGAAATTCTTAAAAAAAAATTAGATAAAAATCAGGGGTTCCACTAAAAAGTCCAATAAGTTAATACGTTGGAAAATATAAACTTGTTCATTCCATTGCGCAAAAACTTGTTCATTCCATTGCGCAAACTTACTCATTAGATTTTGCTCAACTTCATTGGTCCCCTAAGATATGAACCAGGATAAGAGAGCGCGCAAAAGCTTACTTATTTACTTCATGGAGAGCACCTCACTCGGATAAGGGAACCCCAGATGCATTCGCTTATTTATGCTTTTTGTTAGAGAAAAGGGCAGGAGACGCCAAGACGGAAAAAAACAGAGAGAAATTGTCTGATGATGAAAGGTCCAAATCGTGGAATATTGATTCTAACTTGCCTTCAACACGCTCAAACTACTGCCAACATCAACAAACATGCTTCCTCTTCACACACGGTCTCCAATCGAATATGGTCAATATGCCAAGGCACACAGAACACGAACGACCGCGATCCGTGGTCCTACATATTACTTCTTGGAAACTCAAAAGCTTTGAAAGGACAGTTCGCGAGGAGACCACGACAGTTAGTGAAGAGGTTGTTTTTCTTGCATTTTTACCACTTTCATACTTCCCCCCAATAACTTCCACAATTGAGCTTCGCAATCTGCGGCCTTAATTTCGGAGTCTAGTACGGCAGATCTAGAAGGGTAACTAAAGCATTGACTCGTGGAGAGGGAGAGTACCTTTACTAATACTGTCAAAATTGTTCCTGATTTCCTAAATAGGTGAGTTCTGAAATTTCTTCTCTTTTTGTACTTTATGATTTAAAAAGTAAAAAAAAAAAAAAAACTACTGAAGAATAGAATATAAAAGAAACATAAAGAAGAATATCTTTTAAGATCTAATGGGAAGCTTCTTTTTGGCCCTGTCTAACATTGTCCATTCTGAGAAATTTTAAGAATGCCATCTGAGAACCAAGTGTGCAAAGGTGAAGTGGATAGATGTGTGTTTGCCAAAGGAGGAGGGTGAATTGAGTTTAAAGTAAAAATATCAGTTTAATATAATTGTTAATATGAAGTTAATATGATTGCTGCTCGTAGAAGCTGAATCTTTGTGGCTTACTTGAATTAAAACCTGCGTCTCCAGGCAAAACTTAAATATGTAATTAGTCACGCGAGCAAGCACGGATGCGCATCGTGAACCTACGCATACATCCCAGGTAACAAAATATGATTGGAATTAATTAGGCCAAATTTATTTTAGGACGCAAAGATAATTAAGAGGTTATGAATTGTCTTATCGTATGTCTAGGACTCCATTATTAAGGAGTGTGACAACAAGCAGGGTGGATATGACGGAGCTGAAGGTGGAGGTAAAGAGTACGGAGGCTAATTGTTTGCTTTGAAATCAAGTACGTGAGACTTTTCTTTCGAGAACACTGAGGTCTGTGTTGGCTAGAATGGGAACCGAAATTGTTTTGGCAGGACTTGGCCCGGTTCATTGCAGATATACCTTACGACATGAGTCAAACGACCTCTGATGTAATCAATTGAAATTAAATTGGGAAACGTGCATGTTTAGGAATTAATTAGGGCAATTTGTTTTTAGGACACAAAGAAAATTAAGAGGTTATGAATTGTCCTTTCGAATGTTCAAGACTCCATTATTAATGAGTGTGAAAACAAACAGGGTGGATATGAAGGAGCTGAAGGTGGAGGTAAAGAGTATGGGGGCTAATTGTTTGCTTTGAAATCAAGTACGCAAGTACGTGAGACTTTTCTTTTCGAGAACACCGAGGTTAGACTTTTCTTTTCGAGAACACCGAGGTTTGTGTTGACTAGAATGGGAGCCGGATTGTTTTGGCAGGACTTGGCCCGGTTCATTGCAGATATACCTTACGACATGAGTCAAACGACCTCTGATGTAATCAATTGAAATTAAATTGGGAAACGTGCATGTTTAGGAATTAATTAGGGCAATTTGTTTTTAGACACAAAGATAATTAAGAGGTTATGAATTGTCCTTTCGAATGTTCAAGACTCCATTATTAATGAGTGTGAAAACAAACAGGGTGGATATGAAGGAGCTGAAGGTGGAGGTAAAGAGTATGGAGGCTAATTGTTTGCTTTGAAATCAAGTACGCAAGTACGTGAGACTTTTCTTTTCGAGAACACCGAGGTTAGACTTTTCTTTTCGAGAACACCGAGGTTTGTGTTGACTAGAATGGGAGCCGGATTGTTTTGGCAGGACTTGGCCCGGTTCATTGCCGATATACCTAAAGCCATGAGTCAAACGACTTCTGATGTAATCAATAAAATTCAATTGGGAGTGCATGTATTGAGGCTGCAGCCTCATTAAAAGATTATGAAAATCAGGGAGCGTTGAATTGCGTTGTCTTTCATGATGAGGTTGCCACCGGGCAAGTAATTCAAATCCGCTCAAGTAATCCGTGTGCTCAGCAGACAATAAAAATTCAGCCCTAGTTGGACCTTTACTTCATACATTTAAAGGCAACCAAGAGTACGGCTAAGTTAGCAAGCGACTCAACTTAGAGAATATATGGTCAAAAGAGGATGCGATTCTTCTTTAATGTGAACTGCTTATATAACCAATGAATTAAGATCCTCTAAAATTAAGAGATACAATCATGTTACATATATATATATATATATATATATATATTTGAGTGGTTAACATTTTTCTACATGTGTTATTGGCTTTCCCCCCCTTTTTCGCATTAAGCTCCGGCGACGGCAGGGCTGTTGCGACTAGCTCGAGGGACCTCTTGGGCTCTGGTGGGCGTGACGGTGGCGTGTGGCGGTTCCGACGAGCTGCTGGCTTGATAGTCTGCTTCTCTGGAAATCTTGAAGCTCTCAAGGCACAATGAAGACTGGTCGACGGTGGGCATAGAGGAAGGAGGAGCAAGGGGACAAGTTGGCTTGGAGGAGCCTACCATGGTCTCTTCCTATCCTTTTGTCTCCCAACTTGTCCCACCAACATTGCTAGCTTCCACAGCAACAATTCCAGTTGCCTTGGCTTCCTCAAGAAGCTATTGAAGTGGTCCAATTGTCATGGGTAAGAGGGGCTACGAATTTCAATAGATTTCCCACAAATTATGCTTCTTGAATTAACATCGACCGGCCTCTAAAAATTCAACCAACACCTCATCGAACCAATTGGTATTTTTCCTCACCAATTGATCCTACTCGCATCCCAATTTCGCGGTAAAAAATGCTCCTCTGAATTTTCTAGACAAAAACGGCTCTACCTCGACGTTTTCCCAAAAAATCTCAATTTGCAGAAAAAATTTCGCAAACTGAGTCAACGTTTCTAAAAAAACTTGTGACATGACAGAACTTTCAATTTCTGAAATCAGATTCAAATTCCCGATTAATTTCAATCTGGCACGATTTTAGCGTGACCTAGGCTACCGGGTAGCTTTTAGAAATTTTTAGTGCAATTGACCTATAGTCAATTTTCTTCGAGCCACAATGAACTTTTTCGACACATTGGCGACTCTCGATTATCGTGAAAATCTCAAGAATCCAAATATGGACACGAGGTACCAAAACGATAGAAAAATCAGTCTAGTACCGATTGACGAGAATTTCTCAATTTGGTGGAATCACCCATGTTTAACCACACACTCGTCGAACGGACCTATCTCTAATTTTTGTAATCGATCTTAATGTGCCGAAAGGATCTCGACAGATGAGCACGGTCGAGTAGTCGATTCCTAGTCGAATCCTCAAGTTTATTGCATTAAAATCTCTTAATGAGTTCTCCAGATAGTCTAGTTATCTCACGAGTGATCGACTCTGAGAATAGCACTATAAGCGCGTCAATGAAAGGCCTGATTAATTTAATTAAAAGTAGAATTGAAAAATCCAGAATGTCACACACACCGCTGGATCAAGTAAACCCATTGTATTACAATTTATTTTTGTAATTTATTTCTTACTCAAATCGTCACGCTTTAGTCGTAATATATCACATTTTAGAAATGGAAAAATTCATTATGGATCACAGAAAGAATACAAGCTTGCATGCATTTCTTAAATTATGACTGATTTTGACCACATATCATTTATGAGTCTATCGTACCTTAGTTCTTCACAAATCGTAATATATAGTAATAGACTAAGGTGTATTTGATATTTTGGAGTTCTATCCTTTTTACATTTAATCTTCTGTTTGCTGAAAGCAAAATTAATCAAGTATTGAGATGGTTTTTACTTGTCATTAATTTGGCAATTGCTGTTTACAATCTTCAGCAGGTTTTCGTGTTGGGTAACATACATAAGTAAGACCAGACAACATTTACACGTGGGAATTTAAGTTTCGCGACTGCACGAGTTTATATTCCATCGGTGAAACCATCAACGGGAAACATGGCTCAGCCACCTAGAAAACGTCGTCCCATACTATCACTACGCAATTCAATGGTCGTGGTCAGTCTCAGACAATCGTAGGGAATTCAAGGTGTTTGTGGTTTTAGGGAACTAGAGAGAAGGTGCAAGGTAAGACTAACTAGTGAGAAAAGACAGAGGATGCTTCGAAATTATGTTAACTGAATATTTGTAGGCACACGATCACACATAACGAAGGTAGATGGTGCATGCACACGGACGGTTAGATTCGTTGGATAATCAGAGCGACTGACCGAGTACGAGTCACATCGATGAAGTTTCCGATGAAGGAGACGGCACAGCAGAGAGAAAAAACGAAAGAGACGTCAAAGTCCATGGAGTTTACAAGGAACTAGAAAGCACGTGTGAATCTTAGGCCTTTTAGGTCGATGTCATTGCTGGTGCCATCCTTTGTGGAAGATTGTGGCAATCGTGCTGCATGAACCCGTCAAACAAAATGTTGTAATTGAGTTTAATATGCTCTTAGTGTACTTTTTCCTCATTGGAGATTATTACGCTTCAAAATGTTTTTGTTAGGGCTGTGCCTTTTTATTAAGAGTTATGTCTATTATTCAAATAATAAGTCTATCCATATAAGAGTTACATCTTTTCATGATCCAAGACTATTCATACAAAAAGCTATATTCTTGAATCTGTTTTTTGAACCAATGATCATGTCTTAAAGAAAGATGAAAATATTAATTACGTACAATGCATGTGGCTGCCTATTAGTAACCTTGAATTATAATAAAAAAAGAATAATTTTCAAAGTCACCATATACTAGATAAAGCTAATCAATCAAATGAGTCGGTCCATACTAGTCAAAAAGTGAATTTTGACAAAATATAATAATTAATCCATTTTAAATTTTAAAACAAAGGAAAATTCGAGCTAGGCCTGACTCGGCTTGATCCGGACTCAGTTAGTTTAGTCTGAGCCTTTTTCTTGTACAATTGAACCTCGCCTGGAAATTCCAAGTGCAACCTGTTAGGGTTGAGCCAAAAAAACATACTTGAAGGAGGCCCTGCTCCCGCGTAGTAGCCAAGTACTCATGTATGCCTTTCACAATCAATTCACGATCAATTATATTGAAAAAAAAAAATACCAACTTTTACACTATTGGAGAACTGATGATAATTTATTCTGGTTTAATCCAACTTGATTTCAAGGATTCTTCAGATGTCATATAGCTTGAGTGAGTAGAATGAGTTTAACCAATACTTACACTTGAAATTAGTTAGTTCGGAAAGCTAGGCTATAAGTATACCAACCGAATATCTAAGCAACGAATTTTTATTGCATAAATCCAGAAAATACATACTGTAGTGGTTCATTTTAGTTGTCGGATCATACCGTTGCCATAAAAAACCAAAGTTATCTAAGGAAGAATGTACAATGAAGTAGATGTGTACCGACACTCAATCGATGAGATAACGCTCTTCAAGCAAGTAGGGTGCTCCGAAATTACTTAGTGGAAATACAAAAAGTTACTAAAGTTGAGGATAAAAGCAAATTTTCTAGATATATATATATATATATATATATACACACACACAAAGTTAGAGATTTGTTACGATTAAAGGCTTGCTAAAGTGATCATGGAAAGCCAAATACTGGATAAAACTCATACATGAGCATGCAATGTGGCTCAACCTCGCAAGAGTTTTGCCTATATATACAAATTTACAGTGAGAGTTGATTGTGTATAAATGTAAAAGCAAGTTTTAGGTAATTTGTTTGTAGGTTAGAGTACACAGCAAAATAGTCAAGTGAGGCCCTGGCATATCAAGAAGTAGGGCGTAAGGCAAAACATTTTAGTTCAATGTTATACCATCATTTTATTGGTTGAGAGACAGATAGGATCTTATTAAGTACATATCCATTCAAATTTATTATTGGCAGCACTTGGGAGAGATTTTAATTTACTTGCGAAGAACGTACTTTAGCATAATAAACTTCATCTTGATTTGTTCATTACAATCATACTTATGCAATCACCATTACTTTGAACAAGTCCTATTTTAGCTAAAATGCGCAAGCCGCAGCATGAAAGCTCAAACACCAACTGAAAGAAATTGTATCAGAAGGAATAAAAGTATGACAACACTGCTTAAAGAACAGAAGAAATTTAGAATACATATTCTCACATCGTCCCGATAAAGCACGAAGCTCCACAATAAAGATCATATATGATTCATAAAGGAGAGTTGATCTCTAAACCAGATAAAATACTATCCCATAGATTGATTTTGGATAGTACAACATTTATTTCATATATCCACTCTTACTGATAGACATGCTAGGCTATTATACACAAACTAGCGGAAACTTTATTAGATAGACGCACAACGAAGTTTACTACATAGGGGCAAAAACTAGCCTTATGACAAACAAAGGAAAACTGACATTACTGAGGAGATCCACGATTGCGACAATCATCAACCATATTACCATCAGTTTGCCCATAAATCTATGGTGAAGTCGTCGTAGGAATCACCAAAATACACACAATCGGAGTACATAACCTCGTAAGAAGGCGATATACTTCCCAAGTTCTGGTACATACCCTCCAAATCTTCTATTGCGCTAAAATCTTTCACAGAAAGCAATTGTTCCCAAAAGTTTGCTTCTTCTCCAATTATATTGCCCGCAGAGTGCCAGCGATTCACTAGGATTTTGTCACCATGATGAACTTCATAAGATGGGCACAAGCTGCTTGCATCTAGTGTTGGAATATCCTGGGGAGATCCAAAATTTGTTGCTTCTGTAGGATGAAGAATGGAAGTTGATGGATTTTGGTGGGTTAAAATATTATTTGGATTTGAGTTAACTTTTACATCACATGCAATTGGCATTTCCAACTTTTCCTGGATGAAGCGACTTTTCAAGCGAGTATGCCAGTAGTTCTTTATCTCATTGTCCGTCCTTCCTGGAAGCCTACTTGCGATTGTGGCCCAACTACAAGAAGAAAAACTATAAATTAGAGACCTAGCTCATCATGAATAGCAATGACAGTGTGTTCTTGCTTGTCGGTTGAATCAGAAAATACACACACACGCACAATATGAAGTGCTTGATTCTAATTTAGGGTTCTAGATTATTTACTGTGGTGATTACACCACTCATTCCTCGAGTTGTGGTATAATGATAATACAAAGTTATTTCCGTGCCCTAGCAGAAACATAGGTATTTTCCTCAGTTAATTTGCTGGATCTGTGGTATCTATAAGCTAGGAAAAGCAGATGGATTGAAGTAGCATGCCAATTAGGTCAATTGCACATCAACTGGGGAGAATGATTTAATCATGAGAATAGAACATATTTTGAGGCACAAATTGCCCAAAGTTCGTGTATGTCGTACAATGTCAACCAAGAATCATCCTGCATACTCCGAATTTACCTACCGATTACCAAGAACTTGGTGTGAGTTGATGATGATTTCCTCCTCTTCTTTGGTGATGTTGCCATGCTTGATGTTGGGCCTCAGATAGTTCATCCACCGAAGTCGGCAACTCTTTCCGGTTCTTGCCAAGCCTGATGATAATAACAAATTCAAAACTAGGGCTAGTGATTATGAGTTGAATTTTTTTATAAAATCTTGATCTAGCACTGCTCTGGGGTTTGGATCCATATATACGCCACTCAGTTACTTGACTCTTCAGGGTGCTATACTCTTGAATCCGGAAGATCCAAACCCACATTGAACTCGTTCAATGAAGAGAAAGTGGATCTAGGAAATAAAAGTTTCAATACATCATGTACTCACCAGCAGGTTCGGCCATGTGAGTCCAGCTCCAAATGCCATATCGCATGATATAAGCCACCAGTTTCCGGTCTTCCTCAGCACTCCAAGCACCCTTCTTCACTGTGTTCTTGCCGTTGCTGATTTTGTCAACCCTGGGATACCTGGCCATCGATACCAGAGATTGCGCAGTTTCCAACCCTCGTCGGCTTTGAATGAAGTTATTCCTCTCCAAAGAGGGTCACTTGGATTTATAGTCGTTCGGTACCTTGCACGTGTCTTCAAAGCTTGACCCGCAAGGCTTTTTTCATGAATAATTAAAAGCAGATAAATACTAGTGAAATGGGTACTTGTTCTTCCAGGAAATAGCCCGAATCTTCTTGGCATCTTCCAATCAATTCTCTTTCCAAGAAATGAAAATTTGGTAAAGTTTGACTCGTTTTATGGCCGATACTAAACTTTTTTAGCAAAAGATGAGTCACAAGTATCGTTTTATTATTCATTTTCCCTAGATAATTACCAGAGGACCCCAAAATTTTACTTATGACTAATCCAAATTGCGCATGTTGATGATCAATAACACAAGACCATCGTCCAAATCGGCTAGTTGGGATGTAGAATACTTTTTAATTAAAAGAGTGATTTAGTAGGAAAATAAAATATCATAAAACTTTTTTTTTTCATGGATAATCAACAAGCAGATAATTCCAATGGAAATTGGGTACTCGCTCTTCCTGGAAGCACCATAAGTTGTGCATGTTTGGCATCAATGGTAAAGTGTGGACGGAGCCCACTATTGGACATCCAAGTATAAAATGTCGCCATGGGAGACATACTCTAATTACAACTATATACGGGAAAGCCCTTTACTTAACTAGGACAATTCATTGCTCTGAAAGTTTTAACATGAACATCTGGCCAATTCTTTTTTTTTTCTCTGGCAACGAATGGGGTTGTTTCCTTGAAATGAAAGATAATATTATAATATCATAAAAATTTAAAAAAGAAACATTATATATGTTTTGCGCATACAATGAATATAGAGCATGGTTTACTCGCGATATCCTTGTGAAACAGATGTATATTGATTTTGGCAACTAACGTAAACCAGCCTATGTCATCCGTGTGTTCGGCGGCTGACAATAAATTCCACAAAAAATTAAAACTAACAAATTATTTCTCTATGGTCTTGAAAATTGGTGCAAAAACGCGACCCAGACCAATTCATTAAGTTTGAGATTAGACGAAAGTTTGTCATTCTTTATGTGGAGAAAAAGAACTTTTCCGATGATGGAGGCCAATAACGATAAAATAACAGATTAATTAAATGAACTAAATGGAGAGCTAGCTGCGAAGTCAACAGCACATCGTGCAAAGTAGTACCTGCTCGAGAGTGCTATACAGCCTTCTAGAGCACCTTTAGCCTTTCTAACGTTGACTGAGTCAAGCAAGAAAATATGCAGGTAATATTCATGTCTTTATCCTTAATTTTCATTCCCTAAATGCACAGAACTTTCATTTATATCAGTATTCTACCCAAAAAATATGATGTACTTGTATTTGATACGCCTATTGAGACAAAAATTGTTGTGTATTTCCATTAAACTTGAGTGGGTATTTATATACCCAAGAGTACATTCTAGAAGATCTATCTGCACGAAAAGAAATACATTCTAAAGATAAGATTCTAAATCTTCCAAATCAAATGGCACTATATTTGATTGATAACTTCTGAAGATAAGATTCTAAATTTTTCAAATCTTATAGCGCTATATTTAGTCGATACACACCCTCAAGTGGAAGAGTCAAGACTGCGAATCTTCAACTTGTCTCGTAAAAATGCAAAACATGCTTTGGGTCTTTTGGTGAGAGCATCAGCTAATTGGTCAGCAGCAAAGATAAATTGCACACTAAGCTGTCGTTAGGCCACGCGATCACGGACAAAGTGGAAGTCAATTTTAATATTTTTGCTACGAGCGTGGAAAATCGGATTTGCAGACAGATAAATGGCACCAATATCATCACACCAAAGGATGGGAGGACCTTGAAGAGGGAACCCAAGTTCTTGAAATAGTGACTTGAGCCAAATGAGTTCAACTGCAATATTGACAAGAGCTTTATACTCAAACTCTGTGGAAGAGTGCACTACTATTCGTTGTTTTCTAGAACTCCAAGAGGTCAAGTTAGGACCAAGAAAAATAGCATACCCTCCAGTTGACTCACTGTCATCAGAGCTACCAGCCCAATCCGCAACGGAAAGGCTTGCAAGCGAGTATCATTGGATCAAGAAAGAAACAAACCAAATGACCTTGTATGTTTGAGATAGCACAAGATGCCTTTCACCATTTGCCAGTGGTCTTCAGTCGGTGCATGCATGAATTGACAAGCTTTATTAACAGCAAAGGAGAGATCTAGTCTTGTCAATGTCACATATTGCAGGGCACCAACTGTAGACCAATAGATCAGACGTTAGAGCATCCCCTTCTCAAATGATTTTGTAGTCGTGACGATAGGAGTTTGGACATGCTTGCACTCAAACAACCCGGCCAATAAGAAGATCATCAATATAACGTCCTTGAGAGAGAAGTAGCCCATTTGAGTGAGAGACAGCCTTTATCCCAAGGAAAAAATGGAGGGAGCCAAGATCCTTAATTAAGAACTATGTAGATAATTTCTGTAAAATTACACTGATGGTAGAAGATGCATTACTTGTAACCAGAATGTCATCAACATAAATAAAAAAAATAAATGACATCAATGCCTCTTCAATAAATAAACAATGAGGGATTTGTTTGTGATGTCGAAAATCCCAAATGAAGCAAAAACTATTAAAGTGGTGAAACAAAGCTCTCAGAGCTTGCTTGAGACCATATAAAGAATGATGCAACTTGCAAACATAGTCACGACAAGTGGGGTCCTCATATCAAGGGGGTTGCTCCATGTACATGTCACATCTCGACCCTCTGAGAACGTGCCCATCCCTACTTGGTCGATATAATAATAATATCCCAGAACGCATCGCTAACCCATTCATTTTAATAATGCCCATGCGGAAACATATAAATACATTTCCAGACAATAAAACAATGGGATAGGAAAGCAGAGCCAAAATTTTAAAGGCACAACAAGTCTTTTATAACCAAACAGGTTTATACACAAGACTAGACCTATTTTTTATCATTATTTTAGTGGAATTTGTGAAAGGAGTGACTTTCTTGAAGGGTTAAAGCACATCGCACGTATCGTGGCTTGTATTGATTAACAAAATGTGCTTAGTTCTAGCCCAATCTTTAACGGCAACTACTTTTCAGATAATTAAGCTTTTCGATATACATCAGAACGCAGCATTAATTGTTAATTTCATAAATCTGGAAGACTGATTACATGTTATGTGTGTTTGAGAGAGACGGACAGACAGATAGACAGAGAGAGAACACCTCACTCAGATAAGTAAAACCTAGGATGCAATTGCAAAAGCTAATTTATGTGGTTGGAAACAAATCGAGGGTTTGCAATAAACTATTAATGTAGAGTGTCTTATACCCAAGATACATTGATCCTTTGTCAGCAGTGAAGTTAAATAATACATCTTCTTCACCAGTCATAAAACACACCAAATACCATAGGAAACTTTCGATCTGATAAAAGGTCCAAAATTCTGAAATATTGACCATACCATTCCCTTCAACACACTTTTATTCTTGGAGGGAAAGAAAGAAAGAAAGAAAGTGCATAGTATTCACACTTACACCCCTAATGGATGTGGTCAATGGGCAAAGCTGGAACAACATTACTGTATTACTCCCCCACCCCCACCCACCCACCCCCCAAACTTTTTGAACACGTGCGATTGATTTCAAAAGCCCTAACAAACGTTCAGTAGACCATCCCATGCTTGAAAATATTCAGAAATCATGGGACGACAGTTCACGTATGACCACTGATGGAATTAATCAAGAACACAGACAGAGACGTCTGTTCTAGGGCACGACGAAGAGTTTCATGTTTACCACTTTCATATTTCCTAATGACTTCCGTAAATTCAACTATGTAACGTAGAGATTCTGTTTTCTTTTCTTTTATCAGAGCCACAACAAATGTATGTAGCTAGCCCATGAAAACCTCAGACAACAGTGCAAGACAGCTGCCTCGCAATCAACATGGAGTTTTTGTCATGTATCATCTATACCGTACCTTTAAAATTATGATCCCTGAGAAATCTAGTATTTTTGGAGTTTAGTGGGAGAGAGACGGGGTTTGGTTGGCTGAATCCATCGCAAATCCGCCTGGCAAGAAACTTTTGTACCCAAATCCTAAATCCATTGGTCGTATGACATCGAACCTTTAACGCTATTCAACGTATTAAGATTCGGGTAGGTCGAGAATCCTATTCCTAACCTATGTTTTTCCTTATTTTTATCGCCACCTCGCCGTCCTGTCTTTCTCTCTCTCTCTCTCTCTCTCTCTCTCTCCCCCCCCTCCTTCCTTCTTCGTTTCGAAGTGAAACCTTGCCATCGTACCACCGATCTGAGTCCGATCTGCTCCTCGTTCTACAATCTCTTTGACGTCCTTACCGATTCTCTACCTTGGCATGTCGCCATCTCGCCGTCCTCTCTCTCTCTCCTTCTTCATTTCGAAGTGAGACCTTGCCATCGTACCACCGATCTGAGTCCGATCTGCATCTCTCTTCTAGATTTCTCCTCAGTATCGTCCATGTTGGAACAATACCTTCATAAGGAATCCATGGATATTGTCTTTAGTTTCGCCTAGATAGATGTATATTTGAGGGAGAATTTTATTTTGTCAAGTTGATGGATGATGCCACGGAAGGTACCATTTTACCTTGCAGGGATGGAAACTAGGGCCCTTGCTATGCCTTGCATTGGGCGCAAGGCGGGAGTGGAAATTGCAGCACCTTATGGCATGGGCGCAAAATGTGATCTACGGCCTGTGTCCATCTCTAATTCTAATATAACATAACGAATTTGTACCAATTCGCCTATAAATAAGTCAATTACCAAGCCAATGATCATTGTGTTATGCCTGTGCCAGATTCACACACACACACACACATATATATATATATATATTGGTTTGCAAGAATCTTGTGCCTAGTTTAGATTCTACCAGCCACAAATTTTTCCATCTTGAGTTGCTCATAAATTACTAATTAGGTCAGAAAGGCAACCTTTTTTTCCCTCTAAAAGGAGATAAGCTAAATTCATACGTGTATCGGTGCATGACAACATCATGAAACTAGGTTTAGATGGCAGCTCAATCTTGTAGGCAAAGTTCACACGAGGCAATTTCCTGAACAACAAAAAGAGGCTCTCATGCATTTTTAACTTGCGACATCATAAAGTGAGTCAAATGACTTCTCATTATATAATCACCTAAATATCAATTATGACACGTTATGTATGGTCCTGCGGCCTTTCATTCAATAATTTAAAGATAAAATCTTGGAGTGCTGATTAGTTCTATGATGCCGCAACCCGCTGCAAGCAAGACAAATCTGCTTCCGTCATCGATGTCTTCAGAGAGGTTGAATTCAATCAGTAGGACCAAATGAAATAAAAGAGAAGGCAACTTGATGCCTTGGTTTTATCTTGCTTTAGTGGAAAAAGACAACGAAGCGTACCGCAAGCATGAGAGCGATTCAAAAGTTGTTTATTCACCGCAATCTGGAAAGTGCACGACAAAATTAAAATGTGTACTGGCAAAAGCATGGAATTACTAAGCAAATGGCTGGGATCACTTGATGGAGGGAAAAGAATCGTTGTACAGAATCAGTATAATTTTTTTATGCAATGAAGATAACCAAGGGCACCGAAAATTTATTAAAAAATATCAAATCTATTGTACAACAGTTAATTTAATCCTAGTTATTTTAGTTGTACCAATTCAATCATAAACATTTTCACAATTTACCAATTCATTCCTAAATATATTAATCGTGTCAAATTAATTCTAAACATTTTAAAAAATTTATCAATTTAGATATACAAGTTGCCAATATAATCATTTTAGCTAATTTTCTTTCCTACATGGCACGGCCAATATTGATATGAACAATTTTTAATTTTTAATTTTTTTCTAATTTTTTTATTGATTTCCTTATTATCCTTTTTCTTTTCTTTATTTTTTCTTCACAAGGTCAGTTAGGCTGCCAGCTACTGGTCAAGGGCACTAGTGATTTTATTATTATCCTCTTTCTTCTCTTCCTTTTTTCTTCACAAGGCCAGTGAGGCCGCTTGCCATTAGTTAAGGGCATCAGTGACCAATTGCCAAAAGCAAGTGAGGGTTGCAGCCCTCATTGTGGCTAGTGAGGGCGTCACGAGCCCTTGCCCACTCTCATTGTGGCCTGCAAAGGCTTCGCAACCTTTTCTAGTAGCTTCATCGGCAATGTGAAGAAAAAATGAAGATAAAATAAAAAAGAAAAATTTAAAAATTCAGAAACTTTTAGAGAAAATTAAACATTTGTCCATATCAGCACTAGCCACACCACATAGGATAATGGTGCTAACTGGACTGTTATGTCAATGATTTTTTGTTAAAATTAGTCGGAATGATTATATTGATAGTTCGTGAAAAGGTTTAGGCCCACCGGTAAAGAGGAGAAGAAAAAGAATTGTCGGTGGTTGTTTTGCTCGAGTTCAGGATGCCACCTAAAAAAAGTCCGTAGAAAATTTAAGGTTTCTGTCAATTTATGTAAAAACTTAACTTTATATGTAATGGTCTGTGATGATATAATCAAATGTCTCAATGGGTCCGATTATAAGTACCTAAGAGAGGTCAAAGTCCATGGATAGATAGTACGTGGAAATTTAGGGTTGTATAGAACGACCTCAACTAGTCAAAGAAACTGTTGTAACTGCGACATGTACGTCTTTACATAAATATTAACGATTATAGGTTGAAAAGTCTATTGTCTCCTACCTAAAGAAATCCGGCATTTTCTAGCCTTCAGTTTGTGTTCTACGAATCATGTGACCTGATTTTTTTTTTTTTTTTTTGGTCGGAGAATCATGTGACTTGATTCACTCGTCAGATAAATGCCGATTGTCTAGGATTACTGTCTTTCTAGAAGCATGGCTAATTTGCTTCCACACATATGGTATAACTTCATCACTACCTAGGTTTTCGCATGTTAATCATATGTGCATGCATTGTCTTGTACCACTAGCCTCACTCAAATTGGAATACAAAGGAAGTCTATTAATCTGCCGCTAATTTGAGTGCTTTTGTTTGGGAAAGAAGGAAGAGTGCGAAAAATGAAGGGCATGGATCTGCGAAATTCAATTAATTCAGTCTTAAACATTTTTTTCAAGTTTCTCCAATTGAGTCCATCCCGCCAAAATTGGCTTAAAATTACTAACGTGGCAGTCCAGTCAGTGTCGGCTATTTTACGTGACACGATTGGCACTAATACTGACAAATTTTAATAACTTGTGGATATTTTTTCGAATTTTTTATTAATTTTTTGTTTTGTTTTTCCTTTTCCTTTTTCTTTTCTTTTCTTCTCTTTTCTTTTTTTCTTTTTTTGTTTCAAAGGGCCCGGGAGGCTGTCGGCCATTATCTAAGAGGTGGCTGTAACACCCTGATTTTCGACCCTACTTTCAACTAAATAAAATGGGCTTTTCATTGACGCGCCTATGGCCTTTTTCTCTGAGTTGGCCACTCATGAGATAACTAATCTATCCGTTGAAACCGTCAAGGAATCTAAACACGACAGACTTGAGAATTCGACCAAAAGTCGACTACTCAACAGTGCTAATCTGCAAGGGTCAATACGGCACCGTCAAAATCGATCAGACACCGGAGATAGGTCGATTCGACAGAGGCATGTAATTGAAGTCCTAATTGCAAAATTCTCATCAAATGGCATTAGACCGATTTTTCTGTCGTTTCTGTACCCTGTGCACGTATTTGAAATCTTGAGATTTTTACGACAACTAAGAGTCGCTTATAAGTCGAAGATGCACAATGTGCTTGAAAATAATCAACCACTGGTTTAATGCGCTCAAAATTCCTAAGAGCTACCCGGTAGGTTAGATCACGCTAAAATTGCATCTGGTTGAAATTAATCACTAAATTGAACCCGATTTCAGAAATTGAAAGTTCTGTCATGTCACAATTTATTTTAGATACATCGACTCATCCTCCGAAGAATTTTCAACATCTCCGGATTTTCGGCGAAAAATTAAGTTAGGCAATTTTGGACCGGTAAATTCATAGGCCCATTTTTTAGTGTGTTTCTGACATCCAAGTTGGATTATTTGGTGAGGAAAATTATGGAATTTGATGTGGCCATCCTCCTTGGCATTTTGGCCATTGATTTGAGGCCAATTGAAGAAGAATTGAATTGGAATTGAAGGGGAAATGTTGAAATTCGTAGCCATGGGGGGAAGCAACATTTTGGACCACTTTGGTGGCTTGTTGGGGAAGTCTTGGAGGGGAATTGGCTGAGGATAGGGCTGTGGACTTTGGGGGCTTCACACTTGAGTGTTCTTGACATTTTGGTGAGCATTGAAGGCTTGTCCCCCTCCTTTCCAACTGCAGGCCCTTCTTCCTCCTTCTTGCCTAATCTTTCTCAATTGTTACTATTTTGGAGCTTAAGAACCAGCCAGCAAACCAGAGAAACCAACCAGCCTTTACCGTCGACCGCCCAAGACCGCAAGCAGCCGCACGCCTGCAGGCCTCCCGCTTGCCTGTGTAACTCCAGCCCGTGCCATCCCTACTCGAGCTGCTGTCTCGATTCGCTTGGCCGCTGTCCCGAGCCGTCGAGCCGCCTTCGTCGCCGTCCCAAAGTCCCCGACGCCGCCTGGTTCCGCCGTGCCCACTCTTGCGCCAGCCCAGCCCATTTCAGCCATTGAAGCCGTTCGGTTTAGCCCTTGGACAGAACCGAAGTTCCAACTATAGGCTAAGACTTCATGGCCTGTTTCCGGCCCCTTCCGAGCCTCCCTTGGCATTGCTCTAGGCTCGAGTCTCGCTCACCTCCATGTCACCGTCGCTGTGAACTCATCGGCTCGCAAATCTAGTGGGTTAATTCCCTAATCCTTGATTAGGTTGTTAATTACACTTAGGATGTTAATTTAGTGTTAAATAGCTTAGTTAAATTAGTGTTAAGTAAGATTAGCCTTAAGATGAATTAGTGATAATCTATAATGGTTAGATTAGCCTTATGATGTATAAGTGTTAATCTAATTGGTGAGATTAGCACTAATGAGGATGGATTAGTCCAATTCAGTGGACTTTCTTCAGTTTTGATTTCTAGACCTTTGCGGTTTACCATTTTTGTGGATCGAACTGTGTTAATATTTTGAGGTTGATTCCTTCTTAAAAAATGTTTTAGACATCTTTAGCTATGACATATATTTTACTCAAGATTTTTAGGGATTTAAAAGAATGACATTTCAGCTTCGTCATTTGCAAATAGAACCTCCATTTGTGCTGAAACTGGTGACCTTTTGGGATTCAAAGGATTTTTATCAACTCCTCGGGTTTGATTTTCGAAATGGTTTCTTCATGAAAGTTGTTTGTCACATCTTGTCGTTTAACATAATCAAATTTCAGATCAAATGAACAAGTTTTGGATCTTAAACCAAGCTGGTTTTGGAAAACCGACTTTCTGGAAATGGACACAGTTTTTGTTACGGTTTGAGCGATTTACTTATCTTAATCTAGAAGGATCTAGGTTATAGTGTCTTCATGAAAAATGTTCATTTATGTGTCCTTTTCAACATACTCAAATTTGATAATTTTCCAAACTCATTTAATTAAGTTTCTGTATTTAAATTCGGAGACGTGCGAGTGGACCATTCTGCTGGTTAGGATCGATCATAGTTTTGTGATAGTTCTTGATGCTTTGCTTGCTCAAAATTGCACATTTGGTGATGTGGTTGCTTTGTGATATGCTTAGAGGTTATGCGTGATGATGCGTGAATGGTTGTGCCATGGTCATGACAAAGGATGGCTATTGAAGGGTGATGAGCGTTGTGTTGAGAAAACTGAATGGTTGTGAGTAGGTAAAGGACTAAGTGTGCACGATAACGAAACTTCATATGAGCCGCCTCTAGAACCTTGTACCGTTGCTTATTATAGTTGAGAACTAAGTGCTACATGACAGCGTGACTTTGTGGGAGCCACCTCTAGTACCTTGAGCTATTGCTTAATGTGGTCAGGGACTAAGTGCCACACGATATCGGAACTTCATGGGGGGGCACCTCTAGAACCTTGAGTTTGAGTTTGAGTTTGAGTTTGAGTATTGAGTTGGAATGTGGAGTCGGAATATTGAGTTGTGATGTTGAGTTTGAATTTGGAGTTTGAATATTGAGAGTGAATATCGGGTGTGGATTGAACCACCGATATGAGTTACCCGCGCCTAATTATGGGACGAAATTGTGTGGCATGGAATGAGATGTGTCATAACGATTTGGCCTTATAATTGCGACTCTTGTGAATTGTTTGATGAGTGATATGACGTGTTCCAATTCTTGAATGCATTTACTGTATGCATAAGTGTTTATGTGATGCACTAATATGCAGGGACGCGCTGAGGCGAGGTAAGTTCTAAGTGGTACATGTTTAGGACGTCTTTGAGTGAATTCTCATCCTAATCGGGGTGTAGAGTGTTGACTCACTAAGAGTATTCTCACCCCGTCGTGGTTTACCATTTTTCAGGTCTTTAGTCTGGAGATATCGGAGGGTATCATGGAGGATCCTAACCTAGAGTTGAAGGGATCTGAAGTAGAGGTTGTCCAATAGTTCTTTTAGGGCAGACCTTAGTGTGCAGACTTATAGGACTGACTTGGATTGTATATAAAGTGTGTTTATATGAGATTGGGTTGTCCTGCTTTTCTATCCCATGTCTTTTGTTGTCCAAGGTTGTTTAATTTGCTTCCGCATGTGCATAAAATAAAAAGGGTCGGCGACGCGTCTTGGGAATGTCGCAAATTTTAGTCGACCGCCGAGGGGTATGTTTGCGCCCAGGGTTCAGGGCGTGACAGTGGCAACCCCTGCCGACCACTAACTGAGGGCCAACAACCTCTGCTCGCACCTAGGTGAGGGCCACAAAGCCCTCACCAACCACAACGATGGTGGGCAAGGGCTATGACGCCCTCATTGTGGTCAGCAATGCCCTAAGTGAGGACTCGCAACACCCTCACTAGATTTGGCAAGGCGAGGGCATTGCGACCCTCACCTGGGCTCTCGCCAAACACAATGAGGTCACGATATCCTGACTGTGGCCTACAAGGGTTTGCGACACCCTTCTGACCTTAGCGAGGGGCTACAATCTCTTTCTCGCAGTCAACGGGGGCTTTACGGCCTTCACTTGGGGACCAGCATTGGTGGCCAACCCTTGGGTAGTGGTTAGGGAGGTCATTATCCCTTAGTTAAGCTACTAACCATTTAAAATAAAAAAAAAAAAAGGGGGAAAAAGAAAGAAAAGAAAATATTAAAGAATAATAAAAAAATATTATTAAAAATGATCCATATCTGCGTCAACTATGGCATGTAGGGCAACAGATATCCATGTTAGTGCTTTCAAACCAAAATTGGTCGAATGGACTCAATTGGCAAATTGTGAAAAACTTATGACTAATGTTGACTCCTAAATTTTGACTAAATATTTAGATTTTAATTAAAGAAAATTAGGGACCAATTTGGCCCTAGCAAAAATGATTTTAGCATCACATAAGCATTAAATATTATTTGTACCTATTAAGTTTTATTTTTATTTAATTTTTCCTTATTTTAACTTATTTCAGATAAATAGAAAATTAAAAAAGAATTAATTCTTATTAAAAAGGGACTTGGGTGTTGGGCTTCCCCCCAGCCCCCAGCCCGCCTTTCTTCTTTTCTTACCTATGCGGGCTAAGGGCCTATTTCCTTTGGCCTAACCTCGGCCTCCTTCTTTTTTTCTCCTTCTTGCTACACATCACCTTGTGATAGAGAAAAAAAGGCAAAGCACTGATGACAACGCACACTAAGATGCCCTATCGCAGGGTAGGGTAGGCCAATGATGGATGGAATGGTAGAATAGGCGACTTCAATGCCGCCAAACTGCAAAGTAGGCCTAGCCAAGGTCGGTTCAGAGCTGCCTCGAATGGAACAGTTGATTTGACACTGGTTTGCCCAAAGGGGAGGCCAGTCGGTGCATGGAGGACTGGTAGTCGAAGCTCCTTCGTCAACTGCACCACAGCCTATAATTAGGCCTCCCGAGAGCTCGGTTGAGTAGGGTGGGGAGCACGAGGTGATAAAGAGTGAGGTCATAAGAAGGGGCTAAAATAGAGAGACTCGATAGAGAGAGTAAGATCTGAGAAAGGGAGATCCTAGAGAGGATTAAGAGAGATCCAAACGAGGAAAGAGAGTTGGGGGGTGAGGGACTACCAGCCATCGCACATGAGCCATGACCAACAACACATCATCGTGCTTCTTGCCCCACACCAAGCTCCACTAACATACCCCAAGCATTTGATGAAATGCTTGAGTGGGATCTATTTTATTTGTTCCGCCTTTTTGGCTAGAGTTTAGCCGTCTATGCTTGGCCGTCCCTTATCAAGGCGAGCCTAATATTGGTGTTCTCAAGCATCAACCGTTTGGTTGGTTCGACTTGTGCGCTTCATCCCCTCTACCATCGTCGAATAAAGCAAAGGAGGAAGGGGCCATTTTTGTTATCCCACAAAAGCTTGCCACAACTGCACCCTTAGCCATCGTCTAGATGTGGCCAAACATATCTTGGTCGGCTGCCTAACCCTTGGAGCCTCGGCTCACCCTCAATTGAGTAGAGACAAGTAGTGACAATCGGTATCATCCTTTTTGTCGTGGAAAAGAAGACCCGACAAAGGAGAGCTGAGTCGGGCCAGCACATGGATCCAGTCAACCCAGTTGGCCCCAGTTCTGGGCTAGGGTTTATTGGTTTTGAGCTGGGCTTAGTTTTATTAATTTCATTTTTGTAGGTTGTCATATGAACCTATTGGCGGAAGGCTAGTCCAGCTAGGGGTCTCGTGACTTAGGCCAGTGGGCCTAGGTTGGCTTCAACCCAAGTCAAATGCAAAGGTTCGACTCGGGTCCGCTTTTTATAATATAATATTGTCGCGACCTCCCTTTCAGCATCCTTATGCGTGGACTCGGGCGGAGGCTAATGGCTTACTAAGAGTTAGGCCTAGCCCAAACTTTCCTAAGCCCACCATTTCACCACTTATGGTTTGAGTTTTTAACTTGCAAGTCAATTTCAAATAAGGCTCACCACTAATCGATTTGGGGTGGGTCAATTAGAAATCCAAGTGAAATATCGAGAGATATACTTCTTTACTACGCAATCAGAGAAATTAGGATCGGGAACTTAATTATACTAGTTAATCACTAATGTCATACGGGTACCTAATCTTGTTTAAACATCAAGTAAAGTATTTATGCAGTATTTTATACCAATCACAACTGAGGAAATAGAAATCCATATATCATAAAGGTGTAATTGGAATAAGCCAATATTTGCTTTCAAAAACTTAAATACAATTCTTTTTATTTTAGGATTTTCCATGTATCTGTCAAACAAAACTATTTTTTTGGATTTTTCTGATTTTTGGAAAATATAAATTATTTTAGGATTTTTATGATTTATGATATTTTTCTTCTTAAAATATTTTTAATTATTAAAATGATATAATATTATAAAATAATTCGGGTTGGGCTTCTAAACCCGATCGGGCTTATCTCGACCCAGAGCAACCAAGGCCTCTAGTCAAGGCTCTTGTCTTGATTTTGAGAGGGCCGGGCTTTAAAGCAAAACCCACCTAAATTTAATCTCCCAGGACCAACTTCAAATGAAAGGGAAGCCAGGCATGCAACCCATGCATATCCAGACCCAAATGGCCCAAATAATCGAAGCCCTACCCGAATATGACCCGTGCCCGACCCAGCTCTGATCCAACTTGCGCCTCTCTCCTTCTCTGCCTCTCCGTGGTGTCGATGGGGGCGATCGAGCTCGTCACGGCCTGGCCGAAGCGAGTAGCGTCGGTTGTCGTGGGACCAACAGGTGAGATAGCGAGGTGGCTGGCAATAAGAGGGATGACAACAAATGACACCAATCACCATGGCTATGCACATTAGATCTGCAGTAGCTTGTGTCAAGGGACTGATGGACGTGACAACGAGTTGGCAATAACAGCAGGGATGGCGGCGAATCTGCAAAGAGGTGAACAACTAGCTTGGCTAGTCTAAGCCGAGATGCAGGGGCCAGCGGTGACGAGCAGGCAACTGCTCGATCGGTCCAGGCTAAGATGTAAAAGGTGACGGTGGTAAGCAGTAAGGGAGACAACGTCGGGCCAATAAACTCAGCACGGTATGGCTTGTGGCTAGTCGACAAGACAACAACAGGTGATGTTGTGGTAGAAATAGGCGGCGTCGGGCGGTGAAGGCCTCTCATCACTAGGGTCTCCCTCTCTCTTCAGATCTGCCCTCCCTCGAGGCTTTTCCTTTCACCCAGATCTCACTCCCTACCTTCTCCCCTAATTTCTCTCTCTAATCTCACCCTCGATTTGCCTCTCTCTCTCTCTCTCTCTCTCTCTCTCTCTCAAATTCGCTCACTCCCAAGCCTCTTTTGATGTTTCTCAAGGGAAGTCATTTGAGATTGCTACTTCTATATGTCCCCCTTCCTTAGCTCGCGAATGCCCTATTTATAGTGCGAGGAGGCCGGCCAACGCAGGTGGTCCAGCCACCAATCCTTAGCATGCCGACTGGCCTCCTCCTTGGCTGAATTGGTATCCCATCTCTGCATTGAAAGCATCCACCAGACGTCCCTTTTGTCGTCGGCTCTATGCTGCTCTGCCTCATGAGGGTGTCCTGCGCATGTGAGTTGCACGGAAAATGAGGAAGGAGGAAGGAGGGGAAGAGAGAAGTTGGGCCAAGCCGAAAAGAGAAAAAGGCCGGGCCTTGGGCTTGCACAGGGGAAAAAAAGATGGGGCTAGGTGTGAAAGCCCAACCCTCGTGGGACCTCTCTCTCTCTCTCTTTTAATATATTTAATTTATTTGAAAATAGGGAAAAAAGAGAAAATAAAATAGGAAATAAAACGTAATAAATGCAAATAAAAACTAAGAACTAGGTGATGCGAAAATCATTTTTGTTAGGGCGAAATTGGTCCTTAGTTTTCTGTGCAATTTTTATCATAAATAATTAACCAAAATTTAAGTGTCAACAGCTGCCCCTCTTTAAAAGTGAACTTGCAAATGTTACATTCAAAGACAAACCGATAGCTAAATTTTATCTATGCATGAGCAGTATATTGTATTTATGCAAAAAATGGCAATATAGCATATTACATACTAAGATGGACAAGAAGATACCTATAGTTACTTATCGAGAAGAAGTAATACGGGGTATGAGCCCAAGTTTTTTGGCAAGTATCAAGGGATCATCTTATCTAATGACGTGAGGAATCTACTTTTCCAAGACTCGAACCTATCTCTGATCACCTTGACGGGAGATTGTTTTTTCATGACCCAAACCTTTTTCTGGTCGTCTGTTAGAGCAACAAATTGTTTTTGTCAAGAATTTGAACCTTTCTTTGGTAGCCTTAACAGAAATTGCTTTTCCAAGACCTAGAGCATTCTTCAATTGCATGTTGAAGGAATAAGTTGTTTATCTAAAACCCGAACCATTTTATGATCGCCTTGACGGGAAATTGCTTTTCCAGGACTCGAATCATTCTTCGGTTGCCTCAAATATTTGCGAAGGTCTCCCACCTCATGGTAATTAGAATATCGAGGACACACCTCGGATATTAATGAATGTCTCCCACTTCCTAGTGATTGGAATATCGAGGATGTACCTCGGATATTCGCGAAGGTCTCCCACCTTCTAATAATTAGAATATCGAGGACACGCCTCAAATATTCATGAAGGTCTCCACCTCCTAGTAGCGAAAGTCTCCCACCTCCTAGTGATTGGAATATCGAGGGCATATCTCAAATATTCGTGAAGGTCTCCTACTTCTTAGTAATTGAAATATCAATGATACACCTTAAATATTCATGAAGGTCTCCCACCTCCTAGTGATTAGAATATTGAGGACATGCCTCGAATATTCATGAAAGTCTCACACCTCCTGATAATTGGAATATTGAGGATAGCCCTTGGATACTCATAAAGGTCTCCCACCTCTTGGTATAAGAAATTTTTAATGTGGCACAAGGCTTATTTGGATGATTACAGGCACTCTAAAGGGCTGGAATATTTAGGTAGCCACAACCATACAAGTAGTGGAATACTTGGATAGTTACAGGATTTAATGATATAATTTAGGGACAACTCGAGCAGGCTGAATGAGTACTCGGATAGTGGTAGGTATCTTAAAACAATGAGATACTTGAGTAGTCACTAGTATCCATATTCTGAGGACAACTCGACTAGATCAAGTGTCAATAAGAGAGAGTACTTGGACGGTGGCAAGTACTCGAAGACAATGGGATACCTAGATAGTCGCAAGTATTCATACTCTGAAGATAACTTGAACAAGTCAAGTGTCGATAAGAGAGAGTACCTAGACAATGGCAAGTACTTAAAGACAATGGGATACCTAGATAGTCGCAAGTATCCATACTTTAAGAATAACTCGAGCAGGTCAAGTGTCAATAAGACGGAATACCTAGGTAGTGGCCACTACTTAAAGGCAACAAAACACTTGGTCATATATAAGGTTTTTTTGGAAATATGGTAGAGATATGCTTACTTGGTGATATCTCTGATTTCCGAAAGTATGTCTCCTATTAGACAACATGTAATACACACATATGATTGTACATATTATAAATTCATGAGTTCAAATAAGGCTCATGTAGTACAATCTTGTTAGTTTTGCATCACCAAAGTTCCGTTGAGGACAATTTAGAAAGACAATCTTCATTTAGAATGTTGACGTCTTAAACAGGACAAATGAGGGACTTTCAATCTGAAAGGGCTTTTCACTCATTCTCATTAAAAAAGTTGTATTATTTTGACCATTAATGTAGGATTTAGAAGAAGCACACCCTCTCACTATCATCATGTTAGAAAGGGTCCAAGTATTCCCGTGAGTGGTACAATTTTACTAATTCGAGAGGTCTCTGTTGACACCGTAATGTAAGTTAGGTCAATGACTTAACAAAAGGAATTGTCAAGGTCAAGGTTTATGAAATAAATGCCACACGATCATCTCTAGGTTTGTAAGTCAAGAACCCTATAAAAATGAGATAGAAATAATCTTACCCGTACTTCTTCAAGTGATGCTCATAAATATATGAATTCCTACGTTAATTAAAGTATCCTAGTCTGAAGAGACTTTTACAAAAAGGACGCAACGTAGGATCGACTCATGGGTTGAGAAACGAAGGGATTCAAAAAATTTGTAACATAGTCAATTAGGTTGTACAATGGATACAAGTGTGTATGATAGAAAAAGAAATGCTTTTCGTCATTCTAGGGCAATTTAATTATTGGGAGAGTTCACATGCAATAAAGACACCCAAAGATTGATGCAAGTGTGAACAAGAAACTTTCTATCCATTTTCTCACCTTATGATGCCGCCCTGCCTTTGATTTGCCCTAGTGTGGGGGTGGTTCTTGATAGAGGGAATATGAAAGAAATTTCATAAGTATATGGGGCTCAAAGGGGGTAAACAATGGATAATCTGTAATATCTAGGTTAAAGAAATAAAATGTCTCTCATCACTTTAGTTATCATACCATCCGCGAGAGAATCTTTTACCCTGCAGACATGAAACTTTCTACGCTCACCTCACAGGTGTATAAATAGGGAATTGTGCATGGGATATGGCTTGCCTTTCATCATTCTAATACTCTTCATTTAGCATGATCAATCTCACATTATTCATTTAGTTGCCTTTTTTGATAATCCTCAATGGAATTAGTGATTTAGACAGACAAAAACATCATGAAAAACTACTTTGAAAAGACATGAAACATTTTAAATGTGGGGGAGTTTTCCATTAAAGGCATGGAGAAGCAAATCTATCCCTATAAATGTGTTAAGTTTTGGACACAAAGGGGATTATTCAAAAAATGGGTGTTCATGGACTGGGGGTGAGCATAACGGACCGCCTAAATCAGAAATTACCCAGACTGGACCAGATCGACCAATTTGGTTCGTTCCCGATTCTATAAAAATGGAGCTGGTGATTGTTGATCCATTTCTTGATTCCAAGGGGAAATCAGATCAGATCGGACAAGACCGACCGATCGAACCAATTATTTTTTTGAAAAATATATATTTTTAATTTCTTAAAAATAGCAATAAACCCTAAAAATAGTAACAACTCTAGTACTTTTTTTAAATTTTTTACTAAGTGATCAGTTCTATGGAACCAAACCAGTCGGTCTGGTTTGGTTCCTGATCCTAGGACCATCTAGTCCAATTCCCAATCTCAAAAATTGGGAACCAATCCTCCTAATCCGATTCCCCGTCCTTAGGTAGAACCAGACTGAATCGAGAACCGATCACCCCTATCATGGATTAACACTTGTTCAAAAAGGAAAATGACAAATAAATAATTAGTTAGGGCTGATCCTTGATACAACGGATGCATAAGCTTTTGCCCTTGTATAAGAAAAAATAAATTACTAAGTAGGGCTAAAAACAAATGTGAATTGAGGCCCGAAAGATTATTGTCATATGTCGTGACAATACTTGGGATGCTATTTCCTTCGGGAGAGTTTATCCACTATTGTCATCAAAGTTTGACACGTCTCTCCTTGGTTTTTCATTCACACCTTTGGTGGTCAGTTGATCCCTACAAAAGATAAGAGGGAATGTGTCACTGTGTGAATTCTCAGGATTTGAACAACTAGGAGCGATATAACATTACCATTCGTCGATCAAACAACTGAATAGACCCATAGTCCTAAGGCTTGAAGAGGGTATGAAGTCATGGTAAGTTTGATGCCGTTTTCGTGGATTGAACCTCAGTCATTCCCAGACCATTTCATTCCCCATACCACCAAGGCGAGGTGTTAGTAGTGTCTATAGGATGCTTTCTTTTTTATTTAATCAAACTAACTCTGGAACGAAGCGTCTTTTTCACACTGAGTTAGGTTAATTTGATATGGGTTACTCACATATGCTTGCTTTGCCAATATTGATTTGATCAAATTAACCTATTGAGTTTGTTCCTCGAATGCTATTACTTCCTGTCAAATAGGGAAACTATATCAAAAGTGAAATTAAAGGGAGAAGTATTGGAAAAGATACTAAATTACCATTTCCCATAGTTTGTATTTGATTACTTCATGTCACGGTCCAGCATCCTTCCTTTGTCATTTATGGCCATGTGTGCACGGCTGATGGTCGTTAATCCATCTTTAATGCCTTCCTTCTATGGAATTTTTCCCACCTTTGATCATAAGAATATCAGCATTATTGGGCAAAATCATGTACCTCAAGTTTCCATGGATTCTGAGATGGACAGTCAAAACCTATAGTCTTTTTTCTTTTCTTTTTTTGCCAGTAATTGCTTCTCAACAGGGTATGCGTATGGAATAAGTGAGGTCTCTAGATTCCAAAGTCATCATTTGGAATAGGAGGCCAGAGATTGTCTCGACTTTATGGATTTTCTTCCTTTTAATAGTACCTAATTCAAAGGAACAAAAGGAATTCCTTCTTTATGCTTCTTGGTTTACTGAAACCAGACGTCCCATCATTGAAACTGCAATGCATGGCCTCTTGAGGTAAGTCATGCGAAGGAGACACTACTCAGACATGGGGCAAAGTTATGTAGGTGTGAGATGGAGCATACAGAGTTCTTGGGAGGACTCGCAAAATGGGGCAGGCCGAGAACAGAATGGAGGGTGTGTTTGGTTCAACATTTTGAAAACTCATTGGGAAAATACAAAGCAGTTTAGCCTAAAAGACTTTAGGTAAATGTAAAGGTCGTTTGGTAAATTATGCTTTGAGAAGCAACTTTGAAAGAAATATCATTGGGTAGAAAACACATTTGAAAAGTTTTTTGGGTGAGTTTATTAGTTTTTTAATTTTTATTTTTTAAAAATTGAAAAAATTAATATATGCAACTTTTTAAATATAAATTTTGACAATAATACTAACAAATCAAATATATATAATTTTAAAAAAATAAAAGACCAAGGTGGCAAGTGTTCAATATAAAAAAATAATTAAGCTCCATGATTTTTGCTTACAAAAGGGTAAGGTGTTCTTGGTTTATGAGTACATGATGGAAGGGGGAGTGCAATTTATGTTTTGAGAATTGATGCCACTAGGGTCACTATCATTTGGGATGCGCAATCCACTTTACATGACCTTTCCCTTACAATGAGTTAGAAATTTTTAAAGCCAAACATCACTGAGTAAACGTGTCATAAAGACCATGACTTCCAATGAACCATGGACCATGTACTTATCCAAAAGTCAACACACATGAAATCCTAAAAGATCTTGACCTCTTGATGGATGTGTGCAAGATCCATCCTTACATGGTTTAAATCCTTTTCTTTCAGTAGACATGCTTGTTTAAGTTCTAATTGAATCATAAAACTGTGAAATTTAGATATTACCATGTTTGCTCCAAAATTGGTGGCATAACTTCGAAAAAACAAATTCCTAAAATTACATTGATGATTTTCCATACTCGAAAATCCATTGTAGAATTAACGTAATTTTAAATCACCAATATGATTTGCCAGAAATCAATGCCCTATAGGAATTCTTAGTAAAAAAAAAAAAAACCTACATAACTTGAGTGATTTAATTTTAAAAAATATGATAGATAAATGTTTGCTTTAAAATTTTTAACATTATTTGTGTCTTTATATAGTCCAATTTGATCAAGCAAGCGATGGTGGCCAACAGTCGCCGTTGCGACCCTCACGGGACCTAGGTGAGGGCCACTTGAGGCCGTGAGACCCAATGGACTATCACCTAGGTTGTGCACCACTTAGGTCACCCAAGGTTGTGCGACCTCCAGTGGCCCTCGCCAAGGTCACGTGACTCTCATCAGAGGTTGCTCGACCTCGAGCAACCTCAACCAATAGCCCTTGGTGCCAAATTTGGCTCGCCGGCAACCATAACCCTTTGTTGGACCGGCAAAGGGTAGTCCTTTTTAGAATATATATATATATATATATATATATATATTTAGCTTTTTTAAGGATTTAAAAAAAATAACGAGGGCAAAATCTGAAATTTGAAGAATTGGTGAGGGTAGTTTTGGAAGAAAAAATGAATTTCAACATTAGGCCAAATGCTAAAAGCTCACTGCTAGTCTCTGCTAACATTGGGCTTTTAGGCTTCTCAATGCTCGCTTTCACTTGAAAGCTACTTTAAAATGATTACTAAACAGTCCAGCATTTCCTTAATGAGCTTTGAAGGCCGAAAGCCCATTGAGAATGCTGAACCAAATGCACCCAGAGAAGAATTCCGAGGTTGCTTGGCCCCAAGCTACCATGATCTACATGCTTCATGTGTCTGTGCCTATAATGTCCTATCTTTCATCCCCTATAAATGGAAAAATGGAGAGAGCGTTGATCCCAAAATAATGTTAGGGAACAAGACGTATCCTTTTGTTTTATTTTTTAATAGGGTGATCTCTTCTGTTTGTCCATGCTTTCTTGAAAGAGTATTTTCAAATATGATGAGTCAACATGATGTGCCAATTTCAAATGTCCTTTGTCATGCTAAGTCTAGGGTATGATGTTCTAAGACACAAACTGTCACACCCTGATCCTCAGGCACGCACCCATCCCTCACCTTGGTCAATTTTAAAGTGCGATATCCTAGGACTAAGTATCGCCAACCCCTTTCTATGCCCTAACTTGCGGAAGCAGTTATAAATCCCCAGACAATAAAACAATGGGATAGAAAAGCAGGCCATATTTTTCATATTGAAATTCACAACCACACTTTTATTAACAGTATAACTCATAGTATATTTACAATACTATTTACAACATATAAGTCTCACACCTATCTACACTAAGATAGGGTTCACAAAAGGGATGAGATCTCAATCCACATCCGGGTTGTACTCAAGATCCCTCTCTTGATCATCTTCTTCTTTGAAAATCTTTCTCCTCCTCAGGTTCCTCCTCCTCAGCTTCTCCTTAGGGTCTTGAAATGGTTATTCAATAACTAATGAAACCACGTCTCAGGGAGTTCTACCCCCTAAGACTCGATTAATAAACCAATATACTACTCGGTTGCCTAAACACAACACAAGTCAGAGGACTTACCTTGGCCTCAAATTCCACCTACATTGCATATTAGTACAACTCAATAGGTACTCAAACAATCACATCACCGATCGAAGCATCGATCAAATCGACCTAGTCGATTACATGTCATTCGGACCATTTCTAGGTCATTCATCCCACACCAAGCAACTTTCTTAGATTTAGTGGCTTTATGGTCCCACTCGACCCTTTCTAGATTCAATGGCTTTATGGTCCCACCCGACCTTTTCAAGATTCAGTGACTTTACGGTCCCACCCGACCCTTTCAAGATTCAGTGGCTTTACGGTCCCACCCGACCCTTTTGAGATTCAATTTAGAAATGAATCTTAAAAATCACTCATAAATTACTTTAGCACCAAATAAAGCTCAAATAAATAAACAGACTGTACCACGACAATCAACACGAAATTCCAATAACCAGCCATCCCAATTGAATTTTTGGAAAAATAAATAATTAAATAATTAATTTCGAAAATTAAATAAATAAATACTAAAAAATCCAATTTATGCCTAAATGCCTAATTGGAGGCCGAGACGAGTCCAGAAAATTACCGAGACTCGTTCAATAAATAATAGAACATTTCTATTCATTAATGGCTAAATCTAACCACCTAACATGCGTCAATAAGTCACTAATTTAATTTATCTAAATTAATCTAACAATCTAATTGCATTTAATTAAATATAACCAACCCTAAGTATAATTAGCAAACTAAGAAAGCATTAGTGAGCAAAACTCACTTGGTAAAAGCAAACACTAAATCACCGCAACGGCGACACGACGGCGGCCGAAATCGGATTTTCGATGATATAGGCGGGCTTGGAATTGGGCTGCAGCTGGAACCATGGGCTCCAAATTGTTGGCAGGAAGCTGGGCTTCGAAATTGAAGTTGTTGGGCCGAGCAAAAAGAAAAGGAAATTGTTGGGCCGTTGGACTGAGCTCGTGTGTAGAACTTGGGCGGAAGATGCGGTCTTCAAATGGACGGAATTGCTGTTCGTGGAGCTATGCTTGCGGCCTCGAGGGAACGCCACTAAACCGCTGGAATTCTGGAGTCGAGTAGTGGTGTGTCGGGGCTGAATCGAGGGAGCAACGTCGACGGTGAAGCTGGCAACGTGACAAGCAAAGTCAACAAGGGAAGGGCTGATGCTTGCTCGGTGGGGATGAAGACACGAGCAAGCTATACCGAATTCCTGGACTTCCTGCTTGCTCGGTGGGGATTTTTGGCTGAAATCGCGGGGACGTGGAGGCGAGCTAGCTTTGGTGAGTCTTCGGTGGGACGTGTGGGCTAAGCGATCAGTGGAGCTACTCGGTCTTCAAAATTAGCCAAGCTTCAACTGTTGACTTGGGAATCTCGGTGGATTGGAGCCGCGTGGGCTTCGGTCTTCGTGGGCAGAGGCATTGATGGGCTCAACCTTTCGGAGGAAGGAGTTGCAACGTGACACGGCAGGGAGACACAAAGATGGAACGGCTTCGGGCGTGTGGCCGCTGCTTCGGTGAACCTTAGTGGAGATGTTGACAGAGAGATGTCACAAGGAGGCGCTGATTTAGTGGAGAAGCAACAAGCGAGACCACGTGAAAGAAGGAGAATCGGTGGCTTCCGTGGGCTGAGCTTCGGATGAAGAAAAGAAACAAAAGCAAAGCAGCTTGTTCGGTTTTAAGGGAAAGATGGCAGCTGGCGAGGCTTCTTCAAGAAGATTGAACAAAAGCACGGATTAAGTCAAACACATTATCTCTTCCATTGATGGCTTTGTCCCCTAATACTTTCCAACATAATTTCCATTAAAAAATCACATTTTGATGCAATTGTTGCACCCCCCATCCTAGGATCCGAATTTACCAAATCTTGGCCTCCATTTCTTCACAAATTCCCCAAATCGAAGTCCAATTTGGATGAAGAAAAATCCCGAACAATTTTCTATAAGTTCCTGACACTCAGAGGCTCGGCTTGGAAATCCAAATTTCCTTAAATTTGGCCCGTCCGAATTTCCATTATTTTTCTGCGACGTTCAAACTGATTTTCCGTAAAAATCTCGGAACCTCCGAACAATCTTCTGAGACTGAGTCAACACTCCTAGAATTTATTGTGGCATGATCGAACTTCAATTTCTGAAATCGGACTTAAATTGGCGGTTAATTTCCATTCGATGAGTTTTTAGCGTGACCTAGGCTACCGAGTAACTTTTAGATATTTTTAAGTGCAATTGACTTGTGGTCGATTTTCTTCGAGCCACTATAAACCCACTCGACTCATTGGCAACTCTCGGTTGTCATGAAAATCCCGAGGATCCAAATACGAACTCAGGGTACCAAAACAATAAGAAAATCAGTCTAGTGCCGATCAACATGAATTTTCTAATTTAGTGGTGTCACCCACAATTAGCCACACATCTCTATCGATCCAGTCTATCTCTGATTTCAAATCAATTTTTAACTGTGTCGTAATGGCCTTTAAAGATAGACACGGTCGAGAAGCCGATTCCTGATTGAATTTTCAAGTCTATTTGCCTTAAAATTCTTAATAATTTCCCCAGATAGTCTAGTTATCTCAAGAATGATCAATTCTGAGAATAGCCCTATAGACACGTCAATGAAATGACTGATTCATTCAGAAGAAAACATAATTGAAAATTTGGGATGTCACACAAAGTAAGTAAATCAGAAAAATAAATAGGGTTAAATTTGACGTATGCTTTGGAAAAAAGTTTTTGGTTTTCAAAAAGATGTTTTTTTTCTTTTGGGGGAAGGAAACATGAGGAAGCCCAATACTCATAATTCTCCTTGGATGATATTGTCTTTTCGTGATTGGATATCATAACCGGGCCAATTTGGAGTATCTCATCACGCCCTCAAATTTATTTATTTTTCAATTTTATTTAACATTAGGCGGATTTACATTTTGTAAGGGAGATTTCAAAACTCAATTCCTCAAGCAAAAATGATGTTAAGAAAAAAAAAAAAAAAAAAGATATACAAGCCAGACTAAAAGAAGATGGATACATTCCCACGTAGGAGAATATGTAAGAAAATTAAAAAGGGTTCTACTCAAATGGGCCTACACCCATTAATAGTCCTTTGTCGATTGCACCTATGAAGAAATCTTCAAACCAATCTCCAGTAGTGTTTCCTACTTCGTGAATGTTAGATCACCCATGCTTCCCCATCTGTTAGGGACGAAGGTCTGATAATTTTCATAGAAATTTTGGGAATTTAGTAGTTCACATAATAGTCGAATTTACCACTCGGATAACCTAAGGTGTTAACGATTGTCTTTTATCCATGCTCCTTCTTAGCGTGTTCAAGGAACATGGTACCGATGCGAGGTACCATGAGGAGATCATCTTTTCCATGTCAAGCCACGGGGAGTAGAATGTGAATGCCCCAACATCTAGGAAATCTTGAACCTTCTCTTTCAAAACTGTACAACTATCTATTGAGTGCCCCAACTCCCCCAAATGATAATCACAATACTTGGACAAATCATAATCGAGGAAGTACTTAGAGGTAAGGCGTCTCAGCTCCCTGGAGATCATTCCATGCTCCTGGAGAATGGGGAAGATGATGGCCATTGATTTAGGAAGTGGCGAATATGGGCGTGTGTTGCTTAGGGATTCGGGTAGTCAAGCTCCCTACAATGTTGTGTTAGTAGGGTCTTCTCCATTTGCTTAGGGATGAGAGAGAAATGCATAGATGACTTGAGCGAAATTCTCTATCATTTGGGATACTGTCTCATGCAATTCATCAACTTGATTTTGAAGCTACTCAAATGAAAAAATGTCATTCATTCCTTCTAGATGTTCTTCCTCAATGACACTTATGAAAAGGTCTCCGAAGATAATGACCATTTCTTCCTCCTTTGCAAATGTCAACTGAGTGACATTTCCCTGCCTAATGTTCAAGTAAATAGGGAGGTTTGAGCGTTCATAACAAAATGGTCTCAAGGTGCTGATTAGTCCTTCCTTCTCATGCATCATCCGTGCAGGGTCTAGGAAAGTTTCCTTAAGGTAAGGGAGTACAAGGCCAGTTTTCTTCTCTATATTTTCTTGTGGGCATTGTTCTTTTCCTTTGTAGTATCCTAAACCGATAGTGCGAGGTCTTCCTAATGCTTTGATAGGTTCCTAGATGCCTTGGCCTATGTCAAAATTGAATATCGTATTTACTTTGTTTGCATGGTTAGGGAGTAGATCGTTCTAGACATATAGCTTGGCGGTTTAGAATGAGAAGGCTTTAGTATCCAGCAAGTTCTAAATTCAACTCGTAAGAAAAAAGCACTCGTCAATCGAGTGCCCTACTTCGCCCATACGGTAATCACACGTCTTGGACGGGTTGTAGTTGGAAAAATTCGGCGTTGGGTCACTTTGGGTCAATCGTAAGTAAGTTCTTTTTCAGAGAATTACTAGTACTTACGATGGTGACTCAAGGAGTGCAGTGAAGTGTCTCCTATTGTTGTGACACTAAGATGACTGACGGCTGACAATCTGTTGTTGTCCTACACCTATTTGAATTATAGGAGGATGACTATAGATGGCATTGACATCTATCAAGGATTCTTTATCTTTCTTCATGCCAAGCCTCCTACGGGCAAGAGTAGACTCAGTGAACCAACCATCCCTCAACCCTATCTCAATCTGCTCCCCTACTAGAATGAGTTAATTAAATAATTTACAATCATGGTTACCATTCGATTGCAGTACTCATAAAGGAGAGTTTTGATTTCCTCAACTCAAAATCAATCAATTCAGGATTGATTTGGGCGGCCAAGTTTCTCCATCTAATGGCATATTCCTTGAATGACTCGGACTTTTTCTTCTCAATGCGCTCAAGATCCTCACAAGAAAGGGTAATGTCCATTGTGAAATTGTATTGCTTGAGGAGTGTCTCACTTACCTCGCTTCATGTTTCAAGGAGGTTCATGTTTTTCATGATGTACCATCTCAAGGTTGGGCCTACTATACTTGATTGGAACAACTAGATCATTAATGGTGCATTATTAACGTATTTGGCCATTCAAACCTAGTACATTTGTAAATGAGCACTCAGGCAAGTCTTGCCATCATACTTCCCAAACTCGGGCATTTTGAATTTTTCTAGCATTATGATCTTGGAATAGACAAAGAGGTCTGTTGGAGCAGGATCTTGGAGGCCTTGCAATTATTTCAGCCTCTCCTCAAGCTTCTCAAGACATTTGTCATGCGATCTTAGAAAAACTATTGGGCTTAGATCTCTTAATCGTGATTTGGTGCGGATCATCCTCCAATTCGGGCATGTTAGCGTAATTATCTCTACCTTGTTCACCTTCGGTGGATGATTGTGGTAACAATACCTCAATTGAGGCCGGAGCGGGAGTAAATTTGTTTTGAATGGAGTCCATCTGCTTTGAGATTTGTTGAAGTACATTAAAGGCTTCCTTCATTTCGCTTTTCATGCAACGAGAAATTACTTGGGAGAAAAAAAAACAAAAAAAGAAATTCAAGTCACGCTTAAAGAAATAAAGGCATGAAATTATTTTGCAAAAGTCTTCCCTTTTCTTTTCCAAAAAAAAAAAAAACTCCATGACAATTACTTCCAAATTGAAATGACCATGGTGTTTAATCCATAAATAACTTAGACTAATCATGGACCGACAGATACATACGAGAAAGTAAGTAAAATGCAAAGTGCAATGATAGAAAACTTACTTAACGAGAAAAATCGATGGCAATCACACAGACATGCTTGCAACACAAGCAGTTCAATTTCTAACTAAGAATGCTCAATGAAGTTAAGAAGTGATCTAACCGTCGCAATCTCATGTCGATGTCAGGTCCTTATAACCTCAGCACTACCCAAAGAATTTTGGGAAAAAGAAAGGCGACCTCTACAAAGCAGTCTCACGTACGAGGTGGTATCTTTCTTAACACTATCTTAATATATCCTATGGCGGTCCAAATTTGACGGTCGGGTTGTGTGTGCTAAAACATTAAAGCATGCATAACAGTTTATACATAAAATCTTTTATTTTAACAAAATTAATATTTACATCTAAGCCACCAACTTGCAACAAATAGCCGAGCTAAGGAAACATTTAAACAAGACAAAAAGACCTAAGTCCACTAAAATCAGTCCCAGTAGAGTCGCCAAGCTGTCTCCACATCCCTTTTCGACGTCCTTACTCGTGGGTTTCGGCAGAGGCTAATGGCTTACTAAGAGTTAGAATTAGCACGGGTTCTCCCAAGCCCATCAATTCACGACTTATGACTTTAGTTTTTAACTTGCAAGTCAATTTCAAATATGAGTGGTCACTAATCGATTTGAGGTAGATCAATTAGAAACCTAAGTGAAGTATTAGGAGAAATACTTTACTCATGCACAATTAAAGAAACTAGGATGATGAACTTAATTATATTAGTTAATCACTTATGTCTTTCCAGTACCTAATCTTGTTTAAACATCAAGTAAAGCATTTATGCAGCATTTTATTCCAATCATGAGTTCTAGGATTCCATTCCTAACAAAACTTAGGAAATATAAATCCATACATCATAAGGGTGTAATTACAATAAGTCACTATTTGCTTACAAGAACTTATACACATTTTTTTGTTTTCAAGGATTTTCCATGTATTTGTAAACAAAAAAAAAAAAAAACTATTTTTTGGCCTTTTCTGATTTTTTGGAAAATTTAAATTATTTTTGAATTTTTCTAATTTTTGATTTTTTATTAGTAAAATAATATAATATTATAAAAGAATCCATCAAGCTACCAAACTCAATTAGGCTTGGCCTGACACGAAGCAACTAGGGCCCCTAGCTAGGGCTCTTGTCCTGATTTTGAGAGGGCCAGGCTCTAAAGAAAAGCCCATCTAAATTTAATCTCCTAGGCCCAACTTCAAACGAAAGGGAAGCCAAGCCCATAGCCCATGCATATCTAGAACTAGCTAGCCCGAATAATCGAAACCCTATCCGAATACAACCCACGCCCAACCTGACTTTGATCTACCCCGCACCTCTCTCCTTCTCTACCTCTCTATAACACCGATGGGGGTGGCCGAGCTCATCACGGCCTGGCCGCAGTGAGCAACGCTAGTTGTCATGGGACCAATAGGTGCGATGGCGAGGCGGCTGGCTACAAAAGGAGCGATGGCGAATAGCACTGGTCACCTTAACGGTGCACAATAGATCTATAGCAACTCATGTCGAGAGACCGGTGGACGTAACAATGAGGTGGTAGTAATAGTATGGATGGCAGTAGATTGACGAAGAGGCAAGCAACTAGCTCAGCTAGTTTGAGTCGAGATGCTGGCAACGATGACGAGCAACCAATTGCTTGGCCAATCCGAGCTGAGATGTAGGAAGCAGCGATGGCGAGCAACAGGGGAGATAACGTTAGCTAAGGAGCTCAGCACGGTAGGGCTCGTGGCTGGTCGACGAGGTGGCAATAGGTGACGCCATGGTAGTGATAGGTGGTGTTAGGCGAAAAAGGCCTCACATTGCTGGGGTCTCCCTCTCTCTTAAGATCTGCCCTCTTTCAAGGCTTTTTCTTTCACTCAAATTTCACTTTCTACCTTCTCCCCCAATTTCTCTCTGATCCCACCTCCGATCTCTCTCTCTCTCTCTCTCTCTCTCTCTCTCTCTCTCTCTCATAGATTCACTCACTCTTAAGCCTTCCCCGATGTTGAGAGTGCTAGTAAGAACACCTAGAGGGGGGTGAATAGGTGTTTAAACAAAACCTTTGCAAAAGCATGCGGAATAAAATAAGTTGTGAGCAAAGTCTGAAGAACAGCAGACTTTGAGCGAGATCAGACTTTAACACAATAAAGAGTTTAGAGAAGAGAATAAGAACACAAGGTTTATAGTGGTTCGGCTTAATCCAAGCCTACGTCCACTCTCCCACGCTAACAGCCTTCTTGGCTGGATTCCACTATGCAATCGACAAGAGATTACAACTTTGAGTGCAAACACTTAGTAGTAGATCACACTATCTCACTAAGTCACTCTTTTGGTATTTCTCTCAAGATCACAAACGTTTAAGCTCACAAGAGACAAGTGTATGATTGAAGATCGCTCAGACTTTGGAATTATAAATTCTACGCTCCGTCTCTTACTTGCTCATCGGTCCTTCATCTCCTTAAATACTCCTCCACTTCCAAAACTAGCCGTTGGACAAGTATCCCGAGGATCGTCTTCCAATATACCCATTGGACAGCCCCGTATCAAAAGATTTGGTAGCCGTTGAGTGACAAAGATAGAATCCCAAATTGATTCCGATCGCCCATACAAACGAAATCTTGGTTTCCATAAGTAAAGCTTCTTCGTATAGAAAGTTCTTGTCTTCAAGATCTAATTGTCAATCAATTAGATTGAGTCAATCAAATCAATCTTGATGTAGAATCCAAATCAGATCACTAGCCGTTATATCTTCGGGGCTTGTGTTACGTTATGTCGAATCGGATGTAAAGTCTCGAGAGCAATAGACTTTACAATCGAGTCGATCTGCGATAGACTTTGCAATCGGGTCTGAACAGATTTAGCTTTAAGGTTTGAACACGATCTGTTATGTTACGCTTCAGCATAGAGTCTATCTTACGGTTCAGCTTCAGCATAGAGTCTGTCTTCTGGTTCTTCATTCACGTTCAGTCTGGAATTTGTCAGAATAGACTTTAACACTAAAGTCTGGCAGTCTTCAGACTTTGACAGAAATCTGGAAATCTTCAGAATATACTTTGGACATGTGTTCTGTTCAGTCTTCTGGTCGTCTTTAGACTTTGACAATATCCTTTACATGTTCAATCATTTGCATGGTCTATTACTTAACCAACAAACATGTTAGTAGCCTTTGATTTATTTTGTCATCTTCAAAACATCATAAGGGATTTCCCTAACAATCTCCCCCTTTTTGATGATGACAAAACAATCTCTGAATATGCAGATTTGTAAACATACTTTTAAAGATATTAATTTAAATCAAAGGATATCAAAAGATAACAAATAGATTGAGCATAACAATATATAGAAAAATAATCGCAGCTCAATATTATGCAATAAAATCAAACAATCAACACATATGCATATTCATATTCTCTCCCCTTTTTGTCATAATCAAAAAGCGATAACAAAGAGTCATGTAGAGAATATAAAGCGATAACAAATGATTTCCAAAAATCAGCTTTTATAAATTGAATATTAAAAATATGCAATATAGCTCACTTCGATCATATATATATCAGCAAATATCCAATAAAAATCACGAATACATTATAAAATTCACTTAACCCATTTTGTCATAATAAAAAGATAATATCAATAAGAGATTTGTTATGACAAAAGGTAAAAAAAAATGCACTAACCGGATTTTTTAGAACTTGGTAAGTTCCAACACATTTACCTTTTCCGATATTCCATAATAAACAAGATCACGATCAATTCAAAAAGATTTTTCCATAATTGATCGAAGCTCCCCCTCAATTTGTTGCCTTTTTGAGATGATCACGATTCTTTCCTTTTTTTCTTTTGGATTCGCTTTCTCCCCCTGTCATCATGACAATATTTGCGAATAGAAACAATTGTTGCTTGTGCACGTTGAGCAGAATATTTTTTTCGATTATTCCCTTTGTAGCAACAACAACCGCAACGATCACTTGCATTATGAAATTCGAGGCAAAAATCTTCAATCAAGCTCGTCTCGAATTTAACCTGCATCAACTTAACGAACTTTTGCACAAATAAACTTTCATATGACACATAAGGGATTTCCTCAATAAGCAAGAGTTTTGCACAAGGAATAGAATTTTTTAGCCTCTAGGAGATAGTATAGAATCTTCATAATTTTCTGATCAAGCTTTCCAAATTCCATATGGAAGATTCTTTTGCCACCTGCAAAATCTTGTATAATGGATAACAATCCTTGCAAAAATATCATGTAATACCTTCCTCCGATTTGCGGATCAAAACTTGCTAGATATAAGATATCTTCTAAGAATATAGCAAGTATATCCATGAATACGCAATAATATATTTCGAGATCAAATGGATTTGCTTGAGCGTAAAACTCAAAAATATATTATAAATGCATTTCACAAAAAGAAAGTAGATATTTCTATCACGTGCCAAATCAAGTAAAAATGCAATGCCTTATGTTTATGACAAGAGATATTTGCAATATATAATTCATAGGCAATCATATAAAATCATGATAAATGTATGTAGAGATTTCCAAGGCAGGAAAAAAAATTTCTCTTACCCAAGGTATATATTTGCAATATACCATTGAAAAAAAAAAAAAAAAACATTACCAATCTTTGTAAGAGATAATTTTTCAGATTGTACCACAATCTGCATAGATTCACGATCGTTCTTCCCTTATAGAATTTCCTGCAATCAACTCATTTCCCTTTTTGGTATCCATCAATTTGGATCCTTCCATGACGTTAGAGCAAAATATAAAATCTCCATAATCAAATATTCTTTCCAAACTCATCATAACATATTATTTAAGGAAAGAACATCTCAATAATATCTTAAAAAAGAAATTCTCACTTGGTCATAGCATGATAAAATTAGAGAGAATAAAATCATTGAGTATATAAGAATATCTTGCATAATTAACATTGCACAAAACAGATTTTCACTTTGCAAAATATGACAAAATCTGAGATTATAATATCAAATAAACTCAATTGTCTCTACGCAAGATATCAAAAATAATCACACATATCAGATCAAATCTCAACTTTACGAATCACAAAAACAAATCACACGATTCTTTCTTAAAAAATATGATCATTATAAAATCTGAATCAACCAAGGATATATCGAATATCAAGCATAATGAGAAATTTTAAATTGTGCACTCAAACCAAATTGAGAATAAAAATATATACATTCCTTACCAAACTCTCCTTCTTCTCTTCTTTTATTTCCTGCAAAAACAACTCATCTTTTCTTTGGTACCCATTTTTCTTGGGTCCATGAGAGTTAGTAGAGTATGCTGTATTTACCCAATCTCTCTTAATAGGTCTCCAGACTTTAGGACATTCTTTCTCAAAATGTTCCAAATCTCCACAATTTGAACACTTGAGGGCATTTCCACCAACAGGTTTTACAAATACTTTTTGAAAATGATTTTTATAAAATACCTTTGAAGGTCTTTGTCTAAGTCTCTCCTTGACTTTAGGAAAATCAATTAGAGAATCACTTTCCTTATTGAAACCAAGTCCCGACTTATTATAGTAAGGAACTTGTATGGAAAGAATATGCTCTAAAGTTTTTGAACCATTTGAAAATTTTGTCGAAATATTTGAAAGTTCTTTCTTTAAAGAATCATTTTCCTTGACAAGTAAATCTCGACTTTCTTTTGTTTGTAGAAAATCTTTTGCAAAATTTCAAACTTTTCTTTTTGAGAAAGATCCTGTTGCCTAAGCCGAGAATTCTCCTTTTAAGTTGGAGATCCTTTTAAGAGAAGATTTGAGATTTAAGCATAGCTCATTTATATACTTAAGAACTTTACTAGGAATTCTTGAATGGCTTACCTCGATTTCCTCATCGGATTCGAGTCCGTGTGCGAGTCGGACTCGATTCCGAATGTGCCATCAAGCATAGATTTCCTTGCTCATCATCTTCTTTTATTGTTCTTTTCTGGCCATTCTGCTTGTATTGTCTTCCTCTATGGAATTCACTTCCTTTTCTATTCAGCCTTTTGAATTTCTTGATCATAAAAGCAAGTTCTTCGTTGTCCATGTCATTTTCTGAGTCCGTATCAACAGAATCAGCGTTAGATATTAAAGCGATAGACTTCTTACCTTCGGGATCTTCGTCAACAATTTGTTCCACTTCGTAGGATTGAAGAGTGCCAATCAATTCATCAACGGAGAGTGGCATAATCCTTTGAGTCTCCCGGATTGAAGTCTCGACATGTTTCCAATCTTTTGAAAGACCTCGCAAGAGTTTGTTGACCTTCATTGGAGAAGAAATTGGATGACCTTGATATGCTAAACCATTTACAATTTCTGTAAAACGGCTGAACATATCTCCAATCGACTCTCCTTGCTTCATCTCGAAGGATTCATATTTGCCGAGCAGGAAGTTTACTTTTGTCTCTTTTACACGATCAGTCCCTTCATATGTAACATGAAGTCTATCCCAAACTTCTTTTGCTGTTTCACATGAAGAGATTATATTATATTCAGCAGGAGACAATGCGCAATATAAAGAATAAATAGCTTTTGCATCAAGCGCTTCTCTTTTGGACATCTCCGTCCGAGACATAGGAGCGGGGGTTTGGTTTCTTTGTCTTTGCCATTCTTTTTTGATGTAGACGTAGTAGTGGGATTGATTCCTCTTTCCACAACATCCCATTGCAAGGGATCTTTGGATCTTAGGAATGCTTTCATTTTGTTCTTCCACACGTTGTATTCCTTTCCATCAAAATATGGTGGCCTTGTGTTGCTTTGTCCCTCCATAAGTCCTGGTGCCAAGATACTAGCCATAAAAGATCTTTAGCTCAAAAGTAAAAACACTTTTATAAACTGAGCACTTGGCTCTGATACCAATTGAGAGTGCTAGTAAGAACACCTAGAGGGGGGTGAATAGGTGTTTAAACAAAACCTTGGCAAAAGCATGCGGAATAAAATAAGTTGTGAGCAAAGTCGAAGAACAGCAGACTTTGAGCGAGATCGACTTTAACACAATAAAGAGTTTAGAGAAGAGAATAAGAACACAAGGTTTATAGTGGTTCGGCTTAATCCAAGCCTACGTCCACTCTCCCACGCTAACAGCCTTCTTGGCTGGATTCCACTATGCAATCGACAAGAGATTACAACTTTGAGTGCAAACACTTAGTAGTAGATCACACTATCTCACTAAGTCACTCTTTTGGTATTTCTCTCAAGATCACAAACGTTTAAGCTCACGAGAGACAAGTGTATGATTGAAGATCGCTCAGACTTTGGAATTATAAATTCTACGCTCCGTCTCTTACTTGCTCATCGGTCCTTCATCTCCTTAAATACTCCTCCACTTCCAAAACTAGCCGTTGGACAGTATCCCGAGGATCGTCTTCCAATATACCCATTGGACAGCCCTGTATCAAAAAGATTTGGTAGCCGTTGAGTGACAAAGATAGAATCCCAAATTGATTCCGATCGCCCATACAAACGAAATCTTGGTTTCCATAAGTAAAGCTTCTTCGTATAGAAAGTTCTTGTCTTCAAGATCTAATTGTCAATCAATTAGATTGAGTCAATCAAATCAATCTTGATGTAGAATCCAAACCAGATCACTAGCCGTTATATCTTCGGGGCTTGTGTTACGTTATGTCGAATCTGGATGTAAAGTCTGAGAGCAATAGACTTTGCAATCTGGGTCTGATTGTGATAGACTTTGCAATCTAGGTCTGAACAGATTTAGCTTTAAGGTCTGAACACAGTTTGTTATGTTCGCTTCAGCATAGAGTCTATCTTTGGTTCGGCTTGCATAGAGTCGTCTTCCGGTTCTTCATTCACGTTCGTCCGGAATTTGTCGAATAGACTTTAACACTAAAGTCTGGCAGTCTTGAGACTTTGACAGAAATCTGGAAATCTTCGAATATACTTTGGACATGTGTTCTGTTCAGTCTTCGGTCGTCTTCGAGACTTTGACAATATCCTTTACATGTTCAATCATTTGCATGGTCTATTACTTAACCAACAAACATGTTAGTAGCCTTTGATTTATTTTGTCATCTTCAAAACATCATAAGGGATTTCCCTAACAGATGTCTCTTAAGGGAAGTTGTTTGAGTTCAATGCTTCTATGTGTCCCCTTTCTTGGCTCACGAATGCCCTATTTATATGCCGAAGAGGCCAATCAACGAAGGTGGTCCAACCGCCAGTCCTCAGCGCGATATCTAGCCTCCTCCTTGGTTGAACCAGTGTCCTATCTCCACATGGAAAGCAAGCATTGAAGGTGTCACGACCTCTTTTTTCTGTTCGGGGGAAAAGAAAGAATGGTTTAGGGGTATTTGCCTAAAGAAATGGACCAATGGCCCTAAATTAGGCGTGGGCTCTCCCAAGCCTATACCTCGCGCGATGTTGGATTTTGTTTTTTAGTTCTTAACAACCTAAATATTTCTAGGAGTCGCCACTAGCCTATTGGGGTCGGCTAGAAACCAATCGAGGCACGGGAGTATTGTCTCGATTCCTACGCAACAAGAGATTTCTAGGAACGGGGATTTGTTTACGCTAATATTTCTATTAGCGCCCTTGCGGTACCACTAACTTGAAAGGTTGTTCATCTAAATGGCCACACAATCTTGATTATCAATTATAATCCTTACAAAATCGCTAAGCGTCCATGCAAATGTTTTTGTAGGTTTTTTTTAATATCTAGACTAATCCTAACATAATCTAGAAAAGAAATTTACACTCAAATTAATGAAAAGCGGTGCATAAGTAAACATCCAAGAAATTGAAAGGACTTGAAAGTAATGCGGAAAAGAAAGACCCGATACAAGTCAGGCAAATAATATTACATGGCCTTGTTATCACGCCCCAGGACAGGACCCCCGTGAGCAAAATGAGAATTTAAATATGCATGGAATTACTCTAGATGCATGCAATTACTCTAATTAATTTTAATCTACGCATAATAGATTGTTTACAAAAATGGTTCTAAAATACCAAAATATCATTTAATTAGGAAAAATGACTTTATAAAATTAGGAAAATCTCCTAAATGTCATTTTTGGCTTAATTTGATAATATCCAATATTTGTTGATATTTTTGAAATTTTCATATTTTATTATTATTTTTTTAAAAAAAATATTAATAATAATTCCTTAAACCGATCTATGCTAACATGGAGTAACACAGCACATGAATATCACAATAATCAAGCTCAAATCGATCGTTTGAAGATCGAAACTTGGTTTGCGCATTTCGTCGAACACTTGGCATGCATCAAATCATCCCAAATCAGCTTCGTCGGGCTATATTTGTGGCCTTCAATCTCAACCCACAAGCAATCTCATGTGGAAATAAAGTATCAAGATTATACTACCACATACAAAAAACAAGAGTAGATAGAAATCATAACTTAAAACACACTAGAACCAAGCTAAAATCGTCCTCAAATACACGGGTTTGAGCTGATTTTGCAAATTTGGGTTTGAACCCAAGTCAAGCAAACAGGTTATATGCCCATATTCAAGCCCCGACACTCATCACATGCAAGATCTACAGGAAACACTACTTGATCCAAGTGAAAGTAGGTAACATGAGCTTTCAAAGGCAACAAACATCACAGAGAATGGCCCACCGAAAGACATCAAAACGACCTCTTCAAGAAGCACACTTGCAAAATTCTTGAAGAGATTTCGAACACTTAGAAAAATTTCAGCCTCAGAAAATCAGTTTTCCGGGCTGGTTTTTTCTCTTGATTTTCATGATCAAAACGTACTCAAACTCGAAAGAAAATACATCTAGGATGCTTACCTTGCTTCTTAGTTTCCCTTTCAAGTGGTTCGCTCAAGAAACCAAGAAATTATCCTCGGGGGCCCGTGGAAGTTGGCTTCTTCAACTGGAAAACAAGATCTGCAAAGAAAGAACTGATAACGAAGGTTTTCATTAACCTCCAAAATCAAGCTTCAGAACCTCTTTTGTTGGCCAAATTAAAACAAACCCAAACTATATGTATTCTAGTTTGGCTTGTAGATCATGGATTTCCTCATTTGTCTCTCAATTTTCTCAAAAACACTCGCTTTCCCTCACTCATGACTAACCGGGCTCAACACTTAGAAAAATTCAGACTTTCTTTGGCCCGCCAGGAGGGTAGTTTTTTGGGGGGCTTTAGGAGGCCTTCCCGATCTCCATTTGGGACATGCGACCTATGGTTGGAAAGATCTTTGAGTGAAGTTTCACTCTCTAGTTGAAGTTTTTGGCTAATTGTGGCTGCAAGTTTGTGAACATTTCACTTTTCTCCCTAAAGGTTGATCTGGAATTTTTGGGTTTTGCTTTCTGGAGTTGCTTCTGAAGGTGTCTTTGGGGAAGGATTCTGAGCTCTCTCCTCTCTCTCTCGTCTCCTCTCTCTCGTGCCCTGAAAGAGCTTGCTTCCGTGATCTTATCCACTGAAATCATCAATCTCTTGGTCGGTTTTTTGTCCACCTACCAAGCCTGCCAACTGAGCTAGTTCACCCACTCTCTGACTTAGCCAAATTTTCCAACTTCTACAGCTGTTGAGTGTCCGGATTTGGTGCGATTTTCCCGTGCTTTTAGCAGCTTATCCCTAGCCGGTTTCCGTCCACTGGCACTACTCATTATGGTCTTCAATCACGTGCAAAGATCAGGCTGGATGGGCGGCTGAGTGGGATATGGTGGGGCCACCAAGTTGCTTACTCAGCAACTCCGAATTGAGGCTAAACTGTGGGCTAGGTTTTGGTAGCTCGTTTGAGTGCTTTAATCCATCAATTTGGCTGCGTTTTTTTGATCAATTAGCAAGCTCATATATAGTATTTTAAGATCTCAACCAAATTTTGCAATTATACCCACCCAATTTTGCAAGAAAGTCCCTCAAAGTTAGTCATTTTCTTATCCGAAAATACTCATTTCAATGCAAATTTGGTCCTTTTCGCCCGATTTGATTTATTCAAGTTGGCCCAAGTTCAATTTCAACTTAATTGGTGACCAAGATGATGATTTAAGGGTTCAGGCAAAAGTTTGCAAAATTTGCGAATTGGTCCCTCAACTTTTGAAAATTGCATTTTGGCCCCAATTTGCCATTTTAATTCCAATTTGACCTCCCGGGCTTGGCTAGTCACATTTAGAACATTGGCCCCAACTTTTTATCTTTTTTTTTTTTTAATCTTTTTTTTATATATTTAATTTAATTTTTTTTTTTTTTTTAAGGAAAAACATATTCCATTTAAAAAAACTATACTAAACACCTAGATAATCTATATGCAAGAATTTGACATGAAATATTTTTGTCGAAAAACAAGTTCCCATTTTTTTCGAAAATGATTTTTGGACAAAAATTTAAGTGTCAACAGCTGCCCCTCTTTGGGAGGAAACTCAAAGAGATTTCTTTCAAAGATAAGGTGACACCTAATTTTTGTTTTTTTTTGTCTTTTTGTTTTTTGTTTTGTTTTGTTTTTTTGTTTTTTACAATAGCAAAATGAAAATGCAAGTGAGCTTAATGTAAAGAGCATGATCTAAGGATGTATCTGTGAACAATTTGAAAAGTGTGGTTTAAGGATATACCCACAAACCTTGTGGTTTAAGGCAGTCCCACGAATCTTGTGGTTTAAGCCAGTCCCACTAACCGTGTGGGTTAAGGCAGACCCATTAACCGTGTGGTTTAAGGCAGTCCCACGAACCTTGTGGTTTAAAGCAATCCCACGAACCGTGTGGTTTAAGGAAGACCCACTAACCTTGTGGTTTAAGGCAGTCCCACTAACCGTGTGGTTTAAGGCAGTCCCACGAACTTTGTGGTTTAAGGCAGTCCCACTAACCGTGTGGTTTAAGGCAGTCCCACTAACCTTGTGGTTTAAGGCAGTCCCACGAACCGTGAGGTTTAAGGAAGACCCACTAACCTTGTGGTTTAAGGCAGTCCCACTAACCGTGTAAATTGTATGGTTTAAGGATGACCAGGAAACTCTTGAAAATGCATGGTTTAAGGCTAACCCATGAACCCTTTGAAATTGCAAGGTTTAAGGATGACTAAGAACCTCTTGAAAATGCATGGTTTAAGGCTAACCCAAGAACTCTTGAAAATGCATGGTTTAAGGCTAACCCATGAACCCTTTGAAATTGCAAGGTTTAAGGATAACCAAGAACCTTTTAAAAATGCATGGTTTAAGGCTAACCCATGAACCGTTTGAAATTGCAAGGTTTAAGGATAACCAAGAACCTTTTGAAAATGCATGGTTTAAGGCTAACCCATGAACCCTTTGAAATTGCAAGGTTTAAGGGTAACCAAGAACCTTTTGAAAATGTATGGTTTAAGGCTAACCCATGAACCCTTTGAAATTGCAAGGTTTAAGGATAACCAAGAACCTTTTGAAAATGCATGGTTTAAGGCGAACCCTTGAACCCTTTAAAATTGCAAGGTTTAAGGATAACCAAGAACCTTTTGAAAATGCATGGTTTAAGGCTAACCCATGAACCCTTTAGAATTGCAAGGTTTAATGGTAACCAAGAACTCTTGAAAGTGCATGATTTAAGGTTAACCCACTAACCTTGTGAATTGCAAGGTTTAAGGATAACCAAGAATCTCTTCAAAATGCATGGTCTAAGGTTAACCGCATGAACCCTTTGAAATTGCAAGGTTTAAAGATAACCAATAACCTTTTGAAAATGCATGGTTTAAGGCTAACTCATGAACCCTTTGAAATTGCAAGGTTTACGGATAACCAGGAACCTTTTGAAAATGCATGGTTTAAGGCTAACCATGAACCCTTTGAAATTGTGTGGTTTCACTGGAGGAACCTGTCATTCGAGAATATTCTGAAATGGAGACTGCACATCAAATAGTATTCATTATAAACAAGTATTCTAGTAGCGAAAGCATACTAGATGAGATCGATTTCAGCACATGTCATCAAAAACAATATCAAAAGTGTATCGGTAATGAGAAGGCAATGATTGCATAAACAAATCAAATTAATTCCAACCACTTGACAAACTCACAAAACTGTCATCACGCTCGGATGATATCATCAATCGTCAAATTCTCTTGAGAGAAAAATCCTTGTTGAAATGACCTTGACTTATGAGAAAGGTCTATTAAGTATGCCGAGCGAGGACACCTAGTCAGAAAGGGCTTCTTGCATATTCTCAAGAAAAGGGCTATTTGATCCCATCTATTCATGTGGGAAATAAACTGATCACTCAATCTCACTCTTCCAGTGTGCAAGGCTTTGAATCATTCACAATAAGTACACATTGACCAATCTAAGAGGTCTTTTAGAAGGACTGTAGTGCAGGTTTGGTCATGGTTTTAGCAATGGATAAGCATCATTGGCTATGAAATGAATTAATCACTGATCAACATCTTCGCCAGGTTTACAAGTCAAGAAACCTTAAGATGAGATAAGACAACCTTGCCCTCACTTCTTCAAGTGGCATCTTCTTTAGAAATCCTGATTTCCACTCGAATTATCCCAATCTGAAGAGACTTTGGGAATAGGTTGTAATGTTGGTTGGGTGAAAGGCTCAAAAGGCTTAGATCTTTTTGTCGATGGGGGATTTGAGAGTTGGTGATTATCATGGCATCATTACCATATCATCCCCTTTTCTTTTTTCCTTTTTTTTAAGCACTTGACTTTTAAAATTCAAATTGTCTCAAAAGTCCTTTGACTAATCATCTTAACATAATGGCTTTTGCATTTGCAATGATTTTCTTTTCATTGCAGGCATTTTTTTTTTTGCCATTTTTGTTTTCACAGAGACATTCCTCTTGATGCAATTGCTTTTTTTTTCGGGCATTGGCCTTGCTTTTACCAGGCACACCGCTTTTTCATGCCCTTTAATTTTCACTTGACTTTTGCTCCTTTGAACTTTTTGAGCTCTTAGGACTTTCGAGATGCTTTTCATATTCTCATAAAAAACACCAATTGCATTGGTAAATCATGTGCCCTGCCCCCAATGTGGGGAGATAATCACCACTCAGGTTTTAGAAATGAAAAGTCAGGCTCAATATGGTTTAAGCAATGGGTATAGGTGTTTGGGTAGAGAAAAGAATGCTCTTCTTCATCTTGGGATGCTTCAAGCTTCCATAAGAATTCACCTGAAGTTACCGCAAAAAGATTTATGCAAGTGAGAGCAATGAAACCTTTCTCATCTTTCCTCTCCAAATAATGTCAACCCAAACCTCTGTAATTGCCCCATCGTGGGGTGGTTCTTGATAGGGGTATTTTGTAGAAAATTCTTCACATTAAAAGGCTCAAATGGGCTAACTATTGTCACCTGTAGTGTGTATGATAGAGGAAAGAAATGCCTCTTATCATCTTGATCTATGTACCGCTTTCGAATGAATTCATTGACCTTAAACGACACAGGTTTTCTTTTTCACTCGAATCCCAGAGTGCTTAAAGGACATGTTTGGAAATGGGTTGCCTTTCCTCATCCTAAGTGTTTCTCGCTTGGCATAAGTATCATCGCCTTTCATTTTTGTTGAGATCATCTAGGTGGATTAACCTCCATAGAGAATTTTGATTCGAACTGAGTGATCCATCGAGTGGATGGACAATTTAAAGATAAAGAAGATTTTTGGCAAACCTTATGGAAAATTTGTTTCTTCAATTTCCATTTTTTTGCGCTTGTTTCTAGAAAAACAAAACATGTTCTTTTTTGCGATGGAAATTCTCTATTTATTTTCCATTTGATTTTGAGAAGAAGGGTACTTACCTGTGCCTTAGTAGTCAGGCGACCCTACGAAGAACAAAAGGAAATGTGTTAGTACATGAATCCTCAGGGATCGTAAAATTGGAAACGATATAACATTACCCTTGGTCAGTTTCACCATTTGGCGGCAAACAATGGAATGAACGTACCATTTTAAGGCTTGAAGAGAGTCGTAGGTTTTTGGTCTCATTAGTTCAAGCATTTTCCTCTTTTTGCAAAAATAAGAGATGCAAAAGTTTTTTTTATTTTTTTATTTTTTTAAATGGCAACCTTGTTGCCGTTTCTGGGGATCGAACCCCATACCTCTCAGACTCGTTCATTCATTCCCTATACCACCAAGCCGAAGCGCCGGTAGTGTCCATGGGGCGCTTCCTTTTCTATTTAATTGAACTGGCTCTTGAACTCCACCAAGTTAGGTGAATTTGACATGTGTTACCTCCATATGCTTGCTTGGTCCATATAGATTATGCTTAAATCAATTTCTCAAGTTTGTTCCTCGAATACCGACGCTTCCTGTCAAACAAGGGAACTACATCAAAAATGAAGTTAGAGAGGGGCATTTTGGAAACGATACCGAATTACCCCTCTCCTGCATCTGACTTTAAATGTCTTGTGTTTCCTCTTCATGTGCATTTGCTCCTCGGGTGTTAACATTTCCTCGAAGATCTTGCAAATGGGCCATTTAGATATTATCGAATTCACTCATTCTAAGTGGGTGTCAAAGATGAAAGGAGAGGGGTACTCCTTGTTTCGACATGTGAGAGCATTGCTCCTTGTATGTTTTACTCCATTTATTCCATCAAAATGGATGGTTGGGCCTTAGCATGCCTTCTTGGTATAAGGTGTTGCTCCCGGTCAATGTACACATTTTCCTACAAGAGAGGGTGCATATTACTTATATTCCAAAATTGAATTGGGCTAATTTAGGAATGATACTCCCCTTTTGTGCTGAATCAATTGACTGTGTTTCATCTTGCTCATGGGTGAGAGTTACCCTACTTTTAGTGACTTGCCCCATTTATCAACATCATATGGTTGTCATCCCCATCATGCATACATGCATTCATCATTACCACATCACATGTCATCATGCCAAAAGTGCACATACATTGTACACTCATCATCCATGCTATCAAGCATACATCACCATGAGATCCATAGCATGTCATTTAAGTATGCATACGTAACTTATCTTGATGCCATACACATGTCATCATATCTTACATACTTGCATCTATTTACATGCAATATGCCACATGCATACATCCATGCACATGATTCACTTTCAATTCTTAGCTTACACAAGGATCTCATCAATTTTCTTCTTAGGGACCAATGTTTGCATCCCAAAATTATCGCTCGCACCCAACCTGGCATCGTGAGGAACCTCCGGCACACACCTCCGGGCATCCGGCACACACCTCCGGGCATCTCGAAACTCCCGAGGACATCCGGCACACACCTCCGGGCATCCGGCTCACACCTCCGGGTATCCCGACACTCCCGGGGCATCGTCGGCTCACACCTCCGACGGTCATTCATATCCTCATACCTTTCTTTTTCAATTCCACTCTTGAAATCTCTAATGCAATTGATTCAATTTGTGCTTATGAAATAATGTAGTATGCATTAAAGGAATTCCCCTTTTTGATTAAACAAAACCTTTCTTGAAAATCATGTAATATTTTACTTTTTCATGAATCACATATGAAATGCATGAAAGTCATTACACCATTTCATGAAAATAATGCCCAAAGTCTCATAATTTGCATGACATTTCATATGAACCACACATCACAGCATAGAAGTGACCATATAACTCAATATCATAAATTTCGGAATTGTACAGCATGCACAGTTTTCATATCATAATCAATTAAATGGGTAAACGACCTTCAAAAATCATGAAATTTAACTATGTTGCAGTCAAGACATAGATAAAGATATCATATGAAGCAAATTTCTCCAAAAGTAAATTACACAGAAAGTTATAGGTCATGCATGTCTAGATTCTCATATCCGAAACACACAGTTTGCACGATTTTCTTATCACAGTCCATTAAATAGGCAAATGACCTTCAAAAATCATGAAATTTGACTATGTTATAGTTAACACATAGAGAAAGATGTTTCATGCAGAACATTTCTTCAAATAAAATTTTTACAGAAAGTTATAGGTCATGCATGTCTAGATTCTCATATCCGAAACACACAGTTTGCACGATTTTCTTATCACAGTCCATTAAATAGGCAAATAACCTTCAAAAATCATGAAATTTGCCTATGTTATAGTTAACACATAGAGAAATATGTTTCATGCAGAACATTTCTTTAAATAAAATTTGTACAGAAAGTTATAGGTCATGCATGTCTAGATTCTCATATCCGAAACACACAGTTTGCACGATTTTCTTATCACAGTCCATTAAATAGGCAAATGACCTTCAAAAATCATGAAGTTTGGCTATGTTATATTTAACACATAGATAAAGATGTTTCATGCAGAACATTTCTTCAAATAAAATTTTTACAGAAAGTTATAGGTCATGCATGTCTAGATTCTCATCTCCAAAACACACAGTTTGCACGATTTTCTTATCACAGTCCATTAAACAGGCAAATGACCTTCAAAAATCATGAAATTTGACTATGTTATAGTTAACACATAGAGAAAGATGTTTCATGCAGAACATTTCTTCAAATAAAATTTGTACAGAAAGTTATAGGTCATGCATGTCTAGATTCTCATATCCGAAACACACAGTTTGCACGATTTTCTTATCACAGCCCATTAAATAGGCAAATGACCTTCAAAAATCATGAAATTTGACTATGTTATAGTTAACACATAGACAAAGATGTTTCATGCAGAACATTTCTTTAAATAAAATTTGTACAGAAAGTTATAGGTCATGCATGTCTAGATTCTCATATCCGAAACACACAGTTTGCACGATTTTCTTATCACAGTCCATTAAATAGGCAAATGACCTTCAAAAATCATGAAATTTGACTATGTTATAGTTAACACATAGAGAAAGATGTTTCATGCAGAACATTTCTTCAAATAAAATTTGTACAGAAAGTTATAGGTCATGCATGTCTAGATTCTCATCTCCAAAACACACAGTTTGCACGATTTTCTTATCACAGTCCATTAAACAGGCAAATGACCTTCAAAAATCATGAAATTTGACTATGTTATAGTTAACACATAGACAAAGATGTTTCATGCAGAACATTTCTTTAAATAAAATTTGTACAGAAAGTTATAGGTCATGCATATCTAGATTCTCATATCCGAAACACACAGTCTGCACGATTTTCTTATCACAGTCCATTAAATAGGCAAATGACCTTCAAAAATCATGAAATTTGACTATGTTATAGTTAACACATAGAGAAAGATGTTTCATGCAGAAAATTTCTTCAAATAAAATTTTTACAGAAAGTTATAGGTCATGCATGTCTAGATTCTCATCTCCAAAACACACAGTTTGCACGATTTTCTTATCACAGTCCATTAAACAGGCAAATGACCTTCAAAAATCATGAAATTTGACTATGTTATAGTTAACACATAGAGAAAGATGTTTCATGAAGAACATTTCTTCAAATAAAATTTTTACAGAAAGTTATAGGTCATGCATGTCTAGGTTCTCATATCCGAAACACACAGTTTGCACGATTTTCTTATCACAGCCCATTAAATAGTCAAATGACCTTCAAAAATCATGAAATTTGACTATGTTATAGTTAACACATAGACAAAGATGTTTCATGCAGAACATTTCTTTAAATAAAATTTGTACAGAAAGTTATAGGTCATGCATGTCTGGATTCTCATATCCGAAACACACAGTTTGCACGATTTTCTTTTCACAGTCCATTAAATAGGCAAATGACCTTCAAAAATCATGAAATTTGACTATGTTATAGTTAACACATAGAAAAATATGTTTCATGAAGAACATTTCTTCAAATAAAATTTTTACAGAAAGTTATAAGCCATGCATGTCAAAGTTCTTATGTCCGAAGTACACGGTTTACACGATTTTCTTATCACAGTCCATTAAATAAGCAAATGGCCTTCAAAAATCATGAAATTTTAGTATGTTGTATTTAACACATATATAAAGATGTTTCATGAAGAAAATTTCTTCAAATAAAATTTTTACAGAAAGTTATAAGCCATGCATGTCGAAGTTCTTATGTCCGAAGTACACAGTTTGCACGATTTTCTTATCACAGTCCATTAAATAAGAAAATGGCCTTAAAAAATCATGAAATTTGAGTATGTTGTATTTAACACATATACAAAGATGTTTCATGCAGAAGTCGAAGAGAGATTCTTAATAAAAATCAACATGCAAGCACAAATCTATCACAAAATCAGCAAAAATTTTCCAGATCTAGTGTCTTCGTAGGATGAGGGTTTGACCCCCTAAATCTTCATCATTTTGCACGAAATTTTAGTATGTCGTAGTTTAAGGTGTTGGCTACAACTTTCATGAAGAGATCAAAGTCAAAATCGAACTCAAAACATGCATGCAAGCTCTCACAATATTCTGACTCAAGCTGTTCATGCGAAAACAGCAACATCACTCAAGAACAAAACATCCTAGCTTCGATTTCTTGGAGTCTAAACACCCTATAACACACATGCAAGAGCACCAAGGATCCTAACTTGCCTCAAGAGACCGAACCACGGACGTCAAACGAACGGCGGAGGGTTTCACGCACGGACCACCTTCTTCTTCTTCCTTTTCTTCCTTTCTTCCTTCTCTTCTTCTCCTTTCTTTCTCTCTGTTTCTCTCCTCTCTCTCTCTCTCACCGTGCGACACTCTCCTTCCCCCTAAACCGGTTGCCTTTTCTTCTCTTTTCTTTCCCCCCTAATCATTGCTTATTTGACACTAAGCATGCTTGCCAAATGGCCTTCACACTTGGACACTTGGGAGGGGGGGCATGCTTTTCGAATTTTCCCTCCCCCTCATGCTTGGCCGTACGGCCCAATGGGCCTCATGGGCCTGGCCAAAATGGCCCACTTTAGGCCCTCTATCCATGGGCCTAAAGTCCAAGCTATTGGGCCTAAGGCCCAAGCCCAAATGGTCCCTAACTTGCTTTAATAAATCCCTTGATTCTTTCCTTATAGATTTCGAATTTTAAATTCATATGGCTAAACAATCTTGCAACATTTAATTTATAGGAAGACAAGCCTAAGAGAAGCAAAGCCAAGAATAAATTGTGTTAAAAAAAAATAGCCTATAATACAAATCTTAAGAAAATTCAAGAACATAAGCGTGTAACACTTAGTCTTAACGGTTAATAACTAAAGCATAAGCCATAGGTAATTTCATTACCTAATTACGAGCTTTAGGACATCCTAGGGCTTATCTCGAATATTTGGGATGCCACATAATTCCAACTTCCATTAATGCAAAGGGAGACCCACTTCTCTCTCCTTTCTACTTCTTCCCCAAGTTTAGGAATTTCATCATTGCAATAGTTGAAAATTGAAAAAGCAATCCTAGCCATTGATCTTGGATGAAGCTTGTCACATAATGGAGGGCCAATGACACCTGAACCCCTAGAGTGCCAAAAGTTGGCATAAATGGACACTTAACTACCAAAAGTTACGAAAGTGACATTTAAGTGCCAAAATCGGAGTAAAATGGATAACTTAAGTGCCAATTCGGCCAAAATGCTGACATGGCAATTTTTTGGCGAAGCAAGTGCAAAACAGCGTCATTTTAGTGCTAACATTGTAAAAATTAATATAAAAATTAATTAAATTAAATTTAGAACTAAATTTATTTAAAAAATTTTAAAAAAGGGAGGTGGCGAGGGTTGAGCCCTCACCTCCGCCACCTCCCCGCCATCGCTCGGAAGGGACTACGAAGGAGGGGGGAAGGGGGAGGGCGACCCTCGGCCAAATCCGGCGAGGGTCTGCGGCCCTCACTTAGCCAAGCCAAGGGTCGCCGCTCTCGAGGCAAGCCATTGCCCCAAATCAGGTGAGAGCTCACGGGCCCTTGCCGCCGATCAACTAGGGTGGCCGACCCCTAGCCAAGGCCCAGCGACCCTGGCCGACCCTCCCCCCTCCGTCACCGGCCCTTCCCGCCGGCAACGGCGACGAGGGCTCAACCGTCTCCATTTTCTTTTAATTTTAATTATTTTATTTTTTATTTTTAAATATTTTAAATAAATTTAGTTTTAAATTTAATTTAATTAATTTTTATATTAATTCTCTACCACGTCAGCACCAAAACAACATCATTTTTGCATTGTCTAGCCATGTTAGCGTACAAAACGACACTGTTTTGCACTTATTTCGCCGGAAATTGCGCACTTCAGCATTTTGGCAGGATTTTGGTTGAATTGGCACGTAAGTGATCCATTTTGCTCCGATTTTGACACTTAAGTATAACTTTCGTAACTTTTGGCACTTAAATGTCCCTTTGTGCCAACTTTTGGCACTTGAAGGGTTCTTTTGCCGGCCAAGATGTGTTCTTGCTCCCCAAGTTAGGACACTAAGTCAAGGAGTATTAATAGGCTAACGTTTTCCCCAAGTTTTCCTCTTTTTCCCTCATTTCTCTCACTTTCTCTCTCTACCTATCCCTTTGGACGAATTTTCCTTCATCATTCTCTCTTATCTCATACCCATTACTCTCTCTTTCTCTCTCAATTTGCTGCCCTACGTCATCATACCGTGCTGCCTTACCATTCGCCATCCCTCAAGCCGCAAGCCAACATCTCTGCCAAACCACCACCAAGCCACCAAGCGTCCTTGGCCGTGAGCTCAAGCCACTACCGCTATTGTGGTGCCACCGTTCAAACCGTGAGCACCACGTTGTCGTCACCGTCGCGTTACCGTCACCGTAAAACCATGAGTTAACTTCCTAATCTTTAATTACGGTGTTAATTGCGTTTAAGGGTAATTTAAATTAAGGTTGATGGTAATTAGACCTAATTAATGATGGTTTAGTTGATAGGTGATAAGTGAACTTAATAGGTTATCGCGATAGGTGATAAGTGAACTTGATAGGTTATCACGGTAGGTGATAAGTGGACTTGATAGGTTATCAAGAATAGGTGATAAGCTATCACCAAAAAGATGATAAGCTATCAAGAAATTGGTGATAAGTGTTGGAGAAAACTCCTTTAATGTTTTGAAGTTGACAAAACTTATCCAAAGTTTATTCTGAAGAATTCCAGACTTTAGTGTCAAAGTCTGAAGACCACCAGACTTGAGGTTCAAAGTCTGCCCACACTGACATATTCTAAACTGAATACTATTGAAGAATGAAGTCTTTTCTAGACACAAGTTTATCTTTATTTCTTCAAGGATTTGGTTCGTATGGCTTAAGGATGGCTTTCTGGTTGGATATAGCACCTACATGACTGACTATCTTTATTAAAATCAATTTTGATATTCAAATCTTTTGGAAGGCGAGTAAACTTGTAAAGTATCTACTTATGGAAACCAAGATCCCGATTGTATTGGCGAACAGGATTGACGAGCTTTCATCTCAATCATCAAACAACTCGAGATCTCCTTGATTGATTCTATCCAACGGATTGATTGGAAGAATTCCTTTGGAAAGTGCCAACAGTCGAGAAGGCATAAAGGAGTATTTAAGGAGGACTCTCCAGTTGTTCGATAGTGTGCGTGAAAGATAAATTTCAAAGTTTGAAGCTTTCCATTTCCTTGTTATTCCAAATACTGTGCTCAAAGTTGTATACAAAAGAGAGAAACTCATAGTGAGACTTTGTGAGAGAACAGTAGAGACTCTTCACTGTGAAGTCAAGATCACAAGACTGTAATTTCTCTTTTGATTCTTAGTGAAATCCAGCCAGTAGGCTGTCGGCGTGGAGAGTGGACGTAGGCTTGATCTAAGCTGAACCACTATAAACTTTGTATTCTTATTCTCTTCCCTAAACCTCTTTATTTTGTTCATCGTCTGAATTCGTTCAAAGTTTGTCATTTTCCAAAAGCAAATTACTTCTTCTGAACTTTGCGAAAATTTTACTTCACACCTATTCACCGCACCTCTAGGTGTAGTTACTAGCCCTTTCAATTGGTATCAGAGCTTGTGTGCTTATTTCATTGAAGTGTCTATACTTCTAAGCTAAAGATTTATGGCTAGTATTTTGGCTCCAGGTTTGGTTGAAGGCCAAAGTAACACCAGACCTCCTTACTTTGATAGGAAGGAGTATAATGTGTGGAAAAACAAGATAAAGACGCTTTTTAGATCAAAAGATACACTGGAGTGGGATGTGGTAGAAAAAGGAATTAATCCCAAAGCTACATCAACTTTAAAAAGAGGAAATGAAGCTATAGATGCTGGCGAAATAACACAAGCAAAATTAACCAAGAGACAAGCTCTTGATGCTAAAGCTATCTACTCTTTATACTGTGTTTTATCTCCTACTGAGCATAACCGAATTTCTTCCTGTGAAACATCAAAAGAAGTTTGGGACAGGTTGCACGTTACCTACAAAGGAACTGATCGAGTAAAAAATGAAAATCAATATTCTACTCGAACAATATGAAGCCTAGAGAAGTTAAGGTTAGCAATTTAAAAATCCTTCTTAAAGTCTCAAAGTATATAGATGAACTCTGTCTCGGTCTCGAAACATCTCTTAAAAGAATTTCCGAACTAAAAAGGGAGAATTCTAAACTGAGGCTATAGGAAACTTCTTGGAGAGAAAAGTTTGAAAGTCTGGATAAAAGTTTTGTTGATTTGAAAGTAAATTTTGATTTTCTTTCGAAGGAAAATGCCTTTTTGAAAGAAGATATTTCAAATAGTACAAAAAGATTTTCAAAAGGATATGAGAAGTTGGAGAAATTTTTTTCAGTACAAAGACCTTATTTTAACAAATCTGATTTGGGTATGACTTCAAAAATTATTCCTTTAATTGATTTTCCTAAAGTTAAATAAAGAATCAAACAAAGACTTACAAGGGCATTTTACAAAAATCACTTTCAAAAGGTTTTTGTAAAACCTGTTGGCCGAAATGCTCTCACATGTTCAAAGTGTAACAGCTCAGAACATTTCGAGAAGGAATGTCCCAAGGTTTGGAGACCAGTTAAGAAGGACTGGGTAAGACTATTTTTACTACTAACTCTCATGTACCCAAGAAAATTTGGGTACCAAAGAAAACTTGAGTTCTTCTTATAATCGTAGGTTATTATCAAGAGGAAGATCAAATGGTATTTGGATAGTAGCTATTTGAGACACATGATAGGAGATTCAAGTTGCTTTATAAAATTTGTTCAAGTGAATGGTGGAAAAGTTTCATTTGGTGGAAACAGCAGAGGAAGAATTGTTGGTTGTGGAACCGTGAAGATTAGAAGCCTAACTATCAATAATGTCTCATTGGTGGAAGGTCTAAATTACAATCTACTCAGCATAAGTCAACTTTGCAATACTGGATTCAAAATAAATTTCCAAGAAGGCATCTGCTTGGGAACGAGCAAAGATTTCTCTCAATCTTTCACTGGACGAAGGTATGGGAATATTTACCTTCTGGATATAAAACCAAAAAGTTCTCAGTGTCTTATATCTATTCAAGATGAAGCAAATCTTTGGCATCGAAAGCTTGGTCATATTAACATGAAGCAGATTACCAAGATTTCTTCCAACAAGCTTGTTCATGGTCTTCTTAACCTGACTTATCAAAAGTTTGAATTATGCACTCCATGTGTTTTGGGAAAATAGGTTAAAAGTTCCTTTAAATCTGTAAATCAAGTTTCTATTAATCGAGTTTTGCAGCTTTTGCATATGGACCTCTTTGGACCAACCAGTACTCAAAGTATTTGTGGAAAGAAGTACTGCCTAATAATCATAGATGATTACTCTTGCTTTACTTGGGTTTACTTTCTAGCAAATAAGTTTGAAGCCTTCTCTCACTTCTCAAAGTTTGCCAAGAAGGTTCATAATGAAAAGGGATATGATATTTCGAGCATACGAACAGACCATAGAGTTGAATTCGAAAATCAAGACTTTGTGAAGTTCTATGATGAATCTGGTTTTCAATATGTTTTCTCTTTTCCATACACTCCAGAACAAAATGGGGTTGTGGAAAAGAAAAACAGATCCTTATAAGAGATGGCAAGAACCCTTTTAATTGAGAGCAATATATCCTCTCGATTTTAGGCAGAAGCACTTTCTATAGCTTGCTACATCATCAACAGAGTATTATTGAGGCCTATCTTGGAGAAAACTCCATATGAAGTGTATAAAGGAAAGAAACTAAATGTTTCTTACTTCCATGTTTTTGGATGTAAATGTTTTGTTTTAAAGAATGCAAATGATCAAACTAGGAATTTTGAAGAAAAATCAGACGAATGAATCTTCCTTGGCTATTCTACTTCAAGCAAAGCTTATAAGGTCTTCAACAAGAAGACTCAATCTATGGAAGAATCTATGACATCAAGTTTCAAGATTATGTGCAAACTCAACTAGATCAAACTCAACTTGAAGAGTCCGAACCTATTCTAGACTTTACAAAGTCTACTTCCTTGAAGAGGTTCAGACTTCTGGAGATCAACAACAAGCAGATCTAGAAGATTCAACTGAAATAGAGGATCAGCAAACACTCAGACCAACTAGCAACTGGAAGCATAAGTCAAGTCATCCTACAGAACTCATCATTGGCAACATTGACGAAGGAATTCGCACCAAATCCAAAAGGCGAGAAGAGTCTCGCGCTTTAGCACTTGTTTTTAAGATAGAACCCAAAAGTTTACAAGAAGCTCTATTGGATGAAAGCTGGATTGAAGCTATGCAAGAAGAGCTCAGACAGTTTAACATCAACGATGTTTGGGAGCTAATTCCTAAACCTACAGGTAAGTCTATTATCGGGACTAAATGGGTTTTCAAGAACAAGATGGACGAGAAAGGAAAAGTGGTAGAAAATAAAGCAAGACTCATGGCCAAAGGATATATGCAAGAAAAATGGATAGACTATGACGAGACCTATACACCAGTAGCGAGGTTAGAAGCAATTAGATTATTATTTGCTTTTGCTTGCTATAAAAATTTCAGGTTATTCTAGATGGATGTCAAAAGTGCATTCCTAAATGGATTTATCCAAGAAGAAGTTTATGTGGAACAACCACCAAGTTTTGAAGTTCCAAGAAGGCCAAACTTAGTCTACAGACTGAAAAATGCCTTATATGGACTAAAGCAAGCACCTCGAGCCTAGTATGAAAGGTTAAGTAAATTCCTAACCCAAAATGGTTTTGTCAAGGAAAAGATAGATACTACTTTGTTCATAAAAAGAGAGGGAAAAGACTTTCTGTTGGTTCAAATTTATGTTGATGATATTATCTTTGGATCCCCTAATGAAAATCTATGCAAGAAATTTTCTAGATGTATGCAGGATGAGTTCAAGATGAGTATGATGGGTGAGTTAACTTTCTTTCTAGGATTGTAAGTTAGACAATCAAAGAAATGTATCTTTATTCACCAAGAGAAGTATACAAAAGATCTTATCAAGAAATTCGAATTGGAGAATTACAAGAAGATAGAGACAACAATGTCAAGTTCTTCGAAGTTAGACAAAGATGAAGAAGAAAAAAAAGTAAACCAGAAGCTTTACAAAAGCATAATCGATTCCCTTCTTTACCTTACTACATCTAAACCTAACATTTTGTTTAGTGTTTGCATATGTGCTAGATTCCATTCTGATCCCAAAGAATCTCATTTAAGTGCTACAAAACGCATAATCAAATATATTGTGACTACTCCAAAGCTAGGTATGTGGTATCCCAAAGAATGAGACTTTACTATTCTTGGATATTTAGACGCAAATTTAACAGGTTGTAAAGTCGATAGAAATAGTACTTCTAGTACTTGTCAATTGCTTGGCAGCATGCTGGTGTTTTGGTCCTCAAGGAAGCAGAGTACTGTGGCTCTATCAACAGTAGAAGCAGAGTATGTGGCTCTTGGGAGTTGTTGTTCTCAAAAATTGTGGATAAGACAACAGCTAAGAGACTTTGGAATTGAAGAATCGTGTACTGAGATCAAATGTGACAACACCAGTGTTACTAATCTTACGAAGAATCTAATTCTTCATTCAACGGCAAAGCATATAGAAATTCGACACAATTTCATAAGAGATCATATCCAAAATGATGTAAAATATTCAATCAGTTCATTGACTCGAAAAATCAGTTGGCAAACATATTCACAAAGCCTCTAGAGAAAAATTTATTTGAGTATATTCACACCAGATTGAATATTTTATCTCCTACCAGTTAAAGTCTGAAGTTGGTCAAACTCAGACTTTCCAAACCCTACTTCGTTAAAAGAAAGTCTCGAATCCAAGTATTTTATTTTTGGAATGAAAATATGTCTTTTCAAAGAAAGTCGTCTCAAATCGCAAGCAAAGGACCACGGAATATGCCTGAGGGTCCTACACATTTTGATCTGATCAAGGAAGAAGAGGTTTTACAACATTCTCCACAGTGTGCTACAGCAAATCCTTTGTGCCAATCAGTGGAAGAGGAAATTGTGGAAGATGTGAAACCTCTCAGAACCATGAAACCCCATGTCATTTATAAATTTTATTCTCATTTGAAGCAGGGTGGTACTGCTATGACCTTTATCGATGATTTTCTCAAAGAAAGAGGATACAAGAATGAGACTCAGTTCTTGTGAACAATGGAAAGATTGGGAATAGCGCCTGAAGGAGAGGCAAATAGAGCGATTCATAACTTTCCTGTTGATCCCCATTTTGGTTCCTTTAATCAGCCAAAGAGCAAGGACGATGATGAGAGAATGTACTCGAATTTTCAGCCGAAAATGGGCATTGCTACTGAAGTGCGTGACGATGGAACGAGTTTATTCTAAAGATCACAGAAAGGCTTACTCCAAATTGCTTAAAAGAGGGGTGATGAACCCTCGATCAGTCGACTTTGATTTCTTGGATTCGATACAGGTGAACTTGAGGGAGAAGCTAACTCTCCTTCAACTTGAAAACTTTTGCTCTGAAACTTCTGTTGCTTATCCTGAGTTAACTGCTTATTTCTATTCGAACCTATCTTTTCTTAACGCGAATAGATTTCGATTTACTATAAGGGAGAAAGATTACATGGTGGATGTTGACACGTTGGCTGACGTTATTGGTGTGAAAAGAGGTAGTTTCCAACTAATAAATGTCTCTGTTGGTCATGCAACAAGCTCTCTTGTTAGGGACAGACTTCTTGAAGGCGGCATTACTTATTCCAGACTGTCTGCCTCAAACATTTTGTTGCACAAAGTCGTGATCAACTACATCCGACCAAAATCAACTTCCAAGACAGATGTTTCTCAGTCTGAAGCGAAACTGATGTTTGCCATTAGAAATGGAATGAAGTTCTCTTTGCCTCATACAATCCTAATGCATATGTACAAGACTGTTGTAAAGGATAAGGGACAGCTCCCTTACTCAACACTGGTCTCACAACTATTCAAACACTTTCACATTCAGTTTCTAGCCTCTCTCTGTGTTCAAACTATTGCTCCTATGGTTATAGGATTGAAGATAGTGTCCACGATGAGGTTGAAGGAACTAAACAAAGCCTTAGAGCGCTTGAAGGAAGAATCCCCTAGCAAACCCAAACAAGTCTCTACTGTACAGAGAATGAAAGGCAAGGAGCTTATGTGTGAACCTGCCAAGAAAAGAAGATCTCTCATTCTGTAGGACGAAGAGGATGATGAGGATGATCTTACTATCTCTGCCTTTGCATTGAAGAATCTTCAGAGTTTTGTTAGTTTTGAGCAGCAATAGAACAAAGAAGAAAGAGAAAGAGGAGAAACCGAGCAAAGAAAAGAAGGAAGAGTAGACAGAGAAGGAACAGAGGAAAGAGAGGAAGCAGGAAGAGAAGCTAAAGAAGAAGAGGGTCAGGATGACTCCCATGAACCAACTTTTGCAATATCCCTATTTGAGGATTCAAAGAAGACAAGGAGTGGAACTGTAGGAGCTTTCACTAAAAAAGAACATCACTCTAGTGCTAAAATTGAGAAGGAACAAGAAGAAGAATTCCCTTCTCCACCTGTAGCCACAAAAACAGGGGGAGTTTGTGAGACAATAGGTACTTCTTCTTCTCCTATTTTCACAGGTGATGATGTTAGTAGATCTCCTGCCAATCCAGAGGATGTCTATGCTTCACATTTTCCTAAAACTAATATTGAGGAATCCTCTCCAAGTCATGGTGTTAGATGGGCTGATGTTCTCTCAATTCTCAACACTCCTCGAACTCATTTCACTAAGGCTAGTGCACAAACCGAATCAACTGCTGATTATGCAAGGTTGATGGAACTCCTTTTGGAGGTGAAAGTCCAGCAATACGCTATGGAGTATGAGATACAGAAACTTCATGATGCCCTCAAATCATCTTCTAAATCTCACACTAGGAAAGTACAGTCTTTGGCCACACAGGTACAGTCTTTGGACACACAGGTCCAGACTCTGAATCAGCAAGTTTCATCACTCAGATGTTGAAGACTGTTCAGAATGCAGTTCAGAATGTTTCTCTCCAATGCCAGAAGATTGAGGAGGCAGTTAAGTCGATGGGAGATTTCCAGCTTGTTCGAATTCCAAAACACACCTAATTTCATTTGACATTTATCTATTTTTTACTTTCTCCACTTTTTGCCGTTGACGAAAAGGGGGAGAATCGTGCTGAACTTTTGACTTTTGTTGAACGTTTGAACCTTTATTCTATTATTCTGTTTGAACTTTGCAGGCAACTTACTTTTGTGGTAATGATTATGGATGGATAGTTGTTTAAGTCTTGATGTTTGACTTATCTTTTCAAGATTAACATGTCATATGTGGCTGCAGAATCAATGTTATCCAGATCCTAATCAACTTATTTTTATGAGATATCATGTAATGCTTAAAAGTTGTTTTGCATGTCAAAAGTTCTTAAATCTGCAGGAAAGTTTTGTCACTATAAAAAAAAAAGGGAGATTATTAGAGAAAACTCCTTTAATGTTTTGAAGTTGACAAAACTTATACAAAGTCTATTCTGAAGAATTCCAAACTTTAATGTCAAAGTCTAAAGACTACCAGACTTTAGGTTCAAAGTCTACCCACACTGACATATTCTAGACTAAATACTATTGAAGAATGAAGTCTTTTCTAGACGCAAGATTATCTTTATTTTTTCAAGGATTCGGTTCGTATGGCTTAAGGATGGCTTTCTGGTTGGATATAGCACCTCCATGATTGACTATCTTTATTGGAATCAATTTCGATATTCAAATCTTTTGAAGGTGAGTAAACTTGTAAAGTATCTACTTATGGAAACCAAGATCCTGATTGTATTGGCGAACGGGATTGACGGGCTTTCATCTCAATCATCAAATGACTCAAGATCTCCTTGATTGATTCTGTCCAATAGGTTGATTGGAAGAATTCTTTTGGAAAGTGCCAACGGTCGAGAAGGCATGAAGGAGTATTTAAGGAGAACTCTCCCGTTGTTTGATAGTGTGTGTGAAAGATAAATTTCAAAGTCTGAAGCTTTCCATTTCCTTGTTACTCCAAATACTGTGCTCAAAGTTGAATACAAAAGAGAGAAACTCATAGTGAGACTTTGTGACAGAACAGTAGAGACTCTTCACTGTGAAGTCAAGATCACAAGGCTGTAATTTCTCTTTTGATTCTTAGTGAAATCCAGCCAGTAGGCTGTCGACGTGAAGAGTGGATGTAGGCTTGATCTAAGCCGAACCACTATAAACTTTGTATTATTATTCTCTTCCCTAAACCTCTTTATTTTGTTCATCGTCTGAATTCGTTCAAAGTTTGTCATTTTCCAAAAGCAAATTACTTCTACTGAACTTTGCAAAAATTTTACTTCACACCTGTTCACCCCCACTCTAAGTGTTGTTACTAGCCCTTTCAATAAGTTATCATCAAAAGGGTGATAAGCTATCAGAAAATAAGTGATAAGTTATTGTTAAATAGACGATAAGCTATTGGTTTATGTGTTTTATACTTGATTTACGAGATAAATTTATGCATATTTTATGTTGTTTTAAGCTTGTGATGCCATGAAAATTTATCGCCCAAGTTAGAAACATTGTATACTATTTTTAAAGAAGGTTTTACTTATAAGAAAATAGCAAATTTGAGGTGTCATGTTTGGCACCGTGTTTTACGTGTTAAATGGGGCAATTGGGGCTTTAAAATGAAAGTATGCAAAATCTGGCGAGTTGCTTCCAGAATTTTAAATGTAAAGATTTTTCAAGATTTGTTATTTGAGCAAAAACTCTTTTACACTGGGCTAATTGATGACAAATAAAATTGACTTGAGTGTTGGCTTACTTGAGTGTTGGCTTGCTTGAGTGGTCACTTAATTAAACCCTCCAGCCAACCGGGAGTTTGGGGGCGATGCTCGATGTTTATCGAATGCCCGGCGAGGTTCTGGATGCCGAGTCGTGATTGAGGTCGAACCGATGCTCCTTTATGCAAAACCGTATAGGCGGGGGTTCTAGACATTGCCATTCCTGATGAGGCGAGACAATGCCCAATCATGCCGAAAGACTGCCAACTCTTATGGTGGCCATGGTCCAAGGGGTCATAATAATTAGAACACATGTGTTGGCAATGCGCATGAATATTATGGAATGCGTTCTGATTATTAGTTATGCTTAATGCATTGATATTGGCATATGTGATTAACTAATGTGCAAGCTGCACCAAGGTGAGGTAAGGGTGCCTACGGGTTACTTAACAGCTTTAATATTTGTCAGGGTTGGTTGCCTGACCATGTTTATAGTTAAGGCAAAGCAAGGGTTGCTTTGCTTTTAATTTGCCATCGATATAATGTTGCATGTTTAGGCCGCCTTCGAGACAAATTAACATCCTAGTTGAGACTTAGGTCGTTAACTGATTGAGATATTTATATCTCACCCATTGTTATTTAATAAATTTCAGGCCCGTAGTATGAAGAACCGTCACGCTTAGCTCAAGGCCCCTCTGGAGACGAGAGATTGGCTTGGCGTTAGTGAAGTTTAGGTGTTAGTGAAGTTTAGGTTAACCCTAATCCACTATTGGTTTTTGTTGGTTGGTTGGAAGTTGCCAATGTAGGGACTTGTAATCACTAAACTTCCTAGGGTTAACGGTAAATTTGTAATTGAAGTGTTTGATTTGATGTTGTGGTGTTTTCCGTGCTATCCATGTTATATTTGTTATGATTGACTAGGTGTTGCCTATATCAAATGTTTCCGCTTGTGTTTAATTGAAAGATAAAATGGATCAATGAGGCGTCCTAGGACATCACAAATTTATCGACCGTTGTGGGATGTTCGCATGCTTGAAGGTTCGAGGCGTGACAAGTGAGCTCGAGAGAGCGAGAGTACGACTTGAAGAGAAAGGGAGCCCCAGCTGCACGTTCAGCCATCCAACGACTCTCCTGCCGAGTCCCATTTTCGGATTTAGAAATATTAAAATATTAAAACAATAATAAATTCCTAAAATTCAAAAAAAAAAAAAATTGGAAAAAGCTTTGAAATCAAATTTGAACTAGCTTTATTGGATTTTTAGTGTTAATTCTAATTTAGAACTAGTTTATCTATTTTTTTTTTAAAAAAAAAAGAACTTCTAAAAATCCTTTAATAAAAAATTGTAGCCAAATTTGAAGAGGCCTTTTATGACTTTCCAATAGAGGTTGTTTTGTGTTGTTTTCTTTCTAGAGACTATACTAGGTCATTTCTTGTGCATTTCAATTTGATTATACTTGATTGCACAATTTTAATATATTAATCATTATTTTTATTTTTAGGATGGCTAAGATGAATCTTAGAATTTTCGATAGGCTGCCCTGACACTTTGATTAGTAAATGGTCGAGTTTAGGTACCAAAAGGCCTCTAGTTAAATAGCTAGGGTAATCAAGTCCTCGATCATGAGATCTCTAGTTGTGGATGCATCAAGACAACACTACCACATCTTGATTAAGGTTTCTAGCTGACCTTCAACAATGGCTAGTGGCGGCTCCATTTTAATACATAGATTATAAAAACCAATCTCATGCGAGGTATGGACTTAGGGAGAGTCCACGCTTTATAAGCGAGTACCTCTAAACCTATTTCTCTCCATCGTGAGGGGTGGGTCACGACAAGTGGGAAGGGAGGTACACTTTTGTGCCTCATTTGGCTTTTAGCCGATCCCAATATGCTAGTGACTGTTCCTCTTTAGAAAACTATCAAAGTGTTAATTTGACTTTACATCGAATACCTCAACATTGCACAAGATAAGGGCTTGAGAGAGCCAGTGTCTAATCGAGTGCCTTAGGCATGCCTTTTAGGCAATGCTCCTAAACCTATGTCTTTTCCTCTCCAGACAAAAAAAGTAGGTCGCAACATCAACATACCAAAAAGAACAGCTGAAACGAGAACCAACCAACCACTGAATTGAGAACTAATTGTGGTTTAAAGTGTTATAAATCAGTTTTTGAGAACTACGCATTGGCAACTTTTACTACTAAGCTACATCAAGTAATGCAGTCATATGTCTTATTGGCAGCTTCAGTATGACTATGTGATAAATCATATCAAGTTATCAATTCCATGAGCACGGACATGTGTGCTTCGGTAGTTATATTTGACTTGCATTTATCAGGGTACACAATTACTTGGACAGAGATTAATTATAATCTAGTACATCAGGAACCTCTACATATGCTTAAAAAATATTAAAGAAATACTAGGTAAGCTGTGATTACTAAATAAAATCGACATACTAAGTGGTGTAGTAGGCTGCCAATGAAAGTTTGAAAATACATGGGTAGTATTCTAGGCTTACCCAACATTCATTCAAAACTTAGTAAGTACAAGAGTAAAAATGGTCTAGGCTAAAGCTTCATCCAAAATGTCCTAGGGCGAAATGTTAAGGACGGGCCGAAATTTGGTGAAAAGCCTGTGTGGACCGGCCCGTGCACAGCCCAGAAATATAATACTAGGATTAGATCTAATGATATCATTTAAAGAACCTCCTAATGAGACGTGTGTATATTGGGGCTCTGACCTCATAAGAAAATTGTCCAAGTGTGCAAATATGCTGAAACGATGATATTGTCCACATGCAAGTAATCCAAATACTGCCTACGTGAAACATGGATCGGCCGGCTGGACTTTTTATATTTTGCCCGTAGAATGCATGTAGACAGTAATCGAAGAAATATATAATACTCGTGTCTTCAGATGTATGTTTGATTTCAGCACGTGAAGTAAACCTGCCTATGTCATCCATGCAATCAGCAGAAGAAGAATGAAATTCCATTCGCCAAGTTTGAAATTCGATGAAGGTTTTGCCTTCCCTCTAATGTGACAGACTACTTTTTTTGGCCTGTGGAGACCAATAATAATCATGAACAAATTAATCCAGTGAAGTAAATGTTGAAATAGTTTATTATTATAAAATAGGTGTCTCTTGGTTAAGATAAGACATGACTCTTGATTAAAGAAAATATGACTATTAGTTATGAAAATAGGTGACTTTTGTCCTAAAAAAGGGTATCGGTAATTATGAAAGGAAGTGACTCTTGACATGAAGAGTCATATGGTTGGGGATAAATTACATATTCCCAAAAGATGTGTTGATTGGTTTTCTTTGAATAAACACTAATTTACATATTATTTATAATAATCACAATCATTTAGAAATGTGCTTCTTCTTCAAAATTCTCTTTTCTTCTCTTTTCATACACGCAATATTAACAGAAATTCCAGAAGAAATTCCAAGAAAGAATCAAGTAATTGCTCAACTTGTTTCCATGCGGCTTTGGTGTAAATCTTGAAGGCATATTTGTTCTAAACTCGACAGCTTGTGGAGGCAAATAATACCTTAAAGACAATGTTCGTCATCATGCATCAAAGTATCAATGATTTACTACTACTTCTCCATCTTCTTCAACAATCAAATTTCCCCAACAGTGAATGGAAAGCTAGCATCGAAGTCAAAAGCACAATAGTGCAAAGTAATAGCTGCACAAGAGAGTCGCAAAACATTGTGGAATAGCTTTAGCTTTTTCTAATGCGGAACAAGTCAAAATAGAACTAGCCAGGTGAATATAACTCTTCTGCGTTACTTTATTTTGGAATATCTCGTGCTTGCAATAAAGTTTAATTGTCTTTAATTTAGTGCATCCGGTCATCCTCCGATCAACCCTTTTACGAAAACCTAATATGCTCGTGCTAAATTCGGCTAATCAACAGGATGCGTAAAAACCAAATAATAATCAAGGAAGGTTTTAATTGTTAAGCCTAGTCTGTTGAAGTGTGTAATATGGCTACAGATACGAAGAATCAAATATGATATGTGCTAGGCTCTAAGGAAAGTCTAATTGGCGTGAGTTTTATATGGTAATTGGACCATGGCAATCATATAAATATCACTGAGAATATCCATATATTCCTTATGATGGGTTTTTATGTTTGATGGGCCTAAGTAGACCGGTCCGCCCATGTTGGGCTCAAAAACCTAGCCTGTAAGTTAAGGGCCCATGGAGGAGGTTATGATATCTGAGCGGTTAATATTATTTTGAAGTTACGCTTTAGCAAAAAATGAGATTACGTTCCCTCAAGTTTAACGCTCTCAAAAGTCTCTCCCCAAGAAGAACAGTATCTGGATTCCTCTTTAAACTGCGACATCGGTGCTTTAATCAGTGAAAGACAAGGTACATTCAACTCCGTAATGTACCTTATGATCGGTGTAACATGTGTTTCCTGGGCACGCTTCCGCGTTCATTGTTTTTGGGGTTCGATTGAGTGTCGAATCACTATTTTTGGGAATCTGTTATTCCCAACATTGGTATCAGAGCAGTAGTTCATGTTTCCCGAGTTATGTATATGTTTATGAATTGCTTTTGATTGAATTTTTTCGTGAAACGCCACTGTCGGTCGATCGAGGACAGAAAATCCCAACACTGCGTACCCTTCACCCCGTTTAATGGTTTTCTATAAATTGAAGTTCATGTCTGACAACGTAGGGTTGTAGCTCTTGTTGATACGAGAAAATCGACTGGTGGCTCGCCACCGGAGGTCACCGGACGAGCTGCCACACGCGGCCAGAGTGTTCGTTGCACGCGCCGAGGCAATTCCCAAGCGCGTGTCACGCACGCACGAGCGGCGGAAATCCCAAGTGCGTGCAACACACGTGCGCGGTAACCGCACACGCGTGCGCAGCACGCATGCGGCAACCATGGCGCGTGCGCACGTCATCGTGACATCAGCCGGCGGTTACCCGTGCACATGCAGGGCACATGCCAGTGACGTCACGATGACGTCACCTCTACAGGTCGGTTTGACCCAACCAGACCCATCTGGCCCGACCTAACCCATTGACCTGACTATTGACCCGATCCGGTCATCCGTTGACCATTGACTAGTCATTGACCACTATTGACTAATCGTTGACCACCGTTGACCGGCAAAAAAAATAAGTGAAAATTATGTATTTTCCATTTTGTTCGTTCTGGATTATAAGTAATCCATTTTTTATTATGCATTTGTTGCAGGAACTATCATGCGTTGTGTACGCATGCCTGCATTTCCAAGAACAGACGAAGAAAATGCGAGACTTAAAGGGCTAAATACAGAATTAGCTAATTATCGGTGGAATGACGGTAATGTAGTATCACACATGGTCAGGGTCAATCAGATGATACAAGAAATCATCTAGAATGGTTATCCTATGCCGGATTTTGAGAAGGTGCCGGCCTTAATGAACACTCCTCCACTTGAATGGCAAGCAGTGTTAGATCGGTTATGGGAGGTCAACGTGGTCCCGAATTATAGCTTTTGTAAGAGAGAACTATAGAATCGAGTTAACCAAGACTTCAACCCTTGGGTTGAGTGTCACATGGCGCAGAGTGAATGCGCCTTGGAGGTGGCATAAGAGCTCTCCAAAGATTTTTCCGTGGTTGACCAATGTGCCTTCAAAATTCTCAGAGAATTTTACTAAGAGATTAGAAGAGACTTTCCCAATTTATGGATAGATGAGAATATTTGGGTTTAATTATTTATTTTTCGTAAATTAGTTTGAGATATTTTAGGTGTAAATATCTCTTTCTATGTTGATATATTACTTAGTGTATGGTCATGTTTAATTATTGAAAGCTCAATGTTATCTATTATTGTAAATTAATATGTTAATTTACAATCAATTGTGGGAAGTTCAAGAAAGTTTTAGTAACTTTGCTGAACTTATTTTTGCATGAACGATTATGTTAATGATAATTTCAAGTTATGATTTTGGATGATGATTGGAAACATAGTAACATTTTGATTCTGAAACCTTATTTGAAATTATTCATTAATATGATAAGTTTATGCAAAATGGATGCATAAATGATAGGCATTAATAATTCGTGCATATGTGTCTAATATGTTTGGATCGATAGCTTCAGCAACTAATAGCATAATTGCTAAGTTGAACAAAGAAGAGAAATTGAACGGCGAACATAGCGAAATATTGAATATGAAAATTCAATATGTGCTTGAAAAGCAAGAAGCACTAAAAGCTCTTAACCATGTTATAGAAGAACTTGAGGATGTTGTGAGCCACCTTGAGCTAGCAAATGACCGCCTAAAGGCATTTGAGCTATAAATAAATATTTGTTATGCTAGTTCTAGCTCAGAAGGGGCTTCAAGCTTTAAGCGCAAGCGCATTGATTCAATGCAAGGAATCAAGTCCTTCTTACAAAAAACTAAGAGTTAACCAACATAAGAGAGGAAAACGTCCTCGAGTGAAGAGAATTTCAAAGGTGAAATATTATAACTGTGACCAAAAAGATCACTATGCTCGCAACTGTCGTGAGCCAAAGAAGGTAAACACCCCTTGTATTCTTAAGAACTTTGCTTATGTGTCAAGTTCTGTATTCTTAACTGAATTTAATCCTTTGTAGACTGTAGATTCGGGAGCAACAAACCATGTAGCGAAGGATAAAGAATCCTTCGTGAAATTTCAACAAGTACCAATTGGAACTAAGTGGATCTATGTAGAAAATAACTCCAGAGCAGAAGTTAAAGGAATTGGTACTTGCCAATTGAACATACGTGGTTAACGCACTTTGTTCCTACATGATGTATTATATACTCCAGAGATTCATCGAAATTAGTGTCTATTTTAGTATTAGTAAAACTTGGTTTTAGTATGAACTTCCATAATAATAGTGTGGATTTGTATTTAGATACAAACTACTATAGTTGTGGTTATTTTCTAGATGGTTTTATTATATGGAATGTTGACTATAGTGATGTCAATATTTGTTATTCCATTTTCACATCTTCTAATTCATATGATAATTATTTGAATGTGTGGCATACTAGACTTGGTCATATTAGCAAACAACGTATGAATAGGCTAGCTAAAGAGAACTTGTTGGATAACATTGAAAAAGTCGATTTGCCCATATGTGAGCATTGCCTAGTAGGGAAAATAACAAGGAAATCATTTGGAAAATGTAAAATAGCTTAATTTCCTTTGCATTTAATCCATTCTGACATCTGTGGTCTAATGAATGTGAGAGAAATGCATAAGGCTATTTATCTCATCACATTTATAGATGATTATATTCGATTCGGATATGTCTATTTGATTTCTCATAAATCTGAAGCATTAAGTTATTTCAAAAAGTTTATAAGCTTGGTTGAAAATCAATTAGATAAGAAAATAAAAGCATTGAGATCCGATCGAGGTCGAGAATATTTATCTGATGAGTTCAGAAATTTATGTGATGAAAAAAGAATAGAAAGACAATTGTCTATTTCCTACACTTCTCAACAAAATGGTGTTGTGGAAAGAAGAAACAGAACCCTACTGGAAATGGTTAGGTCCATGATAGCACATGCTAACTTACCGATCACTTTTTAGAGTGATGCTTTATTAACTGCTGCCTATATACTTAACCGTGTGCCTTCCAAATCAGTTACTTCCACTCCATATGAGTTACGGACAGGTAGAAAAACAGACTTAAGTTTTCTTAAACCGTGAGGTTCTGCTGCCTATACTCATGAGCCCTCTTACAAATTTGGAAAATTGGGTCCCAGAGGCAAGAAAAATATTTTCATAAGATACTCAGAACACTCGAAAGGGTATGTGTTTATAGGTGAGCAGGAAAGTGAGAGTATAATTGAATTCGAATCACGGGATGTTACATTCTTAGAGAATGAATTTCCTAAGAATGGCGAAATATATGAGGATTACTCTCTATTTGAAACCTTGGATCAAGATAATTAACTTAGTAGAGTTCATCCAAGTGGGAGTAACATGAGAAGTGATGAATTTAATTCAACTCACTCTCAATTACAACCATATGATGAGACGATATCATCATTATTTAATCCGAGTGGGAGCATAATGGGGAATAATGTGTAAAGTGTACAATCTCTTGTACGGCGAACAAGTCGCAAAAGCATTCCTCGTCGACATTTTGGCATTGAAGGGGAAACTTTTATGGTTGCTCCGCAAGATGAAGATGAGCCAAGAAATGTTAATGAGGCTCTAAATTGCCCTAGTAAGGAAGAATGGATGCATGCTATGAAAGAGAAAATGGAGTCAATGAAGTTAAACCATGTTTGGGAACTGGCTCATCTTCCAAAAGGACGCAAAGTCATTAGAAATAAATGGGTTCTCAAAATAAAGCGTAAAACTGATAGCTTAATAGAAAGATATAAGGCTCGTCTTGTGGTAAAGGGGTATAATCAACAGGAATGAATTGATTATGAGGAAACATTTTATCCTGTGGTAAGATTTACCTCGATTCGCATAATTCTGGCAATAGTTACTAGTATGGATCTTGAGTTATATCAAATGGATGTAAAGACTGTTTTTCTCAATGGAGAATTAGAGGAAAAAATATATATGAAACAACCTGTTGGTTTCATTATGAAAGGACATGAACAAAAGATATGTCAACTTTTGAGATCAATATATAGCCTTAAGCAATCATCGAGACAATGGTACATACGTTTTCATAATGCCATAATGGCATATGATTTTACAATGATTGATGAGGATTATTGTGTATATATCAAAAGATCCAAAGATCAATTTGTGATCATATCATTGTATGTTGATGACATACTGATTGCCGGAAGCAATATGAAGTTTGTTAATACTGTCAAGAGTTGGTTATCTTCCAACTTTGAGATGAAAGACATGGGTGAGGCTGCATACATTCTTGGAGTTAAGATTTCAAGATATTGTTCAAAGAAATCATTATCTCTTTCACAAGAAACATACATCAATAGGGTTCTTGAACAATTTCGTATGCAAGATTGTAAACCCATAGATACTCCTATTACAGAAGGTGAATGATTGAGCCATAGAATATGTCCAAGGACTCCATAAGAAAAAGAACAAATGCAACATGTTCCTTATGCTAGTGCTGTTGGAAGCTTGATGTACGCTATGATGTGTACAAGACCTGACATATGTTATGCAGTTGGAATGGTGAGTAGATACCAAGCACATTGGAAAGCCGTTAAAAGAATACTAAGGTATCTGAAGGGAACTGCTGATTATACGTTGAGTTACCAAGGAAATGATCTGCGACTTAAAGGCTATTCAGATGCTGATTGGGGAGGAGATTTAGATGAAATGAAATCTACCTCTGGATTTGTCTTCTTACTGAATAATGGCGTCATATCTTGGAGCAGTAAGAAACAAACGTGTATGGCATTGTCCACGATGGAAGCTGAGTTCGTGGCATTATCAGCAGCAATACAAGAAGTTGTTTAGCTTAAGATATTTTTTATCATTTAGGTGTTATTGAGAATGCTACAAACTTATTGTTGGTTAACTGTGATAGCCAAGCAGCAAATAGCGTACACCAAATATCCAAAATATTATGGCAATACCAAATATATAGATACCAAGTATAAATTTATTAAAGATATGGTTGCACAAAAAGATGTAAACTTACAGTACATATCTATGCATAGAATAGTAGCAGATCCTATGACAAAGCTAATACCTAGAGATGTGTTCTGTGGGCATGTGAAATCTCTAGAACTGCATAGAGGCTGATGTACTGAATATTGTAATTTCCCTTAAGTGTTCACATTTAATGAATTTGTGTTTTCATCATTAATGCCTATGAATCTTTGTTTGACGTTTATGCATCTTAATGCTTAATGCATTATATAAAATTGAGAAAGTATGTCGGACAGATAAAAGATTAGCCCACTCACACGGATAATCGCCTCTATTTACTATGTGAGAAATAGAAATGAGACGTTTTTTAAACTTATTATCTAGGTGATAATCGAGAGCTCAAGTTTAAAATATATATGTCCCCTTAACTAAGTGTTAAGATGAGGACATAATATTCACTATGTCCGAAAGTAAAATAACCCACATATTTTACTTTATCTGTCTATGATGCCAGTTGTGAATTCTGATGAATTCTGTGAATGAGTAGATATGTGAACTCAAGTTAGACATTAGGTATGTCTAAACTATCATCTGTATGGTATTGAAGGTGTAGACATACGCTCCATGGGAAAGGAGTTAATACCGTAATACGTATTTCATACTACGTATGCATGAGACGACCAACAAGAGTGCCAAAAGTTTTAATCTCAACTTTTCTACCATGTGAGACTCATGAGGAAAAGAGTTCCTCAATTAAGTGCCCTCATGACTCTTGCTTATTCTCAAGATTTCTATTCAGTATTTACTATCTTAGAATGTTGCCAATGATCATAAATTGATTCGATCTAATAGGACATTTCTAGAAAAGCAAGTTGAACTAAAATTGAGAGTTTCAAGGAAATAGGAATATTGAATTTGGAGAATCACATTCTAGTTTTGTATTCACTAGTCGACCAATTATGATTGTTTTTAGAATAATCATAATTGTGAATACAATATATCATTATTTAAAAAGAGATCAAGAGGGATATAAATATGATCGATCGATCTAGGGTACATCATACTAAATCTACTCAGAAAGTAATACCCATTATAAGTTGCTATATATTCCTAACAGATCTATGGCAACAAGCTCTCAAAGTATGCTGGTCACACAGATTATTCACCGGTATAAATGTTGCAGAGAAGTAAAGAGAGATCTATTCGGCCCACCATGTGCAAGTGGGAGATGATAGGTTTTTATGTTTAATGGACCTAAGTAGGCCCGTCCGCCCATGTTGGGCCCAAAAACCCGGCCCATAAGTTAAGGGCCCATGAAGGAGGTTATAATATCTTAGTGGTTAACATATATGAGCAGTTAATGTTATTTTGAAGTTACACTTTAGCAAAAAGTGAGATTATGTTCTCTTGAGTTTAACGCTCTCAAAAGTCTCTCCCCAAGAAGAACAGTATCTGGATTCCTCTTTGAACTATGACATTGGTGCTTTAATTTGTGAAAGACAAGATACATTTGACTCCGTAATGTACCTTATTATCGGTATAACATGTGTTTCCTAGGCACGCTTCCACGTTCGTTGTTTTTGGGGTTCGATTGAGTGTCAGATCGCTATTTTTGGGAATCCGTTATTCCCAACACCTTACAATTCGCTGTCAAATTATTTGCTTTCTAGAGTCCATGTTATATAATGATGTGCTTGATCGGCATCAAATTTAATGGGTTGCACTAAAAAGCAGTGCTTATTCTTTTGATCGTGTTACTATTCCAGAGGTAATTTTGTTAAAAAAATTTGTGAGTTCTTGCTTGTGTAAGAAGATCCTTCCGATCGTGTTATTTTAGGTTAAAGACTATAGTGGTCATTAATTTGTGGCCGGTGGTGAGTAATTGTGTGATGTTTGACTCACCACCACTCCCATCTCCCATCTATTAGACACATGCATATAATCCAACTTTTAAACCCGGAAACGAAATTCTTCAGGAAGAAAAAAGAAAAAATCCGGTGTTTCACTGAAAAGTCCAATAAGTTAATTCGTTGGAAAATATAAGTTTGTTCATTCCATTTCGCAAAGTTGTTCATTAGATTTTGGTCAGCTTCATTGGTTCCCTAAGAATGAACAGGGATAAGATAGCATGCAAAATCTCACTTATTACTTATTTACTTCATGGAGAGCACCTCACTCATATAAGGGAACCCCAGATGCATTCGCTTATTTTATGTTTTCTAAGATAAGAGGGCAAGAAACGCAAAGACAAAACAGAACAGTGAAAATTCGTCTGATGATTAAAGGTCCAAATTGTGGAATATTGACTTTTACTTGCCTTCAACACGCTCAAACTACTGCCAACATCAACAAACAGGCTTCCTGTTCACACATAGTCTCCCATCGAATATGGTCAATATGCCCAGGCACAAAGTACACGAACGACCGCCATCCGTGGTCCTACATATTACTTCTTGGAAAATCAGACGCTTTGAAAGGACAGTCCACAAGGAGACCACGACGGCTAGTGAAAAGCTAGTTTTTCTTGCGTATGTACCACGTTCATACTTCCCCCAATAACTTCCGCAATTCAGCTTCGCAATCTGCGGCCTTAATTTTGGTGTCTAGTACGGCAGATCTAGAAGGGTAACCAAAGCATTGACTCATGGAGAGGGAGGGTCCCTTTACTAATACTATCAAAATTATTCCTGATTTCCTAAATAGGTGAGTCCTGAAATTTCTTCTCTTTTGTACTTATGATTTAAAAAAAAAAAAAAAAAAAAAAAACTACTGAAGAGTAGAATATAAAAGAAACATAAAGATCTAATGGGAAGCTCCTTTTTGGCCCTGTCTAATTTTGTCCATTCTGAGAAATTTTGAGAATGCCAATCTGAGAACTAAGTGTGCAAAGGTGAAGTGGATAGATGCGTGTTTGCCAAAGGAGGAGGTGAAATGTGTTTAAAGTAAATATATCAGTGTAATATAACTGTTAATATGAATTTAATACGATTGCTGCTTGTAGAAGCTGAGTCCGTGTGGGTTACTTGAATCAAAACTTGTATCTCCAAGCAAAAGTACTTAAGTTTGTAATTATGCACGCAAGCAAGCACCGATGTGTGTGTAGCGCGTCGTGAACCCATGCATACATCCCAGGTAACAAAATATGATAGGAATTAATTAGGGCAAATTTTCTTTTGGACGCAAAAGGGAAGAGTGTCAAAAAAATCATAAAACTATTGATTGGTGCCAATTTAATATTAAATATTTTATTAGTGCTAATTTAGTCCTAAAAAATTTGACCTAGTGTCAATTCAATCATTCCGACTAATTTTGGCTAGATATTGCTAACATGGACACCGACCGACCTACATGGCATTGCGACATCGACATATTTTTTTTTTTTTTTTTTTTTTTTTTTGGCCTTTCTTCGTCCCTTTGCCAAAGACCGGCCACGATTGGGCGAGTTGGCCTGGGTGAGGGTCGTCGTTGCCCCCCAGTGGCAAGGCTGATCCTCACCCTACCATCACCTGTGGCCAATGGTTAGTCACCAACAAAAGGAAGAAGAAAGGAAAAAAAAAAATCAAAAAAATTAAAAAATTAAATTATTATTAAAAATTGTTTATGTCAACGCCGGTAGTACCACGTAGGCTGCCTGATGTTCACGTCAACAATATCCTGCTAAAATTAGCTGGAAGGATTGAATTGGTACTAGGTCAGAAGGTTTAGGATTAAATTGACACCAATAAAAGATTAAGGACTAAATTGACACTAATACAATAGGCTTAGGACTTTTTCGACACTTTTCCCATATGAAAAGATAAGTAAGAGGTTATGTATTGTCTTGTCGAATGTTCAAAACTCCATAATTATTAAGGAGTGCAAAAACATGCAGGGCAGATATGAAGGAGCACTAGGTGGAGGTAAAGAGCATAGAGGCCAAAAGTTTGCTTTGATGTCATGTAGGTGAGACTTTTCTTTTCGAAAACACCGATATTGTATTGACTAGATTGGGAGATGGATTGTTTAGGCAGGACTTGGCCCGGTTCATTGCAGATATATACCTTCCGACATGAGTCAAACGACTTCTGATATAATCAAATGAAATTCAATTCGGGAACGTGCATGTATTGAGGCCGGGGCCTCATTAAAAGATTAGGAGAATATCGGGGAGCGTTGTATTGCGTTGTCTTTCCTGATGAGGTTGCCACAAGGCAAGTAATTACAAATCTGCTCATGTCATCGTTGCGTTCAGCAGATACTAAATTAGTCACTAGTTGGACCTTCATTTCATACATTAAAGGCGACCAAGCGTATGGCTAATCTTGAAAGCGACTCGACCTAGAGAGTACATGGTCAAAATAGAGGTACGCATATGAATTGCTTATTTAATCGATGAATTAAGCTCCTCTACAATTATGAGATAGAATTTTATATACATACACGTGTGTGTGTGTATATATATATATATATATATATATATGTAAATATATATTTATGTAAATATATATATGTGTGTGTGTATATATATTCTTGAGTGGTTAACACGTTTTTTTTTTTTTTTTTTTTTTTGGTCGAAAGGTAACTAGTGAATTAAACGGGTAAAAGGTTACACCCACTTGCAACTGCGTCCGCATTTACAATATCCAGAAGGAAGAAAGGGGGAAAAATGTTCCAGTTGCGGGCTTGATCCAATCGGCCATGGGCTTTGGCGGCCCAGTCAGCCACTGCGTTAGCTTCTCTCCTGCAGAAGGTGAGTCGAAAGGTAGGGTTAGCAGAGAGCAGCGACCTTGCTTCGGCAAAGAGTGGTCGTTCCTCCCATGGCGGTGGCATATCATGGTTCAAGATGTCGACCATATTCCAGCAGTCCGACTCGATCTCCAAGCATGTGGACTAAAGCCCCTGCATCACCAGACGTCGGATAGCGATGCTGAGAGCCTACACCTCATATTGCAGCGCGGAATTCGCCTGAAAACCCTCCGTGTACACATCAGTAAGTCGACCTTTGAAATCCCTGGTAATGCACGCCATTGATCCCGTTCTACTGCCAACCTGATAAGCCCCATCTATATTACACTTCAGGGTTCCGCGATCAGGGGGGTGCCATAGGAAATCAGTCCGAATGACAGGGGAGTTCCGTCGCGGTCCAGTAGGAGAGGATCTGAGCAGGCTTCTCGTTTGTACCAACGCATCTGCAACAACAAGGTTGGCCTGCGGCCGCTAATGTCGAAAAACAAAATTATTGCGGCCCCTCCAGATATGCCACAAAACATGCGCAAGAAGCTCAAGCCCCGGTACGTTATTCTTGCGTCCAACCTGATCAGTGATCCATGTGGTGATGTTAGTTACTGGAGTCGCGATTCCAAGGCTGCGCAGATCTGAGTGCTGCCAAATCGCCGTTGTCCAAGGACAGTGAAAAAACAGATGTTCAAGTGTTTCGCTGGATTGTTGAGCACAGAGAGGACAGATAGAATCTGGAATAATATGTCGCTTGAAGAGGTTGTCTTTAGTTGCTAGGGAGTTATGATACACTGACCAGAAGAAATGTCTGATTTTTGGCTCCGTGCGCATCGTCCAAACTCGCGTCCATAGCTTTCTGTGCTGACCGATTGTGTGGTTACTGCTGTGTGATGTGTTAGTGAGCAGGATGTGATAATTGCTTTTGACCGAATGTGTGCCACTCTTTGTTGTTGTCCATATGAGCTTGTCCGAAGTATGTGCTGGCCTTATAGGAATGTTAAGGATCTGATCTGTAATATGTTCTTCAAAATGCTGTTGTATGAGGGGAACCTTCCAACATTGGTGATCATAATCAATAAGATTAGCCACCAATTCTGGTTCAGTCCGTGCAGGGGGGTCCCGTCAAAGGGCCAATAGATAAGCAGTGATTCCTACGGATATGAATATTCTGACCATCACCCACCGACCAACATAAGTTCGGTCGAATAGCTTCTCGGCCTGTAAGGAGACTGCGCCATCCCCAAGAGGGGCACCACCCAGGTACAGCATGTAAAAAAGATGTATGTGGGAAATAGAGTCCTTTAAACACTTGGCCCCATAAGGAATCCGGACTTTGAATTAATCTCCAGGCTTGCTTACCCAAAGCAGTGCATCATTGAATGCCATAAGGTCTCTGAAACCCAGACCGCCACTATGTTTGCTTGATTTTAAATCGGCCCACTTCTGCCAGTATACCCCTCGTCTACTAACATCAGTCTTCCACCAGAAGCTAGATATGCGCCGTTCAAGACCCCGACAAATAGAGAGCGGCAGTTTAAAGACTGACATTGCATATTGTGGAATAGCCTGCACCACAGATTTAATTAAGACCTCTTTCCCCCTTTTGATAAGAGGCGTTCTTTCCACCCTTCCATTTTAGCCGTGGCCCTTGCCAAGATCCAAGAGAACATATCTCTTTTCAATCGTCCCCAGTCTGACGGAATACCCAGATACTTGCCATACCTTTGTAAAAGAGGAACCCGGAGTTCTCTCGCTAGATTTTCCTGCAAAAGTGTCGGACAGTACTTACTGCAGATCAAGCCTGATTTATTCCTATTGATGGTCTGACCAATTGCCAAAGAATATTGATTTAACATATCAGCCATATTCTGACACTCAGATATAGTACCATCCAGAAAAAAGACTGAGTCATCAGCAAACAGTAAGTGGGTGAGGGTTGGACAGGATCTGGCAAGTTTGATACCTCTCAGATGGCCACTTGCAACAGCTTGGGCAATTAAGGTAGATAAGACATCAGCCACTAACACAAAGAGATAAGGAGAAAGCGGATCACCTTGGTGCAGTCCTCTCGTAGGCTTGATATAGGGTAGTAGCTCACCATTAAATCGCACACTAAAGGTTGGGGTAGTGATACATTCCATGATCCAGCGAACCCATTGATGATGAAAGCCAAGCTTAATCAAATAGTCTCTTAAGAAATCCCATTCCACCCTATCATAAGCTTTATGCATGTCAGTTTTCAATAAGATTTTATACCTTCGCCTCCATTTTCTTGCTTTAAATTGGTGCATGACTTCCTGGACAAGCATAATGTTGTCTTGGATCTGTCGTCCACTTACAAAAGCTGCCTGTTCTTTGGCTATAAGCTGAGGTAGCCAAGGTTTCAGTCTATTTGCAAGGACTTTCGAAATGATCTTATATACATAGTTACAAAGACTAATGGGCCGATATTGATCAAGTGTCTCAGGGTGAGGAGTCTTAGGGATCATAGCAATGATAGTACTATTAAGATGGCTAGGTAAGTTACCCGATTGAAAAAAGTCAGCCACTAACCGATAAAGATCATCCTTGATAATTTCCCAGTGCACTTGATAGAATAGTCCACTTAAGCCATCCGGGCCGGGAGCTTTAGATATCCCCAATTGAAAAGTCGTCTGACGCACCTCATCCAGCGTGACTAAGGCAGTGAGCTGTGAATTCATATTTGGAGTGACAATCTGTGGACATCGATCCAACACCGGACCATAGGAACGTGACCCCACGAAAGTATATAAGTGCGAGAAATAGGAACGCGTCATCTCTTTCAAAGTAGCAGGATCTCGCACCCATTCATGAGTTTCAGTCCGGATCATTGTGATCCTGTTTCTTTGACGCCGTTGAATAGTTGAGGCGTGAAAGAATTTCGTGTTCTTATCCCCCCAGTGCAGCCAGTTAATTCTAGATCGCATGGCCCAGTATTGCTCCTCTCTTTGCCAAATAAGCTTGATTTCGTCACGTATAGTAGAGGCAGCGAGAACGTCATTGCTGTTGTGGTGCGAGGTGTTGGTGATATCGGTCAATTGTTGATGCAGTGAGTTGATTCTAAGATGACCATTCTTGTATTTTGAAGTACTCCAGTCCCGTAAAGCTTTAGCAACAGCTCGGAGCTTGGACACTATAAGTGGTTGTCCCCGGTATGAAGAGTTTCAGGTTCTATAGATCACGTCATGGCATTCAGGATCCTGGTTCCAGTAAGCTTCAAAAACAAAATGCTTGCTGCCCTTTCTAAAAGATGGGTTTGTTGTTAGTAATAATGGGCAGTGATCAAATCCCACAGCCGGCAACGCAACAACTTCAGCATTCGGATATAATATACGCCAGTCAGAAGTGCACAGGAGTCGATCAAGACGTTCTTTTATGAGTGCATCCCCTATTCTATTATTCGACCAAGTAAAACGACAACCTTTACTCACCACTTCCATTAGGGAACAATCATTGATGAGAGACCGAAAAGATGAGAGCCGAAATGGAGTAGCTGGTCGTTGACCTACCTTTTCCCACGGGTAGAGAAGTTCATTGAAATCCCCTGCACACACCCATGGATAAGCGTTGGAGGCGCTGATCGTCCGGAGAGCTTGCCATAGCAATTGTCTCTTGTGATAGGAATAGGGGGCATGGAGACATGTAATTCGCATGGTACGATCCTCAGTCAAATCCTTACACAACAGATCCATATAATCCTCAGTAGTGTGAAGCAGATCAATAGATAACGTGTCCCGCCACAGGAGCACCAATCCCCCTTTCAAACCAATAGGGTCGCATACAAAAACATGGTGAAAGCATAATCGCCGTTGCAAGTTTATAAGAACTGGTTCAGGATGCTTGGTCTCCATGAGAAAGACCAGATCGGGCTTGTCTTTGGCCACTAAGGCCTTTAATGATTGAAGCTGTCGGGGCACCTTTGCCCAAGCCCCGACAGTTCCAACAAAGGAGCTTCATTTGGGGGCGGGTGGCTGTTGAGGGCCAGCCACCATTGCCCATTGCGCCATGTCTTCGGCAGCAAAAACAGGTGTCTCCATCAACTGATGTTCCTCCAATTCAGGAAAGGCTAAATGTCGTGGTTCATAAGGGGAATACCGCCTCTGTTTTTTAGAAGTACCCCCCGTGCTAGGTGTCCTTGGGGATTTCTTGTGAAGCGGAATGGGAGAATCCATTTGATTGAGAGTAACCGCCTTGAGTTTTGATGATGCAGGGACCTGATCCGTGGTGTGGCGGGATGGCTGTGCAGCTACCGCCGGAGGAGGGATCTGTTGAGGCAGATTTGTGGCTCCCGCAGGTGTAGGTGCAGGTGGCAGCAATAACGAAAGTGGCTGTCTAGTTGGAGGAGTTTCAGGTACTATCTCATCCAGATTTTGAGGTAGATCCGGAGGATGATAGAAAGCCTTCCAGTACGGGCTATGTTCCCGCACCTCAGCACGTAACCACTGTCCATAGGCCATCTTGTGCTTACCTTCTATGAGTGCTTCATCATACGGAAAATCTTGGCAATGTGTCGCATAATGGCCTATCTTCCCGTAGGAGTAACAGAAATGTGGCAAGCGTTCGTATCGGAAGTCAAGCCACAGAGTTTTCCCCTCAATTCGGATAATCTTGCCAGTTTTGAGAGGTTTGTCCAGCTCTATCGCAATGCGGATTCGGCCATTTCTGATGGTAGTACCCTCTGCTGCAAGTGGATCAACATCAACAACAGCTCCTACTTGCTGCACAGCCCTTCGAAGGAGATGTTCCGAGCTCCATTCTAATGGCAGGCCAAACACATGGACCCAGAACGCACAACAGGTAAAGTCATATAGGTGCAGAGGCGTATTAGGGATCCATTGTTTGAAGATAACTAAATGGCCTGAGAATAACCAAGGGCCGCCATCTGCAATTCGTTTCTTCTCATTTTCCAGCTGAAATGTTGCAATATAAAGACCATCATCCTGCTGTGATATATCCACTCTTTCTGTTCTCCAAGCTCGCCGCATAGTAGATTGAAAAGCCAGTAAATTGACTGAAGGATTGGAATAGATAGTGCCAACTAAAGTGAGGCGGCACTTGTGCAGGCGTTCCGAAGGAGGTGCTTCCTCCCATATCTCTATTTCCTTTTCAGAGCATAAGCGACCAAGTCGCTGACACAGGGCAGCTAATCTTGAAGTTTCATCAGCAGGGACTGAGTCCATTATCGTTATCCAACCTCTACCAGCTTAAACTAGTGGATAAAAAACGAGTCTGTGGACCCGTGCAATCATGGCAGCTCATAATCAGAGGAAAACAGGAAGGAGAAACATTAATTTACCAGGTTGAGGACAGACGAAGGACAACCAACACCGGCACAAGAGAATCGGGGACATGCAACACCTCAAAGTCACTGGGCCAGAGTGCTGGAGCGCGCCCATTGGGCGGTGCAATTCTCGGAAGAAAGGATGGGGAAGCGAGAGAAGGATTTCACTGAGGCAGAGCAAAGAATCGAGCTATGGGGATGCTCGAAGTCCATGACCAACTGAGTCAATAAGGCCTGGGGAGAGTAAATCTGGTGCGTATTACTGCCATGGCAGTGGTTAACACGTTACTACATGTGTCTGTGGTTGCTCACTTTGTCTGCCCTTTTTTTCTACTTTGTATCTTTCGATCCGAGCCTTTTCCCCCCTTCTTTTTCCCATTCAATTTCTGCTCCTCCTCACCTCTCTCATCAAGCAGCCCCTACAGTACAGCCTACACCACTCGCAACTCTCTCTCTCTCTCTCTCTCTCTCTCTCTCTCTCTCTCTCTCTCTCTCTCTCTCTGCCCTCAGTTCAAGCCACCACCACCTGTCGCCTATGGCAATCCCGTGTGTTGTGTATACATGTAATGTACTGACTAATAAGTTTTAGGATGGCTGATTTTTATATTTACATTGTATTTGTTTATACATTATGGCTTGGAGGAGAAATAGAAAGAATGAGAAAACATAGGTTTGTCAAACGTTGACCATCGGTCCTGTCGACCATTGTAGTGAAATGGTAGTTGGAGAACAGTTTTGTTCCGATAGGTGCAACCTTTAGAACAACTTTGTTCTGATAGGTTCGATGCATCAAAGAGTTTCTAGTTAAACTATCGAGAAGATGCCACATTCGAAATTAAATTTGAATATAATGTGTTGGATTTAGATTTTACCGGTCATTTGGATGGACGGAGGTCCTTAATTGGTTAAGTGTTCACTTTTCTGGGTTGTCAGTTAAAAAAAGGCAATTATTATATGTAGCTGCTTTGCTGACCTAGAAGCAGAGTACATGATGTCAATCGAGGCAATCAAAGAAGCAATTGGCTCAGGGGTTAGTTCCGTAATCAGGGACTGATGTAGGAGAATATAGTTATTTATTGCAACAATCAAAGTGAAATACATTTGACCGAAAATCATGTGTATCACAAGCAAATGAAACACAATCATGTCACATACAATTTTGTAATTGATATTATGTCACAAGAAACTGTATTCATTCGAGAAAGTGCACACCGACAAATAATCCGACAGGCATTTTGACGAAGCCTCTCCCATTGACCAAGTTCCGGTACTGTTCAACTTGGTTAAAGTCTGCAGTGGTTGACGAGGCTATAGAGGCTTGGGCAATACGACAATCACAAAGATGGAGTTCATGTTCACGTCGGAGGACTTATGCTTTATTTGCAAAAAATATATATGTTGTTGAGTTTGGTCTTGGGTGTAGACCGAGTATACTTAACATGTGTGTAAACTCACGGGAGACGCATAAAGCATTGATAGCAATAGGCCAAGAGAATGAGAGTGTAAGAAAACTCCTATCTTGTGATTGATTTTTAGGGTTTGGGTTTAATCTAGGATTAAGAAACAATTATGAGTGAGTGTGATTAAGCGATTCTAACTTTATCTTTGCCAATTATAATGGAACTATCTCGGTGATCTCTCCGCATATAGTGGGCATATCACCGAATCATGTAAACCCATTGTATTACAGTTTATTTTTGCAATTTATTTCTTACTCAAATCGTGGCTTCCGCTTAGTCATAATATATCACATTTTGAAAATAGCAAAATTCATTATTGGGTCCCATAGCAAACAAGCTTGCATCCATTTCTTAACTTATGATTGATTTTGATCACATATCAGGATGAGTCTATCATACCTTATTACTTTGTTCATAAAATGTGTTATATAATATTAGACTAAGGTTTATTTGATATTCTCGAGTTATATCCCTGTTTACATCCAACCTTTTGTTTCGTGTTAAGTACTTAAAAGGTGGCTTTAAAGGCAAGATGTTGAGAGCAAAATCAATCAAGTAATGGGATGGTTTTTTACTTGTTATTAATTTGGCAATTGCTGTTTACAATCTTCGGTCATTGACTTCTCACAAGCTTTTGAGAATTGAAACAGGGTTTCGTGTTGGGCAACATAAATAAGTAAGACCAGACAACATCTACGCGTGGGGATTTAAGTTTCGCAACTGCAGCAGTTTATATTCAATCGTTGAACCCATCCACGTGAAATATGGGTCAGCCACCTAGAGAGCGTCGTCCCATGCTATCACTACGGAATTCAGTGGTCGTAGTCAGTCTCAGACCGAGAGAATATAAGGGAATTCAAGGTGTTTGTGGTTTTAGGGAACTAGAGAGAAGGTGCAACGTAAGACTAACTAGTGGGAAAAGACAGGATGCTTCGAAAGTATGTTAAAGAACGACAAGTAGATAATACATGCACATGGACGGTAAGATTAGTTGGAGAATCAGAGCGATTGAAGGAGTGCGAGTCACATCAATGAAGTTTCCGACGAGAAAGAACGAAAGAGACGTCAAAGTCCATGGAGTTTGCAAAGAACTAGAAAACACGTGTGAATATTAGGGCTTTTAGGTCGACGTCATTGCGGGTGTCATCATTTGTGGAAGATTGTGGCGATCGTGCTGCATGAACCCGTCAAACAAGATGTTGTAATTAAGCTTAATATGCTCTTCCTGTACTTTTTTCCTCAGTGGAGATTATTACCCTTCAAAATGTAGTGTTAGCGTTGTGCCTTTTTGTTAAAGTTACGTCTATTATTATATAAGAGTCACATCTTCTTTTCATGATCCAAGACTATCCATTCAAAAAGCTATATTCTCGAATCTGTTTTTTGAACCTATAATCATGTCCCAAGTGCAACGCACATGACTGCCTACTGGTAACCTTGAATTATAACAGATAAAGAATAATTTTCAAATTCACCATATACTAGATAAAGCTAATCAAGTAAACGATTCGGTCCATACTAGTCAAAAAGTGATTTTAGAGATTTAAAAATATATATTAATTAATCCATTTTTAATTTTAAAATGGACGAAAATTCGAACTAGGCCCGACTTGGCTTGACCCAGACCAATTGAGTTCAATCGGAGCCTTTTCTTGTACAATAGAACCTAGCCTGGAAATTCCAAGTCCAGCCTATTATGGTTGAGCCGAAAAACATATTCAAAACGGGGCGCTTGCTCACCCGTAGTTGCCATGTCCTCATGTAAGTCTTTTACAGTCAATTCACAATAGGAGAACTGATGAGGACTTATTCTGGTGGAACCCAACTTGATTTCAAGGATTCTTGAGATGTCATATAGCTTGATTGAATAGAATAAGTTTACCCGCTACTTACTCTTGAAATTAGTTAGCTCCGGAAGCTAAGCTAAAAAAATAACAACCGAATATCTAAGCAACGAATCTTTATTGCGTAAATCCAGAACATACATACTCTAGTAATTCATTTCAGTCGTTGGATCATGCGGTTGCCACAAGGAGCCAAAGTTATCTGAGGAATGAGGTATAATGAAGTAAATGCATACCAACACTCAATCGATGCGATAATGCCTCTTCATGCAAGTAGGGTGCTCCGAAATTAGTTAATGGAGAAAAAAAAATTACTAGAGTTGAGGATAAAAGCAAATTTTCTAGGAGATATATACAAAGTTGGAGATTTGTTGTGGTTAAGGACTTGCTAAAGTGATCATAGAAAGCAAATACTGGATAAAACTCAAACATGAGCATGCGATGTGGCTCAACCTCGCAAGAGTTTTGCCTGTATATACAAATGTACACTGAGAGTTGATTGTGTATAAATGTAAAAGCAAGTAAAGCCCTGGCATATCAAGGAGTAGTGTGCAAGGCAAAACATTTTAGTTCAACGCAATACCATCATTGCATTGGTTGAGAGATAGATAAGATCTTATTAAGTACATATCCATTCAAATTTATTATTGTCAGCACTTGGGAGAATTTGTAATTTACTTGGAAAGAACATAATTTAGCATAATTAACTTCATCTCGATTTGTTCCAATCATACTTATGCAATCACATTACTTTGAACAAGTGCTAATAGGGCTAAAATGCGCAACAGAAGCAAAAACCTCAAACACCATACTGGAAGAAATTATATCAGAAGGAATAAAAGTATGACAACACTACTTAAAGAACAAACAAGAAATTTAGAATACAAATTCTTACATCGTTCTGATAAAGCATGAAGCTCCACTATAAAGATCATATATGATTAGTAAAGGAGAGTTGACATCTAAACCAGACAAATATTATCACCATAGATTGATTTTGGATAGTACAACATTATTTCATTAGTCCACTCTTACTGGTAGACAGGATAGGCTAATATACACAACCCTGCGGAAACTTTATTAGATAGACGCACAACAAAGTTTACTACATAGGGGAAAAAAGCAAGCCTCATGAAAAACAAAGGAAAACTAACATTACTGAGGAGATCCACGATTGCGACAATTATCAACCATATTACCATCGGTTTCCCCATAAATCTATGGTGAAGTCGTCATAGGAATCACCAAAATACACACGATTGGAGTACATACCCTCAGAAGAAGGCGATATACTTCCCGAGTTCTGGCACATGCACTCCAAATCTTCTATTGCGCTAAAATATTTCAGAGGTTCCCACAAGTTTGTATCTTCTCCAATTATATTGCCCTGTGAGTGCCAACGATTCACTTGGGTTTTGTCACCATGATGAACTTCATAAGATGGGCACAAGCTGCTTGCATCTAGTATTGGAATATCCTGGGGAGATCCAAGATTTGTTGCTTCTGTAGGATGAAGAATGGAAATAGATGGATTTGGGTGGGTTAAATTGGCATTTGGATTGAAGTTAACTATTACATCACATGCAATTGGCATTTCCAACTTTTCCTGGATGAAGCGTTTCTTCAAGTGAGTATTCCAGTAGTTCTTTATCTCATTGTCTGTCCTTCCTGGAAGCCTACTTGCGATTGTGGCCCAACTGCAAGGGGAAAAGCTATAAATTAGAAACCTAGCTCATCATGAATAGCAATGACAATGTGTTCTTGCTTGTTGGTAGAATCAGAAACATATATACACACTAGATTTGTTAAACGGGTGGGTCCGTTTAGGTTTGGGTCGGGTCATCAATGGTCCAACCCAAATTAACCCATTAACCCATTTATGCTTAATGTAAATTTTCCGACCCATACCCGACCCGACCCATACCCGACCCAACCCATATTAACCAAATTTAGAAAAACTTATTCCTATGTTTTTTTTTTTGTTTAAGATTATATTACTAAAATACTTCCGAGCTTTTTTCCTTTATATATATATATATATATATATATATATTTAAAATGGTAATGCTAAAATAGTTTTATACAACACAAATTTAACGGATAATTTTATAATTTATAAAATAATTATTTTAAAAATCGAATTTTAATTATTTTTTATTTTTTAAAAAATAAATTTTTAATTATCTTTATTTTATTTTTAAATATAATTTTTCTTTTTCCTTTTTTTTTTTTTTCTTCTTCTTCTTCTTTGCTAACCGCCCGCCACGACGGCAGCCGGCGGCCGACCACGGGCGAGCCTCTAGCTCGCCCGACGCCGACGAGCTCGAGGCTCGCCGATCCGCAAGCTCGAGCTCGCCCGACGCCGCCGAGGTCAAGGCTTGCTAGATCAACGAGGCTCGAGCCTCACCCGACACCAACGAGCTCGAGTTTTGCCAGATCGGCGAGGCTCGAGCCTCACCGAACGTCGGCAAGCTCGAGGCTCGCCGGCGTCGGGTGAGCTCGAGCTCGCCCCTCGCCAGATCTAGCGAGGCTCGAGCCGCCGACCGTCGCCGAGGCCTCCACCTCACCAAATCTAGTGAGCTCGAGGCTCGCCGGCGTCAGCAACTCGAGCTCGCTCCTTGCCAGATCTAGCGAGGCTCGAGCCTTGCCCGACGCGAGTTCGAGTCTTGCCAGGCGTTGGCGGCCTTGCCAAATCCAGCAAGGGGCGAGCTTGAGCTCGCCTGGTCGATTGCCGGCCATCACCGTGCCAGCGATCGAAGTAAGAAGAAAGAAAAAAAAAAAAAGGAAAGAAAAAGAAAATAAGAAAAGAAAATAATTATAATTTCGGTTTTTTTAAAAATATATATATATATATATATATATTTGTAAAGTTAAAGAGAGAAAAGAGAAATTGTGAGGTCTTGGGTAAAAATAAATTGGTTTATTTAATGGGTTGATAAATGGGTCTTAAATGGGTGCAGAGCTAATCCATTTAAGACCCATATATTTTACTCTCTTTATTTTTAATACCCATTTATGGGTGTTTTAGTAAATAAGGCTTGACCCATTAATCACCCATTTAAACATAAATGAGTCGATTACCCATTTAACACCTCTAATACACACACACCATATGAAATGCTTGATTCTAATTTAGGGTTCTAGATACTTCACAGTAGCAATTACCTCACTCCTGCCTCAGGTTGGGGTATAAAGATAATACGAAGTTATTTACATGCCCTAGCAGAAACATAGGTACTTTTCCTCAGTTGGTTTGCTGTATCTATGGTATCTATAAGTTAGGAAAAGAAGATGATTTGAAGTTGCATGCCAATTAGGTCAATTGCAAGTTAACTGGGAAAAATGATTTAATCATGAGAATAGAACATATTCTTAAGCACAAATTGCCCAAAGTCCATGTATGTCGTACAATACCAACCAAGAATCATGCTGCATACTCCAAATTCACCTACCGATTACCAAGAACTTTGTGCAATTTAATAATGATTTCTTCCTCTTCTTTGGTGATGTTGCCATGCTTGATGTTGGGCCTCAGATAGTTCATCCACCGAAGTCGGCAACTCTTTCCGGTTCTTGCCAAGCCTGATGATAATAACAAATTCAAAACTAGGGCTAGTGATTATGAGCTGAATTTTTTTATAAAATCTTGATCCACCACTGCTCCGGGGTTTGGATCCATATATACGCCACTCAGTTGCTTGACTCTTGAGGATGCTATACTCTTGAATCCGGAAGATCCAAACCCACATCGAACTCGTTCAATGAAGAGAAATTGGATCTAGAAAATAAAAGTTTCAATACATCACGTACTCACCAGCAGGTTCGGCCATGTGCGTCCAGTTCCAAATGCCATATCGCATGATATAAGCCACCAGTTTCCGGTCTTCCTCTGCACTCCAAGCACCCTTCTTCACTGTGTTCTTGCCGTTGCTGATTTTGTCAACCCTGGGATACCTGGCCATCGGCAACAGAGATTGCCCAGCTTCCAACCCTCGTCGGCTTTGAATGGAGTAATTCCTCTCCAAAGAGGGTTCACATGGATTTATACTCGTCCCGTACCTCGCACGTGCTCTTAAAGCTTATTGGGCGAGGCCTTTTTTATGACTAATTAAAAGCAGGTAATTAACAAGGGGAAATGGGTACTTGTTCTTCCAGGAAACAGCATGTTTAGCGTCATAGTAAAGTGGATGTTGTCCCCACTCTTATTTGATATCCAAAATATAAACGGTCTCTGTTCCCATTGGAGGATTTTAACTATATGGTAACCCTCTATCTATTAAGGTTTTTGTTGCTCAATGTTTTAGCCCTCGAACCTACTTGGCGTCTTCCGATCAATCCTTTTTCCGAGCAAAGAAAATCTGGCCAAGGTCGACTCGTCTTAGCAATCTGATCCTTGCTTGCTTGAATTCTAACTTTTGACTGTGTGAATTAACGATGAACAATTTGCCACAAGCAATGGGAATTTTCATATTTTAAAACATAATTCAATCGGTTAAGTACATCTACTTTAATATTAGAAAAAAATAAATAAGAGATGTTCAAATGGTTATTTTATCTTGTTTCTCAGTGGATTGATAATGGAGTAAAAAGTACTAATATTACCAACGTAAATTAACATAATCTACTAATTAACTTTTAAGTACCTCAATGATTTCATAAAATTTTCAGACATATTAACTATAATAATTGACTTTTGTATTTATCTAATATTGTTCCCGTTGAATGCCGTCGAAAGGGTGACCATGGTACTACAATTCAGAAGTTATCCTCACCTAGTCCTAATAGTGCTTTTTTCATTCTTTCTAGTTTCTCCATTCCCAACGTGTTTAGGCCACCAAATGCCAGCTCTATTTTTAGTGAAAGATGAGCCATAGGAATCGTTTTACTGTTCATTTTCCCTAGATAATTGCTATGGACGACCCCAAAAAGGGGAAACGATAATTTACTTATGATTAAATCAAAGTTCTTATGTTGATGATCAATAACACAAGAGGATCATCCTAATCAGCTAGTTGGGATTGAGAATACTTTTAATTAAAAGAGTGATTTTGGCAGGAAAATAAAATATCGCAAAAAACTTGTTTTTTCATGGATTATTAATGAGCAGATAATTCCAAGGGAATTGGGTAGTTGCTCTTCCAGGAAGCACCATAAGTTGCGCATGTTTAGCATCAATGGTAAAGTGTGGACTGACCCCACTATTGGACATCCAAAAATAAAATGTCACTTACCATAGGAGATATTCTCTAGTTACAACTATATACAGGAAAGCCCTTTACTTAACTAGGACAATTCATTGCTCTAAAAGTTTTAGCGTGAACATCTGCCCAATTCATTTTTCTTTTTCTTTTTCTCTCCGGCAATGAATGGGCTTGTTTCCTTCAAATTAATTACAACATACCTTTTTCCAATTTCATTTACTCTCCCTAGAAGAATTTAAAACGAAAGGTACTATTATAATATCATAAAAATTAAAATATATATTATATAAATTTTGCGCATACAATGAATGTAGAGAATGGTATATTCGTGATGTCTGTGTGAAACAGAGGTATATTGATTTTGGCAGGTGATGAAAACCAGCCTATCCAATCCGCGCATTCGGCGGCTGACAATAAATTCCACAAACAATTAAAAACTAACACATTATTTCTCTATGGTCTTAAAGCACGACCCAGACCAATTGACCAAGTTTGAAATTAGACGAAAGTTTGCCATTCTTTATGTGGTGAAAAGAACTTTTCCGGTGATGGAGGCCAATAATGATTAAAAAAAAATAGATTAATTAAATGAACTAAATGGAAAGCTAGCTGCGAAGTCAATTACACATCGTGCGAATATACCTGCTCGAGAGTGCTATACAACTTTGTAGGGCGCCTTTATCTTTTCTAACGTTGAACGAGTCAGGCAAGAAAATATCCAGGTATCTAATGTCAGTTATTGATCAAAGTAATTTGGAACGACTTATGTTCTTGTCTTTATCCTTTAATTTAATTCCCTAAATGCACCAAACTTTTATTTATATCATTATTCTACCCAAAAAAATATGATGAGCTTGTATTTGATATACGATTGGCTCTAAGAAAGATTGTTATGGCGTTGTGGTGCAAGTATTACACGAAGCACGTCTGCACGTTGATTGGAGTGTGGTTAGCATATAAAAAGTATATCAATATGTGCTTTGAGATTACTTAAGTGTTGCATTACCTATTTTTTATCATTGTTTTAGTGGAATTTGTGAAAGGAGTGACTCTCTTGAAGGGTTAAAGGACATCGTACGTATTGAAATCGTGGCTTCTATTGATTAACAATACATTCTTAGTTCCAGCCCAATCTTTAACAGCAAGTACTCTTCAAATAATTAAACGTTGTCCTATCAAAAAAAATAATAATAATAATAATTAAACGTTGGGATAGACATCAGAACGCAGCATTAATTGTTAATTTCATAGATCTGGAAGACCGGTTACTCGTTATGTGTGTTTGCACATGCCAGAGAGAGAGAGAGAGAGAGAGAGAGAGAGAGAGAGAGAGAGAGAGAGAGAGAGCACCTCACTCATATAAGTAAAACCTAGGATGCAATTGCAAAAGCTAATTTTGTTCTTGTGAAAAAAAACAAGAATTTGCAATTATTGTAGTGTGTCTTTTAACCAAGATATATTGATCCTTTGTCAGCAGTGAAGTTAAATAATAAGTCTTCTTCACCAGTCATAAAACGCACCAAATACCATAGGAAACTTCCGATCTGATGAAGGGTCCCAAATTCTAAAATATTGACCATACCATTCCCTTCAACACGCTTTAATTCTTGGACGGAACGAAAGAAGGAAGGAAAGAAAGTGCATAATATTCACACTCACACCCCTAACGGATGTGGTCAACGGGCAAAGCTGAAAAAACATTGCTGTGTTACTCTCTTTCTTCTCTAATTTTTTAACACGTGCATTTGATTTCAAGAACCCAAACAAACGTTCAGTGGACCATCCTATTCTTGAAAATATTGAGAAATCATGAGACGACAGCTCATGTACGACCAGTAAGGGAATTAATCAAGAACATCAAGAGAGACGTCTATTCTAAGGCGCGACCAAGACTTTCATGTTTACCACTTTCATACTTTCCAATGACTTCCGTAATTCAACAGACTATTTTTTTCAGAGTCACAGCAGATGTGAGAGCCCCATGCAAACCTTAAGACAACGGTGCGGTACAGCTGCCTCGTAATCAACGTGGAACGGTTGGAGCTTTTGTCATGTATCGTGTTTGAAATTATGATCAGTGAGGAAATCTAGTATTTTTGGAGATTAGTGGAAGAGAGATAGGGTTTGGTTGGCTGAACCCATCTCAATTCCGTCTGGCAAGAAACTTTTGTACCCAAGCCAGTCCCAAATCCTAAATCCATTGGTTTTACGACATGAAACTTTTAACCCGATTCAACATATTAAGATTGGGTAGGTCGAGAATCCTTATCCTACCTATGTTTTTTTTTTATCAGTCATATACACTAACCAGGGATTTCCTGAGCCCTATAGAGCGACTGGTGGGGCATGATAGTTGGGGTTCAGGAAAGATTGGCAAAAGTTTTACTCTAGTTTCTTCCCACTCTTCTCGTTATGATTAACCTCCTCCTCCTCCAATCTCTTTGACATAACGATTCTCTGCCTTCGCCTGTCACCATCTCGCCGTCCATTACCCCGCTCTCTCTCCCTCTCTTCTTCTTCATTCCGAAGTGGGGCCTTATCATCGTACCACATATCTGCATCTCTCTTTCTGATTTCTCCTCACTATGGTCAAGTTGGAACAATACCTTCATAAGGAATCCGTGGATATTATCTTTAGTTTCCCCCAAGATAGAGGTATTCTTAAGGGAGAATTTGATTTTGTCCAGTTAATGTAAACTAGGGCCGCTGCTATGCCTTGCATTGGGCACGAGGCGGGAGTGGAAATTGCAGCACCTTATGGCATGGGCACAAGAAATGTGATCCACGGCCTGTGTCCATCTCTAATTCTAATCTAACATAACGATTGTGTACCACTTGGCCTATAAATAAGTCAATCACCAAGCCACATAAATCATTGTGGTTTGCTTGTGTCAAATTCACTTACATTTTTTTGGTTTGCCAAGTTCTTGCGCCTGGCTAGTATTCTACCTGCCACTAATTTTTCAATCTTGAGCTGCTCATAAACCACTAATTAGGTCAGAAAGACAACCTTTTTTCCCTCTAAAAGGAGACAAGCTATATTAATACATGTATCGGTCATGACTGAAACTGCATTACATGGAAAAACATCATGAAACTAGGTTTAGATGGCAATTCAATGTTGTTGGCAAAGTTCACATGAGGCAATTTCCTAAATAACAAAAACAGGCTTTCATAAATTATTAACTAATGACATCATGAAGTGAGTCGGATGACTTGTCATTATTTAATCACCTAACTATCAATTATGACACGTGAATGTATGGGGCTGCGGCCTCTCATTCAATAATTTAAAGATACAATCTTGGAGTGCTGATTTGTTTTATGATGACGCAACCCGTACGCAGGTAAGACAAATCTGCTCCCGTCATCCATGTCTTCAGCAGAGATTGAATTCAATCAGTAGGACCAAATGAAATAAAAGATAAGACCACTTGCTATCTAGGTTTTATCATGATGTCATGGAAAAAGACAACGAAGCGTACCGCAAGTATGAAAGCGATTCAAAAGTTGTATATTTTCCACAATTTGGAAAGTGCACGACAAAATTAAAATGTGTCCTGGCAAAAGCATGATATTACTGGACAAATGTCTGGGATCTCTTGAAGGAGGGAAAAGAATCATTGTACAAAATCAGTCTAATTTTTTTTTATGCAACGAAGATAACCAAGGGCACCGAAAAATTATCTAAAAATATCAAACCAATTGTACGGTATTTAATTCGGTCCCAAATTTTGCTAGTTGTGCCAATTCATTTATAAACTTTTTGACAATTTGCTAATTTAATTCCAAACATTTCAATTATGTTGACTTAGTCTAAACATTTTAAAAAATTTATCAATTTAGTTATAAACATTTTTAATGAGTTACCAATGTAATCCTTCTAGCTAATTTTGATTGAAAATCACTGACATTGTGCTCCTATTAGCATCGATTATTCTATGTAGCACAGTCAACATTGACAAGGACAATTGTTAATTTTCTAATTTTTTATTTCTTATTATCCTTTTTCTTTTCTTTCTTTCATTTTTCTTCACAAGGCCAGGGAGGCTACTAGCCACTAGTCAAGGACACTAGTGACCAACTACCAGCAGTGGGCAAGGGTGTCATGAGCCCTCGCTTGTAGGCTTCACAGCCATGGACAGCGGCTTCATTGGCAATGTGAAGAAAATGAAAATAAAATAAAAAATAAAATGAAAAAAAAAATAAGAAAATTTTAAAGAAAGTTAAAAATTTGTACACGTCGGCGCCAATCACTCCGTGTAGCCATGCCACATAGGATAGGTGGCACTTACTGGACCACTATGTTAGTGATTTTTTGTTAAAATTAGCCGAAATGACTATATTGATAATTTGTTCAAAGGTTTAGGCCCATTGGTAAAGAGATGAAGAAAAAGAATTGTGAGTGATTGCCTTGCTCAAGTTCAGGATGCCACCTAAAACAAGTCTGTAGAAAATTTTGAGGTTTCTGTCAGTTTATGTAAAACCTTAACTTCATAGATAAATTTCTATGATAGTATGATCAAATGTCTTAACGGGTCCGATTATGAGTATTGGGGATCCACTAATTTATGAGTAAATACGCAGCCACACCCAAATCGAACATAGATGAGTACATGCCCGCGGAGGGTGAACGGGAAATAGTGGGGAATCAAAGTGATTGACGGACTACTATTCCCGTCAAGAGTTTAGAAGGGAGGAGACAGTAAAGAGGAAGTACCTAAGAGAGGTCAAAGTCCATGGATAGAAAGCACATGTGGAAATTTAGGGTTGTATATAAAAGACCTCAACTAATCAAGCAAACTTTTGTAACTGCGATATACATGTCTTTATATAAATAGTAAAGAATACAATTTGAAAAGTCTATTGTCTTCTACCTAGAGAAATCCATCAGTTTCTAGCCTCAAGTTTGTGTTCCGCGAATCATGTGACTTGATTCACTCATCAGACAAATGCAGATAGTCTGGGATTACGGTTTGTTTATTGAGAAGCATGGCAAATTTGCTTCCCCACATATGGCATAACTTCATCACTACCTAGGTTTTCGCATGTTAATCATATGTACATGCGTTGTCTTGTACCACTAGCCTCGCTCAAATTGGAATACAAAGAAAGCCTGTTCATCTGCCACTGATTTGAATGCTTTTGTTTGGGAAAGAAGGAAGAGTGCGAAAAATGAAGGGCATGGATCTGCGAAATTTTTCTATGAGGAGAAGATGAGGTCAATTTAGAATTTTTTTTCAAGATAGATTATTGATAGCAGTGACCATATCACTATGAAACCCTTCAGTTGATATTTAACATAACTTATGTATGTCCAGTATAGAAGACAGAACTCACTTATTTTCTACGTGTAATTGGACTGGAAATATATGGCGAAGTATCCTCACACAAAATGGTATCCGACATTCTTTGGAAGGATGGAATTTTGAACTTCATTGGATGATGAGAGCTACAAAGGGTAAGAATTTGGAAGTGCGGCTCCTTGAGATATCCTTCTTTGCGACCATGTATTGCGTTTGAATGGAACGCAATCGTAGATGTCTCCAAATAAAGTCGATTGAGATAAATCTTCTTTAGGCGAGAATATGTAATATTGGGAGGGGGAGTGCCTCACTTTTCCAGAATTGTAGAATCTCCCAAGCTATTATTTTGTTGCCATCTATGTGGAGGCTTCCTACTTCCATATTCTCACATAATTAGTTGTGTTTGTAATGCTGGGAAATACTCCTAAGCTTCTGTACTTCACATGATTAATGACATTTATATATTTACCAAAAACTTCACTGGACGTTGTTGACTTTAGCTGTCCATTTTGTTTTTAAAAGGGACGATAGAATAGTTTCTTTACTCTTGCGAGACTTATCGAGTATATTTCCTCGATGGCATGTAATATCTCTTTCCTAGCCCATCAACTTTGACGAGAAACAAATCGAGAATTGCATGAACAGGCTTTAATCAAGCAGTTTAGATAAGCACTTCTTGTATTGATTAATCTCCCGTCAGGTGTAAATAACCAGTATAGATAGTGACTTTGACTTCTCATAGTTTGCTCACTCGACAAAATTGTCCAAAAAATTCTAAATCTAATGCACTTTTGTCAATTTTGTCTTAAACATTTTAATTTTACCAATTAAATCCTAAACTTGTTCAAGTTTTGCCAATTAAGTCCATTTGGCCAAAATTGGCGGAAAATCACTAATGTAGCAATCCAGTCAATATTGGTCATCTTACTTGGCATGACTGGTGCTAACGCAAATAATTTTAAAATTTTATGGATATTTTTTTTGAATTTTTTTCTTTTATTTTTCTTTTCTTTTATTTTTTTTTCTTTGTTTGTTTCAAGTTGGCCATTGTTTGAGGGCTGGCAACATCTGCCAACCACAACGAGGGTTCTCGACACCCTCATTAGTTTTAGTGTGCCCATAGTAGCCACAACAAGGTCCACGACATCGCCCTTGCCAGCCTCAACAAGGGGCCACAACCCTAGCTCATAGTCGCCAAGGGCTTCGTGGCCTTCGCTGTCACGCCCTGAACCCCGAGCACGCGAACAACCCACCATGGTCATTCAAATGCGACATTCTCAGGTAGTGTCACCGACCCCATTAGATTTTATATGCACATGTGGAACATATTGTAAAACCCTTGACAAAACTTACGGGATAGGAAAGCGGGAAACCAATTCAATCACAACAAACATACTTTCATAGATAATCACACCAGAGTTTATATACACCAAAAAGGGTTAGCCTACAAAAAGATCGATCCACCAAAAAGAAGGAACGGTCCTATGACCACTAGTCGGACTCGTTCATTGATCCCACTTCTAACTAATCAACCTCCGGAGACGACAGGTCCTCCACCCTACCACCGGGACGGTCAACTACGTCCTCACCTAGGATGGCCTCCAACACGGCAGGTGGAATGTCAAAACCACTAAGAGGACCAACCCTAAAACCATTGACTCCAAAACAGAACCACGCTCTATATCGATGAGGCATCCTGACAAACATGGCCTCCTCGATCTAGACTATGGTCCTAACAAGCTCATAGATCCAATGATTTCCAAGATTGGGAAAACTATACACCTGCTCGGTAGTCTGCACGAGAATACCATATCACTCCAGGGGTATTGTCACGCTCCGAAACCCCAAGCACACGAACAACCCGCCATGGTCATGCAAATGCGACATTCCCAGGTAGTGTCGCCAACCCCATTCATTTTATTTGTGCATGCGGAACGTATTATAAAACCCCTGACAAGACTTACAGGATAAGAAAGTAGGAAACCAACTCATTTACAAACCAACATACTTTCATAGATAATCACATCAGAGTTTACATACATCAAAAATGAGTCAAGTCTATGAAAAGATCAGTTCACCAAAAAGAAGGAACCGTCCTATAACCACTAGTCGGACTGATTCGTCGATCCCACCTCTGACTGATCAACCTCCGGAGACGACTGGTCATGTCACGCCCCGATCCTCGGGCATGCACCCATCCCTCTCCTTGGTCGATTTAATAGCAACGTCCCAGGACACATTGCTGACCCTTTTCTTTTTAATATACGCATGCGGAAGCATATAAACAATCCCCAGACAATAAAACAATGGGATAGGAAAGTAGGATTCCAAAGTTCCACTTTAAAAACAACCACCCCTATATACAATGCAAACTATAGTGCAATTATACATAAGGTGAATTGTTAAGTCAGGTTTTAAACCACAAGTTCATAAAACAAGGTCTGCAAAAAGGGAATCAACTCCCATCAAAAGAGAATTGCCCTATGACTAACTAGTCCAATAGGATCGTCAATTCTTCAGGCTTCTCCTTCTACACTTCGAGCATCCGGTCCTTCACTAATGCCAACCAAGGACCTGAAATTTTAGCCCACAACGGGATGAGACATTGTCTCAGCAAGTTCAACCCCCTAAACCCCTATTAGAAAGAAAATACACCCAAGGATGACCTAGCCACACCACATAAAGAACTTACCTCGCCTCAGTTCATTCCTGTAAGTTAGCACGATTCATATCACAACCATAGTCATATAGCAATTTCACACATCAATTGGAACGTCTCTGTCAATCACAATATTGCTCACACAAGCATAACCTACCGACACACATGTGACATCCTAGAATTTCAACCCTGTTTTATACTGGATAAATCAGGCATTTCATTAATGCGCCTATAGAGCTGTTCTCAGAGCTGATCACTCTCAAAATAACTAGACTATCTGGGGAAGCCATTAAGAATTTTAAAGCAAATAAACTTGAGAATTCGACCAAGAATCGGCTTCTCAACCGTGTCCATCTTTAGAGGTCATTACAATACAGATATAAATCGATTTGAGATCAGAGATAGGTCGATTCGACTAAGATGTGTGGCTAATCGTGGGTGACACCACTAAATTAGAAAATTCCCGTCGACTGGCACTAGACTGATTTTTCTATCGTTTTGGTGCCCTGTGTTCGTATTTGAATCCTCGAGATTTTCACAATCACCAAGAGTCGCCAATGTGTTGAATGGGTTCATAGTAGTTCGAAGAAAATCGACCATGGGTCATTTGCACTAAAAATGTCTGAAAGTTACCTGGTAGCCTAAGTCACGCTAAAAACGCATCGAATAGAAATTAACCGTCAATTCAAGTCCGATTTCAGAAATTGAAGTTTCTATCATGTCACAATAAATTCTAGGAGTGTCAACACAGTCTCAGGAGATTTTTCTGACACCCGACACTTTTTGGGAAAAAGTCATCACCGGGTCGTTTTTGTGCAGAAAAAGCTGAGGATTGGTTTTGATGGCAAAATTGAGATGCAAGAGGGATTCTTGAGTGAGGAAAAATGCAGAGATGATCAATGAGTGATCAATTAAATTTATTGAGGTCATTTGAGATTAATTCAAGAGAGAATTTAAGTCCAATTGAAGAGAGATGGTGCCAAATTCGTAACTCCCCCTACCCCTAGCATTTTTGAACCACTTGGAAGGTTGAATGGAGTGTCTTGGTGGCTCAATGGTGGCCATGGAACCTTGCTTGGAGGGCAAGCACTTGAGGGGACAAAATGATGGAAAATAAGGCCACATGGGACCCTTGTCTCCCCTCATCTCCATCCTCTCCATCTCTCTCATTTCCACCATCTAAGACCCTCTCTCTCCCTCCACCCTTATTGTTGTTCGTACTCCAGAAAACGTAGAGAAGAAGTTTGAGCAGCCCCTCAAGCCGTCACACGCCTCCACTCGAGCCACCACCGGTTTCTGCTCCAGCCAACCTTTCGTCAAAGATTCGAGTTACAAGTGATCTTCCCGGATGAATCAGAAAATAAGCCACCTATCGCCATGAAGAGAACATCCATACCATTCCAACAAGCTCGACATCACCCCAAACGGAGCCACCGTTCGTCCCGTACGGCTGCTGGAGTCCACTACTAGCCGGACCATCTGGAAGCTGCCCGATGGCACTGTTTTGCGTTTTCTTGCTGTTTCGCCCCATTTCAGCCCTTCATTTGGTCATTCCATCCACCCACAAGATTCCCAAGACCCTCGGGAGCCACCGGTTGCCAACCACCCGCTCGCCGGAGCTCCGATCGGCCCATTTTCGCCGTAGAAGCCGCTGGTCTCCTCTCTGCAGCCCGCAAGCTAAACCCGCGGTTCAACCCATTGGGATTCGGCCCATCTTCAACCCAAGTGAACTTCAGCCCACAAGACCAAGTGGCCTAGCAAGCTCAGCCCAAGTTGGTTTAATTTAGTTGAAGCCCAAGTCCACAGGTGCACCCCATTAATTGAGTCTTTGGCCCAAACAAGTTCAACCCAAGTTCAGCCCGTGAAGAAAACCCAATCGCAGCAAAGCCCAAGCCCAAGAGCGAGCCCAGTTCAGTGCAAGAACAAATCTCAGTTGGACTGAGATTTGTTGGGCCCAAGTTTAAGGCCCGGTCCAAGCCCGCCAGTGTTGTCGAAAGCCTGATTTCGGTCACCATCGCGGTGTTTCGATTCCCGCTTTTAATCAAATGAGTTTTACTCACTAATGTTTTCTTAGTTTGCTAATGATGCCTACGGGTCGGTTAAATTTAATTAAATACAATTAGGTGGTTAGATTAATTTAGATAAATTAAATTAGAGACTTAATGATGCATGTTAGGTGGTTAGAAATAGACATTAGCAAGTAGGCATGCCAAGTCTCGGTAATTTTCCGGGCTCGTCTCGGCTTCCAATCAAGCACTACGGGCCTAAATTGGATTTTTAATATTTATTTATTATTCGAAATTAATTATTTAATTATTTATTTTTCCATAAATTCAATCGGGATGACCGGTGATCGAAATTTCATGCTAATTATCGTGGTGCAGTCCGTTTATCTAATTGTGCTTTATTTTGTGCGGAAATGATTTATTTGTGAATTTAGGATTTATTCCCTAATTTAAATAATTTTAGAAAGTTAATTGAAAAATAACCGGGTGTCGGTTGACAGTACCAAAAATATTTTGGTGGATTGCATAAAATGGTGGGATTTGTGGAAAGGAAAACTTTTTATTTTGGCTAAGGCCGACCGTGTCCCCACACATGGCTATTTTATCGAGAATGATAAAAGAGTGAATTGATTGAATGGTCGGATAGTATACTATATCATCATACGGGCTCTGATATGTCAGCTTAGCGAAAGCAATATAATGGTGTACTATATCAGCCTACGGGTGATATATCAGCTTAGCGTGAGCAGTATACTTTATTAGCTTAAGGTGAGCATCAGGGGTATACTATATCAACCTACGGGCGATATGTCAGCTTAGCGAGAACAGTATACCGGTATACTATATCAGCCTGCGAGCAATATGTCAGCTTAGCGAGAGCGGTATACCTTAACATTATCAGCTTAGTGTGAGCTATACTATTTATATATCAGCTTAAAGTGAGCAGTCCTGAACTATGGTTGGACTTATAAATAGTATTGATTGTACCGACCGAGGAAAAGGTCGTGGATCGATCATTGCCTTGATCTGATGCCGTGAATTGATTGAATTGAAATGACCAAGAGTGGGTCCGGCTGATATGTAATCGATTGGGTCGATTTAATCGATACTTCGATCTGTTGAGATTATTGGGTGCCTATTGAACTGTACTGATTTGCAGGTTGGGACTGAGGCCAAGGTAAGTCCTTCGACTCGTGTTGTGCATAGGCAGCCCTAAGATATATTGGTTTACTAATCGGGTCTTAAGGGGTAAAACTTGCTAAGACGTTGTCTCATTAGTTATTGAATAACCATTTCAGGTCCTTAGATGTAGTAGACTTGGATTTTGAAGATCTCGAAAGTCTGGTGCAGTTTGCTGAAGGCTCCAATTGGAGTGTGGAGGATGATGAAGAGGAGGACGACGATCTGTAGTTTGTGGAACCCCACCCCTACTTGTAGACCTTGTTTTTAAGCCAACTTGAGTTGAATTTGAATTACTAGTTCACCTTGTATATACATGCACTGGTTTGCAATGTATATAAGTGTGGATGTTTTTAAAGGTTTGAAATTTAGTTCTACTGTTCTATCCCAATGTTTTATTATTTGGAGATTTAATATATGCTTCCGCTTGCGCATAAAAAAGATAGGGTCGGCGATACGTAATCCTAGGATATCGCTTTTAAAATCGACCAAAGTAAGGGATGTGCGCGTGCCTAAGGATCAGGGCGTGACAACACATCAGTCTATCAATTCAATCAAAGGGGGCAGTCCTGATTATAGGGCCAAATCATTATGATACGTCTCATTACATGCCACACAATTTTTTCCCATAATCCGATGCATCAATAACACTCAACATGCGTTCCAATTGTTATTCACCACCACACAAGGGCATAGCCTATTCGCAGTTCGACTATCTACTGATATTAATGCCAGGCATCGCCTCCCCACCTTGGAGCGCGGCTTCGTCACTACGTCGATGGCGTTCTCAAAGGAGTATAGGTCCAGTTGGCCTAACCTCTACTACGACCCAAGCCTTGTCACTATGTTGACAGCGTTTCTAAAGAAATATAGGTCCAGTTGGCCTAGCCACTACTACGACTGAGTCTTTCAACCAGCACACGACAATTCAATATTGGCCCCCAGACACTTTGCATTTCACTCAAATGCTCCCATTACAATAGTAATTCTTAAAAATCCAATTTCGGTGCCAAACTCGACACCCGGGATTTTTCTGAATAAATCCATATTTTTCACAATCAACACTCAATTGCAATATCCAATCATCAATTTCCAAATCTGACTATACAGCAGCGATCAGCGCGAAATTCTAAGAATTTCAGGTCCCGAAATAATTTTCGGAATTTATTAAATAATTAAATTTATTCCGAAAATTAATTAAATAATAATATCCATATTTTTCACAATCCACACTCAATTTATAATATCCAACCATCAATTTCAAAATCAAAATACACAGCAGCGATCAGCGAAATTTCGAGAATTTAATGTCCCGACAAAATTTTTGGAATTTAATAAATAATTAAATTTATTCCGAAAATTAATTAAATAATAATATTTTAATAATTTCGAATAATAATATATTATTAAGTTATTAAATAATTTCGAAGTCTTTATTTAAATCGAAAATAAATCATTTATGTCTAATCAAGGCTTATTGTAAAATAAACCTTATTAACCCTAATTAAACATGCTTTAAACTAATTAAAATTCTTAATCTAAACCACATTTAATTAAACTAATCTAACCACCTAAACTCACTTAACTTAAACTAAAAACACTCTAAGCATAATTAACCCTCTAATCAAGATTTATTGAGCTAAATTCACTTGATTAGTGAACCAATCGGACCAAAACGACGGGGACGTCGTGGGGATCGACTTTCCTCAAGGCGGGCTAAGCATCCGGGGTCGAGAAGCCGGCCAAAACGGGCCAAAATCGAGCTGGAAATACCCATAAAACTAGCTGCGGTTTGGGCCAAGATGGTGCGGTTCCAGCGATTGCTAGGGCGCGGGACCGGCGGAGACGGCGATGGCAACTCGAGGCGGTGTTGGACGACGACGGCGGCGACGATGGCGTCTCCGGTGACAGCTGGCAGCGGCGGAGGCGGCGGCCGGCAAGCGGCGCGCGGGGCTTCTCATGCGAACGCATAGCGACGGCGACAGCAGCGACACCGGCGAGGAACAGGCGAGTGGCGAGCGAAGCGGGGTGGTCCGGCTACTGCTGGTCCGCACCTTTCTCTCTCTTCCCAATTTTCAAAAAACCAAAACCTAAAGAAGAAGATGGAGAGGATAGGTGGAAGTGACATCCCAACTTTATGAGAGCAAACCCTCACCCTCCACTTGTCAAGATGTCCCTCACTTTGGCCCTACCACCATGACATCACTTGATGATGTCACACTCCACTATCTCAATCTCCCATAACATTATTCCAATAGGTCCATTTTCTTTGTCCGACGGGGCATGAAATTCAAAATCTTCAATTCTCCTCTAATTGAACTAAATTGAAGTCCATAAAATTAATCCAATGTCACCACACTTCAATTCACATATTCACTTGACCATAGAACTATCTTGGGTCCCAAAAGTACGACCGAAGGGCGGCCTACCGAATTCCCGACCAAATTAACTATGCTTTGATTATTTTGCCGAAAAACTCGATTCGAATGAAAAATCCTTCGAATGTGAATCAATGTTCCTAAAATGATTTGAGACACGCCAGGACTTCCAATTTCTAAATTCAGTCTCAATTTCTCAGTTAATCTCATTCTCACATGATACTAGTGTGTCCTGATCTACTAGGTAGCTTTTAGAAATTTTCGTGCATTTGACCTATGGTTGATCAATTCAAGCCACAATGTACATCTTTGACACATTGGCAACTCTCGATTGTCGTGGTAACCTCAAGGTTTCAAATACGGACACAAGGTACCTAAACAAAAGAAAAGCCGGTCCGGTGCTGATCGACAAGAATTGTGCAATCTGGTGGAATCACCCATACTCGATCACATGCCTTTGTCGAGTCGACCTATCTCCGATCTCTAATCAATTTTTAACTGTGCCGTAATGACCCTTGCAGATTAGCTCGGTCGAAATGTCGTTTCTTGGTCAAATTCTCATGTCACACCCCGATCCTCAAGCACGCACCCATCCCTCTCCTTAGTCAATTTAAAAGCGACGTCCCAAGACGCATCGCCGACCCTTTTCTTTTTAATATACGCATGCGGAAGCATATAAACAATCCCCAGACAATAAAATAATGGGATAGAAAAGTAGGATTCCAAAGTTCCACTTTAAAAACAAACACCCCTATATACATTGCAAACTATAGTGCAATTATACACAAGGCGAATTGCTAAGTCAGATTTTAAACCATAAGTTTATAAAATAAGGTCTGCAAAAGGGGAATGGACTCCCATCAAAAGAGAATTGCCCTATGACTAACTAGTCCAATATGATCGTCAATTCTTCAGGCTTCTCCTTCTACACTTAGTGCCTCCGGTCCTTCACCAATGCCAACCAAGGACCTGAAATTTTGGCCCACAACGGGGTGAGACATTATCTCAGCAAGTTCAACCCACTAACTCTTATTAGAAAGAAAATACACCCAAGGGTGGCCTAGCCACACCACATAGAGGACTTATTTCGCCTTCGTTCCTTCTTGCTGGTTAGCACAATTCAAATCACTCAATCACGTTCATATCACTCAAGCATATACGGTAATAGAATTCAAACAATTCAATTACTCGGATCGACTCAGCGATCAATCGACTCAATCAATTACATGTCATCGAGGTCATCACACGGTCATTATAACTATTCATTCTTAACCCTCAAACACAGCCCTAGAGGCGAATCTAAATTTAGTGATAATCACGACTCCACTCGGCAACTTTCAATATTTAATGGCTTTAGGGTCCCACTCAACCCTTTCAAAATTCAATGGCTTTACGATTCCACTCAACCCTTTTCAAAATTCAATGGCTTTACGGTCCCACTTGACCTTTTCAAAATTCAATGGTTTTATGGTTCCACTCGACCCTTTTCAAAATTCAATGGCTTTACGGTCCCACTCGACCCTTTCCATAAATCCCACCATTTTCTGTAGTCTACCACAACATTTTTGGCATTGTCAACTGATGCCCGGTTATTTTTCAATTAATAACCAAAGATTTTTCAATTTAAGAATAAATCCTAAAATCACTCATAAATCAATTTAGCACAAAATAAATCTCAAATAAATAAACAGACTACACCACGACAATCAGCATAAAATTCCGGTCACCGACCATCCCTGCCTAATTTCCGGAAAATAATTAATTAATTAAATTTATTCCGAAAATTAAATAAAATAATATCCATATTTTTCACAATCCACACTCAATCTATAATACCCAACCATCAATTTCAAAATCTGAATACACAGTAGCAATCAGCGCGAAATTCTGAGAATATAGGGTCCCGACAAAATTTTCGAAATTTAATAAATAATTAAATTTATTCCGAAAATTTATTAAATAATAATATTATAATAATTTTTGTATATATACTATTAAATAGTCCAATAATTTCGAAACATTTATTTAAATCAAAATTAAATTCCTTTAAGTCACATCAAGGTTTATATTAATATAAACATCCACTTAGCCCTAAATTAAACACACTTTAAGTTAATTAAACACATTAATCTAATCTACACTTAAATAAATTAAACTAACCACCTAATAAAACTTGACATAAACTAAACCTCCCTAAGCATAATTAACCCTCTAATCAAGATTTAGTAAGCTAAACTCACCCGATTAACAAACCGATCGGACCAAAACGACGGGGTCGTCGTGGGGATTGACTTTCCTCAAGGCGGGCAAAGCATCCGGGGTCAAGAAGCTGGCCAAAACGGGCCAAAACCGGGCTTAGATACCCATAAAAACCAACTACTGCTTCTTGCTGGTCAAAGGCAGTCTGGTGGCTGGTCGAGCGTGAGATCGGCGGAGGAGGGTGTCGGCAGCTCGAGCGAGCAAGGCGGCAGCTCCAGCGATCCTCCGGCAACGGTTGGCAGTGACTGGACAACGAAGCTGGAGGCGGCTGCGCGCGGACAAGGGCAGAGGCGACGAGCGGGACGACGGTGAGTGGGTGCGGTGCGCGGGCGACACGCACGAACGACAATGGCGGCGAGCTTCTCCGACAAAGCTGACGGCGTTGAGCGGCAAAGGGGCGGCATCTGCCTTGGCTGGGTGGTCGCACGATGCAGCTCCTTCCCCCCCCCCCCCTCTCTCTCTCTCTCTCTTCCCAAGCTTGAAGATGATGTTGATAGCCCACTTTTCGAAGAGCTAATCCCCACCATCCATTTGTCAAGATCTCCTTCAATTTGGCCCAACCACCATGACATCACATGATGTCATCTTCCACTAACTCAACCCTCCACAACATTATTCCAATGGGTCCAATTTCATTTTCCGCCGAGGCATGAAATTCAAAGTCTTCAATTCTCCTCTAATTGAACCAAATTGAAGTCCATAAAATTACTCCAATGTCATCACACTTCAATTCACATCATTACTTGACCATAAAAACATCTTAGGTCCCAAAAGCACGGCCAAAAGCGGGCCTTCTAATTTCTTGAGCCAAATTAACCATACTTTGATTATTTTGCTGAAAAACTCGGTTTGCATGAAAAATCTTCCGAAGATGAGTCAATGATCCTAAAATGATTTGTGACACACCAGGACTTCCAATTTCTGAATTCGATCTCAAATTCACGGTTAATTTCACTCTGGCACGATACTAGCGCGTCATGATCTACTAGGTAGCTTTTAGAAATTTTCGTGCATTTGACCTGTGGTTGATCAATTCAAGCCACAATGTATATCTTTGACACATTGGCAACTCTCGGTTGTCGTAGTAACCTCAAGGTTTCAAATACGGACACAGGGTACCCAAACAACAAAAAAGCTGGTCTAGTGCCAACCGACAAGAATTGTGCTATCTGGTGGAATCACCCACACTCGATCACATGTCTCTATCGAGTCGACCTATCTCCGGTCTCTAATTGATTTTTAACTGTGCCGTAATGACCATTGCAGATTAGTTCGGTCGAAAGGTCGCTTCCTGGTCAAATTATCGAGTCCAATGCATTAGAATTCTTAACGGCTTCACATGATAGACTAGTTATCTCATGAGTAATCAGTTCAGGGAAAAGAACTATATGCGTGCAGATCAAATGCCCATTTCAATTTACTGAAAATAAAATTGGAAATTCGGGATGTCACATCTCGAGTCCAATGCATTAGAATTTCTTAACGGCTTTATCTGATAGACTAGTTATCCCATGAGTGATCAATTCAGGAAAAAGAACTATATCCATGCAAATGAAATGCCCATTTCAATTTACTGAAAATAGAATTGGAAAATCATAATGTCACAAGTCAGTCACCCCACCATCGGGAGGGTCTGCTACACCCACACCTAGAATGGCTTCCATCATAGCATGTGGAATATCAAAACCATAAAGTGGACCAACCCTAAAACCATTGGGTCCAAAGCGGAACCTCGCCCTATATCTATGAGGCACCCTGACAAACATGGCCTCCTGGATCCAGACCGTGGTCCTGATGAGCTCATAGATCCAATGACTATTAGGATCGGGAAAACTATGCACCTGCTCCATAATCTGCACGGGAATACCATATCGCTTCGGGGGTTCTACCATCTACGGTCCTGTAATATTTTGCCCACAACGGGGTGAGACATTGTCTCGGCAAGTTCACCCCCTAAACCCCTATTAGAAATAAAATACACCCAATGGTGGCCTAGCCACACCACACAGAAGACTTACCTCGCCTTATTTCCTTCCTACAGGTTAATACAATTCATATCACTCAATCACAGGTAGTAACAAGAACTTAATCAACTGGAACGCAATCACTTTCATAAAATCACAACCACAGGGGTCCTAATTATAAGACCAAATCATTATGCCATGTCCCATACCATGACACACAATTCCGTCCCATGATCCGGCACATCAATCACACTCAACATGCGTTCCAATTTTCAATCACTACCACATGAACATAGCCTACTCGCAGTTCAACTATCTACTAGCATTTAGCCAGGCATCGTCTCCCCACCTTAGAGCACGGCTTCACCATTACGTCAATGGCGTTCCCGAATGAGCATAGGCCCAGAATCTACTGCGACCCACATCCGTTGTATGAGGCATCCCATATAGGGGTAAGTCCAGCTCAACAGCTCAGGACAATTTCCTCTTAATTATCACACGACCAATTCATACTCGGCCCAGGACACTTTGTATTTCACTCAATGCTTCCAATTGAAAATAGTGATCCCAGCCTCTTTTCTTCTTATTAAAAATATTAAAGAAATTAATCACGTGTATGGGGCACATTAATTTTGAACCAGAAAGCTAATGTCTTACTTTTTCAAACCCCACTATTTAATATAATTCTTAAAATCCAATTTTGATATCAAAACCCGACACACAGGATTTTCGAATAAAATCCCTATTTTTCACAATCAACACTCAATTTGCAATATCCACTCATCAAATTCAAAATCCGAATGCATAGCAGTGATCGGTGCGAAATTCTGAGAATTTAGGGTCCCGAAATAGTTTTCTAAAATATTAAATAATTAAATTTATTCCGAAAATTAATTAAATAATAATATTTTAATAATTTTAAATAATATAAAATATTATTAAATAATTAAATAATTTCGAAATATTTATTTATTAAAAAATAATCAATTAAGGCCAAATCATTATTATACTAATATAAACATCTATTTAGCCTTAGTTAAACATATACTAAACTAATTACACCCCTTAATCTAATCAACACCTAACTAAACTAATCTAACCACCTAATAACACTTAACATAAACTAAACCCCCCCTAAGCATCATTAACCCTCTAATCAAAGTTTAGTGGGATAAACTCACCGGAATCGCTTTCCGATGAGTCTCCGACGAAGATAACAGCGAGGCGATCGATAAATCTTCCCGGGCGACACCAAAGGAGGACCGGAAGGCACCTAAAACGGGTCTTGAAGGTTCGAGCTTGAGCTGGAAGTCCGATGGTTGACCTTGGCCGGAGGAGGGCTGCCCGACGGTCGGTTGCACGTGAAACCAGCGGGAGCGGACGATGGCAGCTCGTGCAAGTGGAAGTGGCGGCTCCGGCGGTCCTCCGGCAACCTTAGCAACGGCGAGCAGTGGCTGGACGGTCGAACGAAATGTTGGAGACTCAAGCGGAGGCAAAACGAAGCAGTGACGCGAGCCGGCGATCGGGCACGCGGACGGGTGGCAACGACGAGCGACTCCGGCGACGTGCGGTGGCGTTGAGCGAGCGAACGAAGGGGCGGCCGATCGGGCATCAGGCTTGGCTGGTCGCAACTTCCTCTCTCTCTCCTCCCCTCCCAAGTTCCAAGACACCCTTGATTCAAGGAGGAAGATGACGTGAGAGCCCATCTTTTTTAGAGCAATTGTGCACCCTACACTTGTCCAAATCTCCTCCACTTTGGCCCCACCATGACCTCACTTTCCACTCACTCAAATCTCCCACAACAATCCTCCAATGGGTCCAATTTGTCTCTTGGACCATGGTGTGCGAATTTTGAAATCTTGTACATCAAATTCTTCAATTTCATTCAATCCACTTCCAATTGAGCCAAATTAAAGTCCATAAAATTAATCCAATGTCACCACACTTCAATTCATATATTCACTTGACCAAAGAACCATCTTGGGTCCCAAAAGTACGACCAAAAGCAGGCCTACCAATTTTCTCGACCAAATTAACCATATTTTGATTATTTTGCCGAAAAGCTCGGTTTGCATGAAAAATCTTCCGAAGATGAGTTAATATTCTTAAAATGATTTGTGACAAAACAGGACTTCCAATTTTAGAATTCGATTTCAATTTTACGGTTAATTTTACTCTAGCACGATACTAGTGCGTCCTAATCTACCGGGTAGCTTTTAGAAATTTTCATGCATTTGACCTGTGGTTGATCATTTTCAAGCCACAATGTACATCTTTGATACATTGGCGACTCTTAGTTGTCAGGGTAATCTCAAGGTTTCAAATACGAACACAAGGTACCCAAACGACAGAAAAGCCAGTCTAATGCCGATCAACAAGAATTGTGCGATCTGGTGGAATCACCCACACTTGATCACATGCCTTTGTCGAGTCGACCTATCTCCAGTCTTTAATCGATTTTTAAATGTGTCGTAATGACCCTTGTAGATTAGCTCGGTCGAAAGGTCGCTTCCTGATCAAATTCTCAAGTCTAATGCATTAGAATCCCTTAACGGCTTCACTTGATAAACTAGTCTCCTCGTGAGTGGCCAACTTAGAGGAAAGAACTATATGCGTGCAGATGAAATGCCTATCTCAATTTACTAAAAATAGAATTGGAAAATCGGGATGTCACAGGTATTGCCATCTACGGTCTTGAAAATATTTGGCCCACAATAGGGTGAGACATTGTCTCAACAAGTTCACCCCCCTAAACCCCTATTAGAAAGAAAATACACCCAAGGGTGGCCTAGCCACACTACACAAACGACTTACCTCGCCTTATTTCCTTCATGCAGGTTAGTACAGTTCATGTCACTCAATTACATGTAGTAATAAGAACTTAAACAACTGAAACGCAATCACTTTCACATAATCAACAACCACAGGGGTCCTAATTATAAGACCAAATCATTATGCCACGTCCCATACCGTACCACACAATTCCGTCCCATAATCCGACACATCAGCAACACTCAGCAAGCATTCCAATTTTCATTCACTACCACACATGAACATAGTCTACTCGCAGTTTAGCTATCTACTAGTGTTTAGCCAGGCATCATCTCCCCATCTTGGAGCACGGCTTCGTCATTACATTGACGGCGTTTCCGAAGAAGCATGAGCCCAGAATCTACTGTGACCAACATCCGTTGTATGAGGCATCCCATATAAGGATAAGGCTAGCTCAACAACTCAGGACAAATTTTCTCTTAATTAACATACAACAAATTCATACTCGGCCCAAGACACTTTGCATTTCACTCAAGGCTTCAATTAAAATAGTGATCCCGGCCTCTTTTCTTCATATTAAAAATTCTTAAGAAATTATTCACGTGTGTGGGCACACGTTAATTTCGAACCAAAAGACTAATATCTTACTTTTTCAAACCCCACCATTTAATATAATCCTTAAATTCTAATTTCGATGTCAAACCCGACACTTGGGATTTTTCTGGATAATGTTCATATTTTTCACAATCAACACTCAAATTGCAATATCTAACTATCAAATTCAAAATCTGGATACATAATAGCGATCAGCATGAAATTCTAACGATTTAAGATCCCGGAATAATTTCCGGAAATAATAAATAATTAAATTTATTCCGAAAATTAATTAAATAATAATATTTAATAATTTTATATAATATATAATATTATTAAATAATTAAATAATTTCGAAATAATTATTAAATCAAAAATAATTAATTAAGGTCAAATTAAGATTATACTAATCTAAACATCTACTTAGCCTTAATTAATCATACATTAAACTAATCACACCCCTTAACATAATCCACACTTAACTAAACTAATCTAACCACCTAATCTTACTTAACTTAAACTAAGCATCCCTAAAGCATCATTAACCTTCTAATCAAGGTTTAGAGGCTAAACTCATCGGAATTGCTTTCTGATGAGTTTTCGACAAAGACAACAGCGAGGCGGTCGATAAACCTCCACACGGCGACACTAAGCGAGGACCAGAAGGCACCCAAAACGGGCCTTGAAGCTCCGAAACTTGCTGGAACTCCAGCTGCTAGTCACAATTGAACTGAAGAGGAAGATGGGCAGAACGGCAAGGAGGAGGGCAGCTAGGGGCGACGGCGGTCCAAGTGAGACTTCTGGTAGCCAGACGGTGGCTCACGGCTGCCGCACAACCTAGGGCAATGACAGATGAGGGTCTTGGACAGCGAGACAAAGGCGGAATAGCAGGGACGCACGGCAGAGTAGCTCACATGAGTGAGCGTGTGTCGCGACCTAATTTTTTTTCGGGTTCACCGCCTAAAACTAGGTTAATGGACTGCTAAGTTTTTTAAACTTAACTCGGGCTCTCCCAAGCCCATACCAAATCGCGACTTAGGGTTTTTGACATGCAAAAGATTATTATCTAGGAGTCGCCACTAATCGGTTTAGGATAGATCAATTAGACACCTAAGTAAAATAATGGGAGTATTATTTTACTCCTACGAACCAGAGATTTTGGGTACGGGGACTTGATTACACTAGACTATCCTAGTGCCCTTTCGGTACCATTTCTTTTTAATTAAAAAAATGTTTTGCAGGCAGCTTGATTTGATTTTAATTTACTTCCTAACGTATGAGGTGATCATACATGTGCGCATACCACCAATTTAACACATCAAGAAAACAATAAAATAATGTAAAAACATACCTTAAAACAACGAAAGCATCTGCGTTGTTAGATCAGAATTCACATCAACAATCCTATATATGATTCCTAATTAACAAGCAATCAATTTTTTTTTGTTTTCACTTTATTTAATGAAAATCATGACTTATGTAAATAATCTAAAATGACATGACTTAAACTATATGACCTGAAGAAATGCAATAATTAAATGCAATTCAAATGATCTAATTATAATGATATGCAATGCGATGCAATGACGTACAAAATTATTTAAACTAAGATGACATGCCTCATCCAATTTAATATGCGAACTATATGTCACGTGACATTCATTAAATGACTTAGTCGAATGACATGAAAGTTCTAATTAAATGAACTTAATGAAAACTAAATGACGTGCATTTGATGTTTCTATTTTTAAAAATGCAATATATTCTAGATAATGATATTAACTTATGCAAAGACGAATTTTGTATTTCTCTTTCATGAAATTCGAATGCATGAATGATCTAACTAGATTAAAAATCTATCCAATTTAAACTAAGGATTTAAGTCATATTAAATCCTAATTTAAACTAAGACATTATCTTAATCTAAAATGCAATTTATCTAAAATATATGATCTAGATGAAACGTGCAATTTTATTTAATATGTAATGACGTGCAGAGAATGCCCTATTTCTACATGACATATGCATGATATTTTTTATTTTTAAAATGTTCGAAATTTAAAATTGCCACGTAATTAAACATGCAACTTAAATTAAACAAAAAACTAAAATCCTAAATGAATGCGTTTTTTTTTTGTTTTTATATTTTTTAAATCTAAAATAAAACCTATATTCTAGATATGCAAAATAACAAGAAATATTCTAAAACCAATTGAAATCCTAATTCAAACATCTTTTTGATTTTCCTTAGTGATTTTCTAAAACAAACATTAAATCTAACAAGCAAGATATTCAACAAAATAAAGGATTAAAATAAACGAAAAAATAACCCATTATCTCACGGGTCAAATTAACGATTACTTTTAACCCTGAACATCACGACAAGAAATCAAGATAATTAAAAATCTAATCCGAAATCTTACGGATCAAATTAATAATTAAATTAATTCAACAATTGATATACCATAAACAAACCCCAAGAGTTAATGCAATTAAAAAATAACCCGAAATCTTACGGGTCAAATTAATAATTAAATTAAACCCTAGGGACAAATCCTATAGGTAATGCCTAAAAGAACTATAACCTAAAACTCACCTTCACAAAATTCAACTTAAACACTAATAATAAAATTACCTAAAAGTAAAGTAACACAAAATTATAAAAAAAGTAAAATAAAATAAAATAAAAAACAACCTAAGGAACAATGGAGGGGAGCACGCTCGTTGGTTCGGCCAAGGGATTCGCCGACGGCGATGGGCACGGAGACGGTGGTGCAGCGGTCGGCGTGGGCGGAAGCGGGGCGTCGGGGAAGCTTGGACTCGGCACGGTGCAGATGATGGGCACGGGTGGAGGCGCGAGCTCGGGCTTCGGATTGCTCGGGGCGGTGCGGACCGGTGTGGGGAATCGGGCTTGAGGCAGAGCGGCGGCGGTCTCTTGGCTGTCTTCGGGGCTCCCGGGCGCGAGAGCAGCGCGGAGGCGGAGATGTGTCCGGTGGCGAGGCGCAAGGCGAGTCCGGCGAGGCGGCGGTGATGGCGCGGGCGTCGCGCGGAAGAGGTGGATCGACGCAGTACTCCGGCGCGGGCAGAGGGGCTTCGATCGGCGCCTGGGCCGTGTGTCGGGTTGCGAGGCGGTGACCGGAACAGCGGCGGTGGTCGCGCGCAGGGGCGTAGCAAGGAGGAGCTTGGGCGGCAGCAGGGGTTTGGGCGGAGAGTCGCAGCAAAAGAGCCCCTTTGGAGAAGATGAACGGTAGGGGTCAAATCACCCCTACTATTTCTCCTTTTACTTTTGCTTTGTTTGCTCCTTCGTCACGCACGATGGCTTCAATCTCCTTTCTTTACTTCTTTTTTTTTTTACTTTTCTCTTCTGCCTTGCTTTTTCTCTTCCTTGGTCGCTTGTCAGAGAACCCCCAAAAGTCACCTCCTTTTACCTGGGTTTCACGAGAAAAACCAGCGGAAGTTCTCTTTTTTTCTTGTACGGTTCTCTTTTCCACCAAATTTCTTTTTCGAATCCCCCCCCGCGGTTACAAAAAATAAAGCTCTCTTTTATACGATTCCGAACAGCTGCTTTGTATGGCATATTTCAAACTTCCATCTTTTGTTGCATCAAATCAAGCATGCAAATCGAAACGTGATTTCGTAATCAGCTCGATTTTACTTGATTCCTTCCATTTTATCAAAATCCCTGCCCTTTGTTCACCTGCTTTTTAATTGTTTCTGCATTTATCAAAATCTGAATATTCATCAAAATTTCAAATTTCCATACATAATCAATCAAATCAATTTCCTTCATTTTTTTTATTTTTCCTTTTATTTGTTCAAAATGCAATTTTATTTTTTCTAAAATTAGGTGTCAACAGCGTGCTACGGCAAGCAATGGTGACTTTGGCTGCTCCGGGGATGAGATGGCAGTGGCGAGGCTTCAACGGCATCTAGGGGGCTTCGGAGGACAGCGAGACAACATGGAACCGGCAGTTGGGTGCAAGGATGCACACAGGATAGCAGCAAATGCAGGCTGGCAAGAGGGTGGTGCGACGGCAAAGGAGCAGCCACCGGCGAGCGTGAGAGCGACCGATCAAGCAAGGAGGAGGGGCGGCCGGTTGCTTCTGGTTTTGCTCAGCTTTTCCCTCCCAACTCCCAAGGAAAAGCCTTGATTTGATGAAGAAGAAGAAGTTGTTGTGAGGGCCCCTTTTTTAGAGCCAATGGGCTTCTTACACTTGTCAAAACCCTCTCCTACTTGGCCCCACCATGACCTCACATGACATCACCATTCTCACTCCTCCAATCTTCCTTGACAAGCTTCCAATAGGTCCAAAATGCCTCTTCCCCCATGACATACGAATTTTGAACATTTGTACATCAAATTCATTCAATTTTCTTCAATACCCTTCTAATTGAGCCAAATTGAAGTCCATCAATTAATCCGATGTAACCACACTTAAATCCACATTTTTCCTTGACCATAGAACTATCTTGGATCCCAAAAGTGTGACCAAAAGCGGGCCCACCAATTTTCCCGAACCAAAATAACCATACTTTGATTTTTCGCCGAAAAACTCGATTTATATAAAAATTCTTCTAAAGATAAGTCAACGTTCCTAAAATGATTTGTAATACAACAGGACTTCCAATTTCTGAATTCGGTTTCAATTTCACGGTTAATTTTACTCTAGCGCGATCTTAGTGCGTCCTAATCTACCGAGTAGCTTTTAGGAATTTTCATGCATTTGACCTGTGGTTGATCATTTTCAAGTCACAATATACATCTTTGACACATTAGTGACTCTCAGTTGTCGTGGTAATCTCAAGGTTTTAAATACAGACATAAGGTACCAAAACGACAGAAAAATCGGTCCAGTGCTGATCGACAAGAATTGTGCAATCTGGTGGAATCACCCATACTCGACCACATGCCCTTGTCGAATCGACCTATCTCTGGTCTCTAATCGATTTTTAACTATGCCGTAATGACCCTTGCAGATTAGCTTGGTCGAAAAGTTGTTTCCTTGTCAAATTCTCGAGTCTGATGCATTAGAATCCCTTAACGACTTCACCTAAAGGACTAGTCTTCTTATGAGTGGCCAACTCAGAGAAAAGAACTATATGCGGGCAGATAAAATGCCCAACTCATTCTATTGAAAATATAATTGGAAAAAAATCAGGATGTCACATTCACCAAAGGGCCGACGGGGGTTGCCGGTCCTTGATTGATGGTTGGCAAAGGTCGCGGGCCCTCGGCCAAGCTGCCAAACCTTTGAACCAAAAAAGGAAAAAAGAAAAGAAAAGAAAAATATTAAAGAATTAATAAAATATCAAAATATTATTGAAATTTATCTACATCAGTGTCAGTCATATCACGTATGATAGCTAGTGTTTAAATCAACGATTTCAGACCAAAATTGGCCACATGGACTTAATTGGCAAATTGTGAAAAACTTTTGGATTTATTGGTAAAATTAAAAGATTTAAAACTAAATTGGCAAAAGTGCAATAGATTTAGAGCTTTCTGGACTTTTTTTCCTATTTTGTTCATATGATATGATATTGCCTAATAAAATGACAACCTGAAGCCTGTTGCTGTTTTCTTATACGAACTAGGTTCCAAACACAAAATAGCGAAGTTCTTTTTAAGATGATAATAATAATAAATTCAGTCTTTTGATTATTTTTTGTGTTTATAATATAGCAAAAAAATCCACTCCATTACTATGATGTAAGCAATTTATTTGCAACCATCAATCAATTTATCAGCACAGAGCAATGGAATTATGCCCTCCTATTAAAAAGTGTGGAAGAGTCCATAGTTTGTGTTATCCAATCAAATGTGATACATGTTTAAATGCACATGTGAGTAGTTTAAGAAAAAGTTTTGTTAGAGAATAATATGATTTGGAGTACTTATTACATCTTAGTTGGTGCATGACTCATTGATTTAAGCTTTTAAGTATAGTGAATCTTATTGGATATGTTTATAGGCTTAGGCTTAGGCTCCTTTTTGGTGATTTTCCTAGATAATGATATCAGGCTTTTGATGAGCACTCCAAACAAATGGTATCCAAGTCAATGTGTTTGGTGAATTGGGAACCTCCTAGATTCAATTTTGGAGAAAGAGATAGGAGATATTAATATATTTTAGTTGGTCTGAGCATGGAAGATGGTATCAGACTTCTAATTCACCCTCCCTATAATACAAACATTTTGAGAGGGGTATTGTCCTTGAAACATGACACGGTTTTCTTGGCTTGGCAAGGTAGATTGAGGAGGAGACGGATTAAAAGATTAGGGTTTAATGAACACGCGGCACACATTCAAAGGTTCCATAAAACGAAGGGAAAAGGTGGAAGCAGGACATGGAAGTAGGGCCTTCTGCCTCTTCCGAGAAGAAGACTTAGGCAAATAAATCTTATTAGCATAAATACAGCGGCGCCCCTTATGTTCATTATTGAAATTACATTGGCGCTCCCACTAGACCCGTTTACTTGTTCCAGATGTTTTCGAATGTGTGATGATGTGATCCATTTATGGGAATAGCATCAGGTTATTTTATAAACCTTTTACTAACTTCCTCAATTTATCAAGTTTGTGAAGAATCATTCTCTTTTCGAGAAGACAGCACTGCTTTTGAACATGGCCCAAACTCGTGATGCTAGACTATTTCAGAGTACTCGATGGCTTTACTTTATTCTGCCACTCTAGCCTAGAGAGAGAGAGAGAGAGAGAGAGAGAGAGAGAGAGAGAGAGAGAGAGTTCAGAAAGGAGAAATGCTGAAGATAATGTACCGTGGAAATAATTCACAAGATAAAGATCAAAATACAGGAAAGGGACAGCAAAGCAAAATGAGTAATAGAGAAGAAGATCTACGAGCATAAGTACATCACCAAATATGTTGTTAAATCATCTCATTCGTCCAAAAACATTCATATGGCAGATGAACATGCTATTTCACGATTTGGGGTTTTCATAGCTGCATAACATTTATCACCTTCAGAAACTTTGCATTAACCTAAACCATACTTTTGCAGTCCATCCCCGAGATCAAGATTAATTTAACTACAATCATCATGATTCCCCCCACAAATCTAGGACAAAATCATCATAGCAACTAGCAAAGTATGTAGGCTCAGGTTGCGTGCAACCGTAAGAAGGGGCATTATTAGTTCCTGAGTTGGCGCACATACGCTTGAAATCTTCGTCTATGTAAAAATCTTCCACTGCAAGAACTTGCTTCCATAAGCTTTCTCCTTCACCATTTTCATATTCTTCTAATGCGCACCTATCATAGCTCCATGGTTTCTCATCATGGACTCCAACGGAAGGACAAGAGTTATCTGCGTTTGTGGTAGGGATTTGATAGTCAAGTCCAAGGTTTGTTGCATTCGGACTATCATTCAAGGGATGGAATGAGATGTCCTTTCCATCAGTATGGAGATCAACACCATTCCATGTGTTCTGCAAACTGAACATCTCCTCGGAGACCCGTTTCCTCAAACGAGTATTCCAGTAGTTCTTTATTTCGTTGTCCGTTCTTCCCGGAAGCCTAGCTGCAATCGCGGCCCAACTGAAACAGAGAAATATAAGACATTTTCATCAGTAAAAGGCAATTAATTAGCTTGCGCTTCTAATTAAGATCGTAACTTTGCTTTCAATTACAGTGTAATTAATTACCGATTTCCAAAAACTCGGTGCAGCGCAATGATGGTCTCCTCCTCTTCTTTGGTGATGTTTCCATGCTTGATGTTGGGCCTCAGATAGTTCATCCAACGGAGACGGCAACTTTTGCCAGTTCTTGCCAAACCTGGGAATTAACGCATATGATGATTCAAGAGTAGGGTTAGTCGAACATATTCCCACAAAAATCAGAAAGACCAGACACATATGAAGGGAACCAAACGAGAACATGAATTATGCATCACAGACCAGCAGGTTTGGCCATGTGAGCCCAGTTCCAAATGCCATATCTCTTGATATAAGCCACTAGTTTTTTATCTTCTTCGGCACTCCAAGCACCCTTTTTAACCGCTGTCTTATTGTTGCTTTTGTCATTCCTCGGATACCTGGCCATTGTGTTGATCGATGCTGATCAGTTCAGAGACCTGATAAAAATGCTGTTTTCAGAGTCTCTTCTTGGCCTGAATAATGCAGCTCGCTCTTCGAGGTGCTTATAAATACATGGTGGCTCTCCTCTGACTTTTCCATATCTGGCACGTGTATGCAGAGACCATAATATTCAATGTCCTGGCCTGAAATTTTCTAAGTCCGATAATTTCGAGGAAAGGGGCATGGACTCTTCCTGGAAAGTGGATCCGTTCATGCATCTTGAGCACCCTCACAAGGGATCATGTGTGAACTGGCCCCACGGCATAATTTATGTCCGTGCTTGTCTTTCCTATGATCATTGGCTCTCTAGTTTGAATTTGTAGGGGCCACGTCTTTGTACATATTCCAGTAGATAGGAATCTTATAACCATATAGTTAAGCGATGAATACTCCATCTCAAAGGTATAGTCCACAGATGCCACAATTGAATTTATGACTAAATAAAGACGTCTATGATATATAATGGTGCTTGGACTCCAATATCACTGGATGGATTTAGGGATAAGGATCGAATTTGTATGTGTAATTTGAGTGCATTGAAAGGGGCTAACCTACCACAATTTATGAAACATTACTAAGTTTTTATGATAGGTTATAAATTCTTTTATTTACATAACAAATGATTCAAATTTACTATTTCTTATATGAAAGAACAAACCTAGAGTAGAATGAATTACTAACTTTTGTCAGATATTAAATTACCAAGAAGTTTTAGGTTACAAACTCTCATTTGAGTACCTACCAATGTAGAATTATAAACAAAACTTTCTTGAAACATAATCGGAAAAAATTGATAAATAACTCAAATGAGAGTTTGTAACACAATACCCATTAATAATTTAATCAGAGAGAAGTTGGTAAGTCTCATAAAAAATTATGTTGATAATTCTATGCAATAGTTGGCAAAAGATTAGAGATTTGCTTTTGTCAAAGATAAAATGAAGACAATAATTAAAGAAAATAGATGTTGGCATAACAGTTGCTAATGTCAAATTATTGGTAAATTAGTTGAAGAAAAGCTGGCGATTAATCACTCTGGTAATTTCTACAAGGAGTTGGTAAATTTAAAAAGTAGATTGGCAAGGCAAATAAAGATGAAAACTTAACAAGAAAGTTCTAAATTTTAGACGAAACAAACAAATGTTGTTGCCCACCTCAAATGATAGTTGATACCCAAAACTAGTTGGTAATTTAATCCAAGAAAACTTGTTATTCAAATAAATAGATGTTGATAATTTGATATAACCATTGTTATATCTAAGCTATCGTGAGAAAGTTAAATAGAAGTACGTAAACAATAAAAAATAAAAAATAAAAATTGTTAGAGATGATAGAAGTTGATAATTAGAAAAAAAAAAAAAACAAATAAATATCAGTAGCTAATTCAAACAAGGGTTGGCAACACAAAATTAGTAAATAAATGTTTGACTCCAAGCCAAGAATTTGTACTGAAAGTCAGGCAGTCATAATACACTAAACTCATAAGGGCAATCGATGGAATGCTTGACAAGCTCATCAAACATAAAGGCAATGACAATGTAGTTGACCCATAAGGCCCATTGATAAAATGTTTAGTGAGCTCATTGATCATGAGTTTCTAATAGGCAAAGCTTAAGCGAAGTCCATGATATGCAACATTGAGCAACTGATTCAAAGCATGCACAATAGTTAAAAGTTGAGACAAGAAGTATCTGTTGACATTTAAATTTTGGCGGCTCATTTAGTCATTAGGGGTTAATTTTATTTCTAAAAAATTTTGCATAGCATATAAATTTAGGGGCATTTACTTTTTATTTGCATTGTTTGCATTTTGTTGAACCGGTGGCGGATGGGTTCAAATTAGATGGATCAGGCCCATGAAATGAGCAAGTCGGCAAGCCCATATTTTTAATGATCGAAAATTATCTTGTGGGAAAATAGAAATTTCGAAATTTTGGAACCGGGATATATATATATTTTGGATAGGGCAGATGTGTGAAGCAATATTGTGGCTTATCTTTGCAAGATTTGAAGTTAAAGAATAATTCTATTGTAATCTTGAATATTGATAAGTTGGTGAAAAAATATTGCGGATGTAGATTTGAATGGGAAATTGAAAACCTATCTCCTTCCCTCTATAAAAGGCTGTACGCACGTGAAGGTAGGGGGGCTTCTTTCGAATCAAGGAGAGAAAAAGCAAAACAAAAAGAAAAAGTAAAGAAAGGAGCTTTGGGCTTCTGAAAAGGAAAGGCAAGGAAAGAAAAGGTGAAACAGTGAAGAGAAAAGTGAAAAGGGCAGGCGGAAGTGACGTGAGGGGGCAGCAGAAAAAAAAAAAAAAAGGAAAAGAGAAAAGAAAAGGGGGAAAGGTGTGCTGTTCATCTTCTCCTTCGGGAGTCTCCTCCGCCCAGCAGCCGTGACGCTGGCGCCTGCAACTCTCCGCCTCCCACTCGAGGCCGATCGCCGCGCCGGTCTCGCGCCGCCAGCACTGCCGATTCGCCGATTCAGATCCGCTTGCGACGCTGCTGCACCTGCTCCCCGATCCGCTCAGACCCTCCGCCCGGATCTGTTCGAGCACCGACGGCCCAACTCGAAGACCCGAAGCAGCTCGCGCCTTTTCCTGCGCAGGAGCATCCTGATCCGCCACCTGACGTGCAGCTCCGCACCACCGCCCGAAGCCCGCCTCCCGCACGAAGCCGGTCGCCGGAGATCCCCTCGCCCGCGAGCTCGCTCCGCCTGAAATCGCTGCCGTCGCCGAGCACCGAAGCCCTTGCTCCGCTCGCCAGCCGACGTCGCGACCCGAGCCTTGGAGCCTCTTGCCGCGCGTTGCTACCCCTCGCTGGAGTGCCCATGTCGTAGTCCGAACGCCGGTGACCCGATCCCCCTTGCCGCCGACGAACGTGCTACCCCCTATTTCCTTTAGGTTGTTTTTTCTTTTATTTTTATTTTATTTTATGTTATTTTATTTTACTTTTAGTTAGTTTTATTATTATTGTTTAAGTTTGTTTTAGGTTATAATTCTTATAGGCATTATCCATAGGAATTGTCCCTAAAGTTATTGTAATTATTTAATTTGACTCGTAAGACGTCGGGTCATTTTTTTTAATTATGATAATTTTTGGGGTTTTTTATGATATATTAATTGTTGAATTAATCTAATTATTAATTTGATCCGTAAGATTTCGGATTAGATTTTTAATTATTTTGATTTCTTGTCTGATGTTTAGGGTTAAAAATAATCGTTAATTTGACCCGTGAGACAACGGGTTATTTTTTCGTTTATTTTGATCCTTTATCTGTTTGAATATCTGGCTTGTTAGATTTAATGTTTGCTTTAGGAAATCACTAAGAAAAATCAAAAAGATATTTGAATTAGGATTTCAATTGGTTTTAGAATATTTCTGGTTATTTTGCATATCTAGAATAGGGATTTTATTTCGAATTTAAAAATATAAAAACAAAAAAAAAATGCATTCATTTAGGTTGTTATTTTTTTTATTATTCGAATTGCACGTTTAATTATGTGTTAGTTTTAATTTCGAATTTCATAAAGAAAAGCAAAAAAAAAAATCATTGTGCATATTAGGTTAGAATTGCATGTTTTATCTTTAATTTAGATCATCTTTTTAAATAAATTGCATTTTAGATTAAGATAATGTCTTAGTTTAAATTAGGATTTAATATGACTTAATCCTTAATTTAAATTAGATAGAATTTTAATCTAGCTAAATCATTTTTGCATTCGAATTTCATGAAAGAAAAATACAAAATTTGTCTTTGCATAAGTTAATTTCAATTTTTAGGATAGATTGCATTTTTAAAAATAGGAATATCAAATGCACGTCATCAAATGTCACGTGACATATAGTTTGCATATTAAATTGCATGAAGCATGTCATTTTAGTTTAAATAATTTGGTATGTCATTGCATCGCATTGCATGTCATTATAATTAGATCATTTAGATTGCATTTAATTATTGCATTTCTTCATGTCATATAGTTTAGGTCATGTCGTCATGTCATTTTAGATTATTTGCATAAGTCATGATCTTCATTAAATAAAGAGAAAACAAAAAAATTGAAATTGCGTGTTAATTAGAAATCATATTTAGGATTATCTATATGAATTCCGATTTAACATTGCAGACTTTCGTTCGTTTTTAAGGTATGCTTTTTACATTATTTAAATTGCTTTCTTGATGTGTTAAATTGGTGGTATGCGCACATGTATGATCACATCACATGTTAGGAAGCTCAATTAAAATCAAAACAAGTTGCCTGCAAAACATTTTTTAGAAATGGTACCGAAAGGGCACTAGGATAGTTTAGTGTAACCAAGTCCCCGTGCCCAAAATCTCTGGTTCGTATAAGTAAGATAATCCTCCCATTATTTTACTTAGGTGTCTAATCGACCTACCCTAAAATGATTAGTGGCGACTCCTAAATAATGATATTTTGCATGTCAAAATCCCTAGGTCGCGAATTGGTATGGGCTTGGGAGAGCCCGAGCTAAGCTTAAAGGCTTAGTAGTCCATCAACCTAGTTTTAGGCCCCAAAACCCAAAAAGATGAGTCGCGACAGTATCCATCGACTGAACAATAACCATAGCTTGGGAGTCTAGAGGGGTTGCAAATCATTCATAGAGTAGTGCACAAGTCAAAAGAATTTGAGATTCTTGCAAAGAAAGATCAAAACGAAAATTAGAATGGCCCATTTTAAGTACACAGTCAATTTGGGCATCAATCAAGGACGATCAATTGAGACACAAAGAATCACAAAGTGCACATTAGATTTTGACTTTATTGATATGTAGACGGAAAGATTAACCTCGCGATCGATTTCTATTAGATTTTAGCGAAGTTTGTATATGAATTTTGAATAAGATTAGGTGCCCTAAATCCAGCACTCTTATTTGTTTATAAAAGATTTATAGTCATAGGCTGCAAGCTTTTTACCTTCTTTACGCGCTCCAGTCACCTCCATTAATCAATTTATGTTCAGTTCAATTATCGAGCGAGCATATATTCCAAGAATGTGACCTCTTTTTTTTTTTTTTTAATTCTATAAAGTTTCATGCAATTTCCTTACTTATTTCTGATCTACTGTTGCCGTATTATTTAGTAATTCAAAATTTGCAAAGTCCTTGAGTCTTCAAGGTTTCTATTGGTATTTATCATCCTCAATCAAACTTCAATTACTAAAAATGAAGATATATCAGAAAACCATTGAGTTTCCAACGACAACAACTTTGCCAAAATCCACGTAAATCACAGTGGGAAAATGGAATGTCTTGCCAAATTACTTGAAGCGTGTCTGGACTTCACGATCCAATACCAACGACTCCAGTAATCAGGTGTTCTACCGATCAAGAACCTTTGAGGCTCGGGATGGTTTAGAGGATGGGAGACCGCCATCTTAGTCTGCCACCAAAGTGTGCCAGAAAGTCCTTTTCATCGATTCACTCGAGTCATTTGGACGATTTGATGCCTTGAATGCTATTGTTAGGACTAAAGTGCTAACCATGTCGAGCACACAACCCCAATGAATCTGCAATCACGCAATGTGGTAAAAGAAAAAAACAAATCAAATCATTACCCATGTTGGTCAACAATGTTGGAAAAGATGTTAGGAGAAACATCGAGACCCTCCTTTCATCTATTTTTATATATGATGAGGAGATCAACAAGATGGAGCACGAGTAAGCTCATTAACATATTCACTTAAATCCACGTTCTTTCAAAAGGTTAAACTTTTGTTTAGTTATAATTCAATTGCTTCATGCGCGTCACTTAATCCGACACATATACATCCTCACACGTGCAGCTCTATAGGCATTATTGAACCAGTAAAATTTGATTAGTCATCTTCTTAGGCATATGGATCATATAAAGATATGTGAAACCCCATGTCCAACCGCCTGTCTGATCAATGATTATCCGCTATTGTTCTCCATCGATATTCTATATGGAGAGAACTAACCTGTAGTTTAATTAGCGAATCGGCCCATGCCCCCGACTACGACTATCCTAATCAGAAGGAGCTGAGACGGAGAAAAACGAAATTTCCGGTTTGTTCAGATGCAATCATGACAAAGAACATCCTGCCATTAACCTTATTATTGTAGAGATCATTGAAAAACTGTGGATATAAGAAACGTGCGTATTCCGCCCATAAAAAGTAATGCCTTGAAAGGCTCCAAATTTTCATCAAGTGGGGCATTTTATATCCAAGCCATGATACGACAAGAACTATTATTGCTATGAAGGGGAAGGGGTTTAAATATTCCACTAAAAAATAAATAAATGATTCTTTGTGTCAACACATAGTAGTGGGGCATTTTATATCCAAGCCATGATACGACAAGAACTATTATTGCTATGAAGGGGAAGGGGTTTAAATATTCCACTAAAAAATAAATAAATGATTCTTTGTGTCAACACATAGTTGAAACGAGAACCAACTAACCACTCAATTAAGAACTAATTGTGGTGTAAAGTGTTATAAAGAAGTTTTGAGAACTACGCACCGGCCACTTTTACTACTAAGCTACATCAAGTAATGCAACCGTATCTCTTATTAGCAGCTTCAGTATGACTGTAATAAACCATATCAAGTTATAAATTCCATGAGCATGGATATTGTGTGCTCTGGTAGTTATATCCAATTTGCATTTATCGGGGAACACAATCACTTCGACAGAGATTAACTATAGCCTAATATATCAAGAACCTCTACGCATGCTTAAGAAATAATAAAGAAATACTAGGTAAGCTACGATTACTAAAATCGACATACTAAGGATGTAGTAGGCTGCAAATGAAAATTTGCAAATACACGGTGTTATTCTAGATCTACCCAGCATCATTTACTGAGATAAAGATGTTTATTACAAAAGTACATAATCCAGGCTAAAGCTTCATTCAAAAGCCCGCCTAGACCGGCACATGCATGGCCCTAAGATATGATACTAGGATAAAATCTAGTGATATCAATAAAAGAATCCCTAACAACACATGCGAATATTAGGGCTTTCACCTCATAAGAAAATTATCCAAGTGCTGAAATGATGGTGCTGTCCACAGGCAAGTAATCCAAACGCTGCCTATGTCATCCATGAGGTCAGCAGCAATAGATTAATCACTAGGATCATATGATAAAAGCAACTAGCAATCTTGGGTTTGACAGACCTCCATTCGCGGAAGAAAGTCCTTGCCTTTGTTCAAAAAACAAAGAAATTGCGCAACAAGGCAACCCCACCGTACCTCAAGTTTGAAATCCATTTGACTAATATTTTACTTATAATCAGAAAGGAAAATTCTTGTGTCCCACCGACAAAGACTTGACATTCCCACGTTCATCACGAACCACAAACAGTCCCATTTGCATATAAATACTTAAGATGTGGAATAATCTCAACGAACATAATTAGACATAAGATTGGTTTGAAAAACAAATTTAGCTGAATTTATTAGCAAGACTACTAAAGTTTTCTTCAACAATTTTTCCCGGGCTTCACATTGGTCCGCATTGACGAGTCTTTGGTCGGAGAGATTATATTAAGAACTAATTCCAGGGCCCTACAGTATCTAGGAACTGGTACTGTCGTCTAGTATGTGAAATTCTAGAGGACTATAAGCACATTTCATGCACATAACGACAAAGAAAACGATGAACACGTATAATTAGCTGGAAATATCATAAAAATCGATTGACTTGTGGTCAATTACGATCCCATCCCTAATGATGTTTCCAAATGAAAGAGACCTGCAAATTAAGAAAGAACGAAAGAGACGCCATAGTCATGGAAAATTAGGGTTTTCATTAGACACGTCATTGCTGGTGCGATCAATTACGTCCGTTGTGCGATTGTGATGGGGACTCGTTGCTTTGATCCAGTTGAAGAGAATACCTAAATTTAAATTGATCCTAGATAATAAACACTTAAATTAGGGTTTTTATGGATAGATCTAGAATATTATATTGTGTAACTAGGGCTGTTTGGTTCATGAACATACTTTCAGTTTTCATTAATGAAAATAAAATAAAAAATTTCCTGTTTTTAGTTTTCAATTTCTCTCAAAATATGTTCAATTCGTGAAAGTTAGAACTTTCGGTCAGAATGAAAACAGAAACATGTTTGCAAAATTCATATTTTTATTAAGTACCATTGTTTCACCGATTTTGATTCCCGTGAAAATCTTTCACCAAACATTACGTTTTGATTTTATTGTAGGAGACTCAAATTCTGTGTTGAGTTTAGATAGAGAATGTCAAATACAACTCCAATAATTGAGACTTGAATGGCTCAACTAACTACTCCTAAATATAGACTATACCAGAACTTAATCAATGATACAATCCGGACACTAGTTATGGATAGTCTATGCTTCAAACTCAAACTATGCCAAAATTTAATCTATAGCACAGCTTGTTTTAGGTGTAAGGCTGGAATATAATGCATGCCGGAATTTAATCAACGACGAGAATCTTAAAAGCTGTAGGTAAAATGCGATAAAGTAAAGATAAAGTAAAGATAGTTGTTGTGTTGATCGGAGGGTTCTTCAATGGGAGGATTGTGGTACTTATAGCGTGGACTGATGTTCCTCAGTTGGTTGCTCTTCTTTGGGCATTACTCTTCGCATTCTCCACGCTTTCTATTTCCTCTTAACGACCTTATCCTTTAACAACTGCTTCCTGATCCGTCAACAATGCTTGTGCAACTTGCTCATCAAGCAAATAACTACTCCTTATTTTTATACGCATTTCTCGCAGCAATTACTCTCGCTCAAGTTCTAGTGCTAATTTCGCTTTATCTTTAAATTTGGTGAAATATCCCTATAGTCTGACATGTGGCAATCAGTTATCTAGCCTTAACTTTGTGAACTACATGTGATGTGTTAATAAATTTTTCTATCTTTTGTATAATTTTGAGATGCTACTAAAATGTCGACATTATTAAAAATAGTTTATGTGTAAATTGAGGATGTCTCATGTCATGCAAATTTGGCAAAATCGTCCAATGAAAAATAATATAGGTTGTCATAAGTTGCCAATTGGCTAATAGAAATATGAAAAGAAAATTTGTAATGCATCTGGTATTCGTTTAAATTGAAATTGTGGACAGACAACTTAAACAAACGGTCACCAATAAGGCTTGGATCCATTGGTAATCTCTTACAACCTAACAAGTACTGCTTCTACCCCAAAGTTGATTGATCACTCTATCAATACACAAACACTGCTTACACAATTGTACACTTTTGCCAGGGGATTCCCACTGGCGTATTTTTTTTCTCAATTTATAGATTACAATAATCAATGGGAGCCTTAGATCAAGAGAATCACGAGTGAGCAGAACTACATTTGTAAACAATCAAAGAAAACGAGACAATATAAGAGTTAGAGGCTTCTCAATTTCCCCCAAACCCTTCAGCACGGTTTGAATCCCTTATACGCACTTTCATTCCCCAAACTAGCCAGCAAAAGAACAGCGCAAGTGCCAAAACTTGGCAAAGGACACACTTAAGTGGCATAAATTACGAAAGGTACAATTAACTATCACCTTTTTTTAAAAAATTATGACACTTGAGTGTCAATTCCGGTGACCCTGGTCGGAAATCTTAGGTGACAATTTTTTATTAATATATTTTCCTTGACTTGTCGGAGAGCTAAGTCAACCTTAAATGTGAATTTTAATATAAATAGTAATTAAATTAAATTTAAAACTAAATTATTAAAATAAATAAATAAATATGAGGTTGGGAGAATGGTGAGGGCTGTGCAAACACTCGCCTCTGCCTTGCCACCATTAGCGGGAAGAGCTGACGACGGTGGCGGTAAGGTCTGCTAGGGTTGTCAGGCCTTGGCCAAGGACCCTAGCCAACCGACGGCTAGGGTCGCCGGCCCTCACCCAATCAAGTCAAGAGACGCCGCCAACCATTGAAATAAGAACTATTTGTGGTCTAAAGTGTTATAAAGAAGTTTTTAAGAACTATGCAGTGGCAACCTTTGCTAATATGCTACATTAAGTAATGCAATCAGATGTCTTATTAGCAGCTTTAGTATGATCATGTAATGAATCACATTAAGTTATAATTTCCAAGACACGAACATGTGCGCTTTGATAGTTATATCCTATTTGCATGCGTCGGGATACAATTACCCCAGTAGAGATTAACTGCAATCTAGTATATGAAGAACCTTTCCCATGGTTAAGAAAAAAATAAATATTTACAAGGCACGCTAAGATTACTAAATATAATCGATATATTAAGTAATGCAATAGACCGCAAATTAATATTGCAAATACGTCATTCTTGTTCTAAATATTTACCCAATATCATTCAAAAGCTACAGAGATAGAGATCATTAGTATAAAAGTAAATGATCGGGGCTAGAGCTTCATCCAAAATGTCTTAGGCCGAGCCAAAATTTGTTCAAGAGCTCGCACAGACCGGCCCATGCACAATCCTAATCAATATAATACTGGGATAAAACCTAGCGATATCGATTAAAATAACCCCTATTGAAACGTGCGTGTATTACGACTTTGACCTGATAAAAAAAAAATGGTCGAAGTGTGCAAAGTTTTTGGAGAGATGACGTTGTCCACGGGCAAGTAATCCAATAACACTGCCTGCGTCATCCACGTGCTCAGAAGCAATAGATTAATCACTAGGAAGGACCATATAACAAAAAGCAACTTGCAATTATGTTTCATAATCTCCTATTTTCCGAAGAAAGTTGCCTTTGTTCAAAAGAAAGAGACAAAGAAATTGGGAAGCAAGCGACCCCACGCCGTACATCAACTTCGTAAGCTCTTTGACTTTTGGGTCCCTTTATCGAAAGATAGGAAATTTCCACGTCCCAATGACATAAACTCAACCTTCCCACGTTCATCACGAAACCTAAATTATACCCTTTTCCATATCAATATCAAGGACATGGAATGATTTCTATGAACATAATGAGATAACAAGATGGAAAAATTAACAAAAAAATCTTAAATTTATTACAATTATGATAATTTAATCCTAAACTTATTTTTTTTTAGTCAATCAAGTCATAAATATTTTGCAATTGTGTCAATTTACCCTTCTAACCAAAATTGACCGATTGGCGCTGATGTTTTGACCAGCCAACACCTTTGACAATATTTCGATATTATTTTATTTTTCGAATTTTTATTAAATTTTTAATTTTTTCCGTTTTTCCTTTTTTTTTTCCTTTTTTCCTTTTTTTCCTTTTTTTTTGCTCTCCTCCCTCCTCCTTCTGGCGACCAGCCAGAGGGGAGAGCCAATAGCTGGACTAAGGCAGCTAGCTAGGCCTGACTAGGGCAAGCTTGCCTTGTCGTCGCCAGGCAAGATCGAGCCCCCTCGCCGGATCCACTGGCGAGGGATTGACAAGCTCACCCTCCTAGCAAACTAAACAGCCCCGAAGCTCCGATCCCACAGCACCACAAAGCCACCAAGAGACCTCCGACAGTCGCCTTCACCGTCTCGTCGATGGTTCTGCTGACCATGACCATGGGCCTCCTCGTCGAAGCCCTCATCCGGGAGTCGAACACCGAGGAATCGAAGTGGCGGTCTCTCAAATCCAGCTCGGCCCAGTCAATCCAGGCAGTCTGCAGCGTGACCCAGCATTAGGACTCGTGCTTAGCGAGCATATTCTCCCTCAACAGCTCCGTCGAGCCCGATCCATAAGCCATCTTCAAGCTCTCCCTGCGAGTGTGTGTCAACGAGGTGTCCAGCGCTTCCATGTTCGTGCAGGACCTAGTCAAGAGCTCGAACAACGCGCACTCCAAGGGCGCTCTCGGGACTGCATGAGGCCACTGGAGGAGGCGAATACCCAAGATCAACGACATTTAGACATAAATGAGTGCGGCCACAACGGATCAAAAAAAGTGCGTGGACGGGTTGCAAGCGAGGGCTCGCTGGATCTAGGTGAGAGCGAGCTCACTGATCCCTCGCCAGTGGATATGGCGAGGGGGCCCACCCTCGCCTGATCTAGTGAGGGCTTGCCTCGCCAGTGGCTGGGCGGCCCTCACCCGGCTACAGTGAGGCGAGCTCACCCCAATCAAGCTTGGCTAGCTGCCTTAGTCCAATGATTGACCCTCCCCTCTGGTAGATCACCGGAAGAAGGAGGGAGGAGAGCAAAATAACAAAAAGAGAGAAAACAAAGGGAAAAAAAAAAAAAGATTAAAAATTAATAAAAAAAATCGCAAAATAATATAATATTAAATATTGTTGCCGGCCCCATATGGTGTCCAAGTCACTGCCGGCAGCCAAATTTGGTTGGAATGACTGAATTAGCACAATTGCAAAAGGTTTAGAACTCAATTGACAAAAAAAAAAAAAGTTTAGAACTGAATCAGCACAATTACAATAGGTTTAAGTCTTTTTGGGATGGGTTTGAAAACAAATTCAGCTGAATTTATTGGCAAGAATACTAAAATTTTGTTCGACAATTCTTCCTAGGCTTCACATGGGTCCGCATTGACCGGCCTTGGTCGGAAAAAGGACATGTATGAACATGTGTCGTCGAGTGTGGTGAAATTTCTAGAGGAACGAGGACATTTCATGCACATGATGGCAAAGAAGACGAGGAATCGATTCTACAGACCCCACACATATTCAGAATTAGCTGGCAACATTATAATAATGATTTAGTATGATTCCTCATGATCCCATCTGTAATGAAGTTTCTAGTGAAAGAGACTGCAAATTTCAGAAAATTTAGAAAAGGAACGAAAGAGATAAAGTCCTTGGATTTCATTATGCATTAGACGCGTCATTGCTGGTGCCATCACTTGCGTCCAATGTGAGAATTTTTAGCTTGAACTAAAACTGAAAACGTGTTTGCTAAATTCGCATTCGACTATAATACTAATATTAAGATGAACACTTCATCTAAACTTAAGAAAGTTTGTCCCCACTAATACACCGTCTAATATGAATTTTAATCAAAGAGTTAATTTCACATCAAACCTTGAAGCTTTGTCTTAGTTAAGCATCACCAGCCTGGACGAAGTTTTATACAGAAAGGTCTATTTCGATGTCTTTTTCTTCAATTAAATTAGTGATAGAGATTGCCCTAACCTTAGCATCTCTTCGCTGTTTTGACTTCGTGAACTACGTGTATCACATGGTAATAAATTTACTTTTTTTTTTTTTTTTGTATATTTCTTGAGCGCTAATAAAATGTCGACATCATTAACAATAGCTTAAATGCAAATTGAGGATGTCTCACGTCATGCAAACTTGGCAGAACTGCAACATAACTTAGGTTGTCAAAAGTTGCCAGTTGGCTGATTTTAAGCGAGATTAGCCACAATTACATAAGTTAAGTTAACATTTATCAGAAGCAGATTTGAAACGGATTTGGAATTTATTTAAATTGAAATTGTGGATGGAGAGCCCGAACTAACTCGATAAGTTCGAGTACAAGGGATCCAAGTCTACTCATTATAATTAGGAGGATTTCCATTGCTTGTGGAAAAACATTTTGGAGATTAAAGTCTTTTGAAAACAGGACGCGGTGTTGGGTTCAAGTCATCAAGCCCTCGGTTCACGCCATCGTGACTCTTGAAGACTTGATTCCGTTCTTGAGATAATATTAAAAAAAAAAAAAATCGGAGTAATTTCATTGTCTCATTTGTAATAAGAGATCGTACCCCAGTACTAAAATTTACTAATCGATACACCATTTTTCGGATATAATTACATAATTCTTTGTTGTTAAACTCCCAGCGTATTAATGATCTTCTCTTGCTTACTGAAAAAATAATGTTGCTGGGTTATGCTCAATGATAGATTAAATAAATGGTTCTTATTTCTTCAATACATCTTTGAATACATTAAATTTTTTAACTTATATTTCTGTTTTTGAGAAATATCTCCAATCCCAGCGTGTTTCGTTTCCGCGTTGACCGGAGACAATACATACCGAGAATCGAGTCGACGCCCAGCAAGATCAATAATAATCTGAGGACAAAATGCACGTGAGAAACCCTAGAGCAAAGTCCCATGCAAATCACGACATAGAAACTGTTTGCTTAGGGGTCTAGCGAGCTCTACACTGAAGTTTCCGGGCGGGTCCAGTACTCACCATCGCCGATGCCCTCTCTTACGTCCTATATGTGATGGCGACCGCCCGACGATGACTCGTTGCTCTGCGATTTATCGGGTGAAGTTGAACAGGACTTTCTCTTAGTCCTCCTGGTCAACACCCGCCTGAGTTCAGATCTGCAAAACCCAAAAGTCCCGTTTAGGATCTAATTAACTTGATCTTGCTTAATTAAGCTCCGGTTTGGGTTCTGTTTTGTTCACTAATCGGCCGGCCCATCCGAGTTAAATAGGCCACTGTTTCAAGGCCAGATGGTGACATTTGTTCTCGAGTACTGCTCAACATGTGACCTGAATTGACAAATTCATTTGTAGGTTGTAAAACTTTTTCGAGATCCTTTTCAGTACGGCCTTAATGTGTCATTTGTATGTATGAAGTTTCGATCGCGCGGGCTACACATGTCGAAAGTTAGTTTATCCCATGCTATGCGGTAAAAGTTAAAGGATTGTTGCGAATGAATGTACATTTCACTGTCAAAATCAATATCGAGTAAACTTTCACCCACTATTTTGGAAGTTTACCTTGTTAAGTTGGCTGTAATTCTTTAAGCCAATAGAAATATGAACATGGGATGGTTTCCTTCCATTTTCCTTTGAATCTCTCGTTCTTACTAGTTTTATACGGTGGAAATAATGTCTACATTCTAAACCTTCCAAATCTAATATCATGAAGCTCTCAGAAGACCATCCTTTGTTATACAAATGGTTGCTTCAATCCTCAGTTACACAAACTTGCATAGCTAGCTCCAAAACCTTGCAGAAATCCATACTTCCTCCACTTTATTAGGGCATGAACTACCATTCCATACGTTCAGACAAATACTAGAATTCAAAACATAATGACAAAAATACTAGGCATCTTGTAAGCATGAATGGATGGTCATCAATTTTCCCACAGATTAAACGTGAACTCTTCTGGGGAAGCAGAAGAAGATGCTGTCTCCAATGGCCACCCAGGATACAATATAGTAGTCGTCGGGTCGATGAACAAAGCATTTAAATCTTGTACCCTGTGTGCATCTTCCACAGAAAAGTGTTGTGCCCACAAATAGCTTTGGAATTTATCATCCACATATGATGAGCACAGATTGTTCTCAAAGGACTTTTCATTGTCCCCATGGACTCCGATGGCTTGATTAGAGCTTGATGCGCCGAAGTTATCTGGGGTTGATGTCGGATTTCCAGTAAAATCTCCAAGGTTCGATAATTGTACTGGAGTCGAATTTGGAGTTGACCTACCCTCTTCCTCTTGAGATGAACTTTCATGATTGGCGTCAACGCTGTTACACACCCTTGCAGCTTCGGATTTTCGAGGCTTTTGCATCGGTTTTCCCTTGAACCGCTTCTTCAAGCGTGTGTTCCAGTAATTCTTCACTTCGTTGTCTGTCCTTCCGACGAGTTTTGATGCGATTGCAGACCATCTGTCACAGAAGAGACTTGTCAAGAGATGGAATTCATTGAAAATCCAGATGCTGTATAAACTTAATCCACTGCATTTGTTATAGTGAATCTGCTTACTTGTTTCCCAAAACTTCATGAAGCTTAACGATGGTTTCCACCTCTTCTTTGGTGAAATTTCCATGCTTAAGGTTGGGCCTCAGATAGTTCATCCACCGAAGTCGGCAACTTTTCCCACTTCTCCTCAGTCCTGAATCAATCACAAATACACCAGTTTAGTCCAAAAGAGAAATTAGAATCACAGAGACATAGATGGTGGGTGATGCAGATGTATATCATGTCTAGGTGGAGTTACCTGCTGGTTCAGCCATTCGGCTCCAAGTCCAAATGCCATGCCTCTTGATATAAGCAGTGAGCTTTTCATCTTCCTCTGCACTCCAAGCACCCTTCCTCAACCTCCTTTTTTCATCCGACACAACCCCAAGCTCGGCCATTTGATGCTTCTCTGAGTGCTCGTGACTGCTTAATTAGACCCACATCCAAAAACAGAACCCTCAGAACTCCAATTTATAGTGAGCCGAGATCTGGCACTTTCCTTTCTTCAGTCAAAGCTGTCCAGGTTTACTTGAACCAGTCAAAAGGCATATAATACCAAGAGAAGATCCGGTTCAGTGTCGGCGAAAAAGAGGACAAGAGAAATTTCTCCGCAAAACCTCCTTTTCCATGTTCACACACGTCGCTGTAATTTCTCATTGGAAATGCAAGGGAATTCTGGACTGCCCATATACCAATTAATCTACAGGTGTTGAGTATTGACATTATTAAAATATGACGTCATCACATACTGGGCCGTTTTATTATAAGAGTTGGACTTCGCAAATATGAACGTCTTCGCTGGGGTATGATTTAATGCAGTCGAAGATTTATCTTATAGTTTATCTTTTATGGCGTGATGAATACAGTAGAGATCAAACAAGCGTGCATGCGTATGTGCTTCATAAGTACAGCGAATTGAGTTGTCAGATGACAACTTGTCACTCTTCATGGTATGACCTCTTCCATTGATGGAAATTTTTTAAGCATCCCCATTCGAGGACCCATGAAAAACAAGTACTTGCTTATTAAATGTCATGCTCAGTATGAATGGACCTATTTCTTAAGAAATTATCTGATAAAAAACCTAGGAAAGAGATATAATGTTCCCATTATGAGAGAGAGAGAGCGGGGGAATAATTTTTCTTTCTTTAGTGAAGGCACATTGATTAACTTTTTGTTTTTTTGGTCAGTCACATTGATTGAGTTAAACTCACGAGAGAAGACAAGACAATATTCAATGGATCAGCGAGAATCTTAATAGTAGACTTGCACACCACATTGCAGCAAGCAATGGGCCTATAATCCATCATCCTTGAAGCATTGATGATCTTGGAACCAGAGTATTTCTAGTAGAGTTCACTGGCTTGAAATATTGGGAATCCTGAAATAAATAGAGGACTACACTTGCATAGTCGCTGCAAATGATGTGCCAAGAATCCATTAGAATTATGAGAATCCAAAGGTTACTGGAGGATGAAGCATGTGATGGCGGGCAGAGACTCGGAGGCGCGGGCTGCTGGTGCGGTGGCGAGTGGCGCTCGAGGGGCGGAGGGCAGCAGCGGTGGCGCGGGCGTCACTCGAGGGGCAGCGTTGATGGCGGGCAGAGACGGTGGCGTGGCGAGCTGCGGCGTCGGCGACGTGGCGAGCTGCGGCGGCCGGATGTGCAGGCGGAAGCGTGGCGGAGGCGCGGCAGCATGTGAGGTGCGAGCGTCGGGCGGCAGCGAAGGCGAGCGCCGCTCGGCGATGGGCGGAGTTGCGGGTCGCTGCTGGTGCTCGCGGCTGCGGAGGTGCAGGCGCGGGCTGCTGCTGTGGTGTGGCGACGGCAGCAGCTGGGGGGTTGGTTACTGCGGCGTCGGCGACGCGGGTTCGCCGGAAGGAGGGAGGCAGCAGCGGCGACGATCGGGGCGAGGGGGAACAGCGGAGACTCCCTGAAGAAGAAGACCCCTGCCTCTCACGTCCACTCTCCCTCTCTCTCTCCGTACTCTGCTGCTTTCTTTCTCTTGATTTCTCTTTCTTTGCTGTCCTGTTCTTTCTTTTCTTCCATTCGTTTGTCGGAGAAAAAGAAGTCTGCCTTTGTTGACTTTGACAAGAGAAAGGAGTTGCTTTTCCTCTTTTTACGAATTCTCTCACGGTCGCCCCTCTTTTCACTTATTCTCCCTCACGCTTCCTCCTCTCTTTTTTCTACGAAATTGTGGCCCTATTGTCCGTGTGAGTCAACCTCTTTTATGGTGGTTCCGATCACTCCCTTTCATGGCAATTTTCAAGCTTCCTATTGCCTTAAATCATGGTCCGTAAATTAGAACGTGATCTCGCGATCAGTTTGATTTTTCCTCGAATGCTTTGATTCTTTCCTTTTTATTAAATTTCCTGCTTTCTTTCTTAGCTCTTGATCACTGACCGAGAATTTGCTTTCACATTTACTAAGATTTGAATATTTGCCAAAACAAGAGTGGCTAATTAGAATTTCCACCTTCCATTCATAATCAATCAAATTGATCCTCCCTTATTTTTCCTTTTATTTGCTCTGATGACTAAAAATTATATGCTATGCAATTTTTTTTCTTTTTCTTTCCTTTTTTTTAGGGCTTAAAAATTGATCCCTAATTTTTCTATGAATAAATGACTGAATCGCCAAAATTTAAGTATCAACATCTTGGTAGGGATTGAGGAAGGAAAAGATGTGTCAACCCTAACATTGAAGCAATTGATGGGTTCATTGAGCTCACATGAGCAAAAAATGAATCAAAAGTCCATTAATTTAAATCCTGAGCAAGCATTATAGAGTCAAGTCGCTCCATCAAGTCAAGGAGGCTATCAAGGCAATTGAGGGGAGGATGCTAAGGTAGTGGTGGAAATTTAATTTTTACTGGAAAACATGAAACACATGACCAATCAAAAGTCAAGTGTTTTAAGTGCAATCAATTCGAACATCACAAATCCGAATGCCAAGAAAAAGCAATAGAACAAACGAAACAAAGTGCTTAGTAGGAAAAAGATAGTGCTGCCAAAAGAGTGCATTTGGCTCAAAATGTCATGTTGGGGAGAGCATAAGTGATCGGGGATTCGCAACTTGTTCAATTGGGCGAGCGTTTGCCATTCGTGTAAGTCCAGTGGAAGTGGCGGTGATGGTTGAAGAACGCAATGAAGCAACAGAATAGCTCACGATAAGGTTGTTGCTAGAATTGGGTAGGAGAGGATGCCCAAGTTTCAACATTTTATATCAGAGCAAGTAAAAAAAATGATGAGATTGAGCTTAATTTCTACATATCAAAAGATCAAATTGCAAATATTTTGACAAAACCATTAAAGGTGGATTTGTTCAAAAAATTAAAGATGATGCTCGATGTTATTGAATTCAAAAATCAATTTTAAGGGAGGTTGTTTGTATTCTTCAAATAATGCCTTGATTCACGGTGGGTGTCAGAAGAATGATGAAAACAAATCGGTGAAGCATGATTTATGGTAGGCACTTGAAGAAGACTGAAGACAAAAAAGATTCAATCATTTAATGAAGGAAACCTTTAGCAGCATGAAGACAGAAGGCTAGAAAAGATCATTGAAGAGTTCTCCAGTTGCTTGTCTTCATTTACTTATTGTAGGTCTTTTGTGTGTTTTTATTAACTTTGTGGACTTTTTTGTTGCTTCATTTGATGTCGCCGGAAGGAGTGATCGAGGACTCCGTGGCTCATCTAATGTGTGTGCGAAGTTCTCCTATTAGAATCCATTCATTTCACAAAAAATATCACATTTTCAAAAATATTTTTCAAAAAGTCATTTTCTAAAAGAAATGACTATATTTTCTAATATTTAGCTGAAATCTAAAATTTGAGTGGAAAATATTTTTCATTATTCATTATCAAATTTGACTTTTTGGGAAAAAATATTGAATTTTAATATTTTTGATTGACCAAAAAAATTAATTTTAATTTTTATATATATTTTAAAATTATTAATTATTTTTATTTTTAAAATATCCAAATTTTATTCTTTTTTCCTTTTTATTTTTTCCTCTTTCTTTTCCTTCCTCCTTCTTCCTCCTCCTTCCTCTGCTGCCACGTGAAAACATAAAAATAAAACGAAAATATGTTTCACAAAATAATATGAGGTAGAAGAAATTATGGAAAATATTTTCCATTTTTCAGAAATGGAAAATATTTTCTCCATTTTTGAAGGTATTTTTTTCATTAGCAGAAAACGTTTTCCTTCAATAGTTCATTTTTTGTGAAACAAGTATCGGAAAATTCGAAAAACATTTTCTCAAAAGTTATTTTCTATTAAACGAATGAAACCTTATATAAAGATAGGAGGTGAGTATTATAGACAGGTAAGCCATCATAAAGCATTTTGAGAACAATTTCTCCCTCTAATTATGAACTCATTTCAAATTTCAAAAGTTACCATTATTCTTTTTGTTCCAACAAAAAGTTCAGGCTGCGTTTGGGAACCACTTTGCCAAGTATCTTTGGGGGCCTAAAGGCCTTTGGGCCAAAATAAAGGTATTTGGGAATTGCTTTGTAAGTCCCATTAAGGCAAAGTTGGCATTTATAAGGCTAAAAGCCCAAGGCAGGCCCTAGGCTGCCTTGGGCTTTTAGCATTCTCGGAAGCCTCATGTCTACTGTTCATCTTCTTCTCCAGCGGCGTGGTTGATCAGAGACAAGCTCGAGAGGCCGACGAGGTCACAGCTGAGGTCGGCGAGGATGCAACGACCGTCACCGGCCAATTGCGCGACCCCAGCGAGTCGCGGCAACCGCTCGCAAGTCCTGGCGATCGCCCGCGAGTCACGTCGCCATGACCCAGCTTTGGGTCATGCGACCTCAGGTGAGACCCAGATCTGGGTCGCACTGATTACCGCAAGGTCGCATGACCTCTGGCGACCCTCGCCAGAGGATTGCCCAATGCACTGTGACCTCCGACGAGGCCGCACAATCTGGGTCCTGCAACCCTCCAGCGAGGGTCACGGCGACCAGATCTGGCCGACCTTCTGTTGAGGGTTGCGGCCACCAGATCTGGTCGCCGCGACGCTCGTCGAAGGGTTGCGCAACCCCCATCGGACCGCTTACCTCTACCGGACATCTTGCATCAAACTGCTTGCCCTTCGCTAAACCGCCTTCTCCTTGCCGACGAATACTTGTTCTTTGCTGACCAACTTTTTTTTTTTTTAATGAATAACAAAATCCTTTTGCAAATATAATTATTCCAAACACCATTTTACTCAAAGATACTTCACAATGGACTTTTACAATACAATTTACCAAACACAATTTGCATTTTAGAAAACAAATTTAACTCAATGGCCTTTGCATTTTCCCAAAAGCCTTTCCAAACGCACCCAATCTATTTACCTTATAGCATATTATAGTCCCGACGAGAGCGCATTGAGGTCTTGTCAAAAAATGCCCATTCCAAGGATTAGCATGCCGTTGCTCTCTGAGCACATAATCTCACTAGAGAGAACTCGTAGAAAATACTCAGCCTACTCTTAGTCGGTCTCCTTGGTGTTCTAATGGCAAGTACATTTGAGTCGCCAACATAAGTTAAGGGCATCGATAAAACGAAAATGAAACTGTTTTTTTTTTTTTTTTTGAAAATTGATGAAATATTAACATTTTCTACAGAATAATTTTTAGGAAGGCGCTGTTAAAAATCATCCGATTTTTGGTGGAATTGGCGAGTTTGATGATGACCACCTTAATGCATTTTCTTTAGTTCGCAAAATTACAAAACTGCCATTCGAGGCTCGATGGTGATGATGCCTTTAGCTCGAGCTTGGGGCTTCTTCTTCTTCTTCTTTTTCTTCTTCGTAGTTTCTCTGTAGTTCAGGCTTCGCTCGAGATCTCTTCGCCGGCCAAGATCACCAGCCAGCGAAAGGGCCTCAGCTCCTCCCATTGCTGGTGGGCAACTGTTAATTACGTCTTCGAGGTGAGATCCTAATGACCCGTCTCCGTTTCCCCCTTCGATTGAGAAGAGATTCTTGAAGATGTCGTTTTCTTGTTTGTGCAAAATCCGATCGGGTTCGATGTTATTTCGCCGCTGCCCAGTTCATGTACGGCGATAATCTAGGATCTCTCGCTTATCTTTGATTATATTAGCACCTCCGTGAAACTGCTCACCACGTGTTCGACGAAATGCGCAAACCAAGTCTATGCCAGTTTCAGTGTTCATGTCTCGGAATCCCGCTCATTTAGTCTCTCAGTGTCGCTTGTTGCTCACAGTCAAGCCCCCCACCCTTCCATTTTCTCGCTCTCTCTCTAGTCGGTCCTCAATGGTCAGCATGGATGCCAATTAGCAGTGCTGGTCATTTATTTGCCAATCTTTAATCTGTTACACTTATGTTTAGTAAGTATTTTGGGAGGTAAAGAAAATTGTGAAGAAAATGATTTTCCTTGAAGTTGTCTGGAAGAATGGATGTAAGCAAATCTGGAGAAACAGGCTTTCATATGCTGATGAGGAAAAGTAAGATGACGTTTTACCCTTTCATTTCAATTGTGAATGTGAGTGAACATGATAAAAAATACCACTTAACATGAGAATTGTGGAAATTATCATGTCAGTTGCATGCCGTCAAGACTTTGATCCTAGATTAATTTGAACATAGTGGATTAACAGAGCAGGTTCTGTCCTTGTGAACCTAACTATTTTGAAGGAGAAAGATGGGTAATTTTTATGTAAATAAAAGCTAAAAAGGAAAAGGCAAACGTGATTCCAGGTGCTAAAGTGGGCAGTGACTGTGGGTATGAGTCCAAAAACTGGGAACCGGTTTTAACGGGTAGGTTCCAAGTTTCAGGTGGAAGGTGGACTGAAGCTGAACTGCTTGCCCCTATAAATTAATGGGCAATTTTTTTTCTTCTCCATTGATTAAGTTATGTTGTCAATCTTCCTGTTTCAGGTAGAGGAAGTACCAGTGGAGCATTAGGAGGATGAGCGGAGGAGGAGAGAAAAGCTCAACCACCACGAAAACCCCCGCGGATTTCCTGAAATCTATCCGTGGGAGACCGGTCGTCGTCAAATTGAATTCTGGCGTCGATTATCGAGGTACTTCTCTCAACATGGTCTCTGTGTGTTTGGAGAATCCTTCAACAAAGATTTTCTCGATGTAGCTGGATAATGCTGAGTTTGATATTATTTCCGTCCTTGTATTTACTGATTGTACTAAATCCTATGTAACTTTAACTACTTGTCTCAAACTTTAATTAGTCAGGGATGATCTATGGGTTGAGTTCTCGACAACTCGAATGAGTGAAGTGGCGACTCGCTCGCCTCAAACTTCAAGCAGAATTATAAACCAAATGAACCTTACCTGTCAAACTGAAGTAAATGAAGAAGTTCGAACCAAAAAAAAAGAAGTAAATGAAGAAGAACATTGCTATTGTCATAAACTGTTGAAGGCATTTGCGACCCCACATCATGCTGCAAAGAATAAGCAGTTAAGTTGGTCTTGCCATGTACATTGTGGTCTCGATGTAAGTCACTAAGCATTTTCTTTTCCGTCATCTGGAGGGAAACTACATTCAGTCTTTTAAATATAATGACCATCTCTTTTTCTAACAATGTTCATGGTGTTCACTGTTGAAAAGAGATCAGTGGTAAAATTGGGGCTCTAATGCTCAACTCGTCTTCTCATCTATCAACAATGACTTGATGGGAAAGCTAACATAAGAAAAATGTCTGTTCATGAAATCAACTATTGTTATGGATATTTGGCAGATCAAATGGTGACCACACATGATATTCATGTTTGTTTTGGAAAACTGTAAAAACATGAATCTTGCACATACGTGCTGCCATTTGATCACAAGATACCCAAAACCTGTCTTTGATAGCATGAGAATATACAAAAAAATCTGGCTTTCAAGCTCCATGGTTTTTCTTTTGATTGTTGAGAGAGAGGGAAGAAGAACAAGCGCAGAGAAAGAGAAGGGGAGAAGCAGGGTGTTTGATGATGAATTAGCGCACTTACATGGAATTAAGATTTGGTTGCTTGAAAGCCATTTGATCCATCCCAATGGCCTTCTCATGAAAATGGGAGGATTATGGTTAATACCCTTTATGTTGGCTTCTCAATTTACCATTTGTAGTGAAGCCTAATAGAGAAAAACCTGGTGTCTGTGCAGTATGTGCCTCTGACCAAGCCTTTTCGTGTCAACTTCTAGTAATTTTTTAAACCTAAGTTGTTGTGGCGTAAGACCTGGAGGAGAGGTGAGTTGGATGATAATAAACTAATGGATCTGCAGTGATCCTGACAAGCATGTTCTTCATCCCATGCTATATGCAGGCTGTGCTGATGATTAGTTTAGAAACACTATCTTTTGTTGTCTCAAGTTGTGTGGTATTCTCAAATGTTCTTATGGGTTGGAGTTTTGTGCAGGTATTCTGGCTTGCCTGGATGGATATATGAACATAGCAATGGAACAGACGGAAGAGTACGTCAATGGGCAGCTGAAAAACAATTATGGAGATGCTTTTATTCGAGGAAATAATGGTAATGATGAATTCAGAATTTCTGCTTGTTAAATCATACTTTGCTGACTTAAACCATGCCTAATTAGGATGACTTGTTGCAGTTCTGTACATCAGCACTTCAAAGCGGACTCTGGCAGATGGAGTTTAGCATTGATTGTGCTACTTAATGTAGCGTGGTGGAGTTATGTGCTCATAACTTTTGATGGGTACATTCTTGGTTGCGGGTCATTGTGGCTCTAGAATTGGGGAAAGTGAACGTATTCTGAATTTTAGAGCTGATTTGTAATTCTTACTGATAATCCTGCATCTCGTGAAATTTTTTTGTGAATTGCTTGATGAGCATTGCTAATGCCTATGCCCATCAAACAGGCGGGTTGGATAAGGTTCAAAAATGGTCCGGCCTTAATGATGCGTTCGCTTTTGACCCATTTTTATGCGATCTACGATGGTCGGGTGCTTGTAAAGACTCTTCCATATTTTAACTCAATCTAGAAAAATTCATATCCAAATTGAAGTGTGAGCATCGAGTGAGCGAGTACTAGATCAAGTGAGGGAAATAGAAAGTGAAAGAGAGTTTGAAGGTTAGTTGGATTTAAAAAATTTGCAAATTCATTTAACATTCATATTATTTAAGGCTTTATTATGCTAAAATCATTTGTAATCTACTTACCGAATATAACTAATTCATATAACAACTTAATCCATCAAATAACAATTAAAAAATAGGTCACAAATCCATTTTGACTGGTCTAGTAATGCCCCGACACTTCCTAATTTAGCACATCCTCATATTTATCTGGCTCTCTGTGTATTGTTGATTAGCTTGATGCCGTCCCGTTTATGAATAAGGCAAGTTGCATCTGGGCATCAACCTTGGATGCCATCTATCTACGTCTGTATAATTGATCCATTGCAAAATAATTGATATAATGCCTGTCAGAATATGCGAAGTCATATTTTATGCTTGCATCAGGAAGAGTCGGATTAGGCTTATTCATAATCGAGTGAAATTACCCCACCAAAAAATATATAAATTGCATGAAAGTTGAACGTTCGGCTTGTAAGAAATAGCTATTTCGTTTCAAATCTATTCCTCACAAAGTGATTATTCGTTGTTGTTGACACCTAATATTTTTAGAAAATAATAAATTTGGTTTTGAAAATCTTTGTTGTTGAAAATATATTTTCATTTCAAAATTCAAAAAAATTCAGTTTTTTTATTTCTTATTTTTTTTTTTATTTTCCACTTGTTGACACCTAATTTAAAATTAGTTTTTAGAAGTAAAGGATAATCTTGGTTTAGAGGGAAATTTTTTTTTTAAAAAATTGAATTCAAAAATTAAATAGATGTGTGATTTTGGAGCCAATTTGTTGTTGAAGAAGTTGAGTGAATATCGCCAAATCTCGAACAACTTCGAGTCTTTCCCCTATAAAATGAAGGAGGTTTCGAAACAAAAAGCGGGGGCTTCTTGGGGTTCAAAGAAAAACTCAAAAGTTGAAAGGCCTTCGTACACTTTGGTCAAAAGAGGAAGACATTTCTCCTTTCTTTCTCTGACAAGAAAAGAGAAAAGGAAGAAAGAGTGAGAGGGAAGAGACGTGAGTGCAGCAAAGTGAAAAGAGGAATTGACCGGTCTGCAGCAAATGGGAGAGAGAGGTGAGAGCTGAAACAAAAAAAAAAAGAAAAAGAAGAAAAGGAAAAAAGATGAACCACTATTCATCTTCCTCGTGAGTTCAGTTCGAAGCCCCTGCCGTTGCCACACAACGCACTCCGACGCCCCCACCTCGCTGCTTCGCCTCCGCATGCCACTCGCCCACCGAGCCCGACGTCCGCCCAGTTCCCTGCCACCATGCCGGCGACGCCTCCGATCCAGTGATCGAGCCAGACGCCACCGAGCTGCTGCAACCTCCTGCTCGGAACCCGACGCCACAGATCCGGTGTTTTGAAGACCCGGTGTTCTCCTCTGCCCTGTTGATTTCTACCGGTGAACCAACGCTCGCAACCTTCGTGCGACGCCTCCGCTCGCAGCAGCTCATCACTGGCCCAGCACCTCGCGACGCCGGTCTCCACAAGCCCAAGCTCACGCCGACCCACGGCGAAGCTCGCGCCACCCGTGAAAACACCACCGCCCGAAGCGCCCGCGACGCCGCGCCGCCGAAGCCCACGGCCCGTTCGCCTCCGCCTGTCCCTTCCACTCGGAGCTCGACGCCACCACACCTCTGCAGCTCGGGCTTTCACCGGTCATCACCTCGCCGCTCCACTCCCAACACCCGCGCCAGTAGCCCGCACGTTAGCCACCTTTCGCCGGAGCCCTGCACGCCCGAGCGACGCCCCCTGTTGCCTCGTGACCTTTCCTTGGGGTTTTTTCTTTATCTTTCCTTGTGCAGGTGTTTTTTTAGCAACAAGCCGTGCCCTTGACTAGGTAATTTCTTTAGGTTAAATTCATATCAAATATTCTGTTCATAGTGTTTTATTTTAACTTGATTGATTAATTTTTATGATTAATTTTTATTAGTATTATCTTATTAGAAAATTTGTCATATTAAGTCAAAATAATCAAAAATTTTGAGCCGCGAGACGTCGGGTTAGATTTTTGATTATTTAGGCTTTTTATGGCAAAATTCGTGATTCGCTTTGCATCATTAATTCATATCAAAATAATATGCCATTGTTATTTGGCGTGTTATTGTTATTTGCTCACCACATATCATGCATCATATTAGGTATTTAGGTCTATACACATTTCACATTTTAGTTTTTTTTAGATTCATATAGGATTAGGTTAATTTTCCTTTGATAAACTAAAAAAAAAACACTAAAAAAAATGTTATTTAGGTTATATAGATTTCATAATGTGCATGTTACATGTTGCATTTTAATTAGTGGGTCATAATTTAATGTTTTTTTAGTATTCCCAATCATGTAGTCTTTTTTAAATATAAAATAAAAGATAAAACAAAAAACAAAAAAGTTAGCATTGCATCATTACGTTATTTTTTTAATAAAAAATTATTCGGTCATTTTAAAAATTAAAAAATAAAAAGAGAAAACACAAAAGTCATTTACTTGGTTAATTAATAGGTTAGTTCATAATTAATCCCATTTTATATCATCATTGTTTAGTGTAGGTTGCATACATTAAAAAAAAAGAATCATAAAAAAAATCACAAAAAGAACATGCATATAGAATTAATATGTCATTCATCCCATGTCATGAAACGCATGCATATTAGAATTATATAAATTAGATTGCATACATATAGTTCATATTAGGCCATATAAATTGCATTTCACATATCATTAAAGTAAAAGTCATGCATATCAAAAATAGACTAAGATTGCATCTAGTTAGATGTCATGCATTTAATTAGGCGTCATGTCATTTAGAAAATCATGTTTAGGGCATGCATTCTTAACATTTTTGAGAAGTTCTTTTTTTTCTTTAGACTTCAACAAGGTTGTAGTTTATAATTTCTTAGCATTTTGATTTATTGAATGTTATTTAATTGATTGTGCACCCGCATGATCACCATTTGTATGTTAGTATCTTAGGTTAAAATTAATCAAGACTGCCTGCAAAAAATGTTTTTTTTAAAAGGTACCGAAAGGGCGTTAGATTAATCTAGTGTAACCATGTCCCCGAATCCATTAAATCTCTGGTTCGTAAAAAGTAAAGTATTCTCTCATACTTTACCTGGGTTTCTAATCAGCCCTAATTGGTTAGTGGCGACTCCAATTTGAAATATAATTACATGTTTAAATGGGTTAACTAATATCAAGTCGCGATTGGTAGGACTTGGGAGGATTCGTGCCAAGTCTTTGGACTTAGTAAGCCATTAACCTAGTTTTAGGTGATTCACCTTCAAAAAAATTAGGTCGCGACAGCTTGGCGACTCTACTGGGGACCAAAGAGTTAAAACTCATAGTGGACATAGGCCTTCTTTTTTAAATATTTTGTTTGGCAGCATGGAAATAAGGTACGCTCCTAAAATGAAGTGTTAAATGTTTTTACAGAAAGGATGTATAAGGGGAGTAGTGCTTGCTGACTATTTGTTTTGTAGGAAGGTGTTGGGATTGAATGTTTTTCTTATCATTGAAGTGTTGTTTGTATTATAAATTGTTGTGCATGATTTTTAAATTGTTTTAGCACTACACATTGCACACACAACCTGCCGTCAGACCTGGACCGCATTTAAGGATTCTAGGATGGTGTTGAGAAATGAACCAACCTCGAACGCGAGACCGCGATGTAGAGGTTGCCTTTCTCAACCCCGAAAATTTTTCTTGATATCAAAACGTTTATCCTTGCTCACGAAACTGCGTGACCATGGGATTTTCTTTTGACTGAGCCAGAGCTAAGAGGACCCGACATTTGTACGCGAGACTGCGACAAGTCGGTTCATCCTTTTAGTTCTAACTTGCTAAGCCTTGTAGTTTAGGTGTTAAGCCTCACATCTCATGCAGCTGTCTATGTGGTTGCTATTTTTCTTTGTGAAGTAAGTATTCTTATCTTATACTATGCAATCTATTTACTTTATTGCACTTTCTTTTGGTCCATGACACTAGGTCGATCGTAAGCCTTAATCTATATACAATGGGGAGATCCGATGTTCAATTCGTTCCAACTCCTAAGATCGAGCTCAAAGGGTGGTGGAATAAATTAAGGAAGGCCAAGACTATGTGGATTCAATATTGGGACGGCTCATCCCCCTTTTGGATATTGGAGTCCATAGTGGTGTTTTGCAAGCTATCTCACAGTTTTGGTGTCTCGAGACGGCTACCTTTATTTTTGGTAAGAATGAGCTAACTCCGACACTGGAAGAGTATAGCGTTATCATAGGAATGCCCCTTGAGACTGAACTTGTTAGGCCACCTCTTGGTATGGAGCCCACATCGATTTTATTTCAATTTCTAAGAATTAAAGCCGATGAGGTTAAGAAAGTTTTGAAAGCTAACTGTAATGCATGCCCATTCTCCTTTTTGGCCGATCATTTTTTAAATCAATCTTCAATGCGCCAAAAGAGTAGGATGTTCATCTTAGCATTTTTTGGATTTATAATATTTCCTCATTGACAAAATGCCATTAATCCTTCAACTGCATGGGTGGTTAGACAAGCATGCGCCGGCATGAACTTTATAAACATGATTTTGGCCGAGACATTTTTGTCCCTCAACTGTTTTAAACAAAATGGAGGAAAAATCATGAATGCCTCTCCTGAACTTTTACAAATTTGGTTTCTTTCTCACATGAAGGAGTTTGGTCGTTTCATGCGTCGAGGTGAAATTGATGATTCTAATCACCCAATAAAGAGATTTTCAATCTTAGAGAAAAAGTATACCGGAAGGTCATTTTCCGATTGGGTAATTTTTCTAAAAGATCCAAATCTCAAGGGCTTCCTATGGTATGCTAAATGGTTCCATGTTAGCGTGGCTCGTTTTTCTCACAAGACAGATAATTCAATTCCACTTATGGGAATCACTGGTGCAACATCTTACTATCCTCATAAAGTGGCCCGCCAGTATCGAGTGCTCCAAGATATCCCGCCTCCTCTCCGAATGGACCTGTTTCAAGCTCGCTTTGTGCGCAAGGATCACAAGTACCTCGATGAAATCGAACGCCTTGAAAATGCATGGAAGGAATGCCATCCGGAAAAGATAATGGTGCCTAGAAGATTGAAAGGAAAGGAGAAGATTTTTCATGCCTCGGATTATTATATCCACCATCACGAGATCCCTCAAGCTCTACTTCTCGTGATACCTGAAGTAACCATGAAGCCCACTCGTAAAGCACAAATTGAAAATCTTGAAGAAACGGTGGAAAAGAAGCAAGCTCGTATTTCCAAGTTGGTTCGACAGAACAAGAAGCTTCGAAAGACTATGATCTCCCAATTGTATATAGAAAAGAGTCGCTAGATTTAGGAGTTTAATTCTGGCTTTAGAATGTTATTTCAATTTCTTAGATTGATGTTTTAGGAATTTAATTTCCTAGAAAGTTATTTTAATGTTTTAAGTTGATGTCTTTGGAATTTGATTTCACTTAATAAAATAAACGATCGACCGTTGTCATGGACCAATCTCATTTGTTATGATGCTTACTGTATTATTTTACATTGACAGGTAACAACACGGCTCACCCAAGATCACCAATCCGTACTCGTTCTAGAGTAACAATGGCTGATGACGCCGAACAAATGCATGGTGCTGAACAAGCTCGTGTCGTTGCCCTCGAAACAGAAATGAAGCAAGTCCTAAATGTCCTTGAGTAGCTCTCTAAACAAATAGATTCTCTCCAAGCAAATACTGTCCCATCAGCTCCGCAAGTCGAAGTGATATTACCACAACATGCTCTTATGGCTAATCCGAAAGATAAAGGCAAGAATGTATCCACAAGTGGCCCATCAAGCTCTAATGATGTCTCCGGGGAGAAAACTACTGACACGCCTCAAATCATTGTTGATGAGGAGATACAAGTAATACAGCCGGTCGTACCGAAGACTGAACAAGAAAAACGCCTGGCGAAAATCGAGGAGAAACTTAAGCAGCTGCAGGGTGCGTTTAGCCAAGACCCAACTGATCTATCTCATTATGCAAAGATCAAGATACCAAAGAAGTTCAAAATGCCAGACTTTGAGAAGTATGATGGCACTTCTTGCCCGAAGATCCATTTGCAGACTTATGTGGTTAGGATGACTCCATATGTTGACAACATACCCTTGATGATTCAGCAATTTCAAGCAAGCCTGACAGGACCGGCACTATAGTGGTATATTATGAAGAAGATTAATCTCCTAGAGACTTTGGAGGATTTGACTGATGCCTTCTTCAAGCAGTACAAGTACAATATTGATGTCACTCCATCTCGAGAGGATTTACTTCGCACCGAGAAGAAGAAGACAGAATCTTTCAAGGCTATGTCACGAGATGGAGGACTGTAGCTGCTCAAATTACTCCGAAGCCGACTGAAAAGGAGCTGATGGATTTGTTCATGAAGACGCTCCCGCCTGAATATCGAAATCGGATGTTAGGATCGACTGCCAAGTCGTTCAATCAGCTAGTACCTGTTGGCGAATGAATTGAAGTAGCCTTGCGTGATGGATGAGCATCTGATCAAACCAACTCATATAGGGGAGTCTTTGCCAAGAAGGACAAGGAACCTATAGCAGAGGTTAATGCAGCTTATGTTCAAGCACCTCACCCAACTTCGAACACTCAACAGGGAGGAGCACGACCATTCTTTGGCCAGCAGAAGAACTCTTCCAGGCGTCAATTTACACCTCTTCCTAAGCCATTGTCCAAGATCTTGCCGACTCTTCAAAAAAATGGATTACTCGCTAAGGAGCCTAAGCGACCTAATCCCGAGCGTTTCCCCAACTATGATCCGTCCAAGACATGTGCTTATCATATGGGGGAGGTAGGGCATTCTGTTGACGATTGTTATATGCTGCAACACAAAATCCAAAATCTTTTGGATGCCAAGGTGGTCTCATTCCGCGATGCAGAGCCGAACATCCAGAATAATCCACTCCTTGACCACCCAGAAGCTGTGAATGTCATTTTCAATTTTGATGTTGAGCCCACCGTGTTTCAGATGATGCATGAGGAAGTAGAAGTGATGGACACCTTAGGGCAACCAAGTGGCAAGTTCGATTACTATGTAAAGTATTCGGCTCCTCCCAGCTCCTACATCGACCCACGGGATATCATCCCAGATGGATGGGGTGGCATAGATGATCCCGCACCTCCAAAGATTAAGAGCTCTAATGACGCACTCAAAGGAATGACTGAAGTGTTCAGTGTTTGCCGTTGACGAAGCTCGAGAGTAGGAGAATTTTAATTATTTGCACACTCCTCTGTGCAGGAGTCTTTATCGCTTTCCGTATTTGCATATTTGCATTTTCAATTCTAGGATTTCCCTATTTCCAATAATGTAATTTGCTTTTCATCCAATAAAATACATGGAGATTTCATGTTTTAAGGGCATGTTGAAGTACACCAAACTAGCCCTGTGATGAAATCCTACCAAAAAATTCTGAAGGTTGGGCTTCTTCATGTTCCCTTTAAAAAAAAATTCAAAATAGAATAATTTTCAGCATGCATTTAATTACCTTGTTTCTTTAATTATCTACTCCATGTTTCAGGTGCTTTGATCTTAGCAGAAATGGATGGGCGTGAATTCATGAATCCTGTAAACTCTTATGCAGGGGCAAAGAATAGATGTGAACGATGGTGTCTTATTTTTGTAAGGAATCTCTATGAGCTCCTTTATAAAGAAAGGGCAAGACATGGACACATAATAGTTTTGACTTTATGAGCATATGCCCTCTTTGTCATTATAATGCTTTCACATGATATTGTGTAATTCGTCAATTCCACTTGAAATTTATCAAAATGGATAATTCAGTGAAAAATGTCGAGTTACTTGAGCATGCTAAATGAGGTGTGAAAGGCAAGCCTAATCCCATACACCGTCCTCTGTCTATATATTGTGAGGTGAGTATGGAAACATTTTGTATTTCAAGGTGAAGAATTTTCTTGCGAAAGTACGACAGCTGAAATGACGAGAGGCAGTTCATTTCTCCATCCCAAACACTACAAGTGTTCCATTGCTTAACCATTTTGAGCCCATACACTTATGAATGTTCTTTTCAAAATTACCCCTGTCAAGAATCACCCCACATCGGGGCAACTGGGAGATAAAAATGACATCATGAAGTGAGGAAAATGAATTGAAATTTTCTGGCTCTCACTTGCATCAATCTTCAAGTCGTGCCATTATATTGAATTCATATGGTAATTTAAGTGCCTTAGGATGACGAAGAGCATTTCTTTCACTATCCTACACACTTATATCCTTTGTATAGCCCACTTGAGCCTGTGATTTCGTTTCTTTTAAGCCCAGTTGATGATCATCCCCCACACTGGGGCAAGGCAAGAGACAAATGAAGACCCTTGAAGGTTCGAGTGTCATTTAAAGTATACTTGACACACGCATTGTGCGCAAGAACTGAAATCAAAATAGAACTAAGGGGCATGAAAAAGCAGTGTGCCTGGTAAAAGTAAGGCCAATGCCCGTGAAAAGAAGAGAGAAATGACCGATGAATTGGGGGGCATAAAAAATAGTGTGCTTGATCGATGCCCATCATCAAAAAAAAAAATTGTTGAGAAAAGATCTCCAGTTGAATAATCATTGGCATCAAGTGATATACTCTTGAGCCAATAGAGAAATCTGTCAAGAAGACAATCCGTGGCGAAGAAAACTGGTGGCAATGTCAAGATGATCACCAACTTTGACCCATAAACACATCTTTGAGCCTAACGATCCTTTCGTTTCTCAACCCATGAACCCAGCCTATGTTTCGTCCCTTACAAAGTCTCTTCAGATTATGGCACTTGAATTAACATAGGAATTCACATGTTTTAAGCATTGCTCGAAGAAGTGCGAGCAAGATTATTTCTTTATCATTTTGCAGGGTTCTTGACTTGCAAACCCGGAGATGATTACAGAATTCTTCTTTCAATTGCTTTGACTCAAAGAGTCCCTTTGTTAAGCCATTGACCAAGCCAACATTACAGTCCTTGTCAAAGACCTCTCAGATTGGTAAGGTCGTACTGCTTGCAAGAAAATTTGAACTCTTGTCAACATGATGATGATAAGATTGAGTGATATATTCCCACATCAATGGTCGGGACAAATAACCCTTCTTAAATGAGAGCGAGTGAAAAAGCCTTTTCACACCAAAAGTGTCTCATTTAGCATGTCCAAGAGATTCACGCCATAACTGAAAATTGTCCCAGTGATAATTTTTCCGGTGGAAGCTTGATAAATCCATCATGCATGGACCTTCATTGAATTTTTCCTCAAAGACAAAAAAAAAAATTGTTTTTGAAACCCTGAGTTTGTTCAGTCATCTTTGTACTTGATGAGAATTCCAAGTACCTATTTATAAAATGTTTCCAAATGTCTAGTGTGAATTTTAGATATTTGAACTTTTAAACGCTTGATGTGATTTCCAAGTGTTTGTCTTTCTAAACATCTGATGTGATTTCCAGACGTTTAGTAAATGTTTTCAAATGTCTGACATAAGAATCAGATTTTTGAAGTTTCAAGTACTTGATGCAATTTCTAGGTGCTTAGAATCTGATGAGAATTCCAGATCCCTAAAGACTTTGAGCCTTTCAATTATCTGAAGGGAGTTCCAGATGATTGACAAGTCTCATCGGAATCATTTCACACCTAAATCCTCAAAACAGGTATGACAGGTACGTGCTCTTCTTTGCATTTGCATTTCATTGGTCATAGACACATAGAGATCTATGTTCCTGACTAGATCATTGCATTTACATTGCATCCTTTATTCTTTAAAAAAAAAAAAAAAGTCAAGTCATTAACATTTGCATATGCATTTCATATTTCCTTTTGCATGGTTTAAATTTAGGTGTCATATATCTTTGAAGGAAACCTCTACGAGCTTCTCTTCAAAGAGGGGCAGTTATTGACACCTAATATTTTTAGAAAATAATAAATTTGGTTTTGAAAATCTTTGTTGTTGAAAATATATTTTCATTTCAAAATTAAAAAAAAAAATCAGTTTTTTTTTTATTTCTTATTTTTCTTTTTATTCTCCACTTGTTGACACCTAATTTAAAATTAGTTTTTAGAAGTAAAGGATAATCTTGGTTTAGAGGGAAATTTTTAAAAACAATTGAATTCAAAAATTAAACGGACGTGTGATTTTGGAGCCAATTTGTTGTTGAAGAAGTTGAGTGAATATCGCCAAATCTCGAACAACTTCGAGTCTTTCCCCTATAAAATGAAGGAGGTTTCGAAACAAAAAGGGGGGCTTCTCGGGGTTCAAAGAAAAACTCAAAAGTTGAAAGGCCTTCGTACACTTTGGTCAAAAGAGGAAGACATTTCTCCTTTCTTTCTTTGACAAGAAAAGAGAAAAGGAAGAAAGAGTGAGAGGGAAGAGACGTGAGTGCAGCAAAGTGAAAAGAGGAATTGACCGGTCTGCAGCAAATAGGAGAGAGAGGTGAGAGCTGAAACAAAAAAAAAAAGAAAAAGAAGAAAAGGAAAAAAGATGAACCACTGTTCATCTTCCTCGTGAGTTCAGTTCGAAGCCCTTGCCATTGCCACACAACGCACTCCGACGCCCCCACCTCGCCGCTTCGCCTCCGCATGCCACTCGCCCACCGAGCTCGACGTCCACCCGGTTCCCTGCCACCACGCTGGCGACGCCTCCGATCCAGTGATCGAGCCAGACGCCACCGAGCTGCTGCAACCTCCTACTCGGAACCCGACGCCACAGATTCGGTGATTTGAAGACCCGGTGTTCTCCTCTGCCCTATTGATTTCTACCGGTGAACCAACGCTCGCAACCTTCGTGCGACGCCTCCGCTCGCAGCAGCTCATCACCGGCCCAGCACCTCGCAACGCCGGTCTCCACAAGCCCGAGCTTGCACCGACCCACGGCGAAGCTCGCGCCACCTGCGAAAACACCACCGCCCGAAGCGCCCACGATGCCACGCCGCCGAAGCCCACGGCCCGTTCACCTCCGCCTATCCCTTCCACTCGGAGCTCGACGCTACCACACCTCTGCAGCTCAGGCTTTCACCAGTCATCACCTTGCCGCTCCACCCCCGACACCCGCGCCAATAGCCCGCACGTCAGCCACCTTTCGCCGGAGCCCTGCACGCCCGAGCAACGCCCCCTGTTGCCTCGTGACCTTTCCTTGGGGTTTTTTCTTTATCTTTCCTTGTGCAGGTGTTTTTTTAGCAACAACAAGCCGTGCCCTTGACTAGGTAATTTCTTTAGGTTAAATTCATATCAAATATTCTGTTCATAGTGTTTTATTTTAACTTGATTGTTATGATTAATTTTTATTAGTATTATCTTATTAGAAAATTTGTCATATTAAGTCAAAATAATCAAAAAATTTGAGCCGCGAGACGTCGGGTTAGATTTTTGATTATTTAGGCTTTTTATGGCAAAATTCGTGATTTGCTTTGCATCATTAATTCATATCAAAATAATATGCCATTGTTATTTGGCATGTTATTGTTATTTGCTCACCACATATCATGCATCATATTAGGTATTTAGGTCTATACACATTTCACATTTTAGTTTTTTTTAGATTCATATAGGATTAGGTTAATTTTATATTAGGTATTTAGGTCTATACACATTTCACATTTTAGTTTTTTTTAGATTCATATAGGATTAGGTTAATTTTCCTTTGATAAACTAAAAAAAAAAAAAAAACACTAAAAAAAATGTTATTTAGGTCATATAGATTTCATAATGTGCACGTTACATGTTGCATTTTAATTAGTGAGTCATAGTTTAATATTTTTTTAGTATTCCCAATCATGTAGTCTTTTTTAAATATAAAATAAAAGAAAAAAAAAAAAAAAGTTAGCATTGCATCATTACGTTATTTTTTTAATAAAAAATTATTCGGTCATTTTAAAAATTAAAAAATAAAAAGAGAAAACACAAAAGTCATTTACTTGGTTAATTAATAGGTTAGTTCATAATTAATCCCATTTTATATCATCATTGTTTAGTGTAGGTTGCATACATTAAAAAAAAATCATAAAAAAAAAAAATCACAAAAAGAACATGCATATAGAATTAATATGTCATTCATCCCATGTCATGAAACGCATGCATATTAGAATTATATAAATTAGATTGCATACATATAGTTCATATTAGGCCATATGAATTGCATTTCACATATCATTAAAGTAAAAGTCATGCATATCAAAAATAGACTAAGATTGCATCTAGTTAGATGTCATGCATTTAATTAGGCGTCATGTCATTTAGAAAATCATGTTTTGTGCATGCATTCTTAACATTTTTGAGAAGTTTTTTTTTTCTTTAGACTTCAACAAGGTTGTAGTTTATAATTTCTTAGCATTTTGATTTATTGAATGTTATTTAATTGATTGTACACCCGCATGATCACCATTTGTATGTTAGTATCTTAGGTTAAAATTAATCAAGACTGCCTGCAAAAAATGTTTTTTTTTAAAAGGTACCGAAAGGGCGTTAGATTAATCTAGCGTAACCATGTCCCCGAATCCATTAAATCTTTGGTTCGTAAAAGGTAAAATATTCTCTCATACTTTACCTGGGTTTCTAATCAGCCCTAATTGGTTAGTGGCGACTCCAATTTGAAATATAATTGCATGTTTAAATGGGTTAACTAGTATCAAGTCGCGATTGGTAGGACTTGGGAGGGTCCGTGCCAAGTCTTCGAACTTAGTAAGCCATTAACCTAGTTTTAGATGATTCACCTTCAAAAAAATTAGGTCACGACAGCTGTTTTGTAAAAAATTAGGAGGAATAGCTAATTAATCGACATTTGCAAGAATATCTTGGTGTTTTAGTTGGCAATAGTCCAATTAGAAAAAACGAGCATGAAAAGAGTTATCACATCAAAAGTAATTGTTTAGATAAAAAGGAAATGAGCACTTTCCATGTCGAGTTCCTTCAGTTGATGCTTCTCCAGGAGATTGAATAGGACAAAAGCAATCACCGCGTCGGTGAAGGCTGTGAAGCGGAAAATGTAGCTCCACTTGAAATGTCTGGCTAATGCTTTTCTATGGAGCACCTTGTAGATGAATGGAGTTGGACTGATATCATTCTCAATTCATCCACCACAGAAACTTTATGGAAATATTCATGACTCATTTTGCGTTGTTGTCTGGTGGAGTGGAGATCCGTGAGGAAGACCTCAAAGATTTGAAGGAAGTAGTCAGCATGTTCCCCCACAATACTCTTGGCAAGCTTTCGTTCTTCTTTCATTAGAATTTTCATCTCGTTGAGCATTGAGCTCTTGAACCATCTTCTATACACATCTTTAGAAAGAGTTCATCTGTGGGAATGGCCATTCCCTAAGCCTCGGGAGGCTCGATAGATTAAGGTTTGCAAGTGACTTATTGTTGGGAAAAAAAAAAAGAGGTTTGGGAAAAAAAAGATTATATATATACACACACACACATACACCAAGTCTCTTTATTTACTATATTAATGAATTTATTGTATCCGGCCAAAATTGACGGGATGAACTAATTTGACAAAATGCAAAAATGTTTAAACTCAATTGACACAATTAAAAGATTTAGACTTAAATTGACAAAAGTGAAATAGATTTAAGATTTTTTTAGTAATTTTCTCCAATAGCATATATGTCATTAGAGGAATATCTAAGAATAAACTAACTATATTATATACAATAAGGCATTTTGATATTTTTTCATAAAGAGTTCATGGATGATATTAATTTTTGTCAATATAAATAATGATATTTCAATGTCCTTTTCAAAAAAAAAAAAAAAAAAATTCTTATTCTATGCAATGTTTTGATTTAATTAATTTTATCTTCTAAAGTTTCACATTGGAGAATGTTATGTGATTTTATTATGGTATATATCTTGTCTTTCATTCCAAGGCATAACCTGTATGTATGCACTTTTAAGAGGAATTGTTTCCTCATAGAGTAACAAGTAAAAGTTTACCAACCACACATTGTCTAACCAAATCCAATTCTCTCTCGATATGTTCCTCAAAAAATCTGATTCAAAAGGTCAAAATGGCTAGTTATTAATGGAATTCCTTGTCAGCTCTCTGTAAAATATTCGTTTGGACGTCACCCTTATTGCCACTCTACAGAACCGTACATGAGATTTTCACCTTATGAAAACCATTCTATTTTTAAAGGAATAATGAAAGAACTTTCCAAATTCGCTTTGCATTGAATTAAACCACATGCTCCACCGCTTGTGCGGGCCCCCGTCAATTCCTTTGAGTTTCATTCTCTCGTACTAGGGAAAGGTCCTCTCAATGCTCTAACGCCCACAACAGATATGAACCGAATTTGAAATTGAAATAGCGATTTCCTATGTCAATTAAAAAGACGAAAGGGGTAGAAAAAGTCAAATAAAAATACAATTCGTTTTATTTGGACTAAAAAAAATCAATAAATCTTCGGAAACTTTTTTTTTCTTCATGTGATCGTCCCCTTATTTGTATCTGTATGGAAAAGAAAATCAATAAGAAGTGGTTTAATGGTGATATACATAACAAAAGTGAATTTATAAACAAGTCAATGTGTAAAAAAGTTGTCTATTTTAAATTTGTTCTATACTCTACTTAATAGTTTATCCATATATTTACTCAATGACATAGAAAAGAACTAGATTTTCTTGAAAAATTGTCTTTTAAACAAAACGACCATTTTTATGGTAGTAGTATCTAACAATTAAAAAAAAAGTACCTTTAATATACACGAAAAATATAAAATAAACAAAAACTAAACATGTGAAATTCTTAATCATGGTAAGTAGATTCTATATAGATATAAAAAAAAAAAAACTAAAAAATAAGGAAAGTAACTAAATTTGGGACCACCAATTTGCATTGCAATTGAATGATTGAGGACAATTTTTTCTTTTTTTGGTGAAATTGGATGGATTTAGTTATATAGGAGGCGGAAATAGTGCCCATCTAAAAAAACGACTTTGACCTAATAAAAAAAATTGTCCAAGCATGCAGATATTTTGGAGTGACAACGTTGTCCAAAGGCAAGTAATGCAAGAACAGTGCCTACATCAGCCATGTGCTCAGCAGAAATTGATTAATCACTAGGAAGGACCACATAACAAAAGCGACTTGCAATCTTGGATTTTATAAACTCCTATTTTCCGGAAAAAAAAAAAAAGTCCTTGCCTTTGTTCAAAAGAAAGAAATTGGGAAACAAAAAGCAATCCCACCCCGTACATCAACTTTGAAAGCCATTTTACTATTGGTTTTCATTTACCGAAAAAAATGAGAAATTTTCTGGTCCCAACGACAGAAATTGGACGTTCTCCTTTCATCACGAATTAAATAATGAGATGAGATTGAAAATGAAAATCACCCAAATTTTGTTCAATGATTTCCAAATTGACCAGTCTTGGAACGTTATGTATGAACTCGCATCGTTGAGTGTGGTGAAATTTCTAGAGGAACAAGGACATTTCATGCACATAACAACAAAGAAGACGAGGAACCGATTCTACAGACCACACACGTATTCAGAATTAGCTGGCAACTTTATAAGAATATTTAAGAACAATTACTTATGATCCCATCTTTCAATAAAGTTTCCTAATGACTAAGTACAATAAAGTGGACCAGGCCAAGCACAAACTAAAAGACTCTCCGAGTACTATTTTAACTCATTGTAAGCGAGATACGAATAAGGTTGCTAACTGACTAGCCAAACCCCAACGAATGGGATGCTTGCTTAGGAATTGGATTAATAGTCCCCCATATGCTCTTTTGGATTTATTATGTGCTGATGCTAGAGATGCTTGTACTACAAATGTTTCCTATTAATGCATTTCAGCTTGTTTGTTCAAAAAAAAAAAGTACAATAAATTCGAAGTCTGCAGGAATTCAAAGGTGGCCAACTAGGGTTTTCAATTGACACGTCATTCTGGTGCTATCGCTTACGTCCAAAGTGATAATTTTCAGCTTGAATAAAAACTAAAAACGCCTTTGCGAAGTTCGTATTCGATTATGGTATTTATATTAAAGATAAACATATCATCTAAACTTCAGGAAGATTGTGCCCGCTTGTATACCGTCTTATATGAATTTTAATCAAAGAGTTGATTTGACATGAAACTTTGACTTTTAAGATGAAGCTTTGTCTTAAATAAGCATTCGTAGCCTAGATGGAATTGCGTACGGAGATGTCTTTTTTGGGGGTCTTTTCTTCAATTAATTCACCAATAGAAATTGCCCTAATCTTATCGTCTCTTTATCATTTTGACTTCGCGAACTACGTGTATTACGTGGTTATAAATTTTCATTTTTCTGTATATTATTGGAGCTCTACTAAAATACCGTCATCATTAACAACAGTTTAAATGTAAAATGAGGATGTCTCTTCTCATGCAAACTTGGCAAAACTGACCAATGAAACATAACTTTGGTCGTGATAAGTTGCCAACGGGCGAATTAGGATTCTAAAAAAGATTTGCCACGATTACCTAAGATAAATCAACATCTATCGAGAGCAAATTTGAAATGGATTTGGAATTTTGTTTAATTTTTAATTGTGGGATGGACAACCCAAACTAACTCGATATGATCAAATACAAGGGATCCAAGTCTACTCATTATAAACAGGAGTAATTTCATAATTTCATCTCCCATTATTAAAATATACTAATTGATACAATTACATATCGATTTTTTTCTTGTTAAACTTCCAACGTATTCCATTTCTTGTATACTAAATGATCTCGTGTCGCCTACTGAAACAATAATGCTGCTGGGTTATGCTAATCAATAATCTAAATAGACGGTCCTTTTTTATCACTTAATTTCCTGAATTTACAAGCAAAAATAATGATTCTCTGTTTTGGAGAAGAAAAAGAATTCCTAGAGTGTTCATATGGGTCTGCATTGACCGGAGACGATACACATGAAGAGTCAAGTCAACTCCCTCCAAGACCAATAATCTGTGGACAGAACAGAACGCAAGTTTGGACGGTGAAACCCTAGAGCAAGTTTAGAGCACGTGGCGACATGGAAACAGTTATGAATTTAAACTCCACAGCCCCCACCAATTCAGAATCAAGCTGGAGAATCAATGATGGACCCGGTACGGTTTGCTTAGGACCTGACGAGGTCTCAAGGGAAGTCTCCGAACGGGCGGGTCTGGCAAACATCATTGCTGATGCCCCCGCTTACGTCCATATGGGATGGCTACGGCCAGACGACGACTTGTCGCTTTGCGATTCATCGATTGAAGTTGAACGGAACGTTTCACTTAGTCCTTGTGGTCTACGCCCCAAAACCCCAAAGTCCTGTTTAGGATCTAGTTAACTTGATTTTGCATGATTACGCTCCGGTTTAGGTTCTGTTTTGTTCACTAATCGGCTGGACCATCCGAGTTAAATAGGCCAGGTTGTGAGATTTGTTCTCAAGTATAGCCCTGACATGTCATCTAAATCGATGAATCTATTTTTAGGATCTAAACTTTTTCAAAAGTCTTTTTCAGCATTAAAGATTGTCCTAATTTGTCATATGTATAAATGAAGTTTCAACCGCATCGATAGTGACTTTATCCGATCGGGATGTTTTTAATAACCAACGAATGGCTGGTGCTTTTGCTACGATATATCTTATCCATGCATAATATCGTGAAAAAGTTTTTGTCTTTGATCATATTATCATATTGGATCTAACATGCATGGATACAGGTTATACCTTAGAATGAAAGACAATTCAAATACCGTTATTTTGGTTTTGGATCTTCCAAATCATTCCCGGAGGGGAGAGGGGCAAAATTGAATTAAGTTGTTGTGATTCAACTAGAGGACGAATAATTTATAGATGCCATAACAAGGATTTGCTATGTGGTAAAAGTTAAGGAAGCAAGTGTTGCGAATGAATGTACGTTTCACCGTGCAATTCAATATTTGGTTAACTCACTCAATATCTTGGGAGTTTACCTTGTTAAGTAGTTGGCTCTAATTCTTTAAGCCAATAGATATATGAACATGAGATCATTTCCTATCTTTTTTCCTTTGAATCTCTCGTACATACTGATCTTACATGATGGAAATGACGTTTACATTCTCAATCTTCAAAATCTAATAGCGTGAAACTCTCGGAAGACCATCATTTGCTATACGATATGACAGCTTCAGTCCTCAGTTTACATAACTTGCATAGCTAGCTTCACAACCTTGTAGAGAACCATACTTCCTCCACTTTATTAGGGCATGAACTACCATTCTGTACGTTCAAACAAATACTAGTATTCAAAACATAACAACAAATAAAAACTAGGCATCTTGTGAGCATGAATGGATGGTCTTCAATTTTCCCACAAATTAACGGCGAAATCTTCCAAGGAAGCAGAAGAGGCCGTCTCCAGAGGCCACCCAGGATACAATACAGTAGCCGTCGAGTCCATGAACAAAGCACCTAAATCTTGTACCATGTGTGCATCTTCCACTGAAAAGTTTTGTGCCCACAAATAGCTTTGGACTTCATCATCCACATATGATGAACACAGAATGTTGTCAAAGGAGTTTCCCTTGTCGCCAAGGACTCCGATGGCTTGATTAGAGCTCGATGAGCCGAAGTTCTCTGGGCTTGATGTCTGATTTCCGGTAAAATCTCCGAGATCCGACAATTGCACTGGAGTTGAGATGGGAGTTGAGCTACCCGCTTCCTCTTGAGATGGACTCTCATGATTGGCGTCAACACTGTTACACACCCTTGCAGCTCCGGATTTTCTAGGCTTTTGCATCGATTTTCCCTTGAACTGCTTCTTCAAGCGTGTGTTCCAGTAATTCTTCACTTCATTGTCCGTCCTTCCGTCGAGTTTTGATGCGATTGCAGACCATCTGTAACAGAAGAGACGAGTTAAGAGATGGAATCCATCGAAAATCGAGATGCTGTATAAACTTAATCCGCTGCATTTGTTATAGTGAATCTGCTTACTTGTTTCCCAGAAATTCATGAAGCTTGATGATGGTTTCCACCTCTTCTTTGGTGAAATTCCCATGTCTAAGGTTGGGCCTCAGATAATTCATCCACCGAAGTCGGCAACTTTTCCCACTTCTTCTCAGTCCTATATCAATCACAAAATGCACCAGTTCAGTCCAAAAAATTGATTGATTCAGCTCCTGGGAACCATTCCCATCTCAAAACAGACTATAAAATCACAGTGACACAAAGATGGTTGGTCAAACATATGCATATCATGTGTTAGTGGGGTTACCTGCTGGTTCAGCCATTCGGCTCCAATTCCAAATACCATGCCTCTTGATGTAGGCAGTGAGCTTTTGATCTTCCTCTGCACTCCAAGCGCCCTTCTTCAACCTCCTTTTTTCATCCAACACAACCCCAAGCTCGGCCATTTGATGACTCTTTCCGAGTGCTCGTGACTGCTTGTTTAGACCCACATCCAGAAACAGCCTCAGAACTCCGATTTATAGTGAGCCGAGATCCGGCACGTGTTTCCTTTCTTCAGTAAAAGCTGTCCAGGTTTTACTTGAACCCCGTCAAAAGGCATATAATAGCAAGAGGAAGGTCCGGTTCCGTGTCGGTGAAAAAGTGGGATTTTGTTGCATAGTAAACCGTATCTCCAAAGAGAGGACAAAAGAAATTTCTCCGCAAGACCTCCTTTTTCTATGTTCACACGCATCACTGTAATTTTCCAATTTAAGGGTCTTCTGGTCTGCCCGTTTACCGATTGCTCTAAAGGTGTTGGCATCATCAAATAATGACGTCATCACTTAATGGGCCATTTTATTATAAGAATTGGACTTTGCAAATACAAATGCTTTCTTTAAGATATAATTTAATGCAAGTAGATGATCCATCTTTTTGGGCACAATGACTATACCAAGCGTGTATACTACAAATTGAGTTGTCAAATGACTACTGGTCACTCTTAAATGATGTAACCTGTCACATTGCCAATAAATTGATTAAGGAAGCATCCCCATTAGGGAACCCACAAAAAACAAGGACATCCTTATAAAATACCATACCTAGTATAATTAATTTGTTTCTTAAGAAACTATCTGATAGAAAAAATGTGGGGAAAAGATATAATTAATTTTCCCATAGAGATAAATAATGTTGCTTCCTTCGATAAAGGCACATTGACTTAAACTCACAAAAAAAGGGCAGAGTCTTTTCAATGGATTAGCAAGAATCGTAGGCGTGGACGTACGGTACAGACCACGTTGCAGCAAGAAATGGGCCTGGAATCGGTCATCTTTGAAGCATTGGCGATCTTTGGAACCAGAGCAATAGCCGTGGAATCGAGCATGATCTCCATCTCATCAGAGTTACGAGAATCCAACGATTTGTTCGCTAAGTAATTTTCCTCTTCTATTCTTCACTATCCCATCTAGTCATTACAAGCGTTAACTTTTGGACATACATCTATCAAGCACGTGCTGTTTTCATCATGAATTTTGCTTATTGGCGGTTAAATAAGCTAACATAGAAATGCCTACCTTACTATATGTATTTCATGTAGCCAACTTGCTGGGAGGTTCTTGAAGACATGGCTAATCGTGCATCTTACTTCCCCTTTATTTTAATCAAACGAGAAATAAGCTCGCTTAAGGTCTATTTACCCCTTATTTCAATCGGCTTCTTCCCACTTGTTTGTCCAGAAGAAGATCTCTTTCCCACTTGCTAATGTTTGAGAAAGTCAAACATAAACTTCCCCTAGAACATCACGCCCTATGTCTAAGCATCCGAACTTTCAAACTAAAAAAATTTGGCAAAATGCAAGGCTGTCGCATCTGTCGAAAATCGTTTGATTTCAACCCTTCACATTGGAATAGTAGAAACTGGTGCTAGCAAACGAACTTTCGTGGTGGGCGTGCCTTATCTCCTTCGAGTCAAGAGCTGACTTAACGGGTGGAAGTGTGAAGCGAAGCATTAATGGAATCCTCCAAATGTGTTTCACGCTCCTAACCTAACCACGGTGAATTGACGGACCAACCGGATATGGTCCCCTTTGTAATGTTCCAAAACTCGAACCGGGACGAGGGGGAGACTTGGCAAGAAATTTCTTAAGTCAATTCCCATTATGAATTTTTCAGGTGGGTAGCTACAAAAAACCCCTTTTCACAAATGAGGCAAGCGAAATAGTACCATGCATGATAGAACTTTTGGGCTGATTTTGAGATTTTGGGTTTTCTTTTGGCTAAGACCCCATCGTATGTATCTTAAACTGATTTTGATGCACCGCGATAGCCCATCGTCTCTAGTTCATTCAAAAGGATGCCGTTTCGGTCGAAAGCAATGTGAATCCCTTACACAATTAATTTAATGTGCAATATGTCTACTTGTCCGACATTTGGGTTGATCCTTTTTTTTCCTACTCTGATTCAGTGCTATGCATCTTAGACTGATTTTCGTGTATCGGATTCACCCTGTCTAGTCCATAAAAGCTCGGCATTTCTGTTGAAATCAAGAGACTCACATGATTCACAATCTCTTGGTGTAAACGCTCAGCCTTTTATAGAGTTAGACTCTTTCCAAGACAAAGGCTACCAAGCTTCTACACAACGATGAAATCATGTGGAGTGCTGGAATAGGCCGACGACTACACGAGGCGGAAGCTATCAACAAAGTTTTGCCCCTTCTTTTTACGCGGATTCCTATTTTATGTGAGAAACTAACTCGATTCTCTTCAAACACTAAGACGATAAAGACTACTAGTTCCTTTCAATAAAATCAATTTCAATTTGACTTCATTACCCTTTTTTTTTTCCATATGAGGATGGTACAGAAGACGGTGTGAAACTATGAAATAGTCGACGCGTTCTCCACATAGAGAAACTGTTCTGGCAAAGGGTTTGTGACTAGGAGACTCCCTATATATGAAGACTTGAAATTATGCAGTCATAATATAGAGAAACCGTGACAAATCATGCCCTGTAATATAATCAAAAAGTTTTTAGAAATTTTTTTTGCTAGAAAAAAAAAAATCTTTTAAACATTTAAATGACTGCTCAATTCAACCTTTCTTATACTACTTTAACACTTCTCTATTCATATAAGCTTAAATTTGGTATAAGACTTGAATAAGTGTACAAATCAATTATAAATGGAAAAACTAATGAAAATTTTGGAGAGACTGGAGCATATGGGAATAATGTCAAGTAATTTAGGGTGTATATGGTAATATTTCTATTCTGGAGAACAATTTCATTTTAAAAATAACATTTTTCTATTTCTACTCCTTGGAACAATATCTAAGTAAAAGCACGCATTTGGTATCTATACAAAATTTTTATTTTGGAATAGAAAAAGAATAGAAATGCGTTTGGTAAGGTTCATAATTTTTTTTGTAACATAGAATTTCTTTTAATTTTTTAAGATTTTTTTTCTTTTTTCGTTTTGTTCTTCTTCCTTGCTGCAGCAACTAATGGACAGCATGGAAGAAGAAGAAGAAGAAAAGAAAAAAAAAAAAAGAAAATAAAAAATTGTTCCTGGGAGCAAATAATTACTTTTTTTCTAATTTTTATTTCTATTCCAAATATATTCCTTGGCCATTTTTCTATTCCGGGTAATATAAAATTAATTGACATTATTAAACAAATTTCTATTCTTTTTCTATTCCGAGGAGCAAAAAAAAAAACAAAAAAAAAACAAAAGAATAGGAGAATTGCCATGCGTGCCCTTAGTGTGTGTTTGTTTCATAAAAATGAATGATTTAAAAAATATTTTCCTAAAAATGATCATTTATATTACCTACAAAACTTAATGAAAAAAATATATTTCCATCATACACAAAAGTATTTTGATATAAATTGCTGTCAATAACAAAATTATTTTCATTGATTAATTATTTCACGTGATATATAACAATTTTTAGGAAAATATCTTCCAAAATATTTATTTTATGCAAATCAAATGAAGCCTTTAATTTTCTTTTCTTTTGTTTGCTAGGCAAGCAAGAGTTTTATTTCTCATGAATTGAGCTACACATCATAGTCCATCAAGGCATCAGACAAAATCAAACTAATCCCCAATCCCCATAAAATTTATGTCAAAGCCCTGCAATTTACCTATAACATCCGTCTTCAATTTAATTAGCTACTATCTTTGCCCTTATGACGAATCTTCCTATTTCGAGTCATCGACAGTTGATACGATGCCTGCCAAGCCTACTTAGTGATCAAATACAGACACTGCTGAACCTTTCAGGCAAGTCTGTCGATACCAGCATCCTTAAGGTTTGTCAACTTCACAAGAGTTTATGTTATCCTACATCCTTCTCCTAATGTAGAGCAGCCGACGAAGGGCATAATAGCAGATTGAGGAGTGGAAGAAATCTGTTGAGAAATGCTAGCCAGCTCATGAAACTATGTTTTGGCAAATTCTTAGTAACTCAAAGGTTCAAATCATCAGGTTCCGCACCTATTTACCGTCATTTTATAATCCCCTTCTACTGATTATTTGCCATGTTTTCACAACCAATTGGTCATAACAATTCATTATTTGACTTTCGCTGTCATTAAGGAGTGGAAGAAAACTCTCTTATTATATATAAATATTACAGTCAATACGTGGAAGAAATCACCAATACACGCCCAAAAAGTAAAGAACAAGTTACTTCGTTTAATTTCAAACTCGGTGCACAATAATTTTGCATGTGTCTTTTCCGCTCATTTCCAAGAACCTCTCAGCAAGTCGGCTATACAAAACGCGTGGGAAGAACATACATTATCGTCCGATGAACACAATGATGACCTGAGGCCGCTCACATCACTTCACTTGCCACCGACAACCATTTACATTGCAGAGGAAGGTAATTGTCCTTTTATTTTCCTTCTTCTTGTTCTCTTTTCGTCATAAGAGTGAAACTAGGGTTTTCTCTTTTGCTTATCGCAAGATACGCACATTAATGACTAAAAATAACGTTCTTCATAAAATTATTTGCAGAATAATTGATCAGCTGGAACTGGATTTGGTGTCGTGCATCCGTCCCAGAAATATGTACTATTTCCTTTCTGATAAAGAAAAGGACAAAAACAAGTTGCACGCTTCTACCTTTCTCACTCTTTTCGACAAAATATTTACTTTAAAGCTCACAACGTTATTGTAGAGATGACAAATATAATATAAATTTGGGATATAGCTTAAAAGTTTAATTAATGATTTTGAGCTGCTCTTTCAACATAAATGTTTCTGAAAAATGACTTTGGAGGGACCATGTAGATGTATTGAATTACTCTCTCGCACGTTCAAACACTATCTCTAGCAAAAATTTTCCATACGAGAAGTTTTAATAAATTGATCCATTCCCACCGATTCTTTCTATCTAAAAGCATGTCTCACACACAGTCTCTCTCATACACAATGTCCAAATCAATATTAATATCTGTGTGGACAACGACTCCTAATAATGTGGCAAGCTGTTTTTTTATTGATTGAACTTTTGCATACAGATATGCGAACATATATTATTACCATTTTCAAGTTTATCTTATCGATCTTATCATTTTCCTCAGACCAAACAACACGTTACAAGGATGGACAGACAAAAAATGTAAACTTCTAGATATTCATTAGTCAACGCTTTTCACAGATATTTCGGTCATTATGTGGGACTCATTATAATAATAAATTTTCATGAGCCGATGCATGAGTTGCGCATCAAAATAAGCTTAGCCGTGCATTCTTTTTTTCTTTTAAAATTACACGCTGCCTTATGTAGCGCAATTCTAAATTTCTGCTTTCTGGCGCTGGATATGGAGTAGTGCAGTAATAAATATATAAACTATTTGGTCACTTTATATGCATCGCAATTCAAGAATATGTTGGAAGCTTCCTCATATGCAGCCACGTTATCGTAAGGTGGGTCTTTCGAAGTTCCATCAGCATCATTGGAAGCTGTCTTTCACCAAATCAAGCCAAGTTGCTCCTGAACTCAACTTATGACTTTGTTATTTCGATTTCAAGATATAAAATGCTATGACAATGTATGAAAACATACGAGATATCATACTTGTATATAAAGTCCACTTTAGTGCATTCTTGAGGTAGATGTTTTACAAGCCCAACTATGTTTTACGGTTAAAAAAGTCATCTTACAACTGCGGAATATAAAGTGATGCCTATTTTTTTTAAAAGGGATTCTTGTGATCTCTTCCCTAAACTTATGGTCATTCATGTTTTAATTTATTTTGGGCAGACTAAGAATGGAATCATTATCTCTATATTCCACCCAAGATGCATTTTATTTCCAATAAGTAGCTAATCTTTGTCGATGATCTTCCTTTATTTTCCTTTGCCTTGGCCAAGCTTGTAAATCCAAACCAAGTATCCTCCAATCCCATTAGAATAACCCCTTATCTCCATCGACATTTCTATATCATTAACATGCTACGGACATTTTCACATCTAAGAAAATATATATTTATCAATTCTGTCAAGTTAGCTACATCCCTCAAAGTGTTTATGGAAGGAAGAAAAAAAATCACTCATCTCTTACATTTAATGAATTCGAAGCTTAACGGCTATGTTCGTCTTTTAGAAACTTTTCAACGCGCGTTCCGGTGAGTTTTAATTTCCAAAGTTTTTTTCCAAGCATTTATTCACCATGGGCTCAAGACAGGGGTAACGCCACTGTCGTCGTCACATCACATTCGTTGTCGTCATCATTGAGCGGGTTACGATCCAATGGTGAAAACTTGCTGGAGATTCACATCTTTCGTGAGACTCGAGGTAAAATTTTGGACTCTTGTGTTCAATCATACTGATCAGTCGTGGCCAGGTAGACCCGCCATTCCTACTTTCGAACTGTATCCATTAAACAATAAATAGAGAACAACACGGTTGTCTGGGTGACTTGGTTCAATATTTTTTATGGAGAAGCAATTAGCCTCTGACTATAAAAAGAACATTAGTATCGAGTGGTTCGAGAAAACTTATTAAACCTAATTAATAAGGGAGGATCTTATCATAGTAACACAAAAAAAGAAATCTTGCCGACGAAATTGCGACTTTGATTTGTTGTAAGAGCGTATTGTTTTTAACAAGAGCCTTAGAAACGGTGGAAATCATTGCAGTACGGTGGAAATCATTGCAGTGTAAGCTAATCACCCATTTAATTTAAGTACAAAAAAGGACATGACTTTTCGAGCGCTTCGTGGACCTTTTGGTTCTTGCCTTCTGATAAAATGTGAAATTATATTTCAAGATCAATTCAAGGTAGATAGATAATTAAACATTGTAGCATCCACGTTTACTATTTTTACATCTTCACATTTATAATCATCTTTTTTTTTTTTTTGATGACCTGGGAACTCTCGTATAGTCGACAACTGGCGAGGTAAACTCGGGGTAACGCTAGCGTAGGATCCACCACCCCGACGTCACACTTAAGACACCAAGCACCTCCGTTAGGTTTCAAAACCCTCACCTTTGGGGAAGGGTCAATGGAGCCCTTATCTAGCGGAATCACAATGGCCGGTGGTTATAATCATCTTTTGTTGCCATATATTTATATCATACATTCATATTAGTTTGGTTTTATATTTTATGTGAGAAAGTTTTTAATCTGCACATGTCTATATAAATAAATTATAACAAAGCCTTCTTTAAGTGGTCTTTGACTCTCACATTAAGAATGGTAGATTGTTAGAATTGGACTTTTCTCATTGCAACAAATTTTATAGTACTTTCTTAAGAAAGGTAACAAAATATTTAGACCCTAATTTACTTCCCTAATCCTTCTTTTCTCTCTTCATTATTTTACAATTTAATTGTAACTCATCTATATTTTAGAAATACTTTTTATCTCAACATAATAATAATTTAAATATTTTCAATATTAGTTATAAACAAAAAAAAAAAAAAAAAAAATTCTTTTTTTTTTGTCGGTCCTACGCTAATCCTATTCTAACACTCACTCTCAGACTTTTGCCCTATCTCCTTGCAGGGCGTGGGAGTCGAAACTCACTCCTGAAATGAAATCGTCCACATCCCAATCCCCCCCTGAGAATGTGGGGATTTGAACCCTCAACCCCCCTTCCAAGATGGAAGGGTAGCCACTGGGGCAAACCTCCAGTGGTTTAAATGAAAAATTCTATTGTTTATATCCATTTCGGAGTTAGCATTTATGGTATGTAATAATTTATTACGTCTTTGAATTCTTATTATTATACTAAAAATAAATTCAACCTCTCCATGTCCTTTCACACCATTAAATTGACTTAAAACACATCCAGAGCCAAGCATGTTAACTATTAATTAACGAGAGTACCATCCCTTGTTCTCTTGTCTAGTCTCTAGGATCTACCTTTTACCATTGACCTATTTATACTTAATTGGTGTCCTCGCTTGCTGAAGCATTTACACAGGAGCTCGCTATCTACTCTCTTATCCTCTAATTGAGCATATACTTGTTAATTATATGTATCCAATCTAATATGAAATGTATTCTCTGCATCCAAAATTAGAACTTAATAGAGTATTTAAATATTAGACTATGCATTCGTATAATTGTTTATGCTTATAAAATAGTCAATAATAGTCTTATTAAATCTCACATATATCAAAGTAAAAAGTTTGAAGTTCAAATCTTTTCAACCTCCAATTTTCATTAATACATGTGTACCATCATGAAAATTAATATACGTGGTTCTTGCTCGATGTGAAGCTAGAGTAGGTAGCACATGGCTACTTTCATACCATAACGATTTCATAGATTCACTTCAAGCTTGCCTCTAGTTCTCATTTACATTTTTCTTTTTTTTTTTCTTTTTTTTTTTTGTGTTAGTTTGACTTTATGACGGTAAATTACTGTCTAGTTCAAGTTATGTAGCTTCAGTATGGATAGGAGCCAAAGTATATCTCCATACAAAGTTTTTGGGTGAGTTGGACCCTAAAGGACTTTAAAATTTGTCGATATGATTCAAGGTACTGCCTAGTGCCTATTATGGGTTGAATAAGAGAGAGCAAATTTTTTTTTTGTTAATTATATATTTGTTAATGTAGGCTTCATACGTCTTACTCGACGACTTTTTGAAAACCCAAGGCAACAAGTTTTCTTAATTATGTAAGATTGATAATGTTAAGTTGGGGGTTGATTCATTTGCTGGCCCAGTTGACTGCAGTTCTTTAAGGTTGCCATGTGGAACACGTTTCGCTCCAAAGGTCTTTATCCGTACATCTGTGTACTTATTTCTTGAGCCAGCTTTGCATAACTCTTCTGTGAGAAACCAAGATGGCGATTGACCGAATGACTCGGTGCTTGGTTTGCAAGTCAAAAGCTTACGAGTTCAGACTCCGCAATTTACGATCGATCTCGAGGAATCTAGACTAGTCTGCAATGAATTGGAAAAGCGTACGAGTTCAGACTCCACAATTTATGATCGATCTCGAGGAACTTTGACTAGTTTGCAATGAACAGGCATGTGATTAAGTGTGTAGCATTGGTCTTGGGGTTCCTCATTGGCACCATGACAGATTACGAGTAGTAGCTTCACTAAGATTTTGTTTGTTTCACGGAAAATAATTTTCAGGAAAACATTTTTCAAATTTTCCGATATTTTCCATCAACAGAAAAAAGTCCTCTAAAATAGGGAAAATATTTTTCACTTTTCAAGATGAAAAAAACATTTTCCTCACTCAACTTCTTTTATCTCACACCCATGTTTATATTTCCATCTTTTTTTTTTTTCTTTTTTTTTCCATTTAAAGAAATTGAATATTTAATTCTTTTTCTTTTTTTTTTTTTTTCTTTTTTTTTTTTTAACCTTATGTCTTTTCCGATCACCAACCATGACAACGACTAGTGACCAACAACAAGCAAGCCTCGAGCTCATCTCGCCAATCTAGCTAATCTTGAGGCCTTAATCTCACCGCTTGCCAGTGTTAGGCGAGCTTGAGCTCACCTTTCGCCAATCACCAACCATCACCCTGGTTGGTGACCAAGAAAAGAAGAAGAAGAAGATAAAAAGAAAGAAAATAAAAATAATTTAAAATTAGATTTAAAATATATATATATATATATGGATTTTTCAAAACTCAATGGACATGTAGAAGAGAAATGCTACCCCCATTCGAAGCAATACATAACTTTTACTTGTTAAAATAACAATTAAGGTAAAGCAGGGTCAGGAATAACGAATCTCTTTATGATAAACAGATCCAATTTGCAAGTTCGTTATTACAGGTGGTTCCTACCAAAGATCAAACTAATGACATATACAATACTTAAATTATTGATATAGATGTTACATAGTTGGTTCTCATCCTTTAGAGACTACAACTGTAATAGGAGCATCCATCGACAATTTGGAAGAATTCCTTACAGAGGAAGAAGAAGTTCGTTCTTTGATCTTCCCAATCATTTATTTTGGCTTTTTGACTCCATATTGTAGGGTGGATCTCAAAAGATATGAAAGAAAGATCTCCCCATCACCGTCTTCAAATAAAGCATTTTCTACGGTAGTGCCATGAATAGCGCATAGGAGAGCAATGCCTAGGTTTGGTTCTAGCTGTATTGACCACATCCTTTGGTTTAACTAGTTATTCCTTACCTTGGGACCAAATTGGTTTTAAGAAAATAAGAAAAAAGTTATAGAAAAATAGTGCATAGAGGAAAAGATTTTTCTTAACAAACTGCAAAAAATATTTGCTGCTTAATTTTTAGGTTTCAGCCGAACACCGGAAGATAATTACATTTTTCTGGAAATATTTTTCAGAAAACATTTTTCACAAAATGAATGGAGCATGACTTAGCAGCAGCTGTGTCCGGACTAAATAGATGGTCTGAAATTGAACGTTCTCCAGCGAGAAACGGATAGTTTGCCAACGCTGAACACCCTTTGTACAAGCCAAACATGCCGTTCAGGGAAAAGCAAGTTTTCTATCTCTCTCTCAAAGGATGACATGGAAAGGAATAGGATATAGTGAACCTGTTAAACGAAGGACGAACTCAAATAATTCACTCTAATAAGGGGGTTGGCAAAGATGATAAAACGGAATGCATTTGGCTTCTACAGAATTAGGGACCCGATAGGGCAGCTCATATAATTTTTATCTTGAATTTAATGCTTTTTTCTTTGGTATTGTGGTCGAGTTATCCGGAGAAATGGAAAACGAAAAATTATATAAAATAAGAGTCTTTTTGGTTCAAATATGGTCTACGTATTTAGTAGTAGTTGACCACCACTACCTCAATAAGTCAAGCGAGCTATTTGAAGGGGGATTATGAACAAGCCCTTACCTTGGCTGTAGTCATTCGATTGATTGTTCTATAGTTGAAGTCGTACTTTTAAATTGAATTGAAAGGTAAGTTTAGTCTGTAATTAAATGAAAAGGGGGAGTGGTTCAATCCTATTCTTGAATTTTTAGGCTATTTCAACGAAAAGTAGAAACAGAGGCCAAATATCGAAATATAACCGAGGCATATGCAATCCAATGAATAAACAATAGAATTTAAAGGATTCCATTCTTTCTATCAATATGATAAGAATCAGAAAGTCAAGCCTTTAACATCATTGCTCAAGCTCTTGGACATACTACTAATTCCTTAAGAATGTTTTTTTTCTATTTAAGACATACTACTAATTCCTTTGAAGCTACTACCACTACTGAAGGTGGCTTAGATCGAGTCAACCTATAACAAGTAAAGAGGATTCCATAAGTTACTACATTGAAGTAACTTTTTCACCTATGCATATTCAAGATTGACCTCTCAAATCGCAAAAATGATAGGAGTTACATTGTGTATGAGAGAGTGTGTGCATGTGGGAGATATGCTTTTAATAAGGTAAAGGTAGTAATTTCTACAATTACATGGTCACTCTAAATCCCTATTTAAGAAAGTAATTTATTAAGTTTTTAAGCTATATCCCGTATTTATATGGATTTTGGGCTCCACCCCTAATTTACAATTATATCTCCAACACTTAACCAACAAATTTGCTCTCCTTTCCATTCCATAATAGTGATTACCTCGTATCATTTCCAGAAATTTTAAAGTCCTTTCGGACCTAACTAGCCCAAAAACATTGTCTAGAAAGATACTTGGCTTTTCTCCCATCAGACGTTAATTGACCATCATAAAGCCAAAATTACGCATATACAAATACTATGTTTATAGATGAGGATTCCAGACAAACTTTAAATTGAATCATATGAAGATGTTGCGATATACAAGTAGGCATGTGCTACCTACTCTAGCTTCATATCAAGCTAGAGCCAAATATAATTTTTTTCCAGATATTCGTGAAAAGTCACATGATGGTACTCCTATACTAATGAAAACTAGCCGTTGCTAACACGGCATTAGAATCACTACTTTGTTTTATATTCTATAGTCAAGGAATTCTAATTCTCCATAAAGAGAATACATCCCATGTTGGATTGGGTATAGATAATTAACAAGCATTCTGCCAAATTAGAGGACAAAAGAGGAGATAGCTAGCTTCCGTATGAATGCCCCTAACAAAGCGAGGCCACCAATTAGATACATAATTCAATTGTAAAAGGTAGATCCTAGAGATTGACAAAAGAACTAGGGATGGACTTTCATTAATTTATAGTCAACATGCTTGGCCGGTGGATTATTTTTTTAGCTTCAATTTGAGGTGTCAATGCAGATGAACACGTTCGATTTATTTTTTGTTATAGAAATAAAAATACACGACCATAATATAACATATTATATAATATAAATATTATACTATCTCTGACATGTATGTAAACGATTAAATCTTTTTGTCCACTATCTAATATGGAAAATCTTTAAGTTACGTTGTTATGCTAAAATTAAAATTTATTTCTTAAATACAGATGAGTTACAATTAAATAATAAAACAATAAATAGAGAGCAGAAGGATCGGGCAAATATATTAGTGTATGTATGTTTTGGTACTTTTATGTAGAATCCCCAAATTAAAAGCTGTCTCGATTAAAATATAAAACCGAACTATTCAGAAATTTGATGTAACTATATGCTAGAAAAGATGATTATAAATGTGAAGACGTATAAATAGTGTATATTTGGATGCTACAATATTTACTTATGAATCCACTAACCTCATATTCTAGCAGAAGCAAAAAACCAAAAGGTGAATGAAGCACTCGAAAAGTCATGCCTTTTTCTCTTATTAATTGGTTGAGTTCGGCAATTAATATTAATTATTAACAGATGGTATATAATGAAAGAAACGATTAGACATGTCACTTTTTACAATTCACACAATAAACTAATCAGGCCTCGTCTAGAGGTACAGTAGGTTTGCATCGTTTCTATGGCTGAAGTACGCAGATTTCATCTTAATTACAACCTTTTCTAAGGTTTTTGTCAAAAAAAAAAAATCTTTTACATTAATTTTTAAGACATCAAAAGAAATGAAAGTCGCAATTTTCTAGGCACGATTCTTCTTTGTTATAATATGATGAAACCCTTCCTTACTAACTACGTTTAATAAGTATTCTTAAAGCACTCGATTCTAATATCATTTTATAATCATTGGCAATTGCCTAATCACTGACGACAGCGAAAGTGACTGTAGCAAGGTGACGTCACCCATGTGTCCACCATATTATGGAATAAATTGCTTGAAAAAAAAAAAAACCCTAGAAAATTAAAACTAGCTGGAATGAATCTTGAAAATTTTCAAAAAAGACAAACACAGCCCTTAACCTCAATCTTGAAATTCATTAAACGAAAAATATGAGTGAATTTCTTTCAGTAAAACATTTTTAAGGGACATAGCTAACTTAACGGGATAAATTGATATAAATTTTATTGAACGTTAAGATGTCGGTATCAAATTAAAAATAGAGAAAATTCAACGAATAAGAGGGTCTTATTTTAATAGGAGTGGAGGCCACTCAATTTTGATTTACAAGTTTGGTCAAAGCAAGGGAAAAAAAAATAAAGAGAAAATACTTCACGAACGTTTGCCACTTCTTGGAAATACAATTTTGAAAGAAAAATGGGAGCTATAGCTCTTTATAACTTGAAACCGAAATAACAAAGTCATGGGTTGAATTTAGCAGCAGCATCGATTGATTTGGTGAAAGACAGCTTCCAATGATACGAATTTCTCTTCATAAGATCATCAGAACATGGCTACACTACATATAAGGAAACTTCCAATAAATTCTTGAATTGCAATGAGGAATTAGAAATTAGAGATGTGCTACACAAGATGAAGGGCCAGTATGTACTAAGAAAAATGATTGATTAAGCTTCTTTTAAGGCGCAATTTACGCATTAGCTCCTGACAAATATATATTATTATAATGGATCTCACATAACAACTGAAATATCATTAATAAACGTTGACAGATAAATACCTAAAAGTTTGCGTCTTTTTGTTTGACCATTCTCCTAAAATGTAGTTTGGTCCGATCAAATGATGAGATGCGAAAGAAATGATGAGATGCGAAAGGTAATATTGAGAATGGCCATAATATATTTGCATATTTAGATGCAAAAAATCTGTCAATAAAAATTGATTCCTCACAATTTTTCAGAGTCATTGTCCACATGAATATTTATCTTGATCATTTGGACAGTTTTCATCTCGACATTACTATTATTATCATCATCGTCATTATCATATTTATTCCCCAAAACCCATGCCGTTTCTCTTTAATTACCGTCAAGAGAAAGAAGAATAACATGAAAAAATGGGTAAGGACTTTCCCCTGTGTTTCTTTGACATTCCTTTATTTGAACATTCACAGGACAAACAAAATTTAACATGGACAAAATCAGATGAGACTCAGATGCTAAATAACCGGTCTAATTATCTGCTCAAGTGGCACTACAATTCAAGATTATCTTCATGAAATCATCATGTTTCTCTTTTCTAAATGAAATATGTGATTTTTACAATCAATATTGGGAAATGGTATAGCAAGAGAAACGATCGAACATAATGATTCCATAGGTTGATAAACTAATCCAGCCTTGCCTAGGGATATGCAAGGTTTAAGTAAGAAGATTTTATCTTGATTACAATGCAATAAATTCCATCTTTTGTTAAAGAAAATAAGTTATCTTTCAACAATCTTAAAGATATAAAAATAAAGAATAAAAAGTTGCAAATATTCTGGACAAAAAAACAAATCATTAATTATGATGAGCTTCCTTATTATAATCATAGGCAATTGCTTTTGTGGAATACCTCGCCACGTAATACAAAATTTGCCTTGAATCCCACAAGCATGCGAATCTTCTGCGACTCTTCACCTTGTAATTGTAACCAGCTCAAAGGTGACGACAGGGGGAGTGACAATAGCGGGGTGACCTCACCCATGTGTCCACCATTTTATGGATGAGTACTTGGAAAAGCAAACCCTAGAAAATCAAACCTTGCTGGAATGAGTCTTGAAAACTTTCAAGAAGGACAGACGCACAGCACTAGCCTCAAAGCTTCAGATTCATTAAATGAAAGCGACAAGTGATTTTCTCTTTTATGAAAACGCTTCAGGGGCTGTAGCTAGTTTAAAGCAATGAATTTAAAAAATGAAAGTTGAATGTGAAAATGTTGGTAGCATGTTAAAGATAGAGAAAACTCGACGAATGCAAGGGTTTTATTTTTAATAGGAGTGGAGGATACTTAATGTAGATTTGCAAGTTTGGCCAAAGCAAAGGAGAAAATGAAAACAGTTGACAAAAAATAGCCACTTGTTAGAAATATAATGAGTTCTATTCCTTCTTTTTCTTGGTTGGAATATATATGTAATGATTCCATTCTTAGTCTGCCAAAAATGAATTACCACAAGTTTAGGCAAAAAAAAAAAAAATCCCTTTTTTGAAGAATGAGCATCACTTCATCTTCTGCAGCAGTAAGATGGTAATACGTATGATATCTCGTCTGTTTTTATTTCATAACTTCAATTAAGGAGCAACTTGGATTAATTTGGCGAAAGGCAGCTTCCAATTATGCTGATCGATCTTCCATCTTATGAGAACATGGCTGCATATAAGGAAGATTTTCCTCATATTCTTGAAATGCAATTCATATAAAGTGACCAATGCAATAGTTTATATGTATTACTATAGTACTTCTTCATATCTAGTGTCATAAAGAAGGAAATTGAAAGTTGTGCTGTATAGATGGAGGGTCACAATGTAATCTACTTAAAAAAATAGGTATGATTAAACGCGTTCTAAAGCGCAATTCACGGGTTAGCTCGTGACGACTCTATATTATTATAATGGGTCGGCATAATAACTAAAATATCATTAATAAGCGCTAACTAATGAACTTTTAGAGATCTACATTTTTTATTCTGACCATCCTCGTAATGTGTTGATTTGTCTACGGAAATCTCAAGAACAACATCTCGATATACTCTTTTTTAGATTTCTTGTCCACGTAAATATTAATCTTGATCATTCAAACAGCAACTATACTTAGAGAGAGACTTGTGAAAATGTTAGAACCTAAATAATTGATACAATTTACTATAAAAGTATGAAACAGAGTAATTAAATATACTCATTAACTATCTTTGCATCATGACATTAATGGTGATGATGATGTGCACAGACATCATATTCATTCCCCGAAAAAACCTTGCCGTTTCTGTTGAATTTCCATGTAGAGAGAGAAAAATAAAATAAGAAAGAAGCACGAAAAGCAATGACCTTGGTGATGGTGCATATGACATGTCCCGTCAAAACTGTCGTGCCCCTATCTAGAATGCAAAAAATTATTCATGAAATCAAGTAACACAGATATGTACGCGTGAGTATGACAACAATGTCGGAAACTCTTATATTTATTTATTTTTTATTGCCGAAATGTCGGAAACATTTAATAAACTAGGATATGATTGTTTTTGTTCTGGAAAGGTGCGTAATATTATATAAAGTAACATGCATAATTTTCAAATTTTAGTCAACCGGGTGAAGATTAAATTCGAGTTCGGTCTTCTGTTTAATTTAATGGGTCAGGACACGCACGAAAGAGAAGAGTTACATTCGAGAGTTTCGTAGAACAAGATTTGTCTGTCTTGACAAAGGATATGGACATAGCTCTTTGTACATTAAAAGAGTTTCAACATTATGGATGTCATAAATCGTCAACCAGAAAGATGGATAGAGAAGCGGTTCCTTTTGCTAGAGATCGACATCAGCCGCGAAGTGAGCTGTGGGGGCAATGCAGCTCAAGGTTATCTTCACCACAAATTTTTTTTTAAGAAACTGAGGGCCAGATCGAAGATATAATGAACTCGGAAGTGGTCCTGTGATGGTCATTATCTGCACTTAATCGACGAAGTAAGCATGTGATGATCTTAATAACCGAGCTCAGATCCCTAACCTAAGGCCATGCTCAAGTCCATTGAGGTCGGGTCCAAGACCTTTGTGCTTGCGGTTCAAGATTATCTGCACTGCACAAAAAAAAAAAAAAAAAAAAAAAAAAATTGAGGAGACCAAGGGCCAAATCGAAGATATAATGAACTTGAAAGTGGTCCCTTGATGATCATTATCTACACTTAATCAATGAAGTGAGCATGTCATGGTCTTGATGACCGAGCTTGGATCCCTGATGCCTATGCCCTGGTCCACAAAGGCTATGCCCTGATCCACAAAGGCCGAGCTTAGGTCCATTGAGGTTGAGCCCAAGACCTTTGTGCCCGTAGTTCAAGATTATCTTCCCACAAAAAAAATTTAAGGAGATTGAGGGTTAGATTGAAGATATAATGAGCTGAAAGTGGTCTGGTGACAGTCATTATGTGCACTTAATCAACGAAGTGAGCATTTGATGGTCTCAATAATCAAGCTCGGATCCCTGACACCTATGCTCGGTCCATAAAGGCCATGCCCACATCCACAAAGGTCGTGCTTCGGTCCATTGAGGTCAAGCCCAAGACCTTCGTGCCCGCACTTGAGCCTATCAAGGCTAGGCATCGGACCTAGGTTCCCATGCCCTTATCACGGTCAAGGTCCATCAAGACTGAACCTAAGACTCTACTGCACATATCCTACTCCATAATTGCCAATGCGTAAATTACCAATACTAGAATACTGTATATCTATTTAAGAATATAGAATCAGATTTCCCATATTAAGAGACGAAAAGAAATTTTGTCTTTTTGGAAAATGATTTCATGATTTTCTGTGAAACACAGAGTCTTAAACTCAAAGATTGTACGTGTCTTCCATTTGGAATGCAATTTTTTTTTCTTCATTTTTTACTAGCGACGTGTGAGTGTGAGTATTGGATACTGCTAAAGATGTAACGGGCCTCCATCTTCAGAAAATTTACCCCCAAAAAAAAAAAAATAATAATAATAATAATAATAAGCCTCCAGAAAGAGGACTGTGTAGAGTAGAGTCCTTCGAGAAAATGCCCAATCTGACACCCCTCCAGTAAAGACTGTCTCTCTTGGATGTGGGGCGTTCGCTGCTCGATCAAAAAGCATATTACATATTCCTTTCGAGGTGAACAACAACGTTGGATGATGACCAAAGGATAGCTTAATTCATCTTATGGTATACTGGAAAAGTATCTTAGCCAAGATAAATGAGTTTGGGAAGCTTTAAAAAAGGGCAAAGGACAGACCCCGTTGCTCCATTCTCGAAACTCATCGGTGGATGAGCCAGATTATATAGAAAATACAACGAATTTATAATAATATAGCCAACTCATAATCATCGTGATATAAGAAATACCGGATCAAACATCAAGATGTCAGTTACGGGTATTAAAAATAGTGCATATTTGGATGCCACGGTGTTTACTTATTAATCCACTACTAATGATCTTGAAATTTAACCTCATATTCTAGCATAAGCAAAAAATCAAAAAGTGAATGAAGTACTCGAAATGTCATATCTTCTTCTCTTACTAAATAGGTGAGTTCAGCAATCAATATAAAATATTAACGAATGGTGTATAACAAGAGAAATGATTAGATATATTACTTTGATAACTCACGCATTTAATAAACTAATCAAGCCTCGTCTAGAGATACGGCAGATTTGCATCGTTTCTATGGCTTAAGCATGCAGATTTCATATTGACTACAATGCAATAAGTCCCACCTTTTCTAAGGTTTTTGTCCAAAAAAGAAATGCTCTTACATTAATTTTTCAGAAATCAAAAGAAACGAAAGTTGCAATTTTCTTCTTTGTTATAATATGATGAAAACCTTCCTTATTAAATACGTTTAATAAGTTTCTCAAAGCATTCGATTCAAATATTATTTTATAATCATTGCAATTGCTTCTCCATATTATGACGACAATTGCTCAATGATTGACGACAGCGAAAGTGACAGTAGCAAGGTGGACATTACCCGTGTCCACCATATTATGGATAAATTCCTTAAAAGGAAAAAAAAAAAAAAAACCCTAGAAAATTAAAACTTGCTGGAATGAATCTTGAAAATTTTCAAAAAAGACAAGCACAGCCCTTTACCTCGACCTTGAAATTCATTAAACGAAAGATATGAGTGACTTTCTTTCTTTCTTTATAACGTGAAATATTTTAAGGGATGTGGCTAACTTATTGGGACGAATTGATATAAATTTTATTGAACATCAAAATATTGGTATCTTATTAAAAATAGGGAAAACTCGATAAATAAGATGGTCTTATTTTAATAGGGGCGGAGGACACTTAATTTGGATTTACAAGTTTGGTCAAAGCAAAGGAAAAAAAGAAGAAAAAGAGTGGCCCCTTCTTGGAAACATAATTTTGAAAAACAAAATAGAAAAAGAGAAAAGGTAGCTATAGCTCTTTGTAACTCGAAACCGAAATAACAAAGTCATGGGTTAAATTCAGTAGCAGCGTCGATTGATTTGTTGAAGGACAACTTCCAATGATACAGATTTCTCTTCATAAGATCCATCTTAGAAGAACATGGCTACACTACATATAAGGAAGCTTCCAATAAATTCTTAAATTGCAATTCATAGTCCGGCAACATAAATTAGAAATTTAGAGTTGTACTACACAAGATGGAGGGCTGGTATATATATTTTTTAAAAATTATTGATTAAGCTTCTTTTGAGGCGTAATTTATGCCCTGGCTCATGAGGAATTTATATTATTATAATGGATCTCACATAACGACTGAAATATCATTAATAAATACTGATGGATAGATACATATAGATCTACATTTTTTTTTTGTCTGACCATACACATGACATGTTATGTGGTCACGTCGAAATGATGGGATACGAAAAGTAATATTGAGAACGGCAATAGTATATCTTTACATATTTATATGCAACAGTTCCCTCAATAAAGAATGACTCATCACACTTTTTAAGAGTCATTGTCCACATGAGTGTTGATCTTGATCATTTGAACCGTTTTCATCTTGACATCTCTATTATCATCATAATCATCATCATTATCACATTTATTCCCCAAAACCCATGCCGTTTCTCTTTAATTACCCCGTAGACAAAGAAGAATGGCATGAAAAAATGGGTAGAGACTTTCCCCTGAGTTGCTTTGACATTCCTTTATTTGAAAATTCGTAGGACAAACAAAATTTAACATGGACATAATCAAATGAGACTTAGATGCTAAATATCCGGTCTAATTATCTGCTCAAGCGGCAATGTAATTCAAGATTTTTTCACAAAATTATCATGTTTCTCTTTTCTAAATGAAATATGTGATTTTCACAATCAATATTAAGACATATAGCAAGAGATATGATCAAACGTATTGATTCCATAGTTCACATGGTTGATAAACTAATCCAGCCCTGTCTAGGGATATGCAAGGTTTGCATCATTCCTACAACTTAGGTATGAAGATTTTATCTTAATTACAACGCAATAAATTCCATTTTTTTGTTAAAGGAAGTAAATTCTCCTACAACAATCTTAAAGGAAAAAAAAAAAAAAGGAAGTTGCAACTATTCTTGGCAAGATTTTTTTTCGTTTGTATTATGATGAATTTCCTTATTAATTACGCTTAATATCTTTTTATAATCATAGACAATTGTTTTTATGGAATACCTGGCCAGTTGATACAAAATTTACCTCGAATGTCACAAGCATGCGAATCTACTGCGACTCTTCACCTCGTAATTGGAACCTGCTCAATGATGACGACAGCGGGAGTGACGATAGCAAGGCGACGTCACCCATGTGTCCACCACAGTATGGATAAATACTTGGAAAAGCAAACCCTAGAAAATCAAACCTTTCCGGAATGAATCTTGAAAATATTCAAAAAGGACAGACGCACAGCCCTAGCCTCAAAGCTTCAAATTCATTAAATGAAAGCAACGAGCGATTTTCTTTTCTATAGAAAAGCTTTGAGGAATGTAGCTAGGTTAAAGCAATGGATTTAAAGAAAGATTGTTGAACGTGAAGATACCGGTAACACGATAAAGATAGAGAAAACTCAACGAATGAGATGGTCATATTCATATAGAAGTGAGGGATACTTAATGCAGATTTGCAAGTTTGGCGGAAGCAAAGGGGCCGAAGCAAATGAAAAAAGGAAAATAGTTCAGAAAAACTAGCCAGTTGTTGGAAATATGTGGATTATATAGATAACGATTCCCATTCTTAGTCTACCAAAAATGAATTAGAAAATGAATGACCACATTAAGCAAAAAAATTATTAAAAAAATCCCTTTTTTGAAGAATGAGCATCACTTTATATTGTACGTTTTTATTTCATAACTCGAATTAAGGAGCAATTTGGATTGATTTGGTGAAAGACAGCTTCCAATGATGCTGATCGATCTTCAAAAGACCCATCTTATGAGAACATGGCTGCATATAAGGAAGCTTCCTACATATTCTTGAACTGCAATTCGTATAAAGTGGCCAATGCAATAGTTTATATGTATTACTGGATTACTTCGTATTCGGTGCCACAAAGTAGAAATCGAAAGCTGGCTATATAAATGAAGGGCCACAATGTCATCTACTTTATATATATATGATGAAGCATCTATTGAGACGCAATTCACGGGTTAGCTCGTGACAATTTTATATTATCATAATGAGTCTGACACGATGACTAATTCACGGGTCAGCTCGTGACAATTTTATATTATTATAATGAGTCCGACACGATGACTAAAAATATCACTAGTAAGTGCGAACTGATGAATCTTCAAAGATCTACAGTTTTTTGTCTAACCATTCTCCTAATATGTTGTTTTGTTTGTGGTAATCTCGAGAACAACATCTTGTCATACTTTTCTTAGAGTCATTGTTGACGTAAATATTGATCGTGATTATCCGGACAATGACAATGCTCTCTTAGAGAGGTTTGTGAAAATGTTAGAACCTGCAACTTAATATGAAAGTACGGAAAAGAGTGATTGATTATTCTCATGAATTATCTGTGCATCGTGACATTAATTATTACTATTATTATTATTATGGCAACATTGAATGTGCACAGACATCACTTTCATTCCTTAAAAAAGCCATGCCAGTTTTTGTTTAACTTCCATGTAGGGAAAGAAAAATAAAATGAGAAAGAAGCACAAAAAGCAATGACCTTAGTGATGGTGCACATGACACATCCCATCAAAATAGCCGTTCCACTGTCTAGATTGCAAAAAATTAATCATGAAATTAAATGTGGACAAAGTAAGTTTGCAGAAAATCCACGAATGAGTAACGTGGGTATGACAACAATGTCGGAAACATTTAATAGACTAGGATACGATTGTTTTTGTTCTGGGACGATGAGTAATATCATGCAAAGTAACGTGTATAATTTTCAAACTTTAGTCAATCAGGCGAAAATTAAATTCGAGTTCGGTCTCGTGTACGAAATTTAATGGGTCCGGACACGCACGAAACAGGAGTTACATTCGAAAGTTTCGTAGAACAAGATCTGTTTGTCTTGACAAAGGATATGGACATTGGACATAGCTCTTTTGTACATGAAGTTGGGTAGAGATCAGTCATCACCGAAAGAGTTTCGACATTATCGATGTCATAAATCGTCAACCAGAAAAGTGGGTAGAGAAGCAATCACTTTACTAGAAATCGAGACCAGCCCCGAAGTGAGATGATCTATTTCATTTGCTCGAGTGGTTTTGAAAGCTGTGGGGCATTGCGGTTCAAGATTATCTTCACCAAATTAAGCCTTCACCACAAATTTTTTTAGGAGACTGAGGGCCCGATCGTAGATTTAATGAATCCAAAAGTGGTTCCTCTGATGGTCATTATGTGCACCTAATCAATGAAGTGGACATGCAATGGTCTCGGTACCCAAGCTCAGATCTCCCAATACCCTGCCTCAAGTCCACAAAGGTTGTGCCAGGGTCCACAAAGGCTGTGTTTGGATTCATTGAGGTCGGGCCGAGGACCTTCGTGCTCGCACTTGGGCCTATCAAAGCTGGGGGGGCTCAAACCAGTGTGTCCACGCCCGATTCTGCAAGACGCGTTTGGTAACGATTTTGTTTCCGGAAACAAATTCTGATTATAAATTATTATTTTTTATTCTATTCCCAGGAACAATTTTTAAGTATTTTAAGCCGTTTGGTAACTATCCAAAATTTCTTATTTTGGAATAGAAGATATCAGTACCGTGCTCATTGATTGTTCCAAATCAATTTCTTTTAATTTTTAAATAAATTTTTTACTTTTTTACTTTTTTTCCTTTTTTTCTTTTCTTTTTTCCTTTTTCTCCTATTCTTCTTCTTCTTCTTTTTGTGGCCGGTTGCCAGACCAGTGACTTGCAAGACGAGGGCTGGCGACCTCACCGGAGTGTCGCCGGCCCTTGGTGAGGCCGGCCCTCATCGGCCAAGCCTTGTCGGTGGCCAGGCCAGCCTCGTCGAGGCTGGGCGAGCTTGTCTGGCCACCAGCGGGGCTAGGCGAGCCTCGTCGGGTTAGGCGAGCCTCACCCAGCCTCGGCAAGGCCCACCTCGCCAGATCCGGCGAACGAGGCCAAGTCTCGCCAGTGGCTGGGCTTGCCTTCGATGAGCTCGCTAGACCGATTGCTGGCAACCGACAGATGGTGGACGACGGCAAACAACAACCATGGGATGACGGTCGATGAAGAAGAAGAAAAGAGAAGAAGAAGAGTTGGTTTTGATTCTTTTTTTTGTTCCCAGAACAAGAATCAATTTTTTTTTTTTTTTTTATTCTTGATTCTACTCTAAATCTATTCCCGAGAACAAAATTTTTACCAAACGCGATTCTGTTCCCAAACTGATCTAGGAACAAAAAATCAGAATCATGCACTGTTTGGATGGTTACCAAACAGTGCCTTAGTGCCCGGATTGAGGTCCATCAAAGCAAGACCGAGACTCTAATGCTTGTACTCGGTTCCGACTACTTTTGTGCAAGTTATCAGTATCCAAGCAGTGAAGAGGACTCTGTAGTGAAGAGTCCTTTGAGAAAATGACTAAGTAGCATGCCCAATCTGACAACTCTCCAGTAAAGACCGTTTCTCTTGGACTTGGGGCGTTGGCTCTTCGATAAAAAATCATATTCCACGTTCCTTCCGAGGTGAACAACAACGTTGGATGATGGCAGAAAGATGGATGACGTAAGCTAGCCTGCGTGGTCCGCGTGTTATAGAAAAGGTTAGCTTAATTCATCTTCTGGTTTACCTGGGAAGGTATCTTGTCTTTGCTAATATAAATCAGTTTTGAAAGCTTTTCAAAGGGGCAAAGGACAGACCCCGGTTGCTCCAGTCTCGAAACTCACTGAGAGTCGGATCATATGGAAAATGCAATGAATTCATAATGATATGGTCAACTCGCCATCATACAAATTAAATTAAATCGGACATGAATATATCAGTAATGCATATTAAAAAAAAAAAAAATTGGTGTATGCTGTTGAAACACGAGGCACATATTCTAATCGATGTCAACTCTACCTGATATGGAAAAGTCTGCACAGTTTGGTCAAAATCGCAAAACATTTCCTAGGTAATTCCTAGGTAATACTCATGGCCGGTGCCCCCTTCTTACTTAGCCAACAAGCAATGAAGGAATCGAATGATGATGAGGAGGCTCTTTCTAGGGTCGAGCTTGAGCTCAGGATCAGGCTTAACTCGAGCTTAAATCTGGATATGTGCTACGACCATTGAATCGAATTGAAACGGACCCAGCTCAAGCACGCGAAACACTTTGAATGGATCGACCTTTGAATAGCCGATATGACTCGAGCTCCAGTAGTAAGCCGTGTCAACTCAACTATGCTCATTCATACCCTCCTAGACCGCGACGGCTCAGTTTGTAACGTGATCAGAAATGGCACATCACGAAGTGAAAATACATGTCTAAATCTCGAGGATGAGATGAGCTAAGAGTTCAATCCATCAGCAAAAATAGAGGATGCTATCATTTCACTGGTGAAATGGGCCGAACCCAGTGGCCAATTGGGCCTCTCCTTATTGGGCCTTGGCATCAAGAACCTGACCAATGTGAAGGCCCAACTTTATGAATAGGAAATGGAATTGGGAAGCTCTGTTTTGCTCCCCTGAATGCTAGGATCAATTTTTGACAGTACGGTGGCATTAGTCCTGCCTAGTAATGTTATCCACTTCAATTACAATCGCCAACAGATCAAAGGAACGAGGCATCCCCATGCCGGGGAAGTGTTTGCGATCTACAGCTTGCTCTTAGGAACTGCGACATCTCTGGACCTCCTCTCCACCGCTCTGGAAAGTCGCCTCACCTCGTCTTTGGGAAGATGGCGTGGTGCACTCAGCCATGATCCTCCATCTACTACCAATGTCGTTCCGTTGATGAACTTCCCTGTCATTACCAGAAAATGCATGATCAACACCAGCTCGTTCCTTTTTCGGCACTCTCTAACACAAGGATTGGTGCCCTTTGACATGAAATATCTCATCATCTCATTACATAGAAGCAGTAATTTCAATTCATACATCGTCCCTTGAGCAAACAACTTGAGTTTTTTCGCTGTTCAATTATTAGACTATGAATCAGTCCGATTTGAGACAAGGAGTTGGTACTTGCAATCCTAAGTCTCATTTTCATGAAGCATGAAGATTCATGAATGCATCAAGGAGTAGCAACAGAGAAATACAAAAGCACTTGGATGGAACTGAACAGCACGAAGACGGAGAGAATGGTTTAGGAAGCAGCTGACAGAGTTCCATCACAGCACTGAAATGCCAACTAATGTGTCCCTTATAAACGGATGGCAGACAGAAGCAGCTCAAAGACCAATTTTCTTTTCTGAGGCCCAGATTAATATTCAGCTTTCTTTCCTGATTTGGCAGTTTGATCTGTAGTTTATATTCATGGACATCAATTTGTTCCTTCTATTTAACTTATGTCGGTATAGCAGGAACACAATAAGAACATCATAAGCATCTCGAATGAGATTTCAGATGCAACAAGATTTTCAGCAATGAAATTTTAACAATCGCGAAAAACAAAGAGTTCCAGCAAAACAAAGCTGAAAGAAGGCACTATAGCAGTGAATTTAACAAGGGAAACCAAGCCAAAAGGGTGAACCTGAGACATGTTCAAGCAGTTTGAAAAGATTACAAACCTGCATCACATGCCAGATAGACAGCAGCCATGGCAATGTCCCATTTCTCCCCAAGCTTAAAGAGGGGCATTTGCTCTCTGCTGCTCAGAGCATCGCCGGGTGCAAGTTTGCTTAATCCGGGCGTGTCACCAATAGGTCCGGGTGCAATCCCATTGACTCTTATATCATAATCCGTCCCCCATTCCAGTGCCAAGCTTCTCGTAATGCTATCAACAGCCGCCTGTGAAGAGCTCAATTAGTGAGCCACGCCAATACAATTTGAGCCAGAACTTTGTGAATAACAAGAAAATACTGAACAGAACACGGACAGACCTTTGCAGCAGATACATGGATCTGGTACCAAGTCGCCGTGTAGTGCAAGGTCGCGCTGATATTTATGATCATGCCCCCGCAAGAGGGCTCCTTTCCGGGACCGCCTTTCTTGAGATACTTGAGCGCTTCGTGGCACACCGTGAAAGTGCCAACCGAGTCAATGTCAATAACTGCAGTAACCAATCATAGGAAAAGAACAGACCATCTAATCTAATTCAATTATTCCCACCTCATCAATCTCAATCCTCATCTGCACAACCAATGAAAGCATAGCAATGGACTAGCATAATCCAAAAAGAAAAAGGAAAATTGTAGAATCTTTGACCAAATCTCAATCTGATTCACTTTCCCTACATGTTATGGGCAACAACTGGGGACAAGAGAGAGGACAAGACCTGTACGAAACCCGTTGGGAGACAGATCCTCGGCTGGGACTAGGAAATTGCCGGCGGCGGCATTCACCAGAATGTCGAGCCTCCCGAAGCTCTTGACGGTCGATTCCAGGGCTCTGACAACGTCGTCTCGCTTCCGAACATCGCCTTCCACTCCGATTGCCTTGCAGCAACAGGGACCACACCACACCAGAGACTCAATCATCGAACAGCGAAAAAGAAAGGGAAGTGTTTGGAGCGTTTGAACAAAGAAAGACGGAATTCTTTAGTTACGGGAATGCCGTGGAGGTGGAGGGCAGCGACGGCGGAGTCGACGACGTGCTTGCGGCGGCCCATGACGGCGACGGAGGCTCCGTGGAGGCCCAGCTGGCGCGATATCTCGAACCCGATGCCCGACCCGCCTCCGGTCAGCAGCGCCACTTTGCCCTTCAGCACGTCCGGCTTGAACGGAGACTCCATACGGAACAACCCTTTGGCTCCCGTCACGATCGGAGAAGACGATGAATGGGAAAGAATGAAGATGGATTTCAGTAGGAAGGAAGATGGTGCTTCTATGTTGCCGGATCGGGCAAGAATCGTGGTCGGCTCGATTCTTGGATCTTGGGTTGCTGCATTGCACTACGGGACGAAACAGGGTTGGAGAGACGACCGGCCCTGCCGTCCGCTGACTTTCGTTGCTCCCACACGTTTGGCACCAGAATCTATGGTGTACGCGGTTCCGGTCAATTCGGAAGCGTGCGAGGATCCGTCCAGATTGTCCTGTTCGACCGGCTCTTGGATCGGTTTTCATGTGCTCGATTCGGGTTGGGAAATGTTTTCCATATGGAAAATAACATCTCTTTAATCGGTTTTCCTAAAAGAATTGATGGTAGGAGCGATTATTTATGGGATAAATCCACCCTGAAACCAAAAAATCGTGCGTGAAGGATCGAAATTAAATGGAGGTCCGAACCGACTAATATTGAAGAATCAGCGGATGACCAGACCCGGGTGACTGTTTACCAAAAACACAAGTCTCCGCAAAATCGTAAGATCATGTATGGGGGCTGATGCCTGCCCAGTGCTGGAAGGTCAAGGAAGTTGGTGACCTGATGACAGGGGAGCCGGCGACTGAAGCCCCAATGAACAGCAGCCGTAACTATAACGGTCCTAAGGTATCTACTACCAGTTCTTCCTCCCGAACTACGACCCATCATTCAGATAGATGGAGGTAAGCTAATGAGCTCGGATATTAATGAACTCTATAGAAGAGATCCTTTTCATTCACTCAAATCTCTTCCCTTTCATTGATTTTGTCTGGATCCTCTTTTCTTCTGAATTTTTTGAAACGAGGCCCTTGGTAACGCGACATAAAGACTCCTTTATTTTTGAAATTTCATAAAAACCAAAAAATATTTGTTGTTTTCCTTATGCTTCCTCACGTTTTTGATAAAATCTTCTCTCAAAAGTATGGAATGATTTTGAATATCGATTCATTAGTAAAAAACCTTCTCCTACTTTTGAATTGCCGAAGCAAGAACTTTATGTAAGAGTTGAAGCCCCAAAGGGAGAATTGGGAATTCCACAAATTAAGAATCAAGAATTGCCCACTGGTTCTTAGACTCGTTCAAAAATCAGCCCACCAAGTTCTTGAGTGAGTCTAGAAACTAGCCATGAGAACTCTCGTTTTGCATTATGACGACTCTAGTTCATATTCTCTCATCAAGGACCATCGCCGATCATCACCGCAATACATAAAATGCAAAAATAGAGAAATAGAAGAGGAGCAACAAGCGACGCGAGCGGCGAGCTAGGCTGTGTGAGAGAGGCGAGAGGCTTGAGTGAAGAAATTAGAAAAAGGGCACATAGCAAGTAGGCTTCTGAACTTTCAGGAGAGGGAACGATGAACTTCATGAGCGAGCGAAGTTGTACGGGAGTTGACGACCATTCTGACTTGTGAGTATTATAATATGTCTCGAGTTTGAGCCGTTGAACTAACTTGATTCGAATTGAGTTGGGGGTAAAGTTCAATGGCGTGTTAAAAATTAAGGATATTATTTTCATGTTGAAGATGCACTCAAGAATGGAAAGCAATATTAGTGTGGACTTTGTATTCAATGAATTCTTGTTTTGAAATCCACGGAACTTAGAAACATGATCATGTGACAGCTTTTAATGTACTGTGAGAATAATAGTTTATTCTGAATTACAAAAAATCAAATCACAAATAATTATAAATTATTATAAGATCTAGTTTTCAAGAATTTGTGACTCATAATAATATACGGTTATTCTCGCCATACCAAGGATTGTTATACTAGTAAAGTTCCGGAATTATTCGCAATGTAATTCAAGTCAGCCAAAGAGAATTTGCTTGGGCCGTTGGTCAATGTGTGCTCAGAGGGCGTTCGCGAATTTGCTTTACATCCAATTAGAGTTTTTCGTCGAAGAATTTTCATCCGAGGAATTGATTACATGTGTTGGAGCCAATTAAATTCTTGTAGTAAGAATTTGTGTATAATTATTTCGTGAGATTGAGAAATTATTTCGTGAAAAATTATGGGACTAAACATTACGTGCATTATTTGATATAATTTGGACTTGAAAAATACCAAGATTGTTTGAGTAACTTAAGCATGTAATTTTTGTTGTATCGTTTGATTTATAGTAGAATTTATCGCCACTCTCTCCATAAACGTCAAACCATGTAAATCTCGTGTCTAATTTATTTTTTTATTTTATCTATTTTATTATTCGATTGCTTACTTTCCGCAACAGTAATCAAGCAAGGCTACGAGAAGAGCAATTCATCTTGTGAGTGATAAGCAAGGCTACGAGCACCCAAAGCAAGTTACAAGAGGTGTTGAGTGACTGAGCATGAGGGGTGAGATGGGCAATTTCTAAGCGATTGGGTGTGAGCCCCGAGATGGACAATTATGCAATTAGGACAAGATCAAGAGGAATTGGGCCGAATCGACTGGTACATTGAATTAAAAGAACAAGTCAGGGCAAGTACCATTTTGTTCAGTGCGGTCCAATTCGGGTGAGTGGGTCCACATCCAAAACTTGAAATCTCACGGAATGAGTTAGTTCTCAATTCGGCCGATTTCTTTTGCTTACCCCTAAGGGATCGTTGTCGCATAAATACTTATGCGGAATTTTTCAAAACAGCTTTTATAACCTAGAATAGGTAAGTGTCGACATGCCAGAATCGATTCCAAATTGATCCGAACGTCTGAAACCATGATCTCTTCCAACAGAGATGTGGAAGGGCCTTTCATTTATTGCAGAAATGAAGGTGACTCGGTTCTTCTGCGATTGACTAGTGCTACAGCACCAGCCGCCAACGTGGACTTTTAAGTTATACTTCTGGCGATGAGTGGGATGCCATGCCACTAACTTGGTGAGCCTAATCTAGTCTTTGCAAGAAACGAATCAGCAGCCACGACACTGACTAAGCAGGAAAAATTTCGCTTCACTTTAATTAAAATAGCTTAAAGAAAATGCTATTTTCCCATGTCACTAGTCCTTCTTCTCCTTCAGCTTCCATTTTGGCATGTGCTTTTAGAAAAAAAAAAAAAGGCTGATTAATCTGACTAATATATTCATTTGATCACTATGGCTTTAGATAATTTCAGAAAGAATACTATAGTTTAATCTTTAGATATATTATGCGTGAAAGATTTTAGTTTTATGATGACTCGGGGCAAAGCTCAAACTCTTCGGTAGTGGAAATAGTGTTGGGAATGTGCACAACAGAAGTTTGTCATACCAATACACATTGGGATGATATCATTAGTTTTTTTTCGGAAACATCAATCAAGAGGGAACTTAGTGCAAGCTTATAAATATATCTAGTTTGATCTATTTTTACTCACAAGTTTAAATCAATGAATTATGAACCAATTAGTATAAGTGAACAATTCCAAGTTCTAGGGTTCTGGTTCCGTGCAAGTTTCACTTGGAATCTATCATAAATACCTTAAAAGCTAGAACCTACTCTATCATAGGTTCCAAGGTCTATCAAGATTTTACCTATATTATTAATTGAAAGATTGTAGTTTAATAACCATTATTTGTTGTTATAATTCACCGACCATAACTTATATTTAGACATATAAAAAATATAAAACATTAGTAAAGTAAAACTCTCGGTCATAAAATAGAAGTCTAGATTAGTGGGTTATCAAATACTGCGGAATCACATGAAGATATAGATAAAAAAAAAAAAAAAAAAGCATAGAAACTTATTCTAGATTCTAAAGTATAGGTTTCATGAACTTAAAATCTAGAACTTATCCATCTAAATAGGTTCTTCAAACTTTGGAATATGGAACCAACCTAGAATCGATAAGTTCTTGTTGGTCTGTTTCTTAGATTTTAGGTTCTATTCTTGAACCAAACTAACCCCTACTAATTATGATATGTTAACTGCTTAACACCATACCAATTTTTCGATATGAGACTTCTCTAATACAACTCACATGCATATCCTAACAAATGGAACTTCATCAATTGAACTTTAGCAAAAGGGCATTTTCATGATGTTAGGTAGAATTGTTCTTTAGCAAATTCAATGATTGAACTTCGGTGATGCACATTATTAACGCAGCACATGTTCCTCTTGGAAAAGTAAAGGTAATAATTATGACATTTCAACAGCAAAAAAGAAAAAAAGAAAAAAAAGCTGGTGGGCAGCATATGTTGTGCATGGAAGGCATGGACATCAGGAAAAAAAGAAGTTATGTTGCTCTTGAAATGGTTTAACTTCAACCAGAAGTAGCTCTGCAATGTAGAATGTCTATCGCACAAGATCGATACAGTTCTTGATATGGATAGTAACATTGTTTTGGGAAGTAGCCCACACAGCACACCTCTCATGTCAACCATCTACTTCATTCATCTTTCGAACATAAGTCAATAGATAATGCAACTTGTCCGTGATTGACTCGCCTCACTGCTGAACACCCATCGGATCTCGATTGGTGCCGATCGAGACTCGGCCCTGCCGTCCTGAGAGGTCCAGTTTGTCTTCATCGGCAACCGATGACAGCCGTCGCTCGATCCGATGGCGACCATTTGTTTCACCCAAAAGGTTGCTGAAAAGGGGGGAACCAGAGAAGAGGCGCGTCTGCACCGCGCGTACGATGAGGACTTCACGTCTCATGAACGTCCCACGTTTGTCACGATTGGGATGTAACGAAGTCCTAAAGCTGAAAGTTCCCCCATTCCAGCACCCTGCAAACCCTAGTAATCAAACGATAAGCACGTGCAACACAAGCCCGGTCAACCATTTCACTTGTGGTTGACTTTCGATGGAAATTTCGAGCATTGCGCATCTAATCTTTGGTCAAGATTAAGATAGTTCTGCTGAAGAGCCTGTGCTTGCTCCTTGGAAATATTTGTAAACCTATTGCCACCTTTTTATTATATAAATTTCATTAAAAAAAAAAATCCTTGTTTGGTGAAATTTGCTAAGTTAGATGAATAATTTAGAAAGCATAATCGAGAAAAGAAGTGATATTCACAATTGATAGGTCTAATGTATAGTTGAAGACTTGTTCGCAATCAATATGTCTGTTAGGCGGTTATCTTTTTATCGCCTTCAATTATGTGCATATCATATAAAGAAGTCGTTATAATGACATTTGTAATGTTCCCTTCTTTATTTATTTTATAAGTGCTCTCCAAGAGCGCTCTTTACTAAAACGTGAGTTCGGGCAGTACTTGTTGTTAGTCATTAAAACTTATTTTAAAATGGTACATATTGCTATCTGAAGTGGAAGCGTGTTCTTCTCAATTTCCTAATGCAAGAATAATTTAAGGCCCTCAAGGAACTTATTTGACAAAACCCTATTATCAAGCCAAGACTCCTTTTGATCTCAAACCTAATTGGACGACATAAAGCTCTCACTAATCCTTTAAGATTATAATATAACGATCGAGCGAAATTTGCGGGCAAACCTTGTAAAAAAGTTTGTACTCTTTCTGCTTTTCAAAATCTCAGCTTGAATGTTTTCCAAGTTCCTATAATAAATGATTAGAAGATAAAATCCCTAGCTAGTGACATGATAAAGTTTTTAATTGGAAGGGCAGGACATTAAAAATATATAGAAGCAGTGGAGCACGTGTCTAATAGAATAAGGGTTTTTTATTATTATTATTTTAGAATAAGGATATTTCATTGGGTGATTGCTAAGCAATTATTATACAAATATGCGCACATCTCCAGAATATTCGCCTAAATTATGTATTCGATACTCCTTTTTCTAGAGATTTGCACATGGTATAAATCTCAACTCAAGATATACAGATGGATTTCTTTTCTACGTCTTTGGTAGAAAAAAGAAATGTCTCACATTTTTATTGATGAAAACATGTTATCTGTGAATGTATATCACTTTCCCATAATTAGGTAAGTTCCAAATAGTCTTCGTTACCCTTGGAAATAGTCGGCCATCTTTTGTTTGTGTTAGGTTTTTCTTCTTTTCCTTGTGTGGCTGCAAGAAAATTGACCAATTCTAATTTTCTAGGGTACAATAGAAGTACAATACCTTCGACTAGAAAGAATACCAAAAAACGACTCAAATTTGAACCTATCAAATTATCCAATCAAATTCACCGTGCTTAAAAGTTTAAGCTAATGGGTTATGGTCATGGGTCAACTTGAATATATTAACAGCTCCACACTACGCAAATCCTTCAATGTGAGACTTCCTAAAACAACTTATATGTTCATCTCAACAATCTCTAATTTGCTTGTGAATTTAGTATTAGTCCTACTCTCCTTCCTTCTACATTAACTCATCCCAACTTGAATCATCTTCATCCCTCCGGACTAAACCATAAAGATTAAAGATCGATACCACTTGTTAGGAGCGCGTACTAAAAATCCGATACCTTTATCTAAGAAAATTGCCAAAAGAGAGCCAAACTCCGATCCCATCAACATATCGAGCTAGAATTACCTTCACTAAAAAACTTAAGCCAATGAGTTACAACCAACTTAAATGTATTAATCACTCTGAATCACACTAATTTTTCACTAATTTTTCAACATAAGATTCTCTAATACGACAAATAGAGGAGAATCCAAAATTGTTTCCATCAGCGAAGCGACCCATCACACAGAAAAAGCAAAGAAATAGCACTACACCTTTCCCAGATGGTAGCACCCCAGTGATTCCACCCATGCTAATAGCAACAAAAGGTGTTGACATTCTTTATATTTCCATACAACATTTATTTAAGACACAATAATCTCTTTCAATATTATTATTAGGGAAAATTTCAAAAAAGAACCCAAAGTGCCCTTATTTTCTCAAATAAAGGCCCGAAGTGAACTTTGTTTTAAATAAGGACTGAAGTGGTTTTGGTTGTTTCAAACAAGGGCTTGAAGTGGCTTTGGTTGTTTCAAAATAGGGACCCGACCTCGCCGGTTGCCAACCAACTAAATTTTTTGACCGGTCAAGAGTATTTTCGTCATTTGGCATTTTCCCATTTTTTTCCCTTTTCTTTTTCTGGTTCTTCTTCTTCCTCTTTGTCGATGGCTGCCGGCCATCGGCAATGCCCACAAAAAGCTGGGCGAGGGTCGCGTTTGCCAGTGAGGGCCATCCATGCCAGTCACAGGCGAGGGATGGCGTCGCTTGGGCGTGGCGACCTTCACCCAGGGGCCATCTACGAGGTCGGCCCTCGCTAGCTACTAGTAAGGACCGGTGTGGGTGGCCCTCGCCGGCAAGGGCGACCCTTGCCTAGCCCTTTGTGGACATCGCTAGTGGTCGGCCGGCCACTGGCGAAGAGGAAGAAGAAGAACCAAAAAAAAAAAAAAGAGAAGGAGAGAAAAAAAGGTGGAAAATGGCAAAAGAAGAAAATACCATTGATCGCCGAAAAGTCAAGTCTTTATTTCAAATAAATATAACCACTTTAGGTATTCATTTAAAACAACATCCACTTCAGACCTTTATTTAAGAAAGTGATGGCACTTCGGATCCCTATTTGAAATAGGGTTCACTTCGGACCCTTATTTGATAAAAAGATAGCACTTCGGGTCCCATTTTGAAATTTTCCCTTATAATTATGGGTACACGTAGATCCAATAGGGTATCACCAATGCTACGATGCTGGTCCGGGGGAATGATACAGAAACCATATTTTCTCCTTCTTCCCCACCCTTCTCTCTCTCTCTCTCTCTCTGGCCAGCTTCTTCGGGTGCGCATGGTAAAATTTCTTGGCTGGGGAAGAGTTTTTTCCAGAAATAGTTCTTTTCTATTTTTATTGGGGAGCAGGTTTCGAGCAAAAGAACTGTTTGATAAGCGCACAAAATTTCTACTCTTGGAATAGAAAAAAAAAATAAAAATGCGTTTGGTAACGCAACGATTTTTTTTTTTTTTGTATTTATTTGTTTTTTATTTGTTCTTTTTATTTTTATTCTTTTTGTATTTATTTGTTTTTTGTATTTGTTTTTTATTTGTTTTTTATTATTTTTTGTATTTATTTGTATTTATTTGTATTTATTTGTTTTTTATTCTTTTTTTATTTTTTTGTTTATTTGTTTTTTATTTTTTTGTATTTATTTTTTTGTATTTATTTGCTTTTATTTTTTTATTTGTTTTTTTGTATTTATTTGTTTTATTTGTTTTATTTGTATTTTTATTTGTTTTTTTAAATTTTCTTGAGTTTGTTTTTTATTTGTATTTATTTGTATTTATTTTTTTGCATTTATTTGTTTTTGTATTTTTTGTATTTATTTGCTTTATTTTTATTTTATTTGTTTTTTATTTGTTTTTTTAATTTTCTCGCGTTTGTTTTTTATTTGTATTTATTTTTATTTATTTTTGTATTTTTATTTGTTTATTTATTTATTTGTTTTTATTCTTTTTTTGTATTTATTTGTTTATTTGTTTTTTATTTGTTTTTGTTTTTTTTGTATTTATTTTTTTGTATTTATTTGTTTTTATTTTTTTATTTGTTTTATTTGTTTTATTTGTATTTATTTTTAATTTTCTTGCGTTTGTTTTTTATTTGTATTTATTTTTTTATTATTTGTTTTTGTATTTATTTGTTTTTTTGTATTTATTTGTTTTTTAGTTTTGTTTTTTATTTGTTTTTGTATTTATTTGCTTTATTTTTATTTTTATTGTTTTTTTTTTTTTTTTTAATTTTCTTGCGTTTGTTTTTATTTGTATTTATTTGTTTTTTATTTATTTTTGTATTTATTTTTGTATTTTTTGTATTTTTATTTGTTTTTTTTATTTATTTGCTTTTTTATTCTTGCTCACGGTCGGCGGTGGCGAGCGATGGGTGACCGGCGGCGCGGTCGGCGGTGGCTCCAGACGGTTGGAGGTGGCCACGGCAAGAGAGAAATAAAAAAAAAAAAAAAAAAAAGTTTGCTTATTTCTAGAAATTGTTCCCGGCAGGCAAAGAACTTTTTTTTGTTTCGTTTTATTCTTAAATTTAACTTTTCTATTAGGGGGAATAGAAATTAACTCACAAGATTATCAAACGGTTTTTCATTCATTTTTGTTAGGGGAACAAAAGAATAGAAATTTTTGGGCTGGAGAAGGTTACCATGCAGCACCGAAGTCTACCTGATTTAGTCTTCTGTCTGCCAAGTTCTGGCAAACTCTTTTTGGGGGAACTTCTTTCACGGGTATTTCGCGAGGGGAGCGCCCGAGTTTACTTTCACTGCCCATCTGTTCTTTTATTGATTCTTCATTTTTTCTTTTCCTGAAAGTTGACTGTGTCGTTGGGCATGCTTGAAATGTTGTGAAGTTGGTTCCTTTTCTTTTTTTTTCTTTTTCTTTTGGTTTTGATCCAGCGACTGAGGTGTAGGCCACGGCCAAGCTGTACGAAACCCGTTGGGAGACAGATCCTCGGCTGGGACTAGGAAATTGCCGGCGGCAGCATTCACCAGAATGTCGAGCCTCCCGAAGCTCTTGACGGTCGATTCCAGGGCTCTGACAACGTCGTCTCGCTTCCGAACATCGCCTTCCACTCCGATTGCCTTGCAGAACAGGGACCACACCACACCAGAGACTCAATCATCAAACAGCGAAAAAGAAAGGAAAGTGTTTGAAGTGTTTGAGCAAGGAAAGACGGAAATTTTCTAGTTAGGGGAATGCCGTGGAGGAGGAGGGCAGCGACGGCGGAGTCGACGACGTGCTTGCGGCGGCCCATGACGGCGACGGAGGCTCCGTGGAGGCCCAGCTGGCGCGATATCTCGAACCCGATGCCCGACCCGCCTCCGGTCAGCAGCGCCACTTTGCCCTTCAACACGTCCGGCCTGAACGGAGACTCCATACGGAACAACCCTTTGGCTCCCGTCACGCTCGGAGAAGACGATGAATGGGAAAGAATGAAAAACGATTCCAGTAGGAAGGAAGATGGTGTTTCTCTGTTGCCGGATCGGGCAAGAATCGTGGTTGGCTCGATTCTTGGTTCTCGGGTTGCTACATTGCACTCCGCGACAAAACAGTGTCGCAGAGACGTCCGGCCCTGCCGTCTGCTGACTTTCGTCGCTCCCACACGTTTGGCACCAGAATCTATGGTGTACGCGGTTCCGGTCAATTCGGAAGCGTGCGAAGATCCGTCCAGATTGTTCTGTTCGACCAGCGGTTCTTGGATCGGTTTTCCATGTGCTCGATTCGGGTTGGCAACTGATTTCCATATGATAATGAGCATTTTTTAATCGGTTTCCTTAGAAGGGCTGAAATAGGGGCAATTGGCTTTAGAATAAACTCATCCCGAAACTGAAAACTGGCCATGAAGGACCGATTCCACAAACTAAGAATCAAGAATCGCCCACTAGTTCTTGAACTCATTCGGGAATTAGCCCACCGATTTCTGAGTGAGTCCAAAAACCCCCATGAGAACTCTTATTTTGCATTACGACTACTCCAGTTCATATTCTCTCATCATTGACCATCGCCAATCATCACGACAATACATAAAATGGAAAAATAGAGAAATAGAAGAGGGAGCAACAAGCGTTGCAAGAAGCAAGCGAGGCTACGTGAGAGAGGTGTGAGGCTTGAGTGAAGAAATTAGAAAAGGGGCATGTGGCAATTAGGATTTTGAGCTTACGGGAGACGAAACAATAAGTATCACGAGCGAACAAGGCTAGAACAGGAGTGACAAACATTGTGACTTGTGAATATTATAATATGTCTCGAATTTGAGCCATTGAACTAACTTGATCCAAATTGAGTTGCAAATAAAGATCAATGGCATCTTTAAAAATTATGATTACTATTTCCGTGTTGAAGATGGATCAAGAATGGAAAGGACTTTATATTGGATAAATTCTTGTTTCGAAATCCATGGATCTTATTCGCAAAGTAATTCAAGTCGGCCAAGAAAAAAAGAGAATAAATATTAAAAAAAAAAAAAAAAAAAAAAACAGGAAACTTGGAAATGGTAGACCGAAAGTATCATATTTCCTATTCCATGTTGCAGCTGGCTTCTGCAGGTTTTATATGGCTATATTCAGATTAAGGAGCTTTCTGGGGCCGTTGGTTGATGTGTGTTCAGAGGGCGTTCGTGAATTTGCTTTACATCCATTTGGAGTTCTTTCTCAAAGGATTTTTGTCCGAGGAATTGATTAAATGTGTAGAAGCCAATTAAATTATTATAGTAAGAATTTGTGTATAATTCTTTCATGAGATTGAGAAAGTATTTTGCGAAGAATTGTGAGGCTAAATACTGCATGTGTCATTGGATGTAATTGGCGCTTGGAAAACATTGAGAGTATTTAAGTAACTCGAGCGTGTAATCTCTATTGTATCGCTTGATTTATAGTAAAATTTGTCACTACTCTCCCCATAAACATAGATCACTACAACCGAATCATGTAAATCTTGTGTTCGATTTATTTTTTTATTATGTCTATTTTATTGTTCGATCGCTTATTTTCCACAACAGTGATCAAGTAAGGCTACGAGAAAAGCGATTCATGCTGTGAGCTACAAGCAAGGCTACAAGCGGCCAGAGCAAGTGATTGAGCATGAGGGGCAAGGTGGGAAATTTCTAAGCAGCTGGGTGTGAGCCCAAATATGGGCAATTATGCAATTAGGGCAAGATCGAGAGGAATTGGGCTAAATTGACCGATACATGAAATTAAGCGAACAAGGCACAAAAACCCAATCGTGGGAAATTACCATTTTGTGATAATAAGAATTAAAAAGAACGATCAGTGCGGTCCGATTCGAATGAGTGGGTCCACACCCAGATCTTGAAACCTCCCAGAATGGTCCAGCTTTGGTGAGTGGGTCCACATCCGGAACTTGAAACCTCCCAAAACGGGCAGTTCTCAATTCGGACGATTTTTTATTTGCTGACCCCTGGTTAAAAGGGGTCGTTCTCGCATAAATACTCCTGCGTAATTTTTCGAAACACCTTTTATAACCAAGAATAGGTAAGTGTCGACATGCCAGAATCGATTCCAAATTGATCCGAACGTCTGAAACCATGATCTCTTCCAACAGAGATGTGGGAGGGCCTTTCATTTAGTGCAGAAATCAAGGTTGCTGAATTCTTCTGCGATAGACTGGTGCAACAGCACCAGCCGCCAACGTGGACTTTAAGTTATACATCTGGCAACGATTGGGATGCCATCCACCTAACATGGTCAGCCTTATCTAGTCTTTGCAAGAAACGAATCAGATTGACTAAGCAGGAAAAAGTTTACTTTAATAATAATAGCTTAAAGAAAAGGCTATTTAGTCCTTCTCCTTGAAATTCCATTTTGGCATGTGCTTTTAGAAAAAAAGCTGATTAATCTGACTAATACATACATTTGATCACTACGGCTTTGGTAATTTTGGTAAGAAAACTATAGTTTAATCTTTAGATATATTATGCGAGAAAGATTTCAATTTTATGATGACCCAAGGCAAAGCCCGAGCTTTCAGTAGTGGAAATAGTGTTGGGAATATGTACGGAAGTCCCATATAAATGCGCATTGGGATGATATCATTTGTTGAGAGTATGCAACAAAAGTTCGATACTTTTTTTTTTTGGAAAAATCGGCAAGAGGAAGCTTAAATACAAGCTCATCAATATATCTAGTTAGATCTATCTTCACTCTAAAAGCTTAAATTAATGAATTCTGAGTTAATTAGCAAGGGTGAGCAATTCTAGGTTCCGTATAAGTTCCATTGGAACCTGGAACCTACCCATTGGAACGGGTTCCTTTTTGGAACCTAGAACCTATTTTGTATATTTTGAAACTTAGAACCTACCCTATCATAGGTTTCAAGGTCTATCACATTAATGACCATTATTTACTGCTACAATTCAATAACCATAACTTATATTTAGACATTAAAAAAAAAAACATTAGTGAAGTAAAACTCTCAGTCATAAAATGAAAGTTCAAACCAATTGTTCCAGATTTCACACTCATGATCGAATGCTATGGAATAATGCAAGATCGCACGGAGATATAGATAAAAGAATACAAAAAAGTTGTTCTAGATTTTACACTCATGATTGAATGTCATGGAATAATGTAAGATTGCACGAAAATATAGATAAAAAAAAAATACAAAAACTTGTTCTAGATTTTAAGTTACAAATTCCATCAACTTAAAACCTAGAACCTACCTATCAAAACAAGTTCAACCTAGAACCAACAGGTTCTACTAATCCATTTTTCAGGTTACAGGTTCTACCTTGAAATTATGTTAACCCCTACCAATTAGGATATGTTAGTTGCTCAACACCACATCAACCTCCAATGTGAGATTTCTCTAACATAACTTACACGTATATTCTAACAAATAAAACTTCATCGATTGAACTTTAGCAAAAGGCCATGATGATAGGTAGAATTGTTCTTCAGCAAATTCAGTGATGCACATTATTAATGCAGCACATGTTCCTTTTGGAAAATATGTTGTGCATTAATGGAAAGGATGGACATCTGAAATCTTTGCCGTTGAAATGGTTTCCCTTCAACCAGAAGTAGCTCTGCAGTGTAAAATGTCTATCTCACAAGATCGATACGGTTCTTGATATGGACAGTAACATTGTTCTGGGGAGTAAGCCCACACAGCACGCCTCTCATCTCAACCATCAACTTCATTCACGTTTCGAACATAAGTCGATAGAAAATGCAACTTGTCTGTGATTGACTCGCTTCTCTGCCGAACACCCATTGGATCTCGGTTGCCGCCGATAAAGAATCGGCCCTGCGGTCCCGAGAGGTCCACTTTATCTTCATCAGCAACTGACGACAGCCATCGATCGATCCGATAGCGACCCTTCGTTTCCCCCGAAAAGGTTGCTGGAAAGCGGGGAACCAGAGAAGAGGCGCAGCTGCACCGCACTTACGATGAGGACTTCACGTCTAATGAACGTCCCACAGCGATTGGGATGTAACGAAGCCCTAAAGCTGAAAGTTCATCCATTCCACCACCATGCAAACCCCAGTATTCAAACGATAAGCACTTGCAACACAAGCCCGGTCAACCATTTCACAACATGAATCGCCCTTCCACTCCGATCGCCTGCAGCGAAAGGGACGATGCCACACCAGAGACTCATTCATCAAACAGCAAAAAATAAAGGAAAGCGTTCGAAATGTTTGAGCAAAGAAAGACGAAAAGTTTTAGTTACAGGAATGCCGTGGAGGTGGAGAGAAGCGACGGCGGAGTCAAGGACGTGCTTGCGGCAGCCCATGACGGCGACGGAGGCTCCATGTAAGCCCAGCTGACGCGATATCCCGAACCTGATGCCCGACCCGCTTCCGGTCAGCAGCGCCACTTTGCCATTCAACACGTCCGGCTTGAACGGAGACTCCATATGGAACACGGAGAAGACGATGAATGGGAAAGGAAGGAGAACGATTCCGGTAGGAAGGAAGATGGCGCTTGTCTGTTGCCGGATCGGGCAAGAACCGTGGGTTTGGCCGGAGAAGGTTGGATGGGTCGATTCTTGTTTTTCGGGTTACTGCACTACAGGACGAAACAGGGTCGGAGAGACGTCAGCCCTCCCGTCTGCTGACTATCGTCGCTCCCACTTGTTTGGCTCCAACATCAATGGTGTACGCAGTTCCGGTCAATTTGGAAACGTGCGAAGATCCGTCGAGATTGTCCTGTTCGACGACTCGGTTCTTGGATCGGTTTTCAAGTGACTCGATTCGGTTTCGGAACCAATTTCCATCCCCGAAAGAGCAATTTTTTGAGTCAGTTTTCTTACTTTTAAAAGGGGTTGAAAGTAGGAGCGATCGATTTCAGGGTAATCTTGAAATCGAAAACTACCCATGAAAAGCCGGTTCAACAAACTAGGAATCAAGAATTGCCCACCACTTCCTGGACCTATTTGGGAGTCAGTCCACCAGCTCCCGAGTGAGTTCAGGAACCGGCCATGAGTATTGTTGCTTTGCATTACAGCACGTCAGTTCGTATTTTCTCATCGACAACCATTATTGATAAGCACCACAGTACATACAAAGCAAAAACAGCGACATAAAAGAGGGAGCAACTAGCATCATAAGCGGCGGACAAGGTTGCATGAGAGAGACGTGAGACTTGAGTGAAGAAACTAGAAAAGAGAAACGTGGCAATTAGGATTTCGAATTCACTAGAGAAAGAAACGACAAGCGAGGTTGCAAGAGGAGCGACAAGCGTCGTGACTTGTGAACAAGCAAGGCTACGAGAAGGGCAATTCATGTTGTGAGCAACGAATAAGGCTGCTAGTGTATTGAGTGACTGAGCATGAGAAGCGAGATGGGTAATTTTTGAGCGACTGGGCGTGAGCAAAGAGATGGGCAATTACGCAGTTAGGGCAAAATCGGGAGGAATTGGTCTGAATCGACTAATACATGGAATCAAGAGAACATGGCATGAAAACCTTTTTGTGGACAATTACCATTTTGTAATAATAAGAATTAAAATGAATTATCGGTACGGTCTGATTTAGGTGAGCAGGTCCGTACCTAAAACCTAAAACTTTTGACAACGAGCCAGTTTTAGATTCGATGTTTTTTTGTTTACCCCTAGTTAAAAGGGATCGTGGTCACGTGAATACTCACGCAAAGTTTTTCGAAACAGCTTTTTTGACCAAGAATAGTTAAGTGTCGACATGCCAGAATCGATTCCGAATTGATCTGAGCTTCTGAAAGCATGATTTCTTCCAACAAGATGGGGAAGGGCCTTTCATTATTTGCAGAAATCGTGGCGCTGAGAACATCATTGCAGTGCTACAGCACCAGCCAGCCGCCAGCGTGGACTTTAAATTACACATCTGGCGATGAGTGGGATGCCATCCAACTAACAATGGGGAGCCACAACATTGACTAAGCAGGAAAAGTTTAACTTTAATTAGAATAGCTTAAAGAAGAGGCTATTTTCCCATGTCACTGGTCGTTCTTCTCCTTGAGCATCCATTTTGACATGTGCTTTTAGAAAAAAAAAAAAAAAGCTGATTAATCTGACAAATACATACATTTGATCACTATGGCTTTAGATAATTTCGGTAATAATACTATAGTTTAATCTTTAGATATTCTATACGTGAAAGATTTCAAGTTTATGATGATCCAAGACGAAGCCCGGACAATTTACATGTATGTCCTAATAAATAGAACTCCATCGATTGAATCGTAGCAAAAGGCCATCTCCATAATAGTAGGGACAATTGTGCTCCTGCAGATTTTTTTTTTTTTTTTTGTCGGTCTCCTACTCATTTCGCATCTTCTACATTCACTATCGACTTTTTCGCCCTCTCTTGCAGGGCGTGGGAGTCGAAACCCACTCTTGAAACTTACACGTCCCCACCCCATCCCCCTGAGAAGGTGGAGATTTGAACCCCCACCTCCCCCTTCCATGTTGGAAAGGTAGCCACTAGGGCGAATCCCAGTGGTTTTCTCCTGCAGATTCAGTGATTGGACTTTAGCGACACATATTATTAATGCAGGGCACATGCTCCTTTTGGAAAACTATAGGTAATAATTATGACTTTTCGAAAGAAAAAAAAAATTGGTGGGCCGCATATGTTGTGCATTAATGGAAAGCATGGACATCTGAAATTACCAAAAATAAAGAACAAGTTATTTTGCTGTTGAAATGGTTTCCCTTCAGCCTTTCGCACGAGATCGATACAGTTCTTGATACGCATCGTAACGCTGTTTCGGGTAATAGCCTGCACATCACACCCCTCGTGTCAGCCATCGACTTCATCCACGTTTCGAGCATAAGTCGACAGACGATGCAACTCGTCCGTGATTGACTCGCTTCTCTGCTGAACACCCGTCGGATCTCGATTGGCGCCGATCAGGACTCGGCCCCTGCCATCTCGACAGATCTGGTTTGTCTTCATCGGCGACCAACGACAGCCATCGCTCGATCCGATGGCGACCCTTCGTTTCGCCCCCAAAAAAGGTCGCTGAAAAGGGCGGGGGAACCAGAGAAGAGGCGCAGCTGCACCGCACGTAGGATGAGGACTTAACGTCTCGTGAACGGCCCACGTTCGTCACGATTGGGATGTAACGAAGTCCTAAAGCCGAAACTTCATCCGTTCCACCAACATGCAAACCCTAGTAATCGAACGATGAGCACGTGCGACACAAGCCCGGTCAACTATTTCACTTGCGGTTGACTTTCGGATGGAAATTTCGAGGGTTGCGCATCTAATTTTTGGTCTAAGATTAAGATAGTTCCGCTGAACAGCCTGTGCTTGCTCCTTGGAATATTTGTAAACCCATTGCCTGCTTTTTATTATATAAATTTCGTAAATAAATAAATAAAAAAAGCTTCCCATCCGGTGAAATTCGCTAAGTTGGATCAATAATTTGGAATGCATAATCGAGAAAAAGAAGTAATATCCACAATTAATAGGTCTAATATATAGTTGAAGTCATGTTCACAATCAATATGTCTGCTCAGTGGTTATCTCCTTATCACCTTCAATTATGTGCATATCATAAAAGAAGTCGTTATGATGACATTTGTAATGTTCCCTTCTTTTATTTATTTTATAAGTGCTCTCCAGGAGCGTTCTTTTATCGAAAAGTGAGTTCGGGCGGTACTTGTTGTTAGTTGTTAAAATTTATTTTAAATTGGTACATATTGCTATCTAAATCGGTAGCGTGTTCTTCTCAATTTCCTAATGCACGAATAATTTAAAGCCCTCCAGGAACTTATTTGGCCAAACCTTATTATCAAGCCAAGACTCCTTTTGATCTCAAACCCAATTGGACGACATAATGCTCTGACTAATCCTGATAAGATTGTGATATAACGGTCGAGCGAAATTTGCGGACAAACCTCGTAAAAAAATTTGTATTCTTTCTGCATTTTAAAATCTCAGCTTGAATGTTTTCTAAATTCCTATAATAAATAATTAGGGAAGATAATCCCTAGAGAGGGACATGATGAAGTTTTTAATTGGAAGGGCGGGACATTAAAAATATTTAGGAGCAGCGGAGCACGTGTGCAATAGAATAAGAATTTTTTTTTTTTTTTCTATTTTTTTAGAATAAGGTTTTATAATTGGGTGATTGCCAAGCAATTATTATACAAACATGTGCAAATCTCGAAATATTTGCCTAAATTACATATTCGGTACTCTTTTTTCTATAGGTCGCGCTCGTGATATGAACCAAGGATCGAGATATATATGGGTTTCTTTTTTTTTTTTTTTTTTTTTTTCTACGTCTTTGATAGAAAAAGGAAATGTCCCACATTTTTATTGTTGAAAACATGTTATCCGTGAACACGTATCACTTTCTCATAATTAGGTAGGTTGTAAATAGTCTTCATTACCCTTGGAAATAATTGGCCTTCTCTTGTTTTTTTCAGGTTTTTCTTTATTCCCTTGTGTAGCTGCAAGAAAATTGACTGGTTCTGATTTTCTAGGGTGAGAAATGTTGGAAGAGTACAACAAAAGTACAATACCTTGGACTAGAGAGTACGATACCTTGGACTAGAAAAATTGTTAAGAAAGAGTTCAAATCCGAACCTATTAACTTATTTAGTTAAATTCACATCACTTAAAAGTTTAAATTAATGAGTTATAACCGTGAGTTAATTTGAATATATTAATGGCTTCATACCATACAAATTATTCAATATGGATATTCTCACACAACTTATAAGTTTATCTCAACAATCTCCCCCTTACTTATAAATACAGTGTTAGTTCTGCTCTTTTTTAATTAAAATATCTTTTATGTTAACTTATCTTAACTTGAATCATCTTCATCCCTCCAAACCGAATCATGAAGGCTGATACCAATTGTTGGAAGTCTACAATAGAAGTCTGATACCTTTGCCGAAGAAGATCTTTAAGAGGAGTCAAAGTTCAATTCCCTTCAAAGTATTCAACTATACTTACCTTCACTTAAAACTTTAAATTAATGAATTATGAGTCAATTCGGATACATGAACTACTCTACACTACATCAATTCTTCAATGCAAAACTCTGTAATTTCTTGATGAGACAATGGAGGAAAAATTCAAAATCAAGTACATATGTTTCCATTACACAAAAAAGCAAAGAAATAGCACATTACCTTCCCTGGATGGTTGCGCCCCAGTAGATCCCCCCATGCTAATAGCAACAAAAGGTGTTCACATTCTTTATATCTCCATACAACATTTATTTAAGACATAATAATCTCTTTCAATATTATAATTATGGGCGCACGTAGATCCAACACTGCATCACCAATGCTACGATGCCGGTCCGGGGGAAATGATAAAGAAACTATATTTTCTCCTTCTTCCCCACTCCACCCTTCTCTCTCTCTCTCTCTCTCTCTCCGTGGCCAGCTCCAGCTTCTTCGTCTACCTGATTCAGTCTCTGTCTGCCAAGTTCTGCCAAACTCTTTCTGGTGGAATTTGTTTCACGGGTTTTTCGCAAGTGGAGCGCCCAGGCTTGTTTTCACTGCCCATCTGTTCTTTTCTTGATTCTTCTTCTTTTTTTTTGTTTTCCTGAAAGCTGACTGTGTCTTTGGGCATGCTTGAAATGTTGTGAACTTGGTTCCTTTTCTTTCTTTTTTATGGTTTGATCCAGCTACCGAGGTGTAGGCACGGTCAAGCTGACTGCTTGGTAGTTCAGTTTGATGCAAAAGAGCAATCTTTTCTCTCCCCTCCTTTTCTTGCCTTCTTCTGGTTTATGGTTTCGGGGTTTGAGGTTTTGCATGCCTGCTTCCTTCGTCTGTTCTTGATCGGTCCGTTTGGCCCTTTTGATGTCGCTCCTATGTTGATTCCTTTGGTGGGTCTTCGTTATGACTTTGAATCTTCTGCTTTTGTTAGCTCTCCGATTGTTCACCCGCGGTGTTCCTGCTATTTTCCAAATTAGATGTAGAGCCGGTGCTCAGTTCCAGCCAAGGTTACTGCATTGCGTGTGGTGATTCGGCCTCTTGATTTGTGGGTCGACTTTTCTGGGTGTATTTGCATGCATTTGCTGATTCAATTCTAGCGTTAAACTCGAGTGAAAGATCAGCGCTTCTAGAGTTCCAGTTGGCCTGGTTGTTAGTTTTTAGATACTTGGATTTGGGCGGCTGCCATCGATTGTCCGTGTATTTGAAGAAGCGATTGGAGTGGAAAGGGGCGAACTTGATTGTATGAAATCGATTTCGGACATGAATTCGGGAACTGAAATTGATGAAGAGAGTGATAACAGGGGAAGTATGTGGGATTTGGATCAGAAGCTTGATCAGCCCATGGATGTGGAGGCTGGTAGGCTGAGAAACATGTACAGAGAGAAGGTATTGATTCTCTCTCTCTCTCTCTCTCTCTCGCATAGACCGAGTCTGAGCATTCATTACTTCTTTATGAGGCAGTGATTTCCTTCTGGTAAAGCTTAAGTTACTGCAAATTCATTTGAAGTAAATTTTCAGATCATGACTTTGTGTCCTCTGTGCAATATGTTATGGCTCTATGTCAATATTTGCAACGTGTTATGGCTGTAGTACTTTGTAATTGTGCTTTTACGTTACATTCGGAAGGTACTAATAATGATCTGGTGTATTTGGTGACCTGTCAGGTCAGGGGCTAACAATCATTCGAATCTAATTGTGTGCTCAATACTTTCTACTTTTTTCAGAAATTTTCTGCTCTGTTGCTTCTTCGGCTTTCATTCCAGAGTCTTGGGGTTGTTTATGGAGACTTGGGCACGTCTCCTTTGTACGTCTTCTATAATACATTCCCGCAAGGAGTTAAGGATCCGGAGGATGTTATGGGAGCTCTTTCTCTAATTATATACTCTCTGACACTTATCCCACTTATCAAATATGTATTTATTGTCTGTAGAGCTAATGACAATGGTCAAGGTAAATTCATATCCCTTCTGTACTTACCCCTTCAATTTTTCTTCTTATGTATCTTTTTGGAATCTCTCATATGCATGAAATGTTAATCTACACTTTACGTTGATGAAAGCGTCGCAGTCCATAAATCAGTAGCTTTTGTTTCTTTTGCATAATCAAATTCTTCTAGCAACATGGAGTCTTACCCAAAATTTTCATATTGAGCTTCACCAACCAAAACTGTAAATGCCTGTGCTTGTGATGTATGTTTTACTCATAGGATTTGTTAAGGCGTAACTTTTGTCCTAATGGCATAGGTGGAACATTTGCTCTTTACTCCTTGCTTTGTCGACATGCGAAAATAAAAACTATTCCCAACCAACATCGAACTGATGAGGAGCTGACAACTTACAGTCGTTCCGCATTCCATGAACAGTCGTTTGCGGCTAAGACCAAGAATTGGTTGGAAAGACGTCCTTCGAGGAAGAATGCGTTACTTATTCTTGTCCTTGTTGGCACATGCATGGTGATTGGGGATGGAATTCTTACTCCAGCTATATCAGGTACCAGTTATTCATATCTTTATATAGATGTCAGCTATACATGGTGCATTTAGTTTCCCTACTTAATAAATTTTTCTTCTGGTCAATATTGGTTATCGACCAAAACATTAGGAGTAGCATATTATGTTTGTTTAGTCAATAGCAACGATAATATGCGACTGGTGGACAAGAAACTGATGTGTGTGTTGTTTGGTTTTTAGGTGTAACAAGAAGTTGTGACCTGAAGAGTCGGTGCCTCAACTAGATTCTTGTATGAAGTCTTTTAGGTTGTAGCTTTGCACGTTTTATTTTTCAAGAACATTTCAAATGGAGTTAATTAATCTAAGAGATCTTTAAAATACTTAGAATCTGTGGAATACCAATGTAAATCTTTCTTGATGATGCACTGTTCATGCTCAGTCCATCGATATTGTCAATCACGTAACTGTTGTTGGTATTCTCAAATCTTTGGTGGAGATTTGAGTTGTGATGGTCTATGTGAGTGACGGAAATCCCATGTGCTCTTTCAGGCAAAAAATGAAATAAGCCTGCATGGTTAAATTGTCATACTTTTGATGAGATGACCTTCAAATGGAGAAAACTGCAAATTGCTTGCTAAGGGATGAACAGATAGGACAATTATCACTTGCATCTTCCATCCTTAATTTCTTTTTTCCCTGCCCGAGATGTGTCATAGATGGTTTTGTTTTTCTGTGAACAACTTGTTTTTGGTAAGCAGTGATGTCTTTTGGTGTCATTTGTTTTCTCTTTATCTGATTGTATTTGCTTAAGATAATTCTAACAATACAGTATGGAATAGTTCTTTCTGCAGCTGGAGGAATCAAGGTAAACCGTCCCGACGTTAGCAGCAGTGAGTATATCCCCAAGAATCTAAACTTTTTGGTAGATAAGAACCTTTGATTATTTCTATGTACTCACTTAGTTCTTTTCCTCTGGTGCAGAAGTAGTCGTGGTTGTTGCTGTGGTAGTATTAGTAGTTCTGTTCAGCATGCAACACTATGGAACGGACAGAGTTAGTTGGCTCTTTGCACCCATTGTGCTTCTTTGGTTCCTCTTAATTGGAGGAATCGGTATCTATAACGTTTGGAAATATGATACGGGTGTTCTTCGGGCTTTTTCTCCTGCTTACATATATCGATACCTCAAACGTGGAGGAATAGATCGTTGGACCTCACTCGGAGGCGTCATGCTTTGTCTCACAGGTTGGATTCACCCCTTTCTCAATGAAAAGCTTTTAGTGGAGTCGTGCTAATCTTTTTTGTGATTATCGTTGCAGGGACTGAGGCTCTTTATGCTGATCTTGGCCATTTTCCAGTTTTGGCCGTGCAGATTGCTTTTACAGTTGTTGTCTTTCCTTCCCTTCTTTTAGCCTATTCTGGGCAAGCGGCCTATCTAATGAAGCATGAGGACCACGTGATTGATGCATTTTATAAATCTATCCCAGGTACTTGTTCAGTTTTGGCAGGAGATGGCTCATCACAATGTTTGCATGTTTTATGACATGAAAGAGCTAAACCAGTTGATCTATTTGCTGATTTAACATTTTATCTTATCAAAGTTTTTTCTGGCTTAAGAATTTCAAGCAAAAGAGAACTGTCACTAAGAGAGTCCTCCTTTCGGGTGCCTCTGTTCCGTGTCAACTAAAGCTCAATTTGATAGCGGGTAAAACATGATTTAATTGCGTTATCTTCCTACCAAGCTACTTATGTGTAATCTCTGTTGATTTTTCAGCAATTGAGAAATGATACCTCTGAATAAGGATAATGCTGGTCCCATCAGTATCGGTAGTGTATTTTTTATTAGCAATAGAGATGGTCTTACTACATTGGAGGTTATGCATCTGACACCACATCACGATGGGGAAAAATAAAAATTAAACAAAAAGCTGCACACGGTTCTTTGATTTTATTCCCTTCCTCTCAAATGTGTGTACTTACTAAGGTGTCACTTTTTGACGATTGTTTGAACCACTGGCTGCAAAGGTAAAGTTATCCGTAAATGACCTTAATCACCGCATAGTAGTTGGTTAGTGTGTCTTCCACTTCATTCAGTTTCTGAACTGAACTGATAGCTTTCTTTCAATTCGATATTTTTTCAAGTGGACTTATTTTTTCTATATAACAAGGAAGTGGTGACAATTGTATGATCAGTGGAGGCATTTTCTGAAGGTTATGATACAAAAACAGTTAGTTAAATCCCCCAAGCATAGAAATGAGACACGAGGCATGGAAATGTGCATATCCACAGAAGTCATTTTTCTACAAATTTATGGCCAAATCAAAGAGAATTTCTGTAACGTTTGGATCAGGTTGCAGCTGTAATGCCTAAGGTCCTTTTTGTTTGTGTATTGTTTAAATCACATTCTAGTGGAAACTTATTGGTCTACTAAAGTGCTCTCCTCTTTTATGCATCTAGAGAGTTTATGTATCGTTTGGATCACGTTGCAGCTGTAATGCCTAAGGTCCTTTTTGTTTGTGTATTGTGGTAAATCATGTTCTAGCGGAAGCTTATTGGTCAAGATACTGCACTCGTCTTTTACGCATCTCAGGATTTTCAGAATTTCTTTTCCTTGGCAAATAGTATATTTTATTTGTGTAAATATGTTGCACTTGCAAATATTCTTATTTATAATATATTCGCAAAACTATTCCCTTGTAGGTTGATTACTTCTTAATATCTTTGTTTAAATCATGTTCTAATGGAAGCTTATCAGTCAACAAATCTCTTTTATGCATTTCAAGATTTTCAAAATTTCTTTTCCTTCACAAATGGTTTATTTGATTTGTGTGAAGACATTGCACTTGCAAATATTTTTATTTATATTATATTCTTGGGAAGCAAGGCCATCCCTTTGTAGGTTGATTACTTCTTATTTTGCAGATAGCATATACTGGCCAGTATTCGTTATCGCAACTTTAGCTGCTATAATTGCCAGCCAGGCCACGATTTCTGCTACATTTTCGATAATCAAGCAGGCACTCGCACTAGGCTGCTTTCCTAGGGTCAGAGTCATACATACATCAAAGAATTTTCTTGGACAGATATACATTCCTGATATAAACTGGATTTTGATGATCCTCTGCATTGCCGTCACTGCTGGCTTTGAAAACCAAAGTCAAATTGGAAATGCATATGGTAAGCCTTACCCTCAACCAGATAGTTTCTTTTGTAATATACCCAGATTTGTTAATGATCTGAATAACAAAACCTCAATTTTATCTTATTTAGGTGTTTGTCTTGTAGAGTTTAATAATGCTGCCCCATAAGTAAACCAGAAAGATATAGGAGCATAGTCCTGGGTATAATAGTAGAGTCAATCATGTACCTGGAAGAGTAGACTGGTCACCCTTTTAAGTGTTCCATGACTCCCTTTGAATTTAATGTTATAGACATTGATTGCCTGCATCAACCTCGTATCTCCTAATTTCTATTTCACATTCCATGACAGGGACAGCCGTTGTAATAGTTATGCTGGCAACCACGGCCCTCATGGTTCTGATTATGATTTTAGTGTGGCACTGCCATTGGCTTCTCGTCCTACTTTTCACTGGCCTGTCACTAATAGTGGAGTGTACTTACTTCTCTGCCGTGCTCTTCAAAATAAATCAGGGCGGGTGGGTTCCACTAGTTATTGCAGCAGCATTTCTTCTGATCATGTATGTTTGGCACTACGGCACGGTCAAGCGATATGAGTTTGAGATGCATAGTCGGGTTTCGATGGCCTGGATTCTTGGGCTGGGCCCCAGCTTAGGACTGGTCCGAGTCCCCGGCATTGGGCTTGTATACACAGAACTTGCAAGTGGGGTGCCTCGCATCTTTTCCCACTTCATCACTAACCTTCCAGCCATGCATTCTGTTGTAGTTTTTGTCTGTATTAAAGATCTTCCGGTGTACATGGTTCCTGAAGAAGAGAGGTTCCTCGTGAAGCGGATTGGACCCAAGAATTTTCACATGTTCCGCTGCGTTGCAAGGTATGGATACAAAGACCTTCGTAAGAAAGATGATGATTTTGAAAGGAAGCTCTTTGATAGTCTTTTTCTCTTCGTTCGGCTTGAGTCCATGATGGAAGGGTGTTCGGACTCAGATGATTATAGCATATATGGTCAGCAAACTGAGAAATCGAGAGATGCCTTTCTGTCTAAGAATGCCAAAACTACTATTTCCGATGTGGACCTCACGATTTCATCAATGGACTCCATCATGCCAGAAAAATCTCCATCGTCACGGCCCAATAGTATGACGATGTCGTCTGGACAGGTGGGCAACCGTACTGAAACAGATGAATTAGAGTTTTTAACTAGTTGTAGAGATGCAGGGGTGGTGCACATATTGGGTAATACGGTTGTGAGGGCGAGCAGGGAATCCAGATTCTACAAGAAGATTACTGTTGATTATGTATATGCATTCCTCAGGAAGATCTGCAGGGAAAATAGTGCGATTTTTAATGTTCCTCATGAGAGTCTCTTGAATGTTGGCCAGATATTTTATGTATGATAATTCTTTTGCAATGTGATGGGTAAATAACATTCTCAGCGCCAACCTTTCAAGTGATGAGCATTTCGAACTTAAGGCTTCTCGAAAATCCTTAAGCACTAATACAGAAAAATCCATGTTGTCGTTTGGACCAATTACCCGTAGTTTCATTAGATATGCTCAACTGTAAAAAGATTTTTCGCCATCGAGGGCTTACCGGACATTATAATTTGCCATCCTGAGTCAGGTCACACAGATCACAAGTTTTGCTTCACTGTATTATAAAACTCAAACCAATTTGTCTGTTGCAACTTTAGATTACAGCCATCACCGTGTCTCGAAAGACTTCATCGAGTTAGGTGGGTCAGGTGAAAAACAGAAACTCATGAATGCATTTTGGAAATGCATTCTCCATGTTGATTGAGATGGTGACTGTTTTTTCTGTCTTAGAATTGCAATACCACTGCCTCTCAAAAACTTGCAAAACTTGCAATGGAAGTGATGCATCACAGCTGTAGTAACATGGACCTTGAACGAGAGGGTAAAAGGCAAAATGGGTATAATTTTATTTGACAACTGTACTTACTATAAACAAAAATAATAGTTGTACAGAGAATGGTTTCTCCAAAGGTCTAATTACACATTCAAGCCATGCACACACCTTTAATACCCAACAGTCCGGCATTTTGAACAAAGGCCATCTCTGCTTCCCGTACGATACACACTTTTCTGTAGAGTCCCCACTATAAACACCTCGTGGCATTACAAATGGTGATTAATAATGGTAATAACCAAAAAGAAAAAGAGGCCGAGTTTTCAATCTTCGATATCCATCACCTGGAGTTTTGGTTTGTAGGTTGTTTGGCTTGGGATGTGGACATAGCACGCAGGCGTCGAGCGATCTCTGTGAAGGATGGACGGGCCACAGGATCCGGGGCCCAACACTGCTCCATTAGCAATCTCCATTCAGGATCACAAAAGTTTGGCACTGGGGGCCTCAGCGTGTTATTTACAATTCCACCTGCAAATACAACAGAGCCCATCAAACTACAAAATATGATGTCATATTGGTTTCTCAATGTCTCGTCTCGAAGAATTAAACATTCTCCGCGACAAAGGTCTACAGAAAGTGAAATTTAAATATGATGGGAGTCTCCTACACCAACACAGAGCTACACAGAGGACCACCACTCTCAACCCATGCAAGGCACTCCCAAATCAACTTAGAAGTGATATTCAGAGCTAAGCCAGTACACGGCCAGTACACGGCCAGTACACATTCTATAGAAAGTCATATGTGAGATATACATATTCCACTTCCACACACCTATAATGGCTCCATAATGCATGTTGGCATAAGGCTCCTCGCCGGTGAGAATCTCCCAAAGGACAATGCCAAAGGAGAAGACATCAACCTGTCCATGATTGAAAACAAGAAAGAAAGACATCACGAACAAGAGAGACATGTCCCTGCTGTGAGACTTCTAAAGCAAACAGACAGTAGGAAACTTATTCAGTACAGAAGGTCTAAAGCACCCAACAAAATCATGCAAGCTTATATTTGTCGAAACATTGACATTTCTAACAAGTTTTGGTGAAGATGGACTTTACAACTTGAATAAGAGTCCTTACTGGACCAAGGTTCTTCTTAAAGTTTAATGAGTAAAGTAATCAACTAGGATATAAAAGCACAGTACGTGTAGCCCAGATATCCTCTTTGGGAGGTAAAGTAGACAATTTGCTGGACGAAGTCAGATTGATGAACAACGGAAAAATTGCACCCATACCTTCTCAGAGACCTTGTTGCTGCTACCGTTTAACAACTCAGGTGCCATCCATGGAAGGGTTCCCCGGACGCCACCAGTAACCAAAGTATTCCTTTTGATTTTTGACAAGCCAAAATCACCAACCTGCACAAGTTAAGGCAACCGACTGATATAAACCTCTTTCATCAAACCAAACGAACCTCGTGAATATTGAGCTGAACTTATTAAATCACCTTGCAAATGGGACGTGCTGGATCTTTCAGGTTGACGAGCAGGTTATCGCATTTCAGATCAAAATGTACAATGTTCTTTGAGTGCAAATATTCCATTCCGAATGCTGCATCCATAGCAATGATAATCCTCTTACGACGATCAAGCAGCCTGTGTTCACAAAACATTGAGAAGAATGGTAAAAAATTATATCTCCCTCTGACCAGTGCTACAGTGTAGAAAACCTTATAAATGTTTATTTGGATTACCTGTCCTTACAAAGCAAAACATGTCTTAGGGAACCATTAACCATGTATTCGGTCACTGTAGCCAGTGTTCCTCCTGGGCCATCCTGAACAACCCCGTAAAATGCCACCACATTGGGATGATGAAGCTTTGAGAGAATATCAGCTTCCCTCCAGAACTCCACTGTCTAAAAGAATAATAAGACATAATTATTTTGAATGTAGAAATAAAAAGACAAGATGTCCTGTTCTCCCTTGTTAAGGGCATAAAAATCACAGACGAGAAAGTGTAGCTACTAAGAACAGACTAGTAAGCAAGAGAATGCTCACCAATCTCTCCTGCTCTGATGAACGACCAGTGAAACAGCTTTTTTTAATGCGCTTTATTGCAACATCCGTTCCACGCCATTTCCCATGGTAAACAGTCCCAAATGTGCCGGAACCCAATTCTTTCAGTTCTTCCAGATCTTCATTCTTTATAATCTGATACAGGGCCAAATAAAAGTATCAATAAACATTGACAAACGCCAGGGTTTTCTTTCTGTTCGAAGAAAGAGTATGTTCTCGGACAACAAAAACTGTAGATTATACGGAGAATTTTGACACTCTGACCATTATATTAGTGATGCTCACACAGGAATAAGCATTATAGATGTCTAAACTGCCAGTTAGTAATTTGCTTAACAATAATGATATGCCATTACGTTAATGTAACAAATTATATCATAGTGTTGCTAATGGTGATAAACTAGTAGACTGAGTTTTGAGAGATGACATTGGCACCAGAACTGAAATTAACGTCAACTCAATTCATAGTCATCTCATTGAACTTCAAGATATACGGATACTCTATTTCAGCACCTAAATAATTCCCCACCGGCATTCAACTTTCACACCTTCTGGAACAAATTGAAGACAATATTCACAAAGATTCCACTTGCGTGGAGAAGATAAGCAAAAACTGATCCTTCAACATATGAATGTTCACAATAACAAGAAAAGGTTAGTGTGGCTTGCATGTAAAATATTCAATTTCCGTCTACAGTATTCTGGCAGAATTGGATTCTATTACATTATCATAGCAGGATTAGCAAACAACATATCAAGTAACAGATTTGCCCGAATTAGAATAAATACAACTGTTGGAACTGAATATTCATAATACTCAGACTGAAATAAATTTTCCGAAAAAGCAATCTCTGTTTTCCCTTCAATTACAAAAGCAGCCATAGTTTCCTATCTTCTGTCCCAAAAAAAAAAAAAAAAAAAACCATAATAATGATCTGAACTATAAAGATGTCCCTCAGCAGCCAATACTATAAAGAAAAATATCTCAATGCTTCGAAACAAGACCAGAAGAAAAACTGAGGAGGTTTTTGTGGTTTATCCAATCAGTGCAACCGAAGAAAATTCATTTGAACTGTGGGTTCAGCTTTTGATAAAGTCATAAGATACTCACATATCTATACTTAGAATATCAGGCAGTTGAAAGAAAAGTTGAGTAAAGCACGTTGAGTGAGGCAAGCACACTAAGCTCCCTCTTTTGACAAATCAGTTAGCGAGGTCAGTTGTTTCTCCAAAACAAAATAGCTTGCGCTTGTTAAATGAGGAAGTGCTATGTCCAAGTGGTAAAGATCCCCTCAACTTCCCAATATGGCAGGGGTTCAATCCCTGCTCCATCTCATGTGCCATTCTTTCCCCTTTCCCTTGTCTTTTCCGATAAATAGGTGATTTCTCTACCTCAACATTTCAAGCTGTGATCCAATTGAACTGGCTTAATTATTTATTACTTCTATCAAACTATTGACAGACTCATCTTATATAAGAAAGTGAACTTATAGGCCCATGTGAGTACGACTCCAAAGGTAACTGGTTAGGTGTTAGACTTTGGAAACACTACTAAGGACCAAGTGAAGAATGAAAAATGTCCACTAATGCCCAATCCCTACGGAGGAAGAAGTTGTTCTTCTCTGATCTTCCCAAGAACTTATTCTACTTCATGAAGATTCTACAGGGGGCAGATTTGGAATTTGGATATTGCTTCTATCAATCATCTAGTCAGTTATTTATGATTAGCTATGTGGAACTGACAAGTTTGACTGGACCAAAACGTGATGAAATCTAGTTATGGATCTGCAAAGGTTGTTTAACAATGAAACAACAAGACTGGAGCTAATTCTCAGTGCAACAGGTGGAACCAGCAAGTCCGACCTGAGAAAAATTCCCTAAGATATTTTTTAAGATAGACATTACTGTTAAACCACAAGTGGAGAAATGAGATATTTTCTGCACTGCATCTCATCGAAGAACTAAAGAAAAGCATCATACCTGCAGGCTACTGATATCCACGTCACCCAAAGAAAGATCGGCAATGGATTGACCAATATTAGGAGCTTCTGACTTTTCATCCTGAAAATTCACAAAAAGTATCATACATTTAAAGGTATGACATTCACAAGCTGCCAGTAGGTGGCTTTCATGGATCTTAAATTGTGTATACCTCATATTCCATTTCTGGTATGGTAGGATGAATGACATCCAACATACTTTCAGTCCCCTTGGGCTGGGAAGTGCCGTAGTCTGGATGGACATTACTCACATTTGTACCAATGACATCGGATGACACTTGGGTAATATCCTCCTCAAAGTTAAGCCTGGGCTCCATACCACCCACATGGACTCCTTCAGCTTTTACAGGCGGATAGCTGTAGTCAATGGGAGCTCTATCTTCGATTTCTCCAAGTGGAGCTGAGAAGCCAATGTGATCCTGGTCCATAAGAGAAACGTCCTTCCTAACGAACTCGTCTTGAGCCAAGTTTCGAAAGTAAGACCAATGCTTCGGCTCATGATTTGGCATGTTCAAACTCAACCCTGCTCCATCACTATGCAGAGTATTAATATCAGAGAGATTCTCAGAACGCCTTGCCACTGAGAATAAATCAGACAGGAAATCTCGAGGAAAACGGTCATTAATATCAATTAATATATCACCGTGCTCTGGGTTGCTAACGCTAACTGAAGGCTCGACAGTCTGTGTCAAAGGCTGTGCATGAGCCTTTGTTGTTTTTCCACTGGTCTTGTTTGGTGTTACTTCATCCCAGAGATATTCAGATGGCCTCAGGGATGAATTGTCAGCATGCAAACCAGGAATTACTCGACCTGATGTTTGCTGTTGAGGACCCGCTGCATCTTTAGCCCCGGCAATCATTTCCTTGTACTTCTCTTTGTCCTGGGTCATTCCGTGGTCATCTGCAGAATTTAGAGGTCTTGATTCAGTTTTCCGCGGCATTGGTTCAAGCACCTCTTCAGCCATACACCTGTCCATATTGAAATTGTCTGAAGAAGCAGATTCTACATGCCTTGGAAGTTGCTTAAAGTGCTCAGCCTGAGAAGCCATGTCTCCATCATGCAGCTTCTCAATTGCCTCTGCAGTTGACTGTGAGTAATCAGACCGCACTTGAGTAATCAGAAACTGAGATCCAAAAGAATCATCAGATTTTGACAAACGGCTCAACTCTGCCTGCTCCCTTGGGATTCGTTCAGAATGAAATACTCGCTGGGGCATCGAAGGTGGCTCTACGTAGACCAGCTCAGTTGGATCTGCCTCAGATCCCCCATTACCCATGAATGCTCCACCCGATGCATAGAAGGGGTCATCCTCATGATTCTTCTTCCCTTCCCTCGCATCTTCAGGGTCAATTGAGCTCTGTACAGTTTCCTGAGGCCTCTTACTTACTGCCTTGGGCAAGGGACTCTTTAGCTCAGGGGCCAGTTTAGCACCAGACGCGTCTTCCCGGTGGGTGTATCCTGTGACAGGGCCCTCACTGGGTTTAGAGGAAACAATGTTCTCAACCTGAGTCTCGTCTATCTTCTGCATAGAGCCCTCTCTCTTCATTTTCAATTCCTCAAATTTAGTTTCCTTCTCTAGGGGCTGAACTTTATCAGGTCCATTTGTTTTCTTCCCTGAGCTGTCTCTTTTCAGTTTGGTCTCCCTCACAGGTGCTTCTATATCCTGTGCGCGCTGGCCACTGACTAAATGCTCTTCATTCAAACCTCCTGTTGCTACTGGATTTACAGTGGGAGGAATTGCATTTACATTATCCACATGTGGCACGAAATTAGAAGAAGTAGATCCTTGGCCAGGTAAGAACTGGACAGATGAGGAAATAGTTCCCTTTCCTTCCAAATCCGAGAAACTCTCAGCATGTTGAGGAGCAGATAAAGCATGTTGGCTAGCTTCTCCATGATTAACTCTCTGCCGCTGGTAAGAGTGTGAATTAGACTCGTAATTGCTAGCTGAGTTTGTCGGCACCACTTGAGAAGACTGAACACTGGACGTAGGTGCATCTACTCTGAAAGGATCAGTCGTAGCCCCAGCTAATCTACCGGCTTCTCTTTCGAGATTTAGATTTACTAATTCATCCAAGTTATTGCCAGAGGCACTTGCTAGAGCAATTGAATTCCTTCTTGAACCTGAATCCATGCCATTCACCGCAACCACATATTGGACCTCGGCATCCCGATCAATGCTTCTGATGCCAAACTGAGCATCCTCTAGATCATTATCGGAGAAAAGGAACATCCTAGGTTTCTGAGTCCCTCTATCCTCTAACACATTACATTCCTCCATCATGTTCTGAAGATCCTCATCGCAAGATACAGAAACCAGCGCATCAAGTTCCTCACCCGGAAGTTGATACTTTATAGTGTGAGGTTGGTTATAAATCGCCAAACTTTTCTGCGTAAGTTCCTGCCAAGAAATATCCTTGTTTATCCGAATAATTCGAGTCTCGCCGCCAACATACCTAAGCTTTCCATCGCTTGGGCGGGGCAAAATTGTACCACCAAAGCTGCAGAGGAACTTCACTCGCGCAGATGTACAATCACCAGATCCCGAAAGGGAAATGAGTCTACTGCTACTACCTCGTGAGGTGGATCTTGGTACAGACCGCAAGGACTCGTGGTAATTTCTCTCTTCATTAGCCAAGGAGCTCTTTCTTTCAAATTCCGGTACAAAGCTTTTTTCTACTGAATTGGTCATAGAAATGTCTGATCCACTTTCTGAACCCGTATGAGATATACCAAGGATGCCCTTTAGATCCATATAGCCCGATGTGCTACTAGGATCCCTTTGAGCTGGTGGAATGAGCTGTTGCCTGGGGTTGAGCATAAATTCAAGCGCAAACTCCTCACCAGTCTGAATCGAATAGTTCAGAACTGGTCTGGCTCCGGCAGACATGTTGTAATCTGGAGGTCGCATATTGGTGTTGATAGTACTCGTTGGATCATGGAAGAAACTCTGATTATTAGAGCCAAGCCCCGGATTTCGAGGATCTATATTTGCATATCGAAACTGTTCGTGGCCCTTCTGCTGGTTCATTGTCCCTCTTTCAAAATTTCTCTCCATTCAACTCAATTTTACCAGGGGAGCATCCAAAGCCATACTCCTGACCTTCATCTCTATTAGCACATACAAAGAAGAATTTCAGGTCCAGCTAACTGCAATGCATACTTTATACAGCCTACTTCTCATGCCAAGGATTAATGGAATTTAACAAGGTACTGAAGCTTGCACTAAATCTTGAGATCGATAACAGAGAAGAGCCGTTTTAGTTTTTTAGCTCAAAAAAAGAAGAAAAAGAAAATCAACCAGAGAAAGCAAAGTGTTCGCTAATACAGTAAAGACAGACAGCTCCTCGATAATCTTAAAATGATGGTGCAAAATAAACGAAAAGATAAGGGGCTCACGTCAAAATATTTAATCGAAAATCATAAACTCATCTTTCGTAGTGTACACCTCGTACAATCGATTCGGGAAAGAACCACCTCAAACTGACATTTCATTCCATTGAGCCTCGGATTCCAATTATCATTTTCCAAGGCACAGGATCATGAAGGGTCGGATCCAACCCAAAACAGAAACACACCCAGTTTCAAAGAAGAACCACAACATCAAGCCAAAGATCACGGATCCCTGAATTATCTAGCACGGTTCGAATCAAAAGGGGATAACTTCACTGACTGATCCCACCAAAAGCCCAACAGTTCAGCATCTGATGCCGATCGCCACTAAACGAAAGAGCAGTGAACCCGAAAACTCGACCCCCCCGGCGACGCGATCCCCTCCGAATCAAGAACGGATTCGACTCGACATCGGCCCATCATCCGAGCTCACTCGACATCGAGAAACCGAACAATCGGGGGACGCAGCTACCCTAAGCGGAGCTCTAGAGCATCGAATCCAACACACCCAATCAGCAAACCCCGAGAATTCCGCAGCCCCAGGTGGTGAAGACCCATCAGAGGACCACACGGATCGAGCTCAAAGAAGCTGGAAAGATTCAAACTTGGTCAACGGGAGGGCGAATCGGAGGATCAAGATTGTACCTGAGAGGGGGTCGGCCGTGCCGCGGATCGATCCCATCGTCCCCCAGCTTCCAATTCAAGAAAAGGGCTTCTTCTTCTTGGTTTTTCAGTGTTAGAGAGAGAGAGAGAAGAGAGAGAGAGAGAGAGACTGGCAATGGAAACAGCTCTCTCCCTTGCAAGTCTTTCTCTCCCGGAATTTCTCTCCCCTCCCCCACTTTTTCTTAATTTTTATTTTATATTTTTTCATTTTTTTTTTTTGGGATGCACTTTCTAATTTATCTTCCACTGTTCAAAACCAGGTAGTGCGCTTACTGTATTTTCCCCCCCTCTCTTTTTATTTTCCTCAATTATTTAGTTATTTATTTATTTATTCATGGTTTGAGTAGATCTAAATGGCTTTTTATGCGGTGTTTTTGCGGGATTAAAATTGTTTTTTGGGGGGGGCGCTGAAATCGGGATTTTTGATTTTTGGGATTTGGGATATTTCTCATTTTTACCGTAAGAAGTCGGCGTACTACCTGGGATTAAGCAAAGGGTCGTGAGGAGGACGCGCTGAGGCCGCGCGTGTCGAAGAGGGGAGTTGACCATGGCTGGACGCTCGCGTCACGGCGCGTACATAGGGGCGGTCTTCCGCTTCACGGGTCGGGACGGGCCGGGCCGGGCCTGGACATGGGCATGGGCCGACATGGATTGGGCTTACAAAATCTGACACTACTTGGATGCGTTCATTTCGGTTCGGTTCAGCTTTCCCCAGAGCCGAAAGCCCATTAGAGAAATGCTTGGGTGTTTGGTAAATTATTTTAAAGAGCTTTTGAGTCAAATCCTGACCTTAAGAAAGCCGAAAGCCCAATCCTAGTACTAGGATTGGGCTTTCGACTTTTGACTAAATTCTGAAACAAATTTTCTTGTAACAGAATTACTCTCACTAATTCTTCAAATTTTCGATTTTGTCCCTTGTTACTATTCATCTTTTTTGAAAAAGGGCAGTTGGTGAGGCTAGATCGAGCTAGCGAAGTAGTGTGATGACCACCTAGGTCGTGCAACCTCAAGTATTGCAACCCAAGCGACAAGGCCTTAGGCCATGCAACCTTGACTGGCCACTTGGGTTGTGATGCCTAAGGTTGTGCAACCATCATCAGAGGGTTTTGATTTTTTTTAAAAAAAAACAATAGACCAAAAAGCCCTTTGTAAAAAAAATATCTGCCAAATACTATTTAGGATAAAATAACTTTGTAAAGGATTTTTATTAAACGCAATTTACATTTCTCCAATGAGTTTTAGGTCAAAGGCATTTGCATTTCCCTAAGACTCATTTGCAAAGCCAAACCAAATTTACCCTTTATTACCTTCATCAAATTATCACTTTTGTTTGAACACTAATGAATTCATCTTGGGTCATTTTAGCCGCATCGATTATAATTAGTCAAAATGCCATTCAATTCACCGGAACGATGACCGTGTTCTAATCACGTTGTAGTCACCGAGCGCCTGTTGGTGGCATCTTACATCCACCGTCCAAAGCGAGTGATGTCCGGTCACAAATAATTTTGTATCTTACGCAATTCCACGAGTTTCGTTAATCAAGTTTTACCGAGTCCGAGAAAATGTTCTTTTTCTCACGGTCGATGCAACTAAACATCTGGCCGTCGGCGTCGTATCGCATTGCACGGAGCATAAAACCGTTGGCTAAAACGAGTCAGCACCGCTCAAGCATTATTATTATTATTAATTGGGGAGGCGTACGGCCGATGAGCAAGACGCAGGAAATGCCCGCAGAAAGCTGGAGAAAAAGAGAGTCCCTTTCCCAACCTAAAGGACAAAAAGCGCACGATGGCACGCACAAAACCACCCTCATTTCAAGTTCACCACCAAGGCAGGTTCTATCTTTAGCTAGGTCGCACTCGCACCATCATCACGACCAGACAAAATGACCCAACTTAGTCGCTCGAAAGCTGCGTGCCGACAAATTCTCTCATTATCATCGAGGAAAAAACCGACGCACAACGTCGACGTAAAGAACACTTTACCGTGGGAGGTCTTATTGCCTATCCTTAATTTGAGAGTTGTAATTATCGCTCTCGCCAATCTAATAGCGAATTAAAATAACCCGCGTGTATTCCTCCCCCCCCCCGGCGGACTGACGGTGTACCCAATAATTACTGTACTAATCATCAATTAGAGAGAAAAATAAAAAAACGGAGCACATGCAAGAAGGGACTCATTAGGCGTGTTTGACAACCATTTGTTTCGGGGAACAATTTTTGAACAAAAATAGTTTTTTTTTTTTTTTGTTCTCAAGAACAATTTCGAAAGTATAAAACATGTGATAACCGCAAAAAAATTTTATTCCGGGAATATAAATACGTTTGGTAAATTTATATAATTTTGTTATTTATTTTAATTTTTAATATTTTTATTATATTTTTATTCCTTTTTTTTTTTCCCCTTCTTTCTCCTTTGTGGTTGGTCGCTAGCCATGGCGGTGGCCGGCGACCGGGCGGGCAAGGTCCGACGAGCTCGTCGAGCCTCGCCAAAGCCACCGCAAGGGCCGACGAGCTCGCCGAGCCTTGTCAAGCTACCGTGAGGCTCGGCCTAGCTAGATCTGGGCGAGGCTGAGCCTCGCCGATGGCCTCGATGGCCAGGCGAGCCTCGCCAAGCCACCGACGAGGCTCGGCCTTGCCCAGGCGACGCGAGGTTGGCCTTGAAGAAGCTCACAATTGGTGGATGATTTTTTCATGTAATAATTTACAGATTGTACACGCTTATAAAGAGAAGGAAAAATACAATCTTTGACAAAGCAAGAATCATGGAATACCAACTCATCTACAGTTGGTATGCTAATATGAAAATCAAAAAGATATCAAAAGATTTCATATTCAAAAGATAATATCAGAAAAGATTTCATATCTTAACACGCCCCCGCAAGATGGACGTTCCATCGGAAACGCCCATCTTGTCTCGTAATTGTATTGTCCGCAGCCTTGATAACGGTTTCGTGAGAATGTCGGCAAGTTGATCATGGGTGGAAATATGAGAGACTCGCATCTTGCCGGCTTTAACAAGTTCCCGAACGAAATGGTAATCTATCTCAATGTGTTTCATTCGGGAATGGAAGACGGGATTTGCACAAACATAAGTAGCACCTATGTTGTCGCAATACAAGCTTGGTGCCGTGTCCATGTGAATGCCAAGTTCTTGAAGCAAAGATTTTATCCAAATGAGTTCCGCCGAGGCCATGGCAATGGCACGATATTCTGCTTCAGTAGACGACCGTGCAACCGATCGTTGCTTTCGAGAACTCCAAGAGATAGGATTGGCCCCTATATAAATCACAAAACCTGAAGTAGATGTGCGATCATCAATGTTACCTGCCCAATCTGCATCGGTGTAGGCATGAAGCACGGGTTGTGTGTCGCGTCGCAAGTGCAACCCATGGAATAATGTTCCCTTAAGATAGTGTAAAAGCCTTTTTGCAGCTGTCCAATGGGTTGTGGTTGGCTTATGCATGAATTGAGATAGCTTGTTTACGGCAAAACCAAGATCTGGGCGAGTGATGTTGAGGTATTGAAGTGCACCAATGAGGCTTCGAAATTCTGTAGCATTCACTGGTGATTGTTTGTCATGAACCGAAAGAGATTGACCCATGGCTAATGGTGTCGCTACCTCTTTTGCATCTCCCATTTTGAAGCGCTCAAGTAGCTCTCTTATGTATTTATGTTGAGAAAGAAGTAAGCCAGTCTTTGTAGGAATGACTTCAATTCCCAAAAAGAAATGCAGTGGCCCCAAGTCTTTAATTGAGAACCGATTAGAGAGAGCGTTGATGAAGTCCGAAACAAACTTTTGGTTACTTCCTGTGATAATGAGATCATCCACGTACACTAAAAAATAGGCTTGAACACCACCATAAGAGTAAATGAATAGCGAACTATCATTCTTTGAGTTGACAAATGAATTTGCGAGAAGAAATGAACTTAGCTCATTATACCAAGCCCGCGGAGCCTGCTTTAACCCATATATGGCTTTGCGAAGTTTGCAAATGTGTGTTGATTTTTCTGGGTCTTTAAAGCCAGGCGGTTGTGACATGTAAACCTCATCTTGAAGAGTGCCTTGGAGGAAGGCATTGTTGACGTCCATTTGTCTCAATGTCATCCACGCATTAAAGCCAATGATAAAACCACTCGAATAGTATTTCGTTTGATGACTGGGCTAAATGTATCGGTGTAATCAAGGCCTGGTCGTTGGTGAAAACCTTTGGCCACAAGACGTGCCTTGTACCTCTCAATACTGCCGTCCACACGTCTTTTTATCCGATAAACCCATTTGCAACCTACAACATTCAAAGATGGATCAAAAGGTATTAGTTCCCAAGTCCCGTTACGAATAAGGGCATTGATCTCAGCCGACATTGCTTCACGCCATTGAGGATCGCACATAGCTTGTGTAATTCCCGTTGGTTCTATAGTCGGTGGAAGTGGATGTTTGGTGATGATGTGGTTGAGTTGTTTAGGCTTGAAAATATTATTTCGGGATCTAGTGGTCATGTTGTGAGTTCTTGTAGGTGGATTTTGGGGGGTTGATGTTTGGTCATTATTGATAGTGGCAATTGGGTTTGCAAGAGGTGGCATTTGTTGCGATTGATTTGAGGGTTGGAAAGTCGATGAGGATGCAGCACGGGATGGAATGTTGCTTCGAGGGGGCACCTGTGCAGATGGTCCAATGTTTGGCACTGAAACAGAAGTGAAATAGTAGGTGGAGGAGATGAACTTGGAGGGGTTGACAAGACACTTTTAGTATTAAGAAGTGTTTGGTACGTAAATGTGTTTTCTTCGAACACAATATGACGTGAGATATAAAGACGATTATTTTGTGGATCAAAACATTTATATGCACTTTGTGACAATGAATACCCTAAAAATATACATTGTCGAGAGTGGGACATAAGTTTATTTGTGTTGTATGGATGTAACCACGGATAACAGAGACAACCAAATGTGCGAAGTTTTTTATAATTGGGAGCCATTTGGAATAATGTTTGAAATGGTGAATGCATATTTAGAATGGGTGTTGGCAAACGATTAATGAGGTATGTAGCAATTTGAAACGCATATGACAAAAAAAAATGTGGTAGATTTGCTTTGTGTAATAGGGCGAGCCCGGTTTCAACTATGTGTCGGTGTTTTCTTTCTGCAGTTTCATTGTGTTCCGGTGTGTGTGGCGGTGTAGTTAGATGGGAAATTCCATGTTTTGCAAGAAAATGTTTCAAGTTTTGAAATTCTCCACCACCATCTGAGTATAAATTTCGAATAGAGACAGAAAATTGTTTTTCAACCAAGCTTTTGAACTGTTCAAAAATTTGAGTAACATCAGATTTTTTTCTTAAAAGATAAAGCCAAGTGTATTTCGTATAGTGGTCAACAAATATAAGATAGTAACGGAAACCATCAATTGAAGCAGTTGACACAGGACCCCAAACATCGGAAAAAATAATATCAAGCGGAAAATGACTTACAAGAGTTGATATCCCAAATGGAAGTTTGTGACTCTTATTGCGCTGACACGCATCACAGGATAACTTAGAGCCTACGATTGACTCAAAAGACAAACGAATTGGAAAATTGTTAAGAACATGACTGAGAATACGAAATGAAGGGTGACCTAGTCGATTGTGCCAAACCATCGGTTTTGTTCGCTCATTGACAAAGGCTGTGAATTTTGGATGGGTGTTTGTGAGAGGCATCCGATACACACCATTGCTAAGCCCTCCTCGAAGTAACGTCGCTCCTGTGCGAAGATCCTTCACCAAAAAATAATTGGCAAAAAATTCGATAGATGAGTGGTTATTGCGACAAAATTGTGAGACATAAATCAACTCTTTTGTACTATCAGGTGCACATAAAACATTGGTTAATTTAAAGGATTGGTTTGGATAGGATAAATTAGTAGAACCAACGTGGTGATATGCAAACTGTGCCATCACCAATGACGATCTCGTCGGGGCCTTCGTACTCTGAGTGAGTGGTGAGGTTGTTGAGATTGCTTGTGACGTGATGTGATGCTCCTGAGTCTAGTAGCCAGTCATTTTCTTGTCGTGGAGCTGTTGCAACATGAGCAGTAGGTTCGCGAAGACTATTTCGAATGCGAAAACAAGATTTGGCTGAGTGTCCATATTGATCGCAAAATTGACATGTCGGACGAGGCTCTCTATTGTCCCGATCGAATACCTCCTATGAGAAGGTCCACGATCTTTGGTTAGATCCGGAATAATTTTGATGACGGCTGCGATTATTGGGTCGGCGAGAGTTCTTTGCTGTGCCATGGCTTCTATTGCTGTAGTTGGGTGGATCGGTCTTTGTGTCAAGTCTAATTTCCTCCGTTTTAGTTGGGTTTCATAGGCCACCAATTTGTCATGCATTTCTTCAAAGCGATTGTGTTTTCACGAGCCCTAATCGCCGCTGCGATTTCTTTGTATTCGGTTCCAAGTCCTCGAAGTGCATGAATGACTAAATCATCATCGAGATAGGAGTGTCAATGATTGCCAATTCATCGGCAAGGGCTTTAAGTTCTGCAAAAATTCTGAAACAGAACGTGAGTTTCGGCAAGCGTAGAGAGTTGATCCTTGAGATGCATAACTCTTGAGCGGGATTTATTTGCATATAAATTCATGAGTTTTGTCCAGGTAGTGTGTGACGAATTGCAAGAGGCGATAAGAGGAATCATGGCTTCGGATACAGATGCAAAAATTGCATGAAGCAAGAGCTGATCCTGACGAATCCAAGTTGTTGCGGCTGGATTTGGCACCGTTTGATTTCCAGTTGAAATGGTGAGAGGTGGACAGACAAAAGTGCCGTCAACAAATCCCATTAAATCATAACCAATGAGTAGCGCCTGAAATTGAGCACGCCAAAGGGGATAATTGGTAGCAGAGAGCTTGAATGGCAATTGGACGGCGGCTGAGATCGAGATCAGACCATTAGGTGCAATTGTTCCGATGGAAACGGAACTAGAATTCGAGATGGTGCGAGCTGATTCTGAAGGGACTTCCATGGCTAAAGGGTGCAGAAGATTGCAAAAAAATGTAGAACAGTCGGATCACAAAACTCTTAGGAGCAGAATTGCTCTGATACCATGAAGAAGCTCACAATTTGTGGATGATTTTTCATATGATAATTTACAGATTGTACACGCTTATAAAGAGAAGGAAAAATACAATCTTTGATAGAGCAAGAATCATGGAATACCAACTCATCTACAGTTAGTATGCTAATATGAAAATGAAAAAGATATCAAAAGATTTCATATTCAAAATATAATATCAGAAAAGATTTCATATCTTAACAGGCCTCGCCCTTGGCCTAGCGAGGCCGAGCCTCACGCCAACCGGCAAGACTCGGCGTTGTTGAGGGCCGGCGACGCTCCGGTGAGGTTGCCAGCCCTCATAAGGTGATTGCCAGCCATGATCGAGGCTGGCGACCAGGCCAAAAAAGGAAGAAGAATGAAAGAAAATAGAAGAAAAAGAAGAGAAAAAGAAATTGATTCTCTGAATTGTTCTTGAGAACAATAAGTTATTTTTTTCTATTTCTTATTTATATTCCAAATATATTTCAAATGGGAACAAAAGTTTTATCAAATACATTTCTATTCTTTTTTTGTTTTCAGAATAAAAGAACATGAATTTTTGTTATGAGAATAAAAACACTTTTTAACGGACAGATCCATTCTCACGTAAGAATCCACCAAAATCTGGGCCTGAACAGCTCCATTTTTTGGGAAAAATGGACCGACTGCATTCTCGATGGGCCTCCAGAGCCCAGCGAGGCCCAAATGGCGACATCACTATTTACTGCAGCTCTTCTCTCTCCGTGTCCTGCTGCTTTTGTCTTGACGAAGTTCGTTTTTTCCGACGTTGGACATCGCAATCTCGGCAATTCTCGCCTGGTCCTTGGGAAAGTTGCCGGCATTCGGCCGGGAGAAGCTTCGGCGGGCGTTCGATTGCCTCCCCGAGCAGCAGCAGCAGCAGCTCAATTCGCGAAGTTGTACGTCTCTTTCCATGGTCTTCGCTTTCTCTGTTTCTTTGCTGCGTGTCGTGTTTGATCTGTGGAGCTGATGATGTGAAGTAGTCTGGAGAGAGAGAGAGAGAGAGAGAGAGAGCTAATTGCTCTTCGGTAGTCGAATTTGCTGAACGCCGCTGCGTGTTCGTTGCTTGGTCGTCCTGGGTCTCCTCGTTATGAATCCCAAAGCCTGAGGAGCGTGCGTTTTAGTCTATAATTTGGCGAAGGTTAGGAAGACGAGAGGGTGGAACGAAGTGTTGATTGCGTTGGAAGTACGATCGGTGTTGTTGAGTCTGCCGTATCGAAAGTTCAGTTCTTTTTGGCTCTACTGGTTGCGAATGCTTTTGCAGCCAATGCTTTATAAAGTTGAGTTTTTGTTGAATTGGGGACATTCCTTGCATTTTCGGAAGATTGCTCTAATGCCATGTTGATATGCACCTAATTGGCTTTGTTGAATTTCAAGTGATTGAAAAATATTTGCTTTGATATGTTTCATCCATGTAAACTGCTCATTATGGCACTTTGTGCGGCATCGTAAGTAGAAAGTTACCCAAAAATGAAATAAGTTGGACCTGCTCTAAGCGTGCTGAAAAGGTCATGCGGGTGGGGTTCGGAATCACAATGTGTTGGGTTAGTTTCTAATCTGTATAAGCTTTTCAACTTATGACATGGCATGACCTTTGAGTAGTAAGTGTTCATCCTCCTCGCTCAAGGCTTCAGTTTGATTTACTATGGTTGAGCATTTTCTTGGGGCTACTCCTAGGTGCACAGATCCATTTGCTCCCAGTTCTCACCTGGTGTGTGTTGAACAGGTGACTGACACACGCTCTGCAGAGTAGTCGGGTACTCAAAGAGTCCTGAACACCCATTGATGTCAAGAAAAAAACTTGTGACATGATATTGGTGGACTGGGTGGGAAGAGGGGCCCTCGCTCAATATTGGTGCAACTTTATGCAAAAAAAACCTTTTGTAACTTTTATGAACTTTTTATCTAATTAGATACTTCCCCTAAATCGTCAGTTGTCCATCTGCCATAGTTTGTGATATATAAGAGTTATTCACATTTGTTTGTGAATCTGATGTAGTGATATTTACTCATCCTTTTTCCAATATTTAGCTACTCTTCTGGATGAATCAATTAGGATTGCTTAAGTCAAAAACTGATGTGAATTCTAACTGATGGTATCTGGACAATTTGGTAGTTTCATAGTAGTCTTTACGTCAAAAGTTCATAGTTCCTTCTTCCTTTAACAGTTTCAGTTGTATTATCAAAAAGAGTTCTTCAAGATAGCTTCTCCATGAGGATAGAGCTGGGACAGCCTTTAGGAGGACGCCATGAGGAAGCTACTTTGTTGAACGCAAATGGAGATACCATTCACTGCGGTGATGAGGGGCATGTTGGAGATGGCCATGTAATAAATCCTCCAATGGTCTCTGAAGTCGAGAGGGAGAAAGATGGCCCAAATTTGGGCAGGAGGTTGTCAGACAATAGGGAAAAAAATTATGCCACAGAGGGTGTCATTGGAAATTCTTCAAAAAATACAGAGCCCCATGACGGCATGGAGTTTGAATCCAAGGAGGAGGCTTTCTCCTTCTATAGAGATTATGCAAAGTCAGTGGGCTTTGCCGCCATAATAAAGGCCAGCCGACGCTCAAGAATATCTGGCAAATTTATTGATGCAAAATTTGCATGTACTAGGTATGGTAACAAGCGGGAGCCTGCAGTGGATGCAGTGGCTGAACCAATTTCAACTACAGACATCATGGCAATTCCTGTCAAGAAAAAGAGAGGTAGGACTAATCAATCTTGGTCAAAGACAGATTGTAAGGCTGGCATGCATGTGAAACGGAGGAAAGATGGAAGATGGGTGATTCATAGTTTAATAAAGGAGCATAATCATGAAATATTTCCCAATGAAGCATATTATTTCAGGCATCATAGAGACTCAGATCAGGGTGATAGCCATGGGGATACTCTGCATGCTATCCGTGCAAGAACTAAGAAGATGTATGATTCAATGACTAGACAGTCCAGTGGGTATAAGAAAATTCAAAGCCAGAAAGGTGGCCTTAGGAGTCAACCAAAGAATGATCAGCATTTGCGCTTAGATGAAGGAGATATTCAGCTTATGCTCGATCATTTTATGTTTATGCAAGACCAGAATCCAAACTTCTTTTATGCCGTAGACTTGAATCCGGAACAGCGTCTGAGGAATGTTTTCTGGGTCGATGCCAAAGGCAGGATTGACTATGGAAATTTTGGCGACGTTGTCTTCTTTGACACTACATACATAAGAAGCGAATACAGGTTACCATTTGCTCCTTTTATTGGTGTAAACCATCACTGTCAGTCCTTCTTGCTTGGGTGTGCATTTCTGGCAGATGAGACCAAATCAACATATGTTTGGCTGATGCGGGCCTGGCGTAGAGCAATGGGTGGACATGCTCCACAAGTCATACTCACTGACCAAGAGGAAGCCCTGAAAGAAGCTATTGCTGAGGTCTTACCAGAATCTCAACATTGTTTCTGTTTATGGCAGATTTTAAGTAAGGTCCCAGAGAAGGTCAGTTACATGATTAAGCAAGATGGCAATTTCACAAAGAAATTCCACAAATGCATCTCCAAGTCATGTACAGCTGAACAGTTTGAGAAGAGATGGAGAAAAATAGTTGATATATACAATCTAGGAGATAATTCATGGTTCCGTTTGGCATATGAAGATCGTCATCGGTGGGCCCCAACATACATGAAACGCATCTTTTTGGCAGGAATGTCTACAGTGCAACGGTCAGACAGTACAATTTCTTTCCTTGACAAGCATGTGCAACGGAAAACTACGTTCAAAGAGTTCTTGGAGCAATACAAAACTATTTTACAAGAGAAGCATGAAGAGGAAGCAAAAGCAGACTTCGAATCTTGGCATAAGCAGCCTGGATTGAAGTCCCCGTCACCTTTTGGGAAGCAAATGGCAGCTACATATACACATGCAGTATTCAGAAAGTTTCAGGTTGAGGTCTTAGGAGTTGTCGCTTGTCACCCCAGGAAAGAAAGTGAAGATGGAGACATCCAAAGCTTCAAGGTTCAAGATTTCGAGGAGAACCGAGATCTTATTGTGGGTCGAAGTGAAAGAACATTGGACATGTCTTGCTCGTGCCGCTCATTTGAATTGAATGGTTTTCTTTGTAGACACGCGATGATTGTTCTGCAAATATCTGGTGTGCATAATATCCCATCCCAATATATACTGCGACGGTGGACAAAGGATGCAAAGAGTATAGCGTTGTCGAGACAGAGCTCATCTATTATTCTGTCCAGGATTGACCGTTACAATGATTTGTGTCGACAGGCATTTTATTTAGGTGATGAAGGATCTTTATCTCAAGAGAGTTATGCTATTGCATCTGCGGCACTTGAAGAAGCTTTAAGAAAATGTGAGAGCATAAATAATTCAACCCAGTCAATGGATTCCAATTCTCCACGTCTTGGTCTTCAGGACCTTGAAGATGTGAACTAAGGCAACAGAACATCCAAGAGAGATAAGAAGAATAGCTCATCAAAAGAGGGAGAGGTTTGATAATTGCATGGCTGTAACGTTCTTTGATGTAACTTTTCTTTGTTTGTTAAAACCTTTAAGGGAAAAATGCTTCTCAAAGGGCCTAATCATGTAACTTCTAGGAGCAAAGACAAACAGAGTTTTTTGCTACTGGGACAAATAATAGCTGGCATCAAATAGTTAGCTTTGGCATAGCTAACTATATTTTTTGTTTGGTCAGTGATATACGTGAGGCGTGACAGCATGTGTTTTGTGCTCTTTTTAGGGATCATCAAGTTTAGAAGCACCAGCACTTGAATGCTATGACGCTCAGGAAAGCATGCGAGGCATCATATGGAGTAACTGAATAGCAACAATAATGATGTGATGGGATGGTCCGACCTAGTACAACTCATTTCGTGGGAATCTTTGCTGTTTTCACAGTTTGGGTGTTGACTTCTATCTTTATAGGAAAGACTGGATTCAAGAGCTCCAGCTCTTGATGGCTATTTTGGTCCTTAGCGTGTTGGGCAGGGAATATGGTATATCACATCTCAGTTGTTATCCTTTTGTTTAGTATGTTGAATCTACTTACAATTTATAGTGTTTTATTTCTTATTTTGTTTGCAGGGACAGTTAAAAGCGGTAGTCATCAGTCTCATCAATTACCACAACAATGAACATACCATGGAAGGACTGGTATGAAGCATTGTTTAGATGATGGTGTTTTCAACGTTACTCACTTGACTCTCTTGTGCTTTGGTCAAGCGAGTAGTCGAGCCTAGTCGTCTTATTTCATTCTTAGCGACTGCTTATTCTTAGGATGTTCTGTCAGTGAGAATTTCAGTTTTAGTGGAAAAAGCACTGTTGTTTCTGTCCATTCTGTTTATCAATTGCACTACTTCAATCAATGGAAAGTAGTAATTCTTTTAGATACCAATTGGTGGATCTCAGTTATGTCTGGTTGGCTAACCATGCTCATGTCATGCTTTCAGGGCCATCTTTGTTTCACGTCACAAACTCTTCCTGGTTGTTTTGATGCTCAAGATGGTTTGTGAGGTATGTAAATCAAGTCATTGTGTAAATTTATTATTATTATTTTTTAAAGTGATGAGGTTGCTGGCTGTAATATGACACTTCTTGTGCAGGACCAATCATGAGCTGCTTGTTAATACTTGCTTAACAAGGGGAGTGTAGTAAGCCTCATCTTCCATGATTGTATATGTTAATTCATTTAGGTTATAGTGCTTTTCTTTGAAGGTTTTGCCGGGAGCAACTATGTAAATGAAGTTACAATCAACCATTAGTGAGAAAGCAAATTTCAGGTGGCTGAAGTCAGTCGTTAGTGCTGCCCTCTTTGCTTGTCTAGGGCGTGCCCTTTAGACAATGAGATTTATGATTGAGAGAGATTCTGACGTTCACAAGTCACGCACAATTTCATTTTATGGTCATCGCGTACTTAAATACCAGAGGAACATTTAACGATTACTACCAACCTTGAACCCCTTTTGCGGATCGATATTTGGCACAAGTTTTACCTTATAATATTTGTCCTTATGGAAGGAAGGATCATGGAAGTTGATTGCAATTACTGGCCTTTTGACACTTCCTGTGACCAAAACCTTTTCAGAATTGAAAATTTCTTTGGTAGTTGGTAATATCTCCAGTTTTTCTTGTAGTATTTCCTTATATTATGAAGAACCGGAATAGCTAATCTCATCATAAAACACTTTGATCATCCTTGGGAAACACTAGAATAAAAAGCCACCAGCAAATTGCTTTGAGAATGAATAAAAACAAAGCACGCTTCTCAAGAGCAATGGACAATGAAATGCTAGAGTCTGGTGGTTTGAGTCATCCAACGCCTCTTCTAGGAATTCGAGGAATTAAGTATGGATACAAATCCTGACTAGAAAACAAATGGAAAAGAGAACCTGGGGGGAATACTAGAGAAAGTTCAGAAGAACAGGACATTTCAGGCATGTTACAGCTTACAGGTTCTCAGAATTCGAGGCGTTTGGTGTGGATGACACGATTGTATGTGTCCTCAACTCAAGTTGAATGAGAACTTAGGTTTTCACCAATAAAATATTTAACTATTAAGCTATACCTTCACTTATGAATTATTAGTCCCACAAAAAATTATATAATATCAGTCACTAAGAAAGAGATCTAAGTTGAAACCCTAATTTTATTTTTCTTCTCGCTATCGAGAAAAAAAAAAGGAACCATGCTTTTGCATCATTGTTTCTACTCTAAAACTCAGACCATCACCACTTGTCGTTGGTCATTGTTTTTCATCCATCAAACTTTATTCTCGAGAGTAGCCACAATGATTCATCTTCAACAGAAACATTATCATCCTTTGTCTGTCGTAATCTCATATCTACTTCAATTGTTCCTCCGAGCTGCCAAATCACATCAGAAATAAATTCGTGATGTCCTTGAAAGTGCTTAAGAGCTATAAATCACCTTTAGGGGGAGTCGCTATCCCATGTTCTCTATTTGGGGAGCGGTAAAAGTTAGGTTACTTCTCCAAAAGATTAAAAAAAAAAAAAAAACCTTGTTTTTCACGTAATAAACAGCAAACTATAAACATAGAATATACTAAGATTGACTTAGCAGTTAACAAACAAATTCATTTGTCAACTATGGACTAAACGCTGGATATAAGTTTGATTCGCCACCCAATTATATGTAAGCAATTTACATATTATGAGAGGCCACTCTAGGTTTCTACTCATGTATTGCTTAGTCCGTTGAGACAATTACATATTTCATGATAAATAATTAGAATTGATGAGAAAAAAGGTGCTATGAAAATAGATCGATTGTTTACACAACCGTGTGCACGTGGTAATCTAGAACACCAAATTATGAGATGCGAAGGATTGAGATGCCTTCTTGCACTCATGTCTAAGGAAATTGTATGATTGGTTTCTAGTCGCCAAAGAATAGTTTACCCGAATGACATGTGGATGAGTCATATGTTGGTGAAACAAAGAAGTAGACATGAGGGAGGTGGGCTTGGGCTCTCTTCCCGCCATAAAAACACATGTACATAGTCAAACTACTGCACACCAAAATCAATCTCTCTGTGTGTCTGCGGAAGTGTTGGGAATCTTCGCCGTCTTCGCCGTCCTCGCTGCCAATCTGGATCATCGAAATTGAGGAACGTGGAAGAGGAGGTGGTGGTGGAATGATGGAGAGGCCGGGGTGGCTGGAGGGGCTGATGGGAGAGAGGTTCTTTGGGAGCTGTGCGGTGCACCAGGATAGGAGGAAGAGTGAGAAGAATGTCTTCTGCTTGCTCTGCTGCTTCAGCCTCTGCACTCACTGCCTCCCCTCCCATCCTTCTCACCCTCTCCTTCAGGTTCCTCCCTCTCTCTCTCTCTCTCTCTCTCTCTCTCTCTCTCTCCCTCTCTCTCACACACCCACACACACACACATCCTTGCCATGCCATGCATCTTCTCATATTCATTCTCTACTTTCGCACTTAATACTGATGTTACTTGTTCATTATAGCAAACTTCTTTTACTTTCTCCATCTACAATAGCTAGAGTTAATCAGTCCTTCATTCTTGATCATTCTAAACTTGCTTCCAAGACCATTTTCCGTGAATCATTGGTCAAATCTCAAATTTGACCTCTTGAACCAGTTAAGTCGCACAAAACGGCCATAGGTCCATTTGGCTTCACCCTCTTCTGCATAGGTTTCTTTACCATTTATGGAAGACGCATCTTCTACTCTCTTTTTCCCCTGCAAAAGCTCCCCCTGAGCTGTTGCTTTCAAAAGAAACTCGAAGTTTGACCCCCCATATAATTTGCCATAACTTTTGTACCCAAATTCCATATTCATCTCTCTTCATTTTATTTCTCAAAGAATTTGTTCTCATTAATTATTAGAAATAAGCACAAAGGGTCTACTAACATATCATGAATTCATCTCCTACTGGCTCCCCTGGAAGGTTGGTTGCCTGTCTCTGTCCACCTCTCGTTCGAGCCTGGAAAACCAGAAAACTTACCATCAAATTCTACAGCGATTTACTATGAAGAGACAATTTTTTTCTGCATACCTATGATGGAACAACCTCATTAGCACCACAGTTTATACATACTACTGTCTGGTTGATGACAAAGATACCATATTATCATTTTCTAATTTTCTTTGCTCCTAACCTCCTCGAAAGATCTCCTGATGAAGTAATAAAACAATCAAATGACTGTCTTCGAGATCTCTTTCCATGAATAGCCTTAGTAGTCGTGTTTAATTGAACCCAAGTCATGTAAATATGGGAATTGAGCCAGTCAAGATCTGCGTTGGTGGTCATGTGACAGGTGAGAAGATATGTGTACCATGATGTGGTTCGACTGGACGATCTAGAAAAGCTCATTGACTGTTCCCATATTCAGGTAACACTAAACTTTGACTTCCAAAAATCGAATTTACAGGACATGACGAAACCCTTGGAATGGATGGCCGTGAAGAGAAAAGGACATGCATTGATGAGATCATTAGATAATGATTTCTTCTTTTTTAATTTTCGATTTTTATAAAGTGTTTCCTGGTCTGTCTGCAATTGGAACAGCCCTACACCATCAACGGTGGGAAAGTGATATTCCTGAACCAAAGACCCCAGTCCAGGATCTACAAGGGCCCTTCGAATATTTGCTTCCACTGTGACAGGACCCTTCAAGAACCTTTCCACTTCTGCTCTCTTCAATGCAAGGTTCTTTTGCTCTCTTCCTCTCGACTTTCATTGCCATGTTCATTCTACTGATCTACATTGCAAGTTTATGGTAAGAGTGTGGACCTACTAGAGTCCTATGCCTGGTCATTTCAAAGAGTCCCTTCTCAGCTTCTTTCTCTTCATTACCCCACGCATCTGTGAACTGAATTCAGCATGTCTTTTAACTATATCCATATAACATTTATTTTGACTAAGTAACTAAGATAACCGCGAAGGATCTTCACCTCGCGTGCTGGAGACATTTTGAGACTCTATAAGTGCTAGTGCATGTTCTTCGAGTTCATAGAAGTGACTAGGTAGACACACATAAAAACTGACTGACGGCCATGTTTGAAGCTGCTACGGGATCTGAATATATCGAATCATACGTTCAATTAATAACTTAGTCTTTTAGGTCAAAACGACTGATTAAACTCTCTCTATAGGTGGATTATCTGTTGGATCAAGGCGGAGATCTGTCTAGCATCCTCTACAGTTTTGATGGGGCGGATTTCACAGTCACTCAGAACTTTGAGGATTTAAGAATGGATAGCTCATCCGAGGTGTTGATCGATCATGGCCAAGCCACGCCAAGTTCATCGCTCCTGGACGAAGATCACCACTTAATGCATCATCTTGATTATCAGTACAAGGACCATAACTCAACGTCATGCACAAGTAGTGAAGCCAAGTGCAATACAGTAGGAGCTTCACATGATGCCCATCAAATGACAACGACGAGAACAACGACAACGGTAAAAACGAAAAACAAAAGAAGTGGTAATAAACTCATCTCTGGGATTGTTTCGTCTCTGAGCAACAGGAGAAAAGGAGCTCCTCATAGGGCTCCTCTTTCCTAGAAATCCCCCCGTCCTGAATCAATTCGTTCACTTCCAGCTTAGTACTAATTACCCCACATATAATATAGTCCTCCAAGTACTTCCCCACCACGTTCCATTATAAGTTACTGCCTTCATAATCCCACGACCAAATCATGGTACGGACAGCACTCGTGTCGAGTATTATTCTCCTTTTTTTGTCTATCTATATGTAACAACAAGGTGCAATTTCCGTTGCTCGCCATAGCTCAGGTGGATGCAGACCCACCAATTTTGTATCCGATGTCATGGAATTCGCATATTTATAATGCGGTCATTGTATCCATCGTCTGCCTTTTTTAATTTCATGCACGTTTGAAGTTAATGTCAACAAATTCATCGCTGCATAAATCTCCAGTCAGGACTCACTCAATAATTTCTCCTACGCCATCTATGTCTGGCCAAATATCCGAGGCGCAGATCAATGTTTGCGTTGTGAATGGTGCTTGCGATAAATTAAAAAAACAAAAATTGAAACTCAATCAGAGAGTTCCGACAAGAAGGAAAAAAAAGAAGGCCACGGTTCTAACGGTGCTCAAATAAGTGGACCCTCATCCCACAATTTTCTCTCTGCTGTGGATGAATATGGGGTGGTAGATGAGCTTGATGCAGGTTTCACAGTTACCTCCGGTGGTGCCACTTGGCGAGCTGGGTGTTGCCCTTCCCGCCATGTGATGAGGACCATACGACCCATTGGAAGAGTCAGACGGCATCACATGGTGCTGTCAGATTCTCAACACTTCTTCTTGTATTCTATTATTATTCTTTTGCATAGCTGCAATAATGCACGAGAAGTTGCAGGCTGGACGTACATTCTCCTCCACGTCATGCACGAGGAGGGTATATTTGGTCTTTCCGTAAATACCACGTGCCCCAAACTCTCACTTCAAGACTCCCCTACTCGATTAGAATTTCATCAAAGCATTAGTAGATTTAGGGTAGGTAATTGATTATGAATTACTTATTCAATGCATAGACCTTTCATGAATATAACATGTTAAGATTCAATTATCATTTTTCTGTTTCATAATCTACATATACGAGTATAAATACATTATACAAATTTCATGAATCGATTAAGGCTAGATATCTTTGACCGGTATTGCACAAGCGCCTTGACTCAAAGCAATTTGTAAAAAGCATCGTTAGATTCAAACGAGTGACCTTCAGTTTTTGAGTTACAATGCTCCAATAACCCAATCAATTACGTTAACCTTAGGGATTAATTTGTGGAATTTACCCAATTGTCAAATGAACTCCAAAATATAAAATAATATGATTAGCATGTTTAGTAAATGAGTGTGCATAGACATATGTCGATGTACATTATCAAGTACTTGTCTTTTAATACTTGACAATGCAAGTTAATATTCTATGCACGTTCAATGCACGCTTTACGCACGATATTAGTGGGATTTTGCTTTTTGTGCCATTTACTGTAAAAGTAGGAGAAAATGAGTGGTTACATATGGAAGTGGATAAAGGTGGGAAGTTACAAGAAGTAAAGAAAGAGAACATGAGCTGGAGATCTTGGCCGAAAACCTATCCACTTGCAGATGGCCCATGGAAGATTTGACAAGCCAACACAAGTGGAGCCACATGCTATTAGGAACCACAACCTCAAAACATTCAAGATTTTGTTTGAACGAATTAAGCAAGTCCATTTCATAAAAATTCTAATCTGAAAAGACCAAGATGGTATCAATGTTTTACATGTTGTTGCATATGAAAAGCAGCCTATGTATATTTCATCGATTTCGTGGTTGTTCATTCTTTAATCACTCAATCCTTGAATTGGACATAATCTAATATAGAAATATGTTAGGATTTGCCGCACAACCACAAAAAAAAAAAAAAAAAAAAAAAAAAAAAAAAAAAAAAAGGAAGAAGAAGAGAGAGAGATAGAAAGAGTGAAAGCGGGAAAAAGATTTTGAGATGCAAGGTTTTATCTTAGTTTACTTTGAATTAAAGTTAGGTCTAGCTGATGATTCCACTATAATTAGCATATTGCACCTTTCTGTTACATTTCTTGATTTATAAGTAGTCATTCATGGGTTCAAGTCCAAACTATCAATAAAATATAAGCTTGAACTAGAAAGTCCTTTGGCATTGTGGGGGCGCTACCCACTACAACACCCGTCAAGGCAGCCCTCAGACCCCTGATCATTGTGTCATCCTATTGATGAGGAGTGTAAACCATATCTCAATAGAATAGACATATCAAACAAGTAGGATGATTAGATTTGGATGGGTCGAAGAATGAGTTCGACTCAAATACACTCATTAATCTATATTGATATATTTTCATGTAATACAATTTTAGTAATTCATACTTCATATTGTTGTTGTTGCATTTCTTTTAGATCATCAAGCTGTTGATTGGCTATATGTATGTAAATGGGCTTTCAAGATGATACAACTCTGGAAATCTTCAAGTAAATTTTAGTGGTGATCAAAGATGTTGCGAAGAGATTTCATCTTCCAAGATGTTAAGAAGAAGCAGCTTAAAAAAGCAACTCATGACCGCGCATTTGATTTTCTACAATTTATATACTCAAATTCCAAATTTACTCTCTTCATTTATCTGTTAAAAATTTGTTCTCATTAATTAATTACATGAGGGTTCAATACTTCTCCAGCAATAGAAAGAAAACACAAGGGGTTCTTTAATATTTCATTAACTCATGTACTATTCGGCTTCTTAGGAATGCTGGTTTTGAGAGATACATATTGGCCAAGAGGAGTTGCAAATGCCGAACCAAATACTAGATTTTTTTCCCAAAGGGCTTTGGGGGCCTAAAATACTTGGGAAAATTGAACCAAACGGGGCAATGCCAAGGAGAAAAATGCGAAATTTCCGTACATTCTGATATATTTTGATAAAGATTCCATAAGTCTATTTATACGTTTTATAATATGACTATTTAGAAATGTATGAATCAACTAAATACACAATTAGAAGAAGACATAGAAAAAACCTCACTAAATATGAAAAATCAAGAAAAATATCATAAATTTTTCTGAGAAATATTCCAAATAATCTGTAACATTTGTCTCTTTTCTCACCTCCTGCCGCTCGAGCCTGCAAAACCGGAAAACTTACCATCAAATTTTGCAGTGATTAATTGTAAAGAGACAACTTTTTTCTGCAGACTTGTGACGGACGACCTTTCTAACCACTGTGGATAGCACGTCAGTCCATGTACATTGCTGTCTGGTTAGCTATTGTCGTGGAGGTCTCTTTACATGACTAGCCATTGAGTCCAAGCCATGTTACTACGGGAGTTGAGCCAATCTAGGTGGAGGGTCGGTGGTCATGTGACAGGTGAGAAGGCATGTGTACCATGATGTGGTTCGACCGGACGATCTCGGAAAGCTCATTGACTAATCTTTTATTCAGTTAACTTCCGAAAAATGGTGACGAGGACATTTTTATGGATGACCGTGAAAAGGACATATACACCAATGAAATCATTTGACGCTGATATCTCCTCCTTTTCGTTTTCCCAAATCTGCATCTGCTCCTTTTCTGGTTTGTCTGCAATTGGAGCGGGCCCTGCACCACCAACGGTGGAAAAGGAGTGGAAACATTAAAATTTGACACAGAGAGATATTTAAGTATAAAAAATTTAAAAAATAACATTTAAGCGTTAAAATTGAAGTAAAATAGATCACTTAGGGGTGCATACAAAATTTATATTTCGAAATAGTTTCGGAATAGAAATAGATTTTTCTATTTCTATTTCTAAAAGAGTTCTAAACAAAAATAACTTAGTTTGATAATGACACAAAATTTCTACTCTAAAAATAGAAATTCGTTTGATAGAGAAACAAAATTTCTTCTTTTCGAACACGAACGGTGACGACGGCGACCTTTAATATAAAAAATAAAAATAAAAATGATTTATTAACAAAAAAATAAAGAAATAAAATAAAATAAAATAAAATAAATCATAAAAAATAAAATAAGAATATAATTTTATTTTAAAATAAAAATATCCTTAAAAATAAATTTATTTTATTTTACAATAAATTTATTTTAAAATGAATAAAAAATAAAAATAAAATAAAAATAAATTTATTTGGCAAAACAAGACAAATAAAAATAAATTTATTAAATTTATTTTTAATAAAATAATCATCATGAATAAATTATTTTTAATAAATTTAATAAATTTATTTTTAATAAAATAAAAAAAATGATAAATAAAAATAATTTATTTATTTTTACTAAATTTATTTTAATAATTTATTTGATAAATTTATTTTTATTTTTAAATGAATAAAATGAATATATTTATTTTTATTTTTATTAAAATGATATTTAATTAAATTTATTTTTAATAAATAAATTTACTTCGATTAAATTTATTTATAAAAATAAAAAAAATATTTTATAATAAAAATTTAAAATTTAAAATAAAAAATGAATAAATGATGTTTTTATAATAATTTTATTTTTAAAATGATATTTATTTATTTTTAAGGATTTTTTTAATTTATTCGTAAAATAAATATTTATTCGTAAAAATAAAAATAAATATCATTTTATTTATTCGAATAAATTTCATTTTAAAATGATATTTATAAAAATAATTTATTTGGCGATCGACGGGGTGGGGGTCGGCGGGCGGTCGATGACCGACGGACGGTGATTGACGGCAAAGGATGAAGGACCAGGTTGACGAATGTTAAGAAAATTTTTTATTTTCATTTACGTTCAGAAATCGAAGTATAAAATTTCAACTTTTGATTTATTCCAAACCACATTTACGGAATGAAATCATTAGAAATAGAAAAACGGAATAGGTTTATCAAACGGATTTCATTCAGAAACAAAGTCGTAATAGAAAAATTGTTTCGGAACGAAATTATCGGTTATCATGCACCCTTAGGTCTACATGACAACACACTGCTTTCTCCCAATTTACGTTCTTTTGTTAGAACAAAAAAAAATGTAAACTGTTTGGTAAAACATTTGTTTTCGAGAACAATTTCTCTACTTTTTGTTCCCGAGAATAGATTTAGAGTAGAAACGAGAAACAAGAAAAAGTTGCTTCTTGTTCCCGGGAACAATTTCTAGAAATAAGCCAATTTTCTTTTTTATTTTTCTTTTATTCCTCTCTTGTTGCGGCCACCTCCAACCACCCACTATCGCCACCGTCGGTGGCCAACCGCCATCGACAGCCAGTCGCCTCCCGGCACCACCGCCGCCAACCGCCGCTAGTCGTCGCCGACCGTGAGCAAGAATAAAAATAAAAAATAAATAAAAAACAAATAAATACAAATAAATACAAATAAAAAACAAATAAAAAAAAATAAAAAAACAAATAAATACAAATAAATAACAAATAAATACAAAAACAAATAACAAAAATAAATAACAAATAAATACAAAAAAGAATAAAAACAAATAAAACAAATAAAAGAATGAAAAACAAATACAAAAATAAATACAAAAAAGAATAAATAATAAATAAATACAAAAAAAAAAAAAAAATCGTTGCGTTATCAAACGCATTTATATTGTTTTTCTATTCCAAGAATAGAAATTTTGTGTAGTTACCAAATGGGTTCTTTTACTCAGAATTTGTTCTCCGGAATAGAAATAAAAAAAACTATTTCTGAAAAAAAACTCTTCCCCAGTCAAGAAGCATTACCATGCGCACCCTTAAGTGCCAATGACAAGATAATCCAATCAAAATATTGACGTGACAATTTTCTTACAAGATAAGTGCAAAATAACGTCTTGTTGCACGCTGACGTGGCTAGTCAAATGAAAAAACGACATCGTTTTGCGGCTGACTTGGTAAATAATTAATATAAAAATTAATTAAATTAAATTTAAAATCAAATTTATTTAAAACATTTAAAAAAATTAAAAAAAAAAGGAGAGATGGAAGAAGAAGGCGGTTAAGGGTTGAGCCTTTGCTACCATTGCCTCCCTACCATCGCCGGGAAAGGTCGATGACAGTGGGGGGAGGGTTAGCCGGGGTCACGGGGCCCCGGTCGGGGGCTAATAACCTCGGCCAACCAATGGCGAGGACTTACCCCCAGCGGGTAGTAGCCCTTGGCTCGACCGAGCGAGGGTCGTTGACCCTCGTCAGATTTGTGGGAGGGCTGCGACCCTCATCGCCGATTGGCCGGCCCCTAGCTAGGTCAGCGACCCTACTCAACCCTCCGCCCACCTTCGTCGGCCCTTCCCGGCGACGGTGGGAAGGTGATGGCAGCGAGGGCTCGGCCCTCAGCTGCCTTCTTCCTCCCTCCCTCTTTAAATTTATTTATCTATTTCATTTTTTTTATTAAAATTCAAATCCGCACCAAAACGATGTTGTTTTTGCATTTTTTTTGCTGAATTAGATCTTCGGCAAGTCACGTAGAAGAGAAAAATAATAAAAAATTGTTACGTAGGATTTTTGGTGCGGTTCGCCGAATATGGCACTTAAGTGTTCCCACTTTTTAAAAAAGATAGCACTTAAGTACTACTTTCTTAACTTTCGACGTGTAAGTATTTGTTCGTGTCAAATTTTAGTACTTGAAGTATACTTCTTCCAATGAGAAAACGATGCTCTTGGACCCAAAGACCCCCAGCCTAGATACTACAAGGGCCCTTGGAACATTTGTTTCCACTGTGACAGGACCCTTCAAGAACCCTCCCACTTCCGCTCTCTCCAATGCAAGGTTCTTCTGCTCTTCTTCCTCTCGACTTTCATCGGCCCTGTACATTTCCACTGACCTATATTATAAGTTTCTGGTGAGAGTGTAGACCAACTCAAGTCATATGCCCTGTCATTTGAAAGAGTCCTTTGGTCAGCTTGTTTCTTCTCTTCATTACCCCACGCATCTGTGAACTGACCTCAGCATGTCCTTTGACTCTATCCGTATATGGTCTTGCTTTGACTAATTAACTGAGGTAACTGCAAAGGGTCTTAATCTGATGCGTTTGAAGACATTTTTGAACTCTTTGTAAGTGCCTCGTACTTGTTCTTCGACTTCATTGAAGTAAGCTCGGTAAATGACATACATACAATCGATCGATGAACATTTTCGAAGCTATTACAAGATTTGAATATATAGAATCATGCATTTAATTAACAGTTTAATTTTTTAGATCGAAATGGCTGTTTAAACTCCATGTATATATGGATCATTTGTTGATTGAGGTGAAGATCCATCGAGCATCCTATACAGTTTCAATGGGGCAGATATCACAAACGGGCGAAACTTTGAGAATTTAGGAATGAAAAGTACATCGAAAGTGTAGATCGATCATGGCCAAGTCACACCTAGATCATAACTCAACGTCCTACACTCGCAATGAGGCCATGAGCAATACATATAACATCAGGAGTTTCACGTGATGCTCATCAGACGACGACGGCAATGGTCGAACAGAAATACAAGAGGGGTAGTCATCCTTGGGAGTGTTCTGTCTCTAACCGAAGGAGCTCCTAGTAGGGCTCCTCTTTCCTAGAAATCCCCTCCTCCTGAGTAAATTCATTCCCTTCCAGCTTAGTACTATTACCCCATATATAATAAGTTCCTCCAAGTACTACCCTTGGTACGTTACATTATAATTTATTACAAATATAATCCCATGGCCATATCGTGATACTGACAGCCCTCACATCGAGTATTATTGTCCTTTTATGTTTATTTTTTATTTTTTGTCTATCTAGATGTAACAACAAGGTGCAATTTCTGTTGCTCGCCTGAGCTAGGTGGATACGGATCCACCAGTTTTGTATATAATGAAATGGGATTTGCGTCTGTAGAATACGGTTATCTATCCATTCTTCTGTTCAAGAATGGTTAGTCTGTACATTAAATGAAGCACGCTCCTTTGAAAAAATCTAAAGTGATCATCACGCTACGTTCCATTGCGATAAGATGGCTCTGAAAATCTTCCAAGTGAATCCTAATGAAGATCAAGATGTTATATAGAAATCTTTCAATTGTAAATCGGGGGGCAATCAAGATGTTGCGTGGAGGTTATGCCATAAATGATGTCGAACAAGACATTGTACTCCAACCCTCTCTCTATCACAATTTTTCAGGATGGAACTAATTGTCTTTGAGAAGTACGCAAGTTTTTTTGGGCATCCGTGATGAGTATGTTCGCAACCTAGTCCTTCTATTGTCTATCTTAATTTCGACTACCACTTGCCAAGCCATTATCAATCCTCCGAGAGGATATTGGCAGGATTCCTCTTACAATCCCCTGGCAAATTTCACCGTCGGTACCGCCAATTCCAGTAGCACTGCTCTTGGAAAACCACATCAAGCTGGAGACCTGATCCTGAACTGTCGGCAGTTGTACATTTACGTGGTCTTCAACATGGTGGCTTTTTTCACCTCCATCGGCACCAATCTAAGCCACTGTTATGTTATTGCCCGACGCTCGTATCGTCTACTTGTCTATATTTATTCTCATCATTGCCTAATACACGATTTCTCTTCAAATCACATTTCCGAAACCTACTGGGTTCATAGAACGTCTCGTACGAGGATTTCTTATGGACACGTGGATCTATGTGGTATTTCTCCCCTTGAAAGGTGTGTCAGAAGCGAATTGAACTGAAATTTTGTGTATTTTCGATTCAGTTTAGTTTTCGGTTCAGATAATGAAAAATTAACCGTTCTTTCTTCCGATCTAGTTTATTTCCGTTTGGTTCGATTAATTGAGCAGAATCAAAATTTTCAACAAAAGTTAAATGCCTAACTTAAAATCTCTTTTCTTTCTTACCCCTTATTCAGTGTGGTTCCATAAGTAGGGCAAGAAAAGGAAAACCAAACCAAACTGGGTTTTTGGTTTAGTTTGTATTCGGTTTACAATTCGGTTCAATTCAACTACTCACTCTATTGGTTCGGTTCAATTTGGATTTCTTGAAAACCTGAATCGAACCAAACCATTGACAACCTATTGTGTGGGTAAAGCACGTGCAAGTTCTAAACCTTATTGATGCCACAGGGAAATACGTCGTCAACTTCCTACAATTGAAAAAAAAGAAAGTCCACCAGTACTATTCACTGAAAATTTGGTGGACTGGTGTTGCTGTCGGCTGATGGAATGGTTTGATCTCCGATTAATGGACACCCTACCTTAAGGTTTTGCCATCTGCTCCTACTTTTCCCTGGTCAAACAATGGACAAGAGTCCGGCCTAAAAAGAAATAAAGGCTGATACTCTCGGCTTCAGCCAGCAATAGCAAATGATGATATTGCTGAGCTCCATTACTTGGATGTGCTTTACCCTCGCGTGGAAGGGGAGCAGCTACACGGCGCCCAACAAGGAGCCATAGAATCCCGCTAGCATAGGTCCTGTGACCTCAGTGGATATTAGGAATTCGATTATAAGGCAAGTACATAAGGCAAGGCTGAAAATGCATATAGAAAATTGGATTATGAACGTGTCGGATGCTAGTATTATGGCAGTGACCTTGATTGTGGCGATGGCGGCAAGGAAAAGCATGTTGTTGAGGACCATGACGTAGTATAGCTTAATCTGGATCCTCAATAGCATGGTCTTTTCAGCCGATGTAAGAGTTTTTCTGATGTGAGTACATTAATTAAGATTGTAATTTACTAATTCACGGGATTGGTCTAATAAGGTGAAATATAAATATACTTAATTAGTCTAATATGATGCTAGCTTGTATAGGCCAAGTAGAGCCTAACTTGTGATGAAAGGGCCTATGATTGAAAACTCTATAAATTGTGTTCAAATCTCTCACCTAAATCTGATGCACAAATAACCTCACATGAGGAACGGTTACTGAGCGCTACTTGTGACAGGTAGTCTCATTTAACCAACAATTCAGAAAGCATTATAAGAGAAGCACTTGAGCTTTGGATCGTCGTTATTTCGCATCAAGAATGATGGATTTCAAATCATGTGCACAAATCTCTCTTTTTATCCATTACTTTGTATAGTCTTGGGGCACCATTTATCGCAGCCAACATTTTCAGCCATGATTGGCACAATCTGGGTCACTGCTATGCCATCAGCGCCTGACTCTGTCTAGGTTCAATTCTCTTTATGATCTCAGCCTTGCCCAATTTACTTGCCTTATAAACGAATTCCAGATATCCACCGGGGTCGCAAGACTTATCCAAGGCACATCCAAATTCTATGCCAAATCGACGCCACAAGAAGATGCATCGGAACTTCTTAGGATTTGAGGAATGGAAATAATTTGCAAGTACTATTGAGTGCATGTCTCCTATATTTCTAGCCTTAGGCTTGGAAGAACTGGACTCTTTTTATTAGATGCATGTAAAGGACTAACTTTTTAATTCCTTAATCTGTTGCATTGTCTTTAACCCTTTTTAGATAAAAACTAAAATTAGAACGATCCTTTTTACATACCCCTTATGTTTAATATAAGCAATTAATTTTTGATATGTTTGAACTAAGCGAGTGAATTTCACTAATTGAATGTTACAATCAGTACTCGACAGCAGTCCATCAATTTCGCAAAAATGCCAACGCTGATGAATGTGACAATTTCATGAGAAATAACGAAAGACAAGAAAGGTAAATAATATAGCTTTGTGGTTGAGCCATGTAATTTCAATGCCCCATAATTCTTACATTTTCCGTCCGTCTATTAGTTTCCGGTCATCCAAATGTCAGCAAATATAGAAATAATTTGCCAAAAATAGTTTTTAATAAAATAGGCGGGCCCTAAGTCTTATTAATCTCTGCCGAAAAAAAAAGTCTTATTAATCTCTAAATGGATAATATCTCGTCCAAAAAGATACATAGAAGAAAAGCACAACTTGATGTCAACCCCTCAGTCTCTCTAGAGAATAGGTTGGAGCGTCATGACTGCATAAACCAAACATCTACACTGTTAGGGAAATCCCTTATGATGTTTTGAAGATGACAAAATAAATCAAAGGCTACTAACGTGTTTAATGGTTAAGTAATAGACCATGCAGATGATTGAACATGTAGAGGATATTGTCAAAGTCTGAAGACGGCTAGAAGACTGAACGTAACACATGTCCAAAGTATATTTTGAAGATTTCCAGACTTCTATGTCGAAGTCTGAAGACTGCTAGACTTTAGTGTCAAAGTCTGTTCTACATCAGAAGTCTGCACACTCTAACAAATTCCAAATTGAACGTGAATGAAGAACTAGAAGACAGACTCTATGCTGAAGCTGAACTGGGTACAGACCTTAAAGCTAAATCTGTTCAGAAGCAGAATATGTTCAGACCCAGATTGCAAAGTCTATCGCACTCAGACTCAGATTGTAAAGTCTATTGTTCTTAGTCTTTACATCCAGATTTGACAGAACGTAACACAAGCCCCGAAGTTATAATGACTAGTGATCTGGTTTGGATTTCATATCAAGATTAATTTGATTGACTCGATCCAATTGATTGACAATTAGATCTTGAAGATAAGAACTTTCTATACAAAGAAGCTTTACTTATGGAAACCAAGATTTCGTTTGTATGGGCGATCAGAATCAAATTGGGATTCTACTTTTGTCACTCAACGGCTACCAAATCTACTAAACCAAAAGTCGACTTGATTGAAGTAGATAATTTGATGAAATAATTGATGGAGTCATTCCCATGCTAATATTGTGGCTAATCAAAATTATGTGTGGTAGACTCAAGTGCTACCGGACATATATGTGTAAACAAAATGCCTTATCCTCCTAAGCTCCAATGGGTGACGAAGAATAAAATATTTACTATTCTTTGGTAAATTGTGAACTATTCAAGTTCTTGAGATAAAGAGAAACTTTTTGTCAAACTCATGAGGTTGAGTAGTTGATAGACTCTTAGCAAATATTCATTTGGGAAAATGACACATTTTGTGTTTATACATCATAATTGCCAAGAGGCAATAGCCATGCATAGATATGGTAAAAATTAACACATCCGATTGAGGGATGACGTGGTAAAGCAACTGCTCAATGATAGAATTATGTCCATTAATTATATGAAGTTATAAATGGATTTTGGCCAATCCTCTGACTATACATTGAGGGGAATGGGACAAGCCAACTGGAGAAAATCAACAATGATAGTAACCCAACCTATGTGATTGGTAATCCCATGAATTAGGTTCATATGGGTAATAACAAGTCATTTGTTGATCTAGTGCACTGAAAAAAATTATTGTCCCTCCTAAGATGAAAATAATGCAAAATTGCAAGGAAAAAGAGGTTGAGCTAAGCTCTTAATGAAATTCCATAGTCATTATTGGTGGTGTATTAATTTGTGATATACACTTGATGGAATCATCTATATAAGTGTGGAGTGGGGTCGCTTCTATGAGAATTTTTGGCGAAAATTTTTAAAGCACTTATGAATAAACCAAACACGCGTATGGCCTATTAGCGCAAAACCGCGTTGAACAACAAAGTTTGTGGAAGTGTAATGTGATTGGTGAAAATTATAATTCACAAAAATAAATTCTTGGTTCATAGAAGTTTCAAACTTCACCAATAATTTTGTGAATTATATTTCATTCTTTCTAGGGTTGGTTCATAGCCTAACAAGCACCAATTCCGATGCATTACTCTCCAATAACCCAGCATTATTCTATTTTCTTGTCAAAACTTTCTGAAATATGTGGGGGATTGTTGGATATTTCAGTAGTTTTGAAATATTTATTAGAAATTATGATCGTTATGAAAGTCATCATTTTTATAACGGTTTTTTCAACGGTCATATAACGGCTTTCTAATTGTTGTATAACGGTCGTCTAACGGCTTTATAACTTTTGATTTGTTACTTCATAAACTCTTCATTATTTTATAACGGTCATCTTTTTAATTACCAATTGATTTATGATAATCTCTTAACGGCTCTCTCTTTTCCTTGTTTAAATATAAATTAAACTTCAGACCACAATCTTAGTAGATACAATATGTTCTCACATATTTCCTCTTTTTTTTGCTGGGTTATACACAAAAGTTGTTTTGTTTCCTTCTAATATTCAATGCGGAGTATAGAAAAAGGTCTGTTGTATCTTGGGAGGATAGCCGCCGAAGCCTTTCGCACCGAGTTACGTATTACAAGGGGCGGAATTATCCTTTAGGACAGTGTTTGCACGCCTTAGACATTTCATTTTATTTTCTAATCTTTTGTAATGTGTTTCCAATAATTATTATTATTTTATGTATTCTAATACCTTTTCCAACAACTTGAAGTTGGGACTTCAAATAGCTTTTTTCTTAATTCAATTTCATCAAATCGACATGGTGAAAACAAGAGGCACTAAGTCATAACTTTAAAACAAGCCAACGCCTGATATTTTGCTGTTGACTCCTGAATATCGCTAGCAAGTCGAACATGCATTTCTAAAGAAAATCACTTCGAGTTGGCGCAGCTCGATCCTTGACCAAAAATAGCTAATTTATATAATTCTGCATTCATTACATTCCCGTCCACACATAGAGATATGGTTCATTGCATTTCCTCAGGATTTAAATCGCATTTCGTCGAGCCATCCATGCATTCTTTATTATGACCCTCCCTCTCTCACTCTCATCTTTATCTTCCCTTTTTTCTTTCCCCTTTTGCTTTGACTTTTCCGATGCCCCACCATTTAAAATTAGTTTTCCCAATATTCCACTCGCAGTCGATTCGCCATGCGTTCCGCGAGCTTCCTTTCCATCGATTCCCTCCCTCCCCCAGCTGTTATCCAAGAAATCCATCGATTCCTTTTACCCTTTTGGCTAAACAACTGATGGATTCGTCTAACTCATGATCCACGACCCTACTTTCCCTGAGAACTTGGGTGGGAATAATTAGGGTTACTTTTAGAGAACTTTATTAGTGCATAGACTAAAGAAAGTCACTCTTTCTATACTACTTTCAGTCCTAAATCGACTGTGTTTCATCAGGGCTGACTTCGCTTTCTCGATCTTAGTTTCGAGCTTCGAGGGTAAGTGACGCCATTGTTGTCGCAAACAAGGACATAAGTAGTGGTTCATTCATGGCATTTCACAGATTGTAATGTATTTGGTTTATTTGGCAGGCGTCCAAACGAGAAATACTCAACGCATTTAATAGTAGACATAATTATCATAAAGTTATTTGAAAAGAACTTATTGTGTTTTTGCTAGTTTAGTTATAAACTTTTTTTTACTTTTTACCAATTGAGTTCATCCAAGCAATTTTGACCAAAAATTACTAACTTGGACAATCGGTGCTTACGTGGCAATTTTTAAATGATATTTTAATAATTTTTTGATTTTTATGTTTTTTTTTTTTTTTTTTTTTTTTTTTTTAACTTTCCTTTTTTAAGGGTTTGGAGAGAAGGCTGATGAGGGTGGCGGCTGACCCTCGCCGGTAGGGGTGAGCATTGGTCTAGGGTCAACCCTAGACTGGCCCTGGATCGGCCCAACCCTGTCGGTCCTAGGATTCCTAGACCAGCACTGTATGGATTGGTCCTCAATCCTAAGAGTTCAGGGTCAGTTCAACCCGGACCAACCCTATATATATATATATATATATATATATATATATATATATATATATATATAAAACTTTAAAATAAACGATGTCAACAATATTAAATAACTCTTTAGTGAGTAGTTCAAGTAATTTTACATTATTCTTTAATAACTTAGATTTTTAATGTTTTTCACGGCGTTAATAATAATAATTTACAAAGGAGGAAAATGTTTTTGTGAAGAGTCCAAAATGGCATAAATAGCTTCTTACGACATCCTCCTCTAGTACTTGTTCTCTTTTGTCTTATTTGTCATCTTAGTCTTCAATTTGCCAAAATCGAAAGAAACAACTTCTCCACTCACCACTTGACACTAGCCTCGCTCGCTTTGGGTCACTCGTGCCACTCGCCGCTCGATACTTGCTTGGCTTGTTGCTCCCTGCTCAACACTCGATACTCACTATGTTCAACGCTCACCTCACTGGACCCTCACCACTTGCCTTTCTTAGCTGACCTCGCTCGTTATTGAACACATTGGGTTGGTTCGGTCCTCGGTTGCCCTTTCAAAGAGTACAAAAAATGAAATAAAAAATTATTGATTGGTCCCGGGTTGACTTTGGAACCGAACTGTACCCATTGAGTCGGTCTAGTCCTCAATACTTTTTCAAGGAGTACAAAACATGAAATAAAAAATTATTGGTTGGACTTAGGTTGACCCTGAAATCGGACCAAGCCCCATTAGGTCCGTTCGATCCTCAATCACTTTTTCAAGAAGTACAAAAAATGAAATAAAAAATTATTGGTTGGTCCCGATTGATCCTCGAATCTGACCGAACATACTGGGTCGGTTCGGTCATCAGTCCCAAGCTCAATAGGGTCAGTTCTCGGTCCCAAAAATTGAGGACCAACACTATGTGGGTTGGTCCTAGGGTTAGGGGGTGGACCGGCCCAACCCGGACCATGCTCATCCCTACTCGCCGGCCTTCTCTCCAAATCCTAAAAGAAAGAACAAAGAAAAGTAAAAAAAGAAAAAAAAAAGACATAAAAATTTCAAAATTTTATTAAAATATCATTAAATTTTATTTAAAAATTGCTATATCAGCGTCAACCATCCAGTCAACAATTTACAGTTAAAATTGATTGAATGGACTCAATTGGCGAAAAGTATAAATATTTATGATTCAATTGGCAAAATTGAAATATTTAAGACTAAATTGGCAAATGTACAATAGATTTATGATATTTTGGATAATTTTCCCACTGCAGCTGCTAGCTTCTTGATACGGGATAACTCTCACCTTACCCTTTTTCTTTGTGCTAATTCTTTTCTCCTTTCTCACACAAGCATTAATTGTCTTATTCTAATTGAGGAAATGGACACGTTATAATGATTTCTAACATCGATGGAGGAAAAAAAAAATGCATTTCCATAGTTCTTTGTCATGAGCACATTGGCAAAAACAGATTTTGCCTATTCTTGTATTTTTAGCTTTAATTCAGCATCACTAATCATCTCCCTAGTCTCCTTATATTGACCTTATTCAATTCGAGAAGTTGTTCGCAAACCTACCATAATGTGAATTTTCGTGTCATGAGCAGATGCGTGATAATTTAGATGAAAACACGACCACCCGATTCTACTAAAAAATATATCTCTAGCGCTTTCATGCACGTCTAGATTAACACGATTCTCTATTCCCAGCTTTTTGTAAACCACAGGCATCTCTTTTTCTCCTTTTGCATTTCCATTTTAATTTGTATGTATGTCAAAACTTACATTCACAGACTCAAACACAGTATATATATCTAGGACCAAGGAAAAACCTTCTCTGCGCCATTTCCTCTAGCGAATGCGACGTGCCGGAAAAAGCAACCCCACCCGACAAAAAGAAAAGTTCAAAGATCAGTTCCAGAATAGAATGAGGAAAGTGAAGCTCGAACGGTCCACAAATATCGGAATCAGCTTCCGCTTGCCCAACGCATACATTCCCCTAGTTAAAATGTCAGTCGAGTGCGAAGCTAATGTGATCAATCAACGAGCAAAGCCCCTCCGTTCCTACACTTCCCTGCTCAAATAATGGACCCTCAGCTTCAACAAGCAATAGAAGATGACGATGTTGTTGGGCTACATGAATTAATTGTGGCGGACCGAAAACTTTTAGATCGACTATCTAAGGAGCCCTTCCCAAATACCCCGCTACACGTTGCTGCGGCCGCTGGGAAAACCCATGTGGCCCTGGAGATGGCCATCTTGAAGCCGTGGTTTGCTCGAAGGCTCAACCCAGATGGTTATAGCCCCATGCACCTGGCTTTGAAATTCGAGCATTATCGCACCGCGAGGGCATTGATGACTCTCGACCCCAAATTGATCCGAGTCCGTGGACGAGATGGATTCACCCCTTTGCATTATGTCGCCAGCAAAGAAGGAGATGATGTGAGGGAGCTCTTGGCCGAGTTCTTGTCCACTTGTAGATCATCCATCGAAGACTTGACGAGCCGTTGCGAGACTGCAGTTCACGTTGCCGTCAAGAACAACAATCTCAAAGCATTCAAGGTTTTGTTTGGATGGCTTAGGCGACATCATCTAACAAAAATATTGGACTGGAAAGACGAAGAGGGTAACAACATTTTACATATTGCTGCTTCTAAAAATCAGCCCGAGGTATATTTCATAAATTTAATGGTTGCTCGTGCTTTTATTGTTCAATCCTTGAATTTGACATAATCTAATCCAAGAATAAACATGTTGAAAATGTGGGTTTGGTTGGGTTCGGGTGAGTTGAAAATGGGTCAGACCCAAATTCAGCCATTTGACTCATATTGATCCATCTTTATATAATACAAATTTAGCAACCAATATCTCATATTGTTCCCTTTGCAATTCTTCTAGATCATCAAGCTGTTGATTGGGTATACAAATGTAAATGCGAAGAACTTTGATGATAAGACAGCTTTGGAAATCTTCGAAGCAAATTCTCCTCGCGATCCTAACGTTGAGAAGAGGTTACGTCGTCGAGGATGTTTCGCAAGACCTTTCACTCCTACCCTCAAGCTGTCAGAGTTTTTTAGCGCAGGACTAACTGCAGGCGAGAGGTGCGCGTACTTTTTCGGCATCCAAGATGAATCCGCTCGCGATATAATCCTCCTAGTGTCTACCTTAATCGCGACCGCCACTTACCAAGCTGCTCTCAGTCCTCCGGGAGGATACTGGCAGGATTCCACTTCAAATCTCTCAGCCAATTCCACTGTCGTTGCCACCAATTCCAGCAGCATGGCTACGGAAAAACCACATATAGCCGGGAACATGATCCTAAACGGCACGAGCTTGTACGTGTTCACGGTCTTCAACGGCACGGCTTTTTTCTTCTCCATTGGCACAATCTGGGCCATGGCTATTGCCCAATTCCCCGAGACTTTCATGGTCTACCTATCTATGTCTATTCTCGGCTTTGCCTACTTCATTTCCCACCTGATCGAATTCCCGAATTCCGACGATGTCGCAAAACAGATGCTCGAGGGATTTTACGGCTCCTTGCTGGCCGCCGCGCTGTTTCTCCCCGTGTTCGTGTGGGGATTGCACATCCGAGTCCTCAAGCGAATCGATGCCACAAGGAGAGGCGTCGGCATCTTTCTAGGATCGAAGAATCGGAAATAATTCGCCAGTATTATTACTTTAATTATGTCTTGTCGTGAGTGCATATGTTCTATGTTTCTAGTCTATAGGTTTGCAAGAATTGGACTCTTTTCATCCGCCGCGTGTAACTACTCAAGTTCAATTATCTTTAACCTTTCTATTGAAAGTATTTGGCTGATAGGGGCATATTTTTCTATTTTCTTATTATTTTATGCATGGTTGTAATAAGGGTGATATTGTAATTCTAGCCTCTTGGCTTTGTTATAAAAAGATGGTTTGGGATCACATCAATCTAACTAAACATTCAGTTCAGTTTTTTGTCTCTTAACATGGTATTAGAGTCACAATTGCAAATGTGCATAGTCAAAATTTCACGTGTCGCTTGTAACCTGTCTTGCATGTGAGAGGGGGTATTAAAATATTGTTATATATTGTTTGACAACGAGTCATAAATGCTCTTTATATTCATATGATTTCTCTCCACCTATTAGTTTAAGTTTTTGGGTTAGACTTTCTCACATGGTGTCAGAATAAGGGTTGAATTGAAATCCTAATCCCAATCTCCTCTCTGCGCAGCCCTCATTTTCTCTCACTCTCTTCTCACCCTCACTCTCTCCCAATACAGTCCTTCTCATCTTCCCCTTTGTTCTCTTTCATATTGTAAGGCATCACCAACCAGGTGATTCTTTGATTCTTCGAAGACTGCTCACCCCGCTTTTTCATTTTTCTACCATCCTGCAGTCCACTGCTTCTGGGTTGAAGCAAATCTTCTTGGACAAATAAGCGTCCACTTGACAAGATGCTTCCACAGCTGAAAAGTGCAATATTTGACGTTTGAGAATCCTCCAAAATTTGCTGCTTCATTTGCAGATATGCAGCAACCATCTGATTACCATTTCTGCATCTTTAACATCTTATCAGAGGAAGTCTTCAGTTTCCTTGGGAGAATTAGCTCCACAACTTGCTCTCTTATCATCATTTGACGTTCCTATGCCTGTTCATGAGACTTTGGTTGCGCTATCTCAAGCAGACGGAGGCCTCACTATTCCTTCCTTTCCGAACAAGTAACCATAATATCAACAAAGACCGAACCTTAAAAAGATCAACATCATTGGTTCAGATGGTCAAAACTACCCTTATCCGTTGAAAGGAAGTGAAGATTTACGCCATGCTGCCAGAATAATGCAGCTTTTGCATGCTATTGATAGCTTATTACATTCATCTCGTACAACTCGTAGTCATTTGGTTGGTAATAGCCATTATTCAGTGAGTCCAATTAGTGGTCGGGCCAGTCTTATCTAGTGGGTTGACAATGTGATAAGTGTGTACAGTGTTGGCAAGCCCGAGATCAAACAACTGTACTGCCATCCACTGGCACCGGAAACACAAGACAATTCCTCCACCTATTTCACGTCCAAGTGATATGTTTTACGGTAAGATCATACCATCACTCAAGAAAAAGAAAAAGAAAACGTGCGGAGAGTAATATCTCGAAAAGATTGGCCTCATGATGTCAAGCATGAAGTTCTTATGGATCTTATGCAAGAAGTGCCTCGGCAACTTCTGTATCAGGAGCTGTGGTGTGCTAGTGAAGGATACAAGGCATTCAATTAAAAATTGAAATCATATGATTCTATTTGCTGGTAGTATTTTGCTCTCAGGGATAAAGTGTGTATCCTATGGTTGAAGTGATCTTCTGACGATGCTAATAATGTAGTTGCAGACACTGACATTTCTCAATATTACTTGAAAGTATTACTGTTATTTAATTTGAAGTTATAACTTCAGCTATGCTGCATATCCTCCCCTCTTGCGTACTCTGAAAGTGTTGCAGCCAGGAGCATGGTCGGCCACATTCTACGCCTCAGAGATAGACATCTAGATAATATTCTGGTGAATTTCCATAGTGGATATATACTTCATATTGATTACAATATATGCTTTGATAAAGGGCTTAGACTTAAGATCCTGGAAATTGTTCCTTTCCGACTAACACAGATGTTTGAAGCAGCTTTAGGGTAGACTGGAGCAGAAGGGATTTTTAAAGCGAGCTGTGAAGCAGTTCTTGGTTCCGTCAAGAAAAATAAAGACATAATCCTGATGCTACTAGAGGATTTTGTCTGGGATCCACTTGTAGAATGGACTAGAGGAGACTTTCACGATGATGCAGCAATTGGAAGTGAAGAGAGAAAGGCATGGAGTTGGCTTTGAGCTTAAGCTTATTCACATCTCGAGTGCGAGAAATTCATGTTCCCCTGCAGGTACTCATCAATTTGGACTCAGTATTTGTATCTGTTCCAGAATTGAAGTTTAGACAATTGAAATTTGAGAAACTTGCCTTCACACTTGCTTGACGCACTTGATTCTGAAAGTACGTTAGATTGTACGTTAGATTGCTTCGATATATCTTCCAAAAAGAGTGTTATGTCCCAGAGATGTATGGTAAATTTGTAGAAGAAATCTGAAGTACATCATAAGAACAAAAATCAACACACAATAAACTATAACTTTTAGTTTTGTTTAATTTGGATATGTTATGATGAAAATATTTATGAAGACTATTATTAGCAACGTGTCTAGTCTTAAACGGGATTAAAGAGTGTCATTCATGTTCTAGTATTGATAAGAAATTGTTTAGTGTTATAACAAAAATTAAATGACTGCGACTTATTGTGACATTTCTACCCACCTTTGTATTTTCTCTTTTAATATTAGATAAAATAATTTTAATGCTAGACTGCTGCTTATTTACTACATCATGAGTCATTATTTTCTTAGTGCCATTACCAAATCTATCTTTCAGGTGGCATGACCGAATTGAGTGGTGTTCCCACCATGTGCACCGCAATGCGTGGTGCTCCTCATAGTATTATGGGGAGTTAGCAATCATTGGCTATCAGTAATATCTGTAAACAATTTATTGCACCACTATGAGCTCGTTAATTATGTGCCAGATGTTTTCTTATGTGCTCAACAAATATGAACTCGTTTTCGCTCTATTCTGTCGAGCTGATCAAGAGCTGTCTGACCTTATTCTACACGGTACATCTGCAAAGTCAATCATTGCTGAAGCAACTTGTAGTAAGGAAAAAGTACGTGCTTCTTTTGAAATTCAGGCTCGTGACTTTTGAAAAAGCTCAAGAGGCAACCAACTGGATTGAGCAACATGGAAGGATCATTGATGCTTTTCGGGGCCATCTCATACCAGAAATAAGTGCCTGGAGTAATCTAAGTATCCTGGGAGAAGCTTTGTCCCTTCAATCAGCAGTCCTGGTGGCTGAGGTTCCACTTACTGTTGTTCCAGACCTGACATAAGTGCAATGCACTGTTTTAGGTAGGGAACTCTTTAAGCTCGTAGCTGATTAGGTCATGGTGTGTCATCATCTCTCACTGCAATTCAAGTTTACTCTCTAGCTTTGCAGAGAATTTTTCCTCTAAATTACCTCATGGCCAGCATGCTGCATAACTTGGCTCAAATTTTGCAGTTATGTTTAAGTGTTCTTACATCCAATATCATTTCCAATGCCCAAAGTCAGGCGGCTTAATTGATATCTAAGCTGTTAAATGATTCTCATGATTCGTTCAGACATGCTCATGATGACCTGTGTCTAAAAGTCGGTAATCATGCCTCTGAGATAGGGAAAGTTGAAAATGAGTGTGCTGAGCTAGTGAACTGTGTTGGCTCTGAGGCTGAATCTAAAGCTAGGGACCGTCTTCTCTCTAGTTTCATGAAAGACATGCAATCTTTCATTACAGAAAAGAAAGATGATTTAAAATCACTGGTTTATCCTGGTCAAACTCAATATGAAGACACAAACAAGGCGAGACGTCATTGTCAATTAACATGGAAAAAAGAGTAGGCCTTTTTTCTGTAAAACTTAACTGTTGTATCTATTTATAATTGTTGACACCTAATTTGAATTTAGAAAATTAAAATAGAGGATAATCTTGGGTTAGAGGAAAGTTTTAAAAAAATTTTGAATTCAAAAATTAAACGGCCGTGCGATCTTGGAGCTACTTTGTTATTGAGAAGTTGAGGGAAAATCTCTATCGGCAGAAACAACTTCGAGTCTTTCCCCTATAAAATGAAGGCGAGGTTTCGGAACAAAGGGGTTTTTTTTTTTAATTTTCTTCTTCCGTTTTGGGTTGGAGGAAAAAGAAATCAAAAAGTTCAAAAAAGTAAGAAAGAGAGGAGGAAGAAATCTCTTCCTCACATCCGTAGAAGAGCCTCAAAGTAATCGATCCTTCTGACACACGGCAGAAGAAAAGTCAAAAAAAAAAAAAGTGAAGAAAGGAGATTGAAGCTGTCCGTGCGTGGAGAAGGAGCAAAAAGCAAAATTTAAAAGGTGAAAGTTCAACAGAGAAGTGTACAGGGAAGTGACGAGAGGGTGCAGCAAAAAGAGAAAAAAAGCAACAGAAGAGGAAAGGACTGTTCATCGTCTTGTTCGTGCGCCCACGTTCAATCGCCCTCCATCGCCCGCGAAATCGCTGCTCCACCAGCAAGTCCCGAACAGAACGCCGGTCCTCCGGTCTCGTCGCACTTGTCCCGCTCCGCCTGGTGAATCCCCGCGCTGGTCTCCACCGCCACGAAGACCCAAGTGACGCTGCCGCGACGCCTCCGGACCTGCTCCGCCTTCGCCTTCGCGTGCCACTCGCCCAATGCCGAGCCGAGGCCCTCGCCACCTGCACATCCGCCCGGCTGACGGTCCAGCCCGCTGTCGCCTCGCCACCGCGCATTGATCCGTGAGTTCCCTGGTGACCTGGTGCCAACTTCGCCGGAAATCCGTTCCTGCTTGAGCCCAGCCCATAGCCGAAGCCATCGACGCCGGCGTTCCCTCTGCCCTGTTCGGTGATTGACGCTCACGAGTCCCGCGCGACGCGCACTCGCCGCCTGCACCAGATTTCTGCAACTTGAAGCGACGCCACCGAGTCCCCTGCCCGAAGTGATGTCACCGAGTCCCTTGCCTGCGCGACGTTGCTGCTCCGCTCCGTTCGCCATCCATCGACGCCCGCACCATGAGCACCTCCGCGATACCAGGCCCGCGCCCGACGTTGTCGCTGCCAACCAGCCCTCATCGGAGCCCCGGCCGCCGGCCATCTTCCGCTCGGTTGCTCTCCTATCCCCGAGTTTACCTCTAGGTTGTTTTAGTTTCTTACTTTTATTTTTCATTACTTAGTAGTTTAGGTCATTTCTTTATCTTTTATGTTATTTTTGCTGTTTATTTGATAGCATATTTAGTTTAGTTATTTAAATATTTGGTGTTAATATATGCATTATCCGTAGATCTTACCTAAAATTATTATAGTTATTAATTTGGTCCGAGAGATGTCGGATCATTTTTTAATTATAATAATTTTTGGTTTTGTGGTAGAATTTCATTTGTTAAATCACAATAATTATTTAATTTGGTCCGTAAGACTTCGGACTAAATTTTTAATTATTTTGATTTCCTCGTTGTGATTGTAGAGTTAAAATAATTATTAATTTAATCCGTGAGACAACGGATTATCTTTTGATTATTTTAACTCTTATCTTAGTTTTTATGTAAAAATAATTACTTGTTTGAGAAAATGAAAATTAAAAAAAAAAAAAAAAAAACAATAGTGAAAACTAAAATCTTGCATGAGCATATAGGTCATATAGGTTTACTAAATTAAGACACGTAGGTTTAATAAATTGATCTTTAGGATTGTTTTTTTTTAGAATTTCGCCCTTAGATAGTTTTTTTTAGTTAGGATAGGATTTAAACAACCTTTTTAAAAAAAAAAAATTATTTAGGAAAAGTTTGCATGTTTTTAATTGCATATAATTAACATTTTTAAAAAATAAAAAATAAAACACAAAAGGTCATGTATTTGGTTAGTTAATAGGTTAGCCCATAATTAATCCAATTTTATGTCATCATTGTTTAGTGTAGGTTGCATACATTAAAAAAGAATCATAAAAAAAAAAATCACAAAAAGAACATGCATATAGAATTGTTATGTCATGCATCCCATGTCATGTATTATATGCACATTTAGGATTATATAAATTAGATTGCATACATATGGTGATAGTTTAAGTTATTCCATATAAATTGCATCTCACATATCATTAAAGTAAAAGTCATGCATATCAAAAAACAAAAATCAAGCATTTAATTAGATATCATGTCATTTAGAAAATCATGTTTAGGGCATGCATTTTTATTAATAGTTTTTGTAAATGTTCTTTTTTAGAGATTGAACCTTAACAAAGTTATAGTTTTATAATTTCTTATGAATCTAGCATTTCGGTTTATTGAATGTTATTTCATTGATTGTGTACCCGCATTACCACCATTTGCATGTTAGTAACTTAGGTTAAAATTAATCAAGACTGCCTGCAAAAATGTTTTTTTTTTAAAAGGTACCGAAAGGGCGTTAGATTAATCTAGCGTAACCATGTCCCCAAATCCATTAAATCTCTGGTTCGTAAAAGGTAAAGTATTCTCCCATACTTTACCTGGGTTTCTAATCAGCCTTAATTGATTAGTGGCGGCTCCAATTTGAAATATAATTGCATGTTTAAAGGGGAATTAGTATCAAGTCACGATTGGTAGGACTTGGGAGAGTCCGCGCTAAGTCTTCGGACTTAGTAATCCATTAACCTAGTTTTAGGTGATTCACCATCGAAAAAACTAGGTCGCGACAGCTTGGCGACTCCACTGGGGACTTAGAGTTAAAACTCATAGTGGATATAGGCCTGTTTCTTTTTAAAAAAATATATATATTTTTGTTTGGCAGCAAAGACACCAAGTATGTCACTAACATTTCTAAGGTGTTAAATGTTCTTGCAGATGGGAGGTATAAGGGGAGTAGTCTTTGCTAATCATTATCTTGCAGGAGGGTGTAAAGATGAATGATTTATTTTTCCCTATATTGAAGTGTTGTTTGTATTATAAATTGTTGTTCATGATTTTCAAATTGTTTTAGCACTACACATTGCACACACAACCTGCCGTCGGACCTGGACCGCATGTAAGGATTCTAGGATGGTGTTGAGAAGGATATTTCCTCTAAAGCGAGACTGCTATGCAGAGGTTGACCTTCTCTTCCCCGAAATTTCTTTCATGGTGTCAAATGTGTTTGTCCATATCCACGAGATTGCGTGATTATTGGACATTCCATTCGACTAAGCCGGAGTTAGGGGGACTTGACACGTTAATGCGAGACTGCAACGGTCAGATCATCCCTTTAGCTCCACTTTGCTAAGCCATCTAGATAGAAATCGAGCTACACATTTCATGCGTGTGTCTATGTGATTGTTAGCCCTTTCTGGTAAAAGTAAGTTGTCTAAACTCCAATTTTGCAATTTACTTACTTTATTGTAATTTTGTCGGTCCATGACAATAGGTTTCGTCGTCAGTCTCGTTCTATATGCAATGGGGAAAACTGACGTACAATTTGTTCCAACTCCCAAGATTGAGCTCAAAGAGTGGTGGAATAAATTAAGTAAAGAAGGTCAAGATTATGTGGAGTCGATACTGGGACGGCTCATCCCCCTTTTGGATATTGGAGTCCATAGTGGAGTTTTGCAGGCTATCTCACACTTTTGGTGCCCTGAGACGGCTACTTTTATTTTTGGTAAGAATGAGCTAACTCCAACACTGGAAGAGTATAGTGTTATCATAGGAATGCCCCTTGAGACTGAACTTGTTAGGCCACCTCTTGGTATGAAGCCCACGTCGATTTTATCTCAATTTCTAAGAATTAAAACTGATGAGGTTAAGAAAGTTTTGAAAGCTAACTGTAATGCATGCCCATTCTCCTTTTTGGCCAATCATTTTTTAAATCAATCTTCAATGCGCCAAAAGGGTAGGATATTCATCTTAGCATTATTTGGATTTATAATCTTTCCTCATCGACAAAATGCCATTAATCCTTCAATTGCATGGGTGGTTAGACAAGCATGCGCCGGCATGAACTTTATAAACATGATTTTGGCCGAGACATTTTTATCCATCAACCATTTTAAACAAAATGGAGGAAAAATCATGAATGCCTCTCCTAAACTTTTACAAATTTGGTTTCTTTCTCACATGAAGGAGTTTGGTCGTTTCATGCGTCGAGGTGAAATTGATGATTCTAATCACCCAATAAAGAGATTTTCAATCTTTGAGAAAAAGTATACCGGAAGGTCATTTTTCGATTGGGTAACTTTTCTAAAAGATCCAGATCTCAAGGGCTTTCTATGGTATGCTAAATGATTCCATGTTAGCGTGGCTCATTTTTCCCGCAAGATAGATAATTCAGTTCCACTGATGGGAATCACTGGTGCAGTATCTTACTATCCTTATAGAGTGGTCCGCCAGTATTGCGTGCTCCAATTTATCCCGCCTCCTCTCCGAATGGACCTATTTCAAGCTCGCTTCGTGCGCAAGGATCACAAGTACCTCGATGAGATCGAACGCCTTGAAAATGCATGGAAGGAATGCCATCCGGAAAAGATAATGGTGCCTAGAAGATTGAAAGGAAAGGAGAAGATTTTTCATGCCTCGGATTATTATGTCCACCATCACGAGATCCCTCAAGCTTTACTTCCCATGATACCTGAAGTGACCATGAAGCCCACTCGTAAAGCACAAATTGAAAATCTTGAAGAAATAGTGGAAAAGAAGGAAGCTCGTATTTCCGAGTTGGTTCGACAGAACAAGAAGCTTCGAAAGACTGTGATCTCCCAATTGTATATAAAAAAGAGTCGCTAGATTTAGGAGTTTAATTCTGGCTATAGGATGTTATGTCAATTTCTTAGATTGATGTTTTAGGAATTTAATTTCCTAGTGAGTTAGTTTAACGTTTTAAGTTGATGTCTTTGGGATTTGATTTCACTTAATAAAATAAACGATTGACCGTTGTCATGGACCAATCTCATTTGTTATGATGCTTACTGTATTATTTTACATTGACAGGTAACAACACGGCTCACCCAAGATCACCAATCTGTACTCGTTCTAGAGTAACAATGGCTGATGATGCCGAACAAATACGTGTTGCTGAACAAACTCGTATCGTTGCCCTCGAAACAGAAATGAAGCAAGTCCTGAATGTCCTTGAGCAGCTCTCTAAACAAATCGACTCTCTTCGGGCAAATCTTTGTCCCATCGGTTCCGCAAGTCGAGGTGGTGTTACCACAGCATGCTCCTATGGCTGATCCGAAAGATAAAGGCAAGAATGTATTCACAAGTGGCCCATCAAGCTCTAATGATGTCTCCAGGGAGAAAACTACTGACACGCCTCAAATCATTGTTAATGAGGAGATACAAGTAATACAGCCGGCCGTATCGAAGACTGAGCAAGAAAAACGCTTGGCAAAAATCGAGGAGAAACTTAAGCAGCTGCAGGGTGCGTTTAGCCAAGACTCAACTGATCTGTCCCATTATGCAAAGATCAAGATACCAAAGAAGTTCAAAATGCCAGACTTTGAGAAGTATGATGGCACTTCTTGCCCGAAGATCCATTTGCAGACTTATGTGGTTAGGATGACTCCATATGTTGACAACATACCCCTGATGATTCAACAATTTCAAGCAAGCCTGACAGGACCAGCACTCCAGTGGTATATTATGAAGAAAATTAATCTCCTTGAGGCTTGGGAAGATTTGACTGATGCCTTCTTCAAGCAGTACAAGTATAATATTGATGTCACTCCATCTCGAGAGGATTTACTTCGCACTGAGAAGAAGAAGACGAAATCTTTCAAGGCATATGTCACGAGATGGAGGACTATAGCTGCTCAAATTACTCCGGAGCTGACTGAAAAGGAGCTGATGGATTTGTTCATGAAGACGCTCCCGCCTGAATATTGAAATCGGATGTTAGGATCGACTGCCGAGTCGTTCAATCAGCTAGTCCCTGTTGGCGAGCGAATTGAAATAGCCCTGCGTGATGGATGGGCGTCTGATCAAACCAGCTTATATAGGGGAGTCTTTGCCAAGAAGGATAAGGAACCTATAGTAGAGGTTGATGCAGCTTATATTCAGGCACCTCGCCCAACTTCGAACACTCAACAAGGAGGAGCACGACCATTCTTTGGCCAGCAGAAGAACTCTTCTAGGCGTTAATTTACGCCTCTTCCTAAGCCATTGTCCAAGATCTTGCCGACTCTTCAGAAAAATGGATTACTCGCTAAGGAGCCTAAGCGACCTAACCCCGAGCGTTTCCCCAACTATGATCCGTCCAAGACATGTGCTTATCATATGGGGGATGTAGGGCATTCTGTTGACGATTGCTATATGCTGCAACACAAAATCCAAAATCTTTTGGATGCCAAGGTGGTCTCATTCCGTGATGCACAGCCGAACATCCAGAATAACCCACTCCCTGACCACCCAAAAGCTGTGAATGCCATTTTCAATTTTGATGCTGAGCCCACCGTGTTTCAAATGATGCATGAAGAAACAGAAGTGATGGATACCCTGGGGCAACCAAGTGGCAAGTTCGATTATTATGTAAAGTATTCGGCTCCTCCCAGCTCCTACATCGACCCACGAGATATCATCCCAGATGGATGGGGTGGCATAGATGATCCCGCACCTCCAAAGATTAAGAGCTTTGATGACGCACTCAAAGGAATGACTGAAGTGTTCAGTGTTTGTCATCGACGAAGCTCGAGAGTTGGAGAATTTTAATTATTTGCACACTCCTCTGCGCAGGAGTCTTTATCGCTTTTCGTATTTGCATATTTGCATTTTCAATTCTAGGATTTCCTTGATTTCAATAATGTAATTTGCTTTTCATCCAATAAAATACATGGAGATTTTCATGTTTTAAGGGCATGTTGAAGTACACCAAACTAGCCATGTGATGAAATCCTACCAAAAGAAAACGGCAAGGAGCTAATTCTGAAGGCTGGGCTTCTTCATGTTCCCTTTAAAAAATTTTCAAAATAAATTTTCAGCATGCATCTAATTTACCTTGTTTGTTTCTTTTAATTATCTACTCCATGTTTCAGGTGCTTTGATCTTAACAGAAATGGATGGGCGTGAATTCATGAATCCTGTAAACTCTGATGCAGGGGCAAAGAATGGATGTGAACGATGGTGTCTTATTTTTGTAAGGAATCTCTATGAGCTCCCTTACAAAGGAAGGGCAAGACATGGACACATAATAGTTTTGACTTTATGAGCATGCCCTCTTTATCATTATAGAATGCTTTCACATGATATTGTGCAATTCGTCAATTCCACGTGAAATTTATCAAAATGGATAATTCAATGAAAGATGTCGAGTTACTTGAGCATGCTAAATGAGGTGTGAAAGGCAAGCCTAATCCCATACACCGTCCCCTGTCTATATATTGTGAGGTGAGTATGGAAACATTTTGTATTTCAAGGTGAAGAATTTTCTTGCGAAAAGTACGACAGCTGAAATGACAAGAGGCAGTTCATTTCTCTATCCCAAACTCTACAAGTGTTCCATTGCTTAACCATTTTGAGCCCATACACTTATGAATGTTCTTTTCAAATTACCCTTGTCAAGAATCACCCCACATCGGGGCAACTGGGAGATAAAAATGACACCATGAAGTGAGGAAAATGAATTGAAATTTTCTTGCTCTCACTTGCATCAATCTTCAAGTCGTGCTATTACATTGAATTCATATGGTAATTTAAGTGCCTTAGGATGACGAAGAGCATTTCTTTCACTATCCTACACACTTATATCCTTTGCATAGCCCACTTGAGCCTGCGATTTCGTTTCTTTTAAACCCAGTTGATGATCATCCCCCACACTGGGGCAAGGCAAGAGACAAATGAAGACCCTTGAAGGTTCGAGTGTCATTTAAAGTATACTTGACATATGCATTGTGCGCAAGAACTGAAATCAAAATAGAACTAAGGGGCATTAAAAAAGCAGTGTGCCTGGTAAAAGCAAGGCCAATGCCCGTGAAAAGAAGAGAGAGATGACTGATGAATTGGAGGCATAAAAAAAGAAAAGAAAAAAAGCAGTGTGCCTGACCAATGTCCATCATCAAAGAAAATGACTTTAAAAAAAATGTTGAGAAAAGATCTCCAGTTGAAAAATCATTGGCATCAGGTGATAAACTCTTGAGCCAATAAAGAAATATGTCAAGAAGACAATCCGTGGTGAAGAAAAACTGGTGGCAATGTCAAGATGATCACCAACTTTGACCCATATACACATCTTTGAGCCTAATGATCCTCTCGTTTCTCAACCCATGAACCCAGCCTATGTTACGTCCCTTACAAAGTCTCTTCAGATTAGGGCACTTGAATTAATATAGGAATTCACATGTTTTAAGCATTGCTCGAAGAAGTGCGAGCAAGATTATTTCTCTATCATTTTGCAGGGTTCTTGACTTGTAAACCCGGAGATGATTACAAAATCATTCTTTCAATTTGCTTTGACTCGAAGAGTCCCTTTGTTAAGCCATTGACCAAGCCCGTATTACAATCCTTGTTAAAGACCTCTCAGATTGGTAAGGTCGTACTGCTTGCAAGAAAATTCAAACTCTTGTCAACATGATGATGATAAGATTGAGTGATATATTCCCGCATCAATGGTCGGGACAAATAACCCCTCCTAAATGAGAGTGAGTGAAAAGCCTTTTCACACTAAAAATGTCTCATTTAGCATGTTCAAGAGATTCACGCTATAACTGAAAATTGTCCTATTGATAATTTTTCCGGTAGAAGCTTGATAAAGCCATCATGCATGGACCTTCATTGAATTTTTCCTTAAAGACCAAAAAATTTTCTTTGAAACCCTGAGTTTATTTAGTCATCTTGGTGCTTGATGAGAATTCCAAGTACCCATTTATAAAATATTTTCAAATGTCTTGTGTGAATTCGAGATATTTGAACCTTTAAACGCTTGATGTGATTTTCAAGAGTTTGTCTCTCCAAACATCTGATGTGATTTCCAGATGTTTAGTAAATATTTTCAAATGTCTGACTTAAGAATCAGATTTTTGAAATTTCAAGTACTTGATGCAATTTCCAGGTGCTTAGAATCTGATGAAAATTTCAGATCCTCGAAGACTTTGAACCTTTCAATTATCTAAAGAGAGTTCCAGATGTTTGTTAGGTCTCATAATAATCATTTCATAAGTACGACAGGTACGTGTTCTTCTTTGCATTTGCATTGGGCATAGACACATTGAGATCTATGTTCCTGACCAAATCATTGCATTTACATGGCATTCTTTAGGGGTTAAATTTATTTGAGTCCATTTCTTTTAAAAAAAATTCATTGTAATTAACATTTGCATATTCATTTCATATTCATTTTGCATAGTTTAAAATTAGGTGTCATTTATCTTTAAAGGAAACCTCTACGAGCTTCCCTTCAAAGAGGGGCAGCTGTTGACACCTAATTTGAGTTTAGAAAATTAAAATAGAGGATAATCTCGGGTTAGAGAGAAATTTTAAAAAAATTTTGAATTCAAAAATTACACGGCCGTGCGATCTTGGAGCCACTTTGTTGTTGAGAAGTTGAGGGAAAATCTCTACCGGGAGAAACAACTTCGAGTCTTTCCCCTATAAAATGAAGGCGAGGTTTCGGAACAAAGGGGGTTTTTTTTTTTTATTTTCTTCTTCCGTTTTGGGTTGGAGGAAAAAGAAATCAAAAAGGTCAAAAAAGTAAGAAAGAGAGGAGGAAGAAATCTCTTCCTCACGTCCGTAGAAGAGCCTCAAAGTAATCGATCCTTCGACGGACGGCGGAAGAAAAGTAAAAAAAAAAAAAAAAAGTGAAGAAAGGAGATTGAAGCTGTCCGTGCGTGGAGAAGGAGCAAAAAGCAAAATTAAAAAGGTGAAAGTTCAACAGAGAAGTGTACAGGGAAGTGACGTGAGGGTGCAGCAAAAAGAGAAAAAAAGCAAAAGAAGAGGAAAGGACTGTTCATCGTCTTGTTCGTGCGCCCACGTCCAATCGCCCTCCATCCCCCACGAAATTGCTGCTCCACCAGCAAGTCCCGAACAGAACGCCGGTCCCCCGGTCTCGCCGCACTGTCCCTGCTCCGCCTGGTGAATCCCCTCGCTGGTCTCCACCGCCACGAAGACCGAGTGACGCTACCGCGACGCCTCCGGACCTGCTCTGCCTTCGCCTTCGCGCGCCACTCGCCTAATGCCGAGCTGAGGCTTTCGCCACCTGCATATCCGCCCGAAGCCAGACGGTCCAGCCCGCTATCGCCTCGCCACCGCGCATTGATCCGTGAGTTCCCCGGTGACCTGGTGCCAACTTCGCCGGAAATCCGTTCCTGCTCGAGCCCAGCCCATAGCCGAAGCCATCGACGCCGGCGTTCCCTCTGCCCTGTTCGGTGATCGACGCTCGCGAGTCCCGCATGACGCGCACTCGCCGCCTGCACCAGATTTCTGCAACTTGAAGCGACGCCACCGAGTCCCCTGCCCGAAGTGACGCCACCGAGTCCCTTGCCCGCACGACATTGCTACTCCGCTCCGTTCACCATCCATCGACGCCCGCACCATGAGCACCTCCGCGATACTAGGCCCGCGCCTGACGTTGTCGCTGCCAACCAACCCTCATCGGAGCCCCGGCCGCCGGCCATCTTCCGCTCGGTTGCTCTCCTATCCCCGCAGGTTTACCTCTAGGTTGTTTTAGTTTCTTACTTTTATTTTTCATTACTTAGTAGTTTAGGTCATTTCTTTATCTTTTATGTTATTTTTGCTGTTTATTTGATAGCATATTTAGTTTAGTTATTTAAATATTTGGTGTTAATATATGCATTATCCGTAGATCCTACCTAAAATTATTATAGTTATTAATTTGGTCCGAGAGATGTCGGATCATTTTTTAATTATAATAATTTTTGGTTTTGTGGTAGAATTTCATTTGTTAAATCACAATAATTATTTAATTTGGTCCGTAAGACTTCGGACTAAATTTTTAATTATTTTGATTTCCTCGTTGTGATTGTAGAGTTAAAATAATTATTAATTTAATCCGTGAGACAACGGATTATCTTTTTGATTATTTTAACTCTTATCTTAGTTTTTATGTAAAAATAATTACTTGTTTGAGAAAATGAAAATTAAAAAAAAAAAAAACAATAGTGAAAACTGAAATCTTGCATGAGCATATAGGTCATATAGGTTTACTAAATTAAGACACGTAGGTTTAATAAATTGATCTTTAGGATTGTTTTTTTTAGAATTTTGCCCTTTGATAGTTTTTTTTAGTTAGGATAGGATTTAAACAACCTTTTAAAAAAAAAAATTATTTAGGAAAAGTTTGCATGTTTTTAATTGCATATAATTAACATTTTTAAAAATAAAAAGTAAAACACAAAAGGTCATGTATTTGGTTAGTTAATAGGTTAGCCCATAATTAATCCAATTTTATGTCATCATTGTTTAGTGTAGGTTGCATACATTAAAAAAGAATCATAAAAAAAAAATCACAAAAAGAACATGCATATAGAATTGTTATGTCATGCATCCCATGTCATGTATTATATGCACATTTAGGATTATATAAATTAGATTGCATACATATGGTGATAGTTTAAGTTATTCCATATAAATTGCATCTCACATATCATTAAAGTAAAAGTCATGCATATCAAAAAATAAATATCATGCATTTAATTAGATATCATGTCATTTAGAAAATCATGTTTAGGGCATGCATTTTTATTAATAGTTTTTGTAAATGTTCTTTTTTAGAGATTGAACCTTAACAAAGTTATAGTTTTATAATTTCTTATGAATCTAGCATTTCGGTTTATTGAATGTTATTTCATTGATTGTGTACCCGCATTACCACCATTTGCATGTTAGTAACTTAGGTTAAAATTAATCAAGACTGCCTTCAAAAATGTTTTTTTTTTTAAAAGGTACCGAAATGGCGTTAGATTAATCTAGCGTAACCATGTCCCCGAATCCATTAAATCTCTGGTTCGTAAAAGGTAAAGTATTCTCCCATACTTTACCTGGGTTTCTAATCAGCCTTAATTGATTAGTGGCGGCTCCAATTTGAAATATGATTGCATGTTTAAAGGGGAATTAGTATCAAGTCGCGATTGGTAGGACTTGGGAGAGTCCGCGCTAAGTCTTCGGACTTAGTAATCCATTAACCTAGTTTTAGGTGATTCACCCTCGAAAAAATTAGGTCGCGACAGTAATGATGTGAAAAAGAGGATTCTTGACATGGCTGATGTCAATGGGAAAGGGAATGGCAATAGGTCTTGGATGATTCCTCATCTTTGTTTGGTGAACTTGAAGAGCTAGTAGAGAAATGCTTGATCGTTAGTGAATTTGTGAATGATTTATGGCAATTTGCTGACTGGGATGTTCCTTGCAGTGACACGATAACGGAAAGTCGGGAACTTTTTTCTGAAGAAAACTGGGCATCCATTTTCAAAAGCAATGTTGTTTCCTCTAAGAGCTTGGTTGATCAATTGTCTGACGTTGTTTTAGCCAATGTGATCAGGAACATTCAATTCAGAGTTGGCAGATTTACTTGGATCGGTCTGAAAAATTCGTGGCACTATTGACACTGCACTCAAGCAGCTATTGGAAGTTGAAATGGAGCGGGGAACTATCATTGAACTCAAATGGAATTACTTTGTTAAGGTAGCCATCATCACTGAGTGGCAGTTGACTGTTGAAGAAGCATCTCTTAAGTGTAGGGATCATCTCTCCTGGGAAGAGGCTGAAGAATTATCATCTCCGGAAAATCTTGTAGGGCACAACTTGACCAACTCCACCAATCGTGGAACCAGAGGGACAAACGTACTTCTTCTCTCATTAAGAGAGAAACAGATGTTGAAAGTGTCTTGAGTTCGTGCCAACATCATTTTCAGTCTTTAATGAATGCTGAAGAGTAAATAGACTGGCATGCTTTAAAAGGCAAAGCACTCTTGTCCACATTAGTCAGTCCCTTCCATTGAATTAGAATCACTAGACAAACTTCTGTCTTCAGTTTGTGCTTCTGCTTTGCATGCAGGCATCATGGCTCCTAATTTAGCAGATTGTACAAGTTCTGGGCAAGAAGGTCTGAAAGTTTGGTGGTTATTAGAAGAAAAATGCCTTCTGTTTTTTGGAAAATATATGTTCTCGATTCATTTCATGATGTATGTATAGTTTTGACCAGCTTGTCAGTGCTGTGAGGAAAAGGCTTGTGCTCCAGCTCGAGAAACATATTGGTCATTACCTGAAAGATTGTATGCTGCCTATATTTATGGCATAGTTAGAGAAAAAGAATGACCATTCAAAGTAATTGAATGGTTCAAGGAAAGAATTAGTCTTTCAGCAGTTGCACAAAGACTTTGAGGCCATTAAAATTTTCCAGCTTATGCTTGAAGAAACTGCTCATTGCTGCAAGGTCGGCAGCATCCCTAATGAATATGCAGGCACGTGAACTCAAGGAGAATGTAAAGGAGTGCTTAGAGATTGTTCAGATGGAATGGATGCGTGATGTTTTATCGACACCCCGACATAATAGGCGGATCCCATTGCATAAATTGCTATTCAGTGGTGACAACCTGCAACAAATTATTCTAAATCTCAACAGGCAAAAAGTGCGGAAGTAAAGCAATCTGCTGCATCCAGAATAGCTCGGCCAATTGAGGGCAAGCAAGCTGTTGAAAGAATTTCGTCTGGTCTTGCTGGAAATATTTCCAGGAAAATTTCAAGAATTCCTTTGAGTTCCATGAGCATTTAAGTAGGAGAAGGCAATTCTGGTGGGATGCAAGGGAGAGAGCATCGGAAATAATCAAAATTTGCATGTCTATACTGGAATTGAAAGCGTCGAGAGATGGCATTTTCTGGGTCCCAAGAGGAGAACATCCATTGATAACAAGCAATGATTGCAGAGCATGGCAAGAAGCAAACTTAAGCGACTTGACAAGATTGGATGTCACTTACCATTCTTTCACATTTAAATGACCGTCACTTTTCTGTAAATGCCCTACATTTTGAACTATAATTGCATTGTGAAGGATGATGTTTTCCGTCTTTCTTGCTCAAGTATCGAACAAGAATGGAAGCTTGCACAAAGCTGCATGGAAGCTGCTTCCTGTAAGGGCTAGTAACAACATGTAGAGGGGGTGAATAGGTGTAAAAAGATTTTTCGCAGAATTGAGAAGAAATAAACAGACTATAAACTCATTCAGCTTTAAGCAATTTAGTAAGGCTTAAGAGTAGACGTAAAGAGTTCAAGGAAGAGAATAGGAACAAAAATTTATAGTGGTTCGGCTTAGAGCAAGCCTACGTCTATTCTCCCGTGTTGACATCCTATTGGCTGGATTCTACTATGAATCAAAAGAGATTTTATAGCTGTGTGATCTTGACTTTACTGTAAGAAGTCTCTACTAGTCTCTCACAAAATCTCACAAGAACTTCTCTCTTTTGTTTACAACTTTGAGCTCCGCGAATGAAATAGCAAAAAACTAAAAAGCTTCAGATTTTGAAATTTTTCTCTCAAGCACACATCTCGAACAACTAGTGAGTACTCCTTACATACTTCTTCATGCCTTCACAACCGTTGGCACTTTCCAAAGAAATTCTTCCAATTTACCCGTTAGATAGAATTAATTAAGGTGATCTCGAGTGGTTAGATGAGCTGTGATGAAAGCCCGTCATTCCTGTTCGCCCATACAATCAGCATCTTTGGTTTCCATAAATAGAACATTCCAAGTTTACTTCGCCTTTTAAAAGATCTTCAAATTGGAATTGATTCTGATGAAGATAATCAAACAAGTAGACGTTATATCCAGCTTTAAGGTCATCCATACACCTTTTGAAATGAAACATTAAAGATAATCACCCATCTAGATAAATCTTCATTCTTCAGTAACATTCAGTCTGGAATCTGTCAGTGAGGGCGGACTTTGAACCTAAAGTCTAATGATCTTTAGACTTTGACACTTCAGTCTGGAAGTCTTCAGACTATACTTTGAAAAGGTTTTGTCAATCTTCAAAATAGCAAAAGAATTTTCTCCAACACTTCCAACGGTTTATTTTCTACCACTAACGAGCTTTGCATTGCCTCTCTCAAAGCAAAGTCAGCTTCAGGTTTTGTGTGTTTCCTTGTGTTGAAATTAGTCACATCCTTTTGTTTGGGTATTACATCATATGTTTTCTCCCTTGGCAGACGAGTTGCAGAGCACCATACTTGCCATGAGGGACTGTGCATATGAAGCCAGCATTGGGCTAATCAGCTTTTAATTCGGTATTTAGGGGCCGTACAGCTTTGGCATCAGAGTGTGGTTCCATGCTTGAGGAGGCTTGATGCTGGTTCATCTGACACTTCCATTTATCCCTATTACAGTGCTCTTCATAGCTGATTTATATGGCATCGTTTGGTGTATAATTTGTGACATTCTTCCGTGACTATAAAACCAAGCTCCGTATAATCATGACAATTATGGAACGTCAGATACTATTGCGCATCAAGGAGGCCCTAAAGGCCAGACATGTGGGCGCCACTCAACTCAGTCCTTGACATGCTTAGCCTGTTTCTTGCGCAGGAATATCTTCGAAGTCTCTCTGGTCTTGAAAATTGCTTGTTCTGACGTCAAGATATTCAAGGATAAAAGTCCCCCTTCTGTAACCCTTAAGCTAGCCAGAAAAGAAATTGTCTTATAGTGTAATAAAATCAGTAAAATAACAAAAGATTTCTTAAATTTCAAGTCACATGAAAGAAGCGTTGCTTAAACTAAACGTGAATTCTTCCATTAGATGAGGAACAATATTGAATCAGGTAGAGATACGAAAGACTCGGCAAAGTAAATCTACATGCATTTTAATGCTCGTCAACATAGCTTTAGCAGCAGTTCATTTTCGACTTCATCACATAGAATCGTCTGCTAAAACAAACTAAATGAACATTACTTCTCCACAAATATCAAAACAGAGCCAATGGAAAATTGATTTTTACAATATAACAGAATCCATGTTGTTAGCCAGTCTTTCCACGAATTGTCTTAAAACTCAAAACGATGAGCTCTTACCAAGAAAAGAGTGCCCCAATAATCGTACGTGTTTCAGCTCCACTTAACTCTAACAAAAAGAATAGCATGAGCCATCGACATTATCAGCCTTTGAAATTTATAAGGGTTTAGGGGACGCACATTGCTACGCATGGGTTGGGTATCTAAGATTTTAAAAAGGCAATAAATGGAGGCTCTCTCAGAGATGCAAGCATAGAAGGATAAAATATCAACTGCTAGTATTCTTGAAAACCTGAATCGAACCAAACCATTGACAACCTATTATGTGGGTAAAGCACAAGCAAGTTCTAAACCTAATTGATGCCACAAGGAAATTCGTCGTCAACTTCCTACAATTGAAAAATCAGAAAGTTCACCAGTACTATTCACTGAAAATTTGGTGGAGTGGTGTTGCTGTCGGCTGATGGAATGGTTTGATCTCCGATTGATGGACACCCTTCCTTAAGGTTTTGCCATCTGCTCCTACTTTTCCCTGGTCAAACAATGGACAAGAGTCCGGCCTAAAAAGAAATCAAGGCTGGGACTTTCGGCTTCAGCCAGCAATAGCAAATGATGATATTGCTGAGCTCCATTACTTGGATGTGCTTTACCCTCGCAAGGAAGGGGAGCAGCTACACGGCGCCCAACAAGGAGCCATAGAATCCTGCTAGCATAGGTCCTGTGACCTCAGTGAATATTAGGAATTCGATTATAAGGCAAGTACAGAAGACAAGGCTGAAAATGCATATAGAAAATTGGATTATGAACGTGTCGGATGCTAGTATTATGGCAGTGACCTTGATTGTGGCGATGGCAGCAGGGAAAAGCATGTTGTTGAGGACCATGACATAGTATAGCTTAATCTGGATCCTCAACAGCATGGTCTTTTCAGCCAGATGTAAGAGTTTTTTTGATGTGAGTACATTAATTAAGATTGTAATTTACAATTCACAAGATTGGTCTAATAAGGTGAAATATAAATATACTTAATTAGTCTAATTTGAGGCTAGCTTGTGTAGGCCGAGTAGAGCCTAACTTGTGATGAAAGAGCCTATGGTTGAAAACTTTACAAATAATGTTCAAATCTCTCACCTAACTCTGATGCACAAATAACCTCACACGAGGAACGGTTACTAAGCGCTAATCGTGACAGGTAGTCTCATTAAACCAGCAATTCATAAAGCAATAGAAGAGAAGTACTTAAGCTTTGGATCGTTGTTATTTCGCATCAAGAACGATAGATTTCAAATCATGTGCACAAATCTCTCTTTTTATCCATTACTAAGTATAGTTAATAGAGATCTTGGGGCACCATTTATCGCAGCCAACATTTTCAGCCATGATTGGCACAGCCCGGGTCACCGCTATGCCATTAGCGCCTGACTCTGTCTAATTTCAATTCTCTTTATGATCTCAGCCTTGCCCAATTTACTTGCCTTATAATCAAATTCCAGATATCCACCGGGGTCGCAAGACTTATCCAAGGCACATCCAAATTCTATGCCGAATTGATGCCACAAGAAGATGCATCGGAACTTCTTAGGATTTGAGAAATGGAAATAATTTGCAACTACTAATGAGTGCATGTCTCATATATTTCTAGCCTTAGTGTCGCGACCTTTCTGAGGGTGAATTGCTTAAAGAAGACTAATGGATTACTAAGTCCGAAGACTTGGCGCGAACCCTCCCAAGTCCTACCAATCGCAACTTGATACTAAGAAATTAACCCATTTAAACATGCAATTATACTCAATTTGGAGCCGCCACTAACCAATTAGGGTTGATTAGAAACCCAAATAAAGTATGGGAGAATACTTTATTTTTTGTGAACCAGAGATTCAATAAGTCCAGGGACATGGTTACGCTAGATTAGTCAACGCCCTTTCGGTACCTTTTTATTTTAATTTCAAAAATATTTTGCAGGCAGTATTGATTAATTTTAACCTAAGATACTAACATGCAAATGGTGGTCATGCGGGTGCACAATCAAGAAAAATAACATTCAATAAACTGAAGTGATAGATTGTAAGAAATTATGAACTACAACCTTATTAAGGTCTACTCTCTAAAAACCTACAAAAAATGCTAATAAAAATGCATGCTCTAAACATGATTTCTAAATGACACCTAATTTTTCTTTTTCTTTAAAAATTTTAATTATATGCAATCTTAATTTAAATTTGATATGCATGGGTTTTACTTCAATGACATGTGAGATGCAATTCATGTGACATAACTTGAACCATCACAATATGTGTGCAATCTAATCTACATAATCCTAAATATGCATGTGCTACATGATATGGGATGGATGACGTGACAATGCTATATACATATTCTTTTTATGATTTTTTTTAATGATATCATATATGCAACCTACACTAAACAATGATGACATAAAATGGGATTAATTATGAACTAACCTATTAACTAACTAAGTAAATGACCTTTTTGTGTTTTCTTCTTTTTAAAATAACTTGATAATTCTTATTAAAAAAAAAACAACATAATGATGCAATACTAATCTTTGGCTTTTTTTTTTTTATTAAAAAAAAAACTACATGACCGGAATATTAAAACATTAACCTATGACCCACTAACTAAAACACAACATGTGGTGTGCACATTATGAAATCTATATAACCTAAATAACATTTTTTTTTGTTTTGGTTTTATTAAAAGAAAATTATCCTAATTCTATATGAATCTTAAAAATTAAAATGTGTTGCTTTAAAAATGAAATGTGTATGGACCTAAATACCTATGATGCATGATATGTGATGAGCAAATAACAATAACGCACCAAAATATGTGTCCTATTGAAAATCCATCAATGTAAATCAATAACATATTAACTTAATGTGAATCAATGATGCAAAGCAATTTATGAATTTGTCATGAAAAGTCGAAATAATCAAAAATCTAACCCAACGTCTCGCAGTCAATATTTTTTATTATCATGACTTAATATGACAAATTTCCTAATCGAATAATGATAAAAATAAATCAGAACAAATCAAGTTAGAATAAAAAAAAACTATGAGTCCGAATACTCGAACTAAATTTAGCCTAAAGAGATTACCTAGTTTGGAAAAATTATCTCCAAGATGGAAACCAGCGAGGAACGATTCCAACTTCACCCTTCTCAAGCCTCAAGTGATCTGCACAAGGAAAATGGTACCAATGGTATTGAACTTGCTAGACAACTTCGAATGAAGGATGGTCGGCGTCGGAGTGGGCGAGGGAGACAGCTGGCGTCGGAGTTTTAGCGAGGACTGGGCGGTAGCAGTAGCAAGGAGGCGTGGCGTCGTGGGCTGAGGTGTAGTGGCGGAGACAGTGGCTGTGGCAACAAGGGAGTGTGCGGACGTCGGGCGCTGGGCAGAAGGGATAGGCGGAGGTGCAGCACAGGCTGTTGAAGCATTGTAGTGGTAGACGAGCGCGCAATTGCGGTCTTCTGGCAAAGCGTTGACTAAGGCAGGGGCTGCCGGGCGCAGGTTGCAGGTCACGGGCGAAGCGGCAGTGGAGTTGCAGACGAATGGGCTAAGGCGTGGCACTGCTGCTCGAGGACCGGCGATGTAGCTTGGAGACCGGCGGTGCAAGCTCGCAGAGGAGATGACCGGCGAAGTCTCGAGCGCTGCGGTGCTTCAAGGCATGACTGCTGGTGTTGCAAGACACGACGGTAGCTGATAGAGTGACGAGTGGCGGTGCTGCACAGCAGCCAGTAAAGGATCGACAGAAGCCCCGCTAGGAAGAAGAACTTCTTTCTTCTTTTCTAATCGGGATAAGACTAGATATGATAGAATATGAAATCCTGGAAATTTTTTATATCATGTCCATTGTTTGGTGAATCGCAGTATTAGAGTCGGATATGTTCACATCATATAATGTATATTTTTTTTTATTTTTTTTTATATAAACAACATATCATTATAAATGAACCTAAATGTTCATAAACGGAGATGGTGAAAATCTGTCGTAACACTATTCCTTAATTTATTTTTGTTTATATTTTATTTTATTTTTCCTCTTTTTTATATTATTTTCATTATTATTTCTTTTTTCCCCTTTCATCATTCTTTAATAAAATTTTATCAAATAGTAAACTGTACTAACATATCTAAAATACAAAAATACCTAAAATATATAATAAATATAAATATTTAATTTATAGATTGAATGTTTATTATAAGATAGAATTAAAGTTGAATATATAAATTAAAACAATATTAATTAAAAATATATATTTTTTAATTTTTTTAAATTTTTTAATTATTTAAATTAGAATTAAAATATTATTTATATTGAAATATAATTTCAATTTTGTTAATTTAATAAGTTTGTTATTCAAGAAAAATAACTTTCCTATTATGGATATTAGAAATCCTATCCACCTTTATCCCACCTCCCCATGGGATAATTTTATCCTATCTATATCCCCCTTATATCCGACTTTATCCTGTCTTGAGTAAGCATTAAACGTAGGATATGATAAATTATATCCTATCTCGAATTTTATCCCAACTGCCAAACGCAGCGTCCGAGGCAGGGTCAGCAGCCTTTAAGGCCTAATAGGCAGTAGGAGCGATTACGTCAATAGCATAAGTTAATTGGAGATCTTGCAAATTCCTAAGTGTATGCGCCTTTATGAAAATATTAACAATATGGTCAATCAATGAGATTGAGATGCGATTAACGATGCTATGAAGCATGTGATAGGGTATGAAACGAGAGTTTATTCTCATATGCTTGGTGCATTCATAGGAAATATTTAAATAGCACTCTGGTTGTGATATCCTGAATTTTCAACCCTGTCTCGATAAAATGAAATGGGCTTTTCATCGATGCGCTTATGGTCTTTTTTTTTTCTTTTTCTTTTTTTCTGAGTTGATAACTCACGAGTTAACTAACCTATTGGATAAAACTGTTAAGGGATACAATCGCGATAAAATCTCTAAAAACTACTTGGTAGGTTAGATTGTATTAAAATCGCATCCGGTTGATTTTAACTACGAAATTGATTTCGAATTAGGGAATTGAACATTCAAGCGTGTCATGATTTATTTTTAAGACCTCGTCTCATCTTTTGGGAAAATTCCGTCGAGCCCGGAATTTTGGCGGAAAAATCGGATTTAGCAAATTAAAATGGTGGAAATTCATATGGCCACTTTTAGGTGGATTTTTGGCCTTCAAAATGAATGGATTTGTGGAGAATAAAAGGGAAATTCGTATGGCAGCTTCAAGGGGAAATTAGTGGATTTCCCTCGGATTTGGCTATTGGACCCTTGCCATTTGCTATTTTTATGGAGAAAAATGTGTTACGATTTTGACATTGATTCCTTCTGGAAAAATGTTCTAGATATCTTCAAATATGACATATATGTTACTCAAGATTTTATGGATTTAAAAGAATGAGATTTTAGCTTCCTTACAATCAAAATAGAATCTCGGATTATGCTGGAAACAGTGACCTTTAAGTGTTCAAGGGATTTTTATCAACTCTTAGGGTTCGATTTTCGAAAGGGTTTCTTCACAAAAGTTGTTTATCACATCGTCTAATTTAACATAGTAAAATTTTAGATCAAACAGATAAGTTTGGACCTCGAACCAGACTGATTTTGAAAAATAGAATTTCTGGAAACGGACACAGTTTTTGTAACGGTTTGAACGATTTACTACTCTTAATCTAGAAAGATCTGGGTTAAGGTGTCTTCATGAAAAGTGTTTTTTTAAGTGGCCTTTATAACATATTCAAATTTGAGAATTTTCCAAACTCTTTTGGTTATGTTTCTAGAATTAATTCTGTAGACACGCGAGTGGCCCGGTTTCTATCAATTAGGACTAGTTGTGGTTTTGTAGTTGTTCTCAGTGTTTCGCTTGCTGGAAATTGTATGTTTTGTGATGTGGTTGACTTGTGGGGCATGCTGAGAACTTATGCGTGACATGATGAGATTGATTGCTTAATTATGCAATTGGGTGCTTGATTACTGTTGTGAATTATTATTGCAAAAATTGAATTTATGATATTTAATTAGAAAGATACCGGGTGTCGGGTTTGACACCAAAAATATTTTATGTACTATATAAAATCATGTAATTTTGAAAAGAGAGAGTATCACGTTTTATGGTTCGATTTGACTGTGTGACCACGCATAATTATTTTATTGGGTATTTTTTATATGAAGAAAATTGGTAAAGTCCATTATTTGAAATGGAAGTATTTTAATACAAAGCACGATATTCTTGGCTGAGCATGGATGTGCGTGTGGTCATTATCAGAACCCGTCCTTATGCGTTCACGCGAGACGATACTCCTGTGTGGAATGCCATTGACAACGGATGCCGGTCACAGTGAAGGTTAGACCGATGCTCCTATGTGGAATGCCATTGATAACGGATTCTGGTTGCAGTGGAGGCTGGACCAATACTCCTGTGTGGAATGCCATCTAGATGTGGACGTTTCCGTGCCCAACGAAGCGGGACGACGCCCGGTTATGTCAGATGACTGCCGATTGATGAGTTGGCCATGGCTGTTGGGTTGTAATTAACTGGGACACGCTTGAGTGATTGAGATAGCCGCGCTTGATTATGGGACAAAATTATGTGGCACGGAATGAGACGTGTCATAACGGTTTGGTCTTATAATCGGAACCCCTGTAATTGTTTGAGGATGGATTGATGTGTTCCAGTCAATGATTTACTCTTGCCGCATTTATATATGTTATATGAGATGTACTAATGTACAGGGAGGTGCCGAGGCGAGGTAAGTCCTATATGGTGCATATTATGTTGCCTCTGAGTGAATTCTCATCCTAATCAGGGTTCAGGGTGTTGACTTGCTGAGACCTTATCTCACCCCATCGTGGTTGCCTCTTTTTCAGGTCCCTAGGATGAAGAATCCGGAGCCAAAGTCGAAGGGATCCGGGTATAGGTCGGTTAGGACTTCTTTTTGGAAAACAAACCTTTGTATATGAATCTGTAGCTTTAACTCGATTTGTTTTTAAAGTGTGGTTCATGAAAATTGATGTCCTGCTTTTACTATCCCATGTATTTGATTGTTATCCGAGGTTTGTTTAATTCGCTTCCGCATGTGCATAAAAAGAAAGGGTCAGCAACACGTCCTGGGAATATCGCAAATTTTCAGTCGACCATCGAGGGATATGCGTGTGCCCAGGGTTCAGGGCGTGACACTGGTTGTCAAAATAAATGATTATTCCATTGTTACAACGGACGCCCACATCGTCTGACAACCATCATAATCATAGTAATGCCGATGACGTGTCAGTAAGAGCACAACATTTTGCTGTTGACACTTGAACATCGCCGGCAAGTCAAACATGCATTTATCAAGAAAATCATTTTCAGGTTCAAGTTCCCTCATCATGGCAAAGCTCGATCCTTGACCCAAAATAACTTATCAATCTGCTCTCACTCCCTAGGAGGATACTGGCAGGATTCCATTTCAAATTTCCTGGCCAATTCCACTTTCATTATTGCCAATTCCAGCGACATTGCTATCGGAAAACCACATCAAGTCGGAAACCTGATCCTAAATGGCCAGCGGCTGTATAATTTCACAACCTGCAACACCATCGCTTTTTGCGCCTCCATCGGCATAATCTGGGCCACCGCTATGACACTAATGCCCAATAAGAGCATGATATCCTGGACTTTAGTCATTCTTGCTGCTGCCTACTTTAATGCCCTTCAAATCGGAGTCCTGGAACCATATGAATTTTCACAACATTAACGTAAATACAGTATGTATGGAATATTGTACCTCGTGTTGTTTCTCCCCCTTCTCATATGGTTCAAGCACTTTCAAGTTCTAAATAGAATCAATGCCATGAGGAGACCTGTCGGCCACTTCCTGCAATGGTAGGTTCAGAAAATCTGCAAGTATTTGTTCGCTCTTATCTATTCCTGTCATGAGTGGATACATGCTTCTAATATTAAGGTTTGCAAGAAATAGACTCTTTTTATAGTAACATGTAATGGACTCATCTATGAATTCCTTAATCCTTAAAGACCTTAAATCTTGCCTTAAGTTAGGACATCTAATAGCATTTTTCCTAATTTAATTTCATAAAATGATGTTGTGGAAATGAAAAGCATCGGGCACAACTTGAAAACATGAACGTTCGAAGTGGGATAAGGCTAATAAAACGACCAAGAGGGAGGTAAATCGGTTGTTTTAAGAAAATTGGAACTATTTTGTAAATATCTAGCGAATGAGCTTTTGCAGAAGGAAAATAGTTATGCAGATGTAGATGGCCTATCAAACATAATAGAAGAGTTGAGAAGATTGAAGATATTGTAAGAAAATATCTGGTGTTTTGGCCTTCCACTTAGGTTCCGTTTGTTTCGCGAAAAATGACTTTCGGGAAAACGTTTTCCGGATTTTCCAACGTTCGTTTCACGAAAAATGAACTAGTAAAAGAAAATGTTTTCCATCATTGGAAAAAACAACCTTTAAAAGTGAGGAAATGTTTTCCACTTCTGAGAAATGGAAAACATTTTTCATAACTTCTTCTATCTTGCTTCTTTTTACCAAATACATTTTCGTTTTATTTTTATATTTTTTTAAATTGAGTTTTTAATTTTTTTTTCCTTTTCTTTTTTTCTTTTCTTTCTTTCTTTTTCATCTTCTTCTTTGGCCTTGGTTGGTCATCGGCCACGGCGGCGGTCGGCGATCGGCCGCAAGCCAGCTCAAGCCTTGCCCCAAGCTAGCGAGGCTCCGCCTAGCCTGATCTGGCGAAGCCGAGCTCGGGCCTCACCAGATCGAGCAAGGCGGAGCTCTCACCGACCTAGGGCGGAGCTCGCCGACTTGGGGCGGAGCTTGGGCCTCACCGGAGGTTCGCCGGGCTTTGGCAAGCCGCAAACTCACTGGATCTGGCGGCAGAGCTCGAGCCTCACCAGAGGTTCGCCGGGCTTTAGCGAGCCGCAAACTCGCCGGATCTGGCGGCAGAGCTCGGGCGAGATCAACCGAGCCTCGAGCTCGCCGGATTTGGCGACCAGGTCTTGGTCGGTTACCGGGCAGCTGGCTATCATTAGGCATGTGATGGCAAAAGGAGGAAGGAGGAAGGAAAAGAAAAAGGAAAAAAAGAAAAAAAAAAAAAAGAAAAAGAATTAAAAATATAAAAATAAAACTAATTTTTTGGTCAATTAAAAATATTAAAATTCAATTTTTAATAATTTTTCCCAAACAATTAAATTAGTTAAGAATGGTGAAAAATATTTTCCACTCAAAATTTAGGTTTTGGTCGAACACCGGAAAATAGAGTCATTTTCCTAGAAAATAGAGTCATTTTCCTAGGAAAATGTTTTCCGAAAACATGATATTTTTCGCGAAACGAACAGACTCAAAGCCTACGTCCATTCTCCTAAATTAAAAACCATCAATAATTGTCACAAAATAAATTTTCAAATTTTTTTCTTCGATCCAATATATTTCTTTCTTCTGGCAACATTGATAGACCAACAATATTTTAAAGAAATATTAGAGTGTGCACTATCGATGCACGGACAATTTCAAACGGGCGGTCTTATGCACTTTTGATTTGAAGATTTTAAGTACTTACACTCTTAGTAACAATCAAATCAAGGATAAGGTCATTCATGAAAATTTCTTTTTACATGGATGTTGTATGTTAATAAAGTATTCTATTTTAAATGTTAATTTCAGTTTATTTATTTATTTGTTATTGCACAACACGCCATCATCTTAAAGCAATTTAATTGTTTTGCAGTTTCATTTGCACCAATATAAACAGGTCAACACATATTCCGAAAACACTTTCCAATCTGATAATCACTCGATGTTTTTTCCTCTACGACGTGCTTTCTCTAGAAAAATTATAGACTGACTCCAAAACTTAATATGGTCGTAACTAATCCTCTTAGCTTCATAGGAAAAAAAGAAAGAAAATCATATGTGTAAATTAATCCAAAACCTTTCGGCAGGTGTGACTTAAACTCCAAAACTTTTATGTAAAATCACGGTCATTCAGGTCACCATTCCCATGAATTCGCCTATGTTAAAACTCACATAAGCAACTACTAGCTATCACATATATAATTTCGAGTGGAAGGACTAAATTACATTTTCTTATTAGAAGACTTAGGACTTCCTTACACTAATTAAAATGATTGAATCTAATAACTAAGGTTTAGTAAATTTTTTCCCTTTTTACATTGGTCATTGCATCACTAACATCATTCGGACATATATAGCACGAGCTCACTTTGTGCACTATAGTAATGCTTGCGACAAAGTGATTCAAATTGAAGGTAAACATTCTTCATTTTGTGTCCTTTTCATTTCTTCCAGATCATTAAGCTGTTGATTGGTTAAACAAATATAAATAGGAAGAACTTCCAGGATAAGACAGCTCTAGAAGTCTTCCAAGCGAATCCTAGTGGCAATCAAGATGTAGCAAACACGTTACGCACATTGAGAAAGACGTTTTACTCCTACCCTATCTCTACGACAGTTCTTTAGTATGGAACTAACCGTGGTTGAGAAGTACGCACGTTGTTTCGGCATCCAAGATGATTCCCTTCGCAACATAGTCCTTCTACTGTCTATCTCAATTGTGGCTCTCGCTTACCAAGCTTCTCTCGCTCTGCCGTGAGTATACGTGGAGGACCCGATCAATTCCATTGCCATTCCTGTCCTTGCCTTCTTTGAATCCCTTGCAAACGGAGTCCTGGAAACCTTCACTAAGTAGAATTCCTCGTAATGGCATTTCGGTTGAACTTGTTTACGGCCGCGTTGTATCTCCCTTTGCACGTGGGGAAAGCATGTCCGAGTTCTTAACCAAATCGATGCCACAAGGAGACCCGCCGATAATTTCCTGCGACGGAAGGATCGGAAATAGTTTGTAAGTATTATTTACCTTAAATTCTCGTCACGTGTGCATGTAATCTGTGTTTTTAGTCTTGAGGTTCACAAGAAATAGACTCTTTTTATCAGTTGCATGTGATGGACTCATCTTTTAATTTCTTTATCCCTAAAGACCTTTAATCTAGCTTGAAGTCGGGACTTCAAATGGCTTTTTTCGTAATTCAGTTTCTGAAATTGACATGGTGAAAACAAAAGGCACTAACATCTTTTAATTTCTTTATCCCTAAAGACCTTTAATCTAGCTTGAAGTCGGGACTTCAAATGGCTTTTTTCGTAATTCAGTTTCTGAAATTGACATGGTGAAAACAAAAGGCACTAAGTCATAACTCGAAAACACGAACGCATGATATCTTGCTATTGAAACCTGAATATCGCCAGCAAGTCAAACATGCATTTCTAAAGAAAATCACTTCAAGTTTCTAGTTCCTAGATCGCGGCGGAGCTCGATCCTCGACCAAAAATAGCTAATTTATATAATTCTGCATTCATTACATTCCCGTCCACACATAGAAATATGGTTCATTGCATTTCCTGAGGATTTAAATTGCATTTCGTTGAGCACTCATGCATTCTTTTTTCTGACCCTCCCTCTCTCACTCTCATCTTTATCTTCCCTTTCTTCTCTTTCCGCTTTTGCTTTCACTTTTCCGATGCTCCAACACTCAAAATCTGTCTTCCCAATATTTTATTCTTAGTCGATTCGCCATGCGTTCCACGAGCTTCCTTTCCATTTATTCCCTCCCTCCCCCAGGGTAGCAATTCACAGCTATTATCCGAGAAATCCACTGGATCCTTTCTCCTTTTGGCTAAACAACTGATGGATTCGTCCATGATCCACGACCCTAATTTTCCTGAGAACTTTGGGGGGAATGATTAGGGTTACTTTTAGAGTACTTTATTAGTGCATAGTCTAAAGAAAGTCACTCTTTGTTTGGTACTTTCAATCCTAAATCGACTTGTTTCATCAAGGCTGACTTCCCTTTCTCGATCTTAGTTTCGAGCTTCGAGGGTGAGTGATACCGTTGTCGCAAACAAGTACATAAGAGATCATTCATTCAATGCATTTCACAAATTCTGATGTGTTTGGTTTATTTGGGAGACGTCCGAACAAGAAATACTCAACGTATTTAGAAGTAGACATAATTATCAGAAAGTTTTTTCGAAAAATATACTAAGTTAATAGCTCCCTGATATGGGATAACTCTTACCTTACCCTCTTTCTTTGTGCTAATTCTTTTCTCCTTTCTCACACAAGCATTTATTATCTTATTCTAAATGAGGAAATGGGCGCGTTAGAATGATCTCTTCCATAGTTCATTGTCACGAGCACATTGGTGAAAACGGATTTCGCCCATTGTTGTATTTTTCGCTTTAATTCAGCATCACTAATCATCTCCCAAGTTTCCTTGTATTGAACTTATTCATTGGCATTCAAGGAGTTGTTCGCGAATCTGTCATAATGCAAATTCTCGGATCATCAGCAGATGCGTGATAATTTAGATGAAAACAAGACCGCTTGATTCTACTAAAAAAATATATATGTAGCGCTGTCATGCACGTCTAGATAAATACGATTCTCTATTCCCAGCTTTTTGTTATCTGCAGGCATCTCTTTTTCTCCTTTTTATTTCCATTTTAATTTGTATGTATGTCAAAACTTACATTCACAGACTCAAACACACTATATATATCTAGGACCAAGGAAACACCTTCTGAACGCCATTTCCCTTAGCGATTGAGACGTGCCGGAAAAAGCAACCCCTCCCAACAAAAAGAAAAGTTCAAAGCTCAGTTCCAGAATAGAATGAGGAAAGTGAAGCTCGAACGGTCCACGAACATCAGAATCAGCTTCCGCTTGCCCAACGCATACATTCCCCTAGTTAAAATGTCATCGACTGCGAAGCAATTGTGATCAATCAACGAGCAAAGCCCCTCAACTCCTACACTTCCCTGCTCAAATAATGGAAACTCAGCTTCAACAAGCAATAGAAGGTGACGATGTTGCTGGGCTACATAAATTAATTGTGGCAGAGCGAAAACTCTTAGATCGCCTATCTAAGGAACCCTTCCCATACACCCCACTACATTTCGCTGCAGCCACCGGGAAAACCCGTGTGGCCATGGAGATGGCCATCTTGAAGCCGTGGTTTGCTCGAAGGCTTGATCCAGATGGTTACAGCCCCATGCACTTGGCTTTGCAAAACAAGCATTATTGCACCGTGAGGGCATTGATGACCCTTGACCCCAAGTTGATCCGAGTCCGAGGACAAGGCGGATTCACCCCTTTGCATTATGTTGCCTGCGAAAAAGGAGAGAACGAGATGGAGCTCCTGGCCAAGTTCTTATCTGCTTGTGGATCATCCATCGAAGACTTGACGAGCCAATGTGAAACTGCAGTTCACGTTGCCGTCCAAAACCACAACCTCAAAGCATTCCAGGTTTTGTTTGGATGGCTTAGGCGACATCATCTGACAAAAATATTGGACTGGAAAAATGAAGGTGGTAACAACGTCTTACATATTGCTGCTTTTGAAAATCAGCCCAAGGTATATTTAATAAATTTCACGGTTGCTCCTTCTTTTATTGTCCGATCCTTGAATTTGACATAATCTAATTGAAGAATAAACCTATCGAACATGTAGATCTGGTCAGGTTTAGGAGAGTTGAATATGGATCCGACCCAAATTCAACCGTTCAACCCATATCGATCCATCTTTATATAATACCAAATTTAGCAACCCATATTTCATATTGTTCCATTTGCGTTTCTTCCAGATCATCAAACTGTTGATGGGGTATACAAATGTAAATGCGAAGAACGACGACAAGAAGACGGCTTTGGAAATCTTCCTAGCGAATCCTAATCACAATCCTAATGTTGTGAAGAGGTTACGTCTTCAAGGATGTTTCGCAAGACTTTTCACTCCTACCCTCTCTCTATCGGAGTTTTTTAGCACAGATCTAACTGCCGGCGAGAAGTGTTCGTACTTTTTCGGTGTCCGAGATGAATCCGCTCGCGACATAATCCTCTTAGTGTCTACCTTAATCGCGACCGCCACTTACCAAGCCGCTCTCAGTCCTCCAGGAGGATACTGGCAGGATTCCACCAATTCCACTGTCGTTGCCACCGATTCCAACAGCACTGCTATGGAAAAACCACATACAGCCGGGAACATGATCCTGAACGGCACGAGCCTGTACGTGTTCACGGTCTTCAACGGCACGGCTTTTTTCTTCTCCATTGGCACAATCTGGGCCATCGCTATTGCTGAATTTCCCAAGACTTTCATGGTGTACTTATCCATGTCCATTCTCGGCCTTGCCTACTTCATTTCCCATCTGATCGAATTCCCGAATTCCAACGAGGTCGCAAAGCAAATGCTTGAGGGATTTTACGGCTCCTTGCTGACCGCTGCGCTGTTTCTCCCCGTGGTCGTGTGGGGAATGCACGTCCGAGTTTTAAAACGAATCGATGCCAGAGGGAGAGGCGTCCGCATCTTCCTAGGAACAAAGGATCGGAAATAATTCGCAAGTATTATTTACTTTAATTATGCCTCGTCGTGAGTGCATATGTTCTCTGTTTCTAGTCTTGAGGTTCGCAAGAATTGGACTCTAATCGCGTGTAACTACTCGAGTTCAATTATCTTTAACCTTTCCGTTGAGAGCATTGGGCCAATAGGGGCATATTTGTCTATTTGTTACTATTTTATGTGTGGCCGTAATACGGATGATATTGTAATTCTAGCCTTTTGGCTTTATTATAAAAAGATAATTTGGGGTCACATCGATCCAACTAAACATTCAGTTTAGTTTTTGATCTCTCAACATGGTATTAAAGTAAGTGTCGCAAATGTGCATAGCTAAAATTTCACGTGTCACTCGTAACCCATCTTGTATGTGAGAGAGGTATCGAAATATTATCATATATCATTTGACAACAAGTCATAAATGCTCTTTATATTCATATCATCTCTCTTTACCTATTAGTTTAAGTTTTTGGATTAGACTTTATGACATATTATCAAAGCAAGGGTTGAATTGAAACCCTAATCCCAATCTCCTCTATGCGCAACCATCCTTTTCTCTCACTCGCTTCTCACCTTCACCCTATCCCACTACAGTTCCTTCTCATCTTCCCCTTTGCTCTCTTTCACAGTGTAGGGCAGCACTAACGAGGTGATTCTTTTATTCTTCGAAGACTGCTAGCCCCGCTTTTTTGTTTTTCTACCATCCTGCAGTCCACTGCTCTTGGGTTGAAGCAAATCTTCTTGGACAAATAAGCGTCCACTTAACAAGATGCTTCCACAGCTGAAAAGTGCAATATTTGACGTTTGAGAATCCTCCAAAATCTGCTGCTTCACTTGCAGATATGCGGCAGCCATCTGATACCATTTCTGCATCTTTAACATCTTGTCAGAGGAAGTCTTCAGTTTCCTTGGGAGAATTAGCTCCACAACTTGCTCTCTTATCATCATTTGACGTTCCTATGTTTGTTCATGAGACACTGGTTGCGCTATCTCAAGCAGACGGAGGCCTCACTATTCCTTCCTTTCCGAACAAGTAACCATAATATCAACAAAGACCGAACCTTAAAAAGAGCAACATCATTGGTTCAGATGGTCAAAACTACCCTCATCCGTTGAAAGGAAGTGAAGATTTACGCCATGCTACCAGAATAATGCAGCTTTTGCATGCTATTGATAGCTTATTACATTCATCTCGTACAACTCGTAGTCATTTGGTTGGTATTAGCCATTATTCAGTGAGTCCAATCAGTGATCGGGCCAGTCTTATCTAGTGGGTTGACAATGTGATAAGTGTGTACGGTGATGGCAAGCCCGAGATCAAACAACTGTACTGCCATCCGCTGGCACCAGAAACACAAGACAATTCCTCCACCTATTTCACGTCCAAGTGATATGTTTTACGGTAAGATCATACCAAGACTCAAAAAAAAAGAAAAAAAAAACATACGGAGAGTAATATCTCGAAAAGATTGGCTTCATGATGTCAAGCATGAAGTTCTTATGGATCTTATGCAAGAAGTGCCTCGGCAACTTCTGTATCAGGAGCCGTGGTGTGCTGGTGAAGGATACAAGGCATTCAATTAAAAATTGAAATCATGTGATTCTATTTGCTGGTAGTATTTTGCTCTCAGGGATAAAGTGTGTATCCTATAGTTGAAGTGATCTTCTGACGATGCTAATAATGTAGTTGCAGACACCGACATTTCTCAATTACTTTAATGTATTATTGTTATTTAATTTGAAGTTGTAACTTCAGCTATGCTGCATATCCTCCCCTCTTGCGTACTCTGGAAGTGTTGCAGCCAGGAGCATGGTCGGCCACATTCTACGCCTCAGAGATAGACATCTAGATAATATTCTGGTTAATTTCCATAGTGGATATATACTTCATGATGATTACAATATATGCTTTGATAAAGGGCTTAGACTTAAGATCCTGGAAATTGTTCCTTTCCGACTAACACAGATGTTTGAAGCAGCTTTAGGGTAGACAGGAGCAGAAGGGATTTTTAAAGCGAGCTGTGAAGCAGTTCTTGGTTCCGTCAAGAAAAATAAAGACATAATCCTGATGCTACTAGAGGATTTTGTCTGGGATCTACTTGTAGAATGGACTAGAGGAGACTTTCACGATGATGCAGCAATTGGAAGTGAAGAGAGAAAGGCATGGAGTTGGCTTTGAGCTTAAGCTTATTCACATCTTGAGTGCGAGAAATTCATGTTCCCCTGCAGGTACTTATCAATTTGGACTCAGTATTTGTATCTGTTCCCGAATTGAAGTTTAGACAATTGAAATTTGAGAAACTTGCCTTCATACTTGCTTGATGCACTTGATTCTGAAAGTACGTTAGATTGTACGTTAGATTGCTTCGATATATCTTCCAAAAAGAGTGTTATGTCCCGAGAGATGTATGGTAAATTTGTAGAAGAAATCTAAAGTGCATTATTATTGGATAAATTCTCTTCAGATATTTTGAAGTCGACAAAACATTTCCATCAGTCTAGTCTGAAGATCCAAGTCTGACGATATCAAGACTCAAGTTTTAAAGTCTACTCTCATGGACAGTTTCCAGACCATCAAGTTATAAACTTCTATTCTGATTCTATCTAATATGGTTTTGGCTCCAATGGCTAAAGAATATCTTTCGACTGGATTCAGCACTACAAGATCTTATATTCGTATCTGAATAAATATAGATTCTCTAAGATTCGCAACTTGTATTTGGAAAGTTCTACTTATGGAAACCAAAATCCTGATTGTATGGGCAAGCAGGATTGATGGACTATCTACACATACCTTAAAGAGCTCGAGATCTCTCTCAATTGATTCTGTCCAACGGGTTGATTGGAAGAACTTCTTTGGAAGGTGCCAACGGTAATGAAGGCATGGAGAAGTATATAAGAGAGACTCTCAAGTTGTTGAAGGGTGCCAGATAGAAAAATTCCAAAGTCTGAATCTCCTTGTTATTTTGTGATCTTATTTTTCGAGCAATACTTGTAATCAAAAGAGAGACCAAAGTGTGGTGAGACCTTGAGGAAGTGTAATAGAGTTTCTACACTATGGATTCAAGGGCGTGAGATTGTAAACACTCTTTTTGATTCTTAGTGAAATCCAGTCAGAAGGGCTGTCCGTGCGGGAGAGTGGACGTAGACTTGGTCTAAGCCGAACCACTATAAATCTGGAGTCTTGATTCTCTATCCCTAATCCTTTTATCTTTCATTACTTTCATTTGCAACGATTGTTGTTTTTAATTCATTAATCTCTCATTCGAATTAAAAATTTATAAAATCGCTTTAGTCACCTATTCACCCCCCTCTAGGTGCTAATACTAGTTCTAACAATTGGTATTAGAGCTTGTGTACTCGTTTATAAGAAGTGTCTTTACTTCTGAGTAAAAGATCTATGACTAGTATGTTGCCTGCAGGGTTGGTTGAAGGTCAAAGCAATACTAAACCTCCATACTTTGATGGAAAAGACTACAGCATATGGAAAAACAAGATGAAAGCATTCCTAAGATCAAAAGACTCTTTGGAATGGGAAGTGGTAGATAAATTAATCATTCTTGTTGCTGCATCAGAATCAGAGAGAGGAAAAGAAGTTGTTGATCCTATTCAGATGACTCAAGAAGAAATAACCAAGAGACAGACTCTTGACGCTAAATCCATTTACTCCTTATATTGTGCTTTATCCCCTACCGAGTATAACAGAATATCTTCTTGTGATACAGTAAAAGAAGTCTGGGATAGGCTTCACATTACCTATGAAGGGATTGATCGTGTGAAAGAAACAATGATCAATATTCTTCTGGGACAGTATGAAGTATTTAAGATGAGATTAGGAGAATCAATAACTGACATGTTTAGTCGTTTTACTGAAATTGTGAATGGTCTTGAATACCAGGGACATCCAATCTCAGGACATATGAAGGTCAACAAACTCCTACGTGGACTCTCTAAAGACTGGAATTACATAAAAACCTCAATAAGAGAGACACGAGAGGATTGCTCCACTCTCTCGTAGACGAACTGGTTGGAACTCTTCAGTCTTACGAAGTAGAGCACACCAACGAAGAGGAAGATTCAAAAGGTAAAAAATCTATTGCCTTAAAGTCTAATGATTATTCTGATGTTACAGACTCTAAAGAAGATCTAGATGATGAAGAACTGGCACTCATGATAAAGAGATTCAGAAAGCTGAACAGAAAGGGAAGGAAATTCAATTGGAAGAAACAAAGCTCACAAAGGTTTCAAAACAAATCAACAGAGGAAGATGATTCTAACAAAGAAGTGACTTGCTTTGAATGCAAGAAAAAGGGACACATCAGACCCAACTGTACTCTATTAAAGAAAAGAAAAGGAAAGACTGAGAAATACAGGAAGGCACTCAAAGCAGAGACCTGGAGTGATACTAAATGTGAAGAGAGTGATGAAGATTATGCCAATATCTGTTTGATGGCAAAATCTGATTCAGACTCAGACCTTGATACAGATACAGACTCAGACAATGAACTCGAGGTTAGTAATCTAAAAATTCCTGTCAAAATTTCTAAGTATATTGATGAACTTTGTCTTAGTCTAAAAACTTCTCTTAAGAGGATCTCCGAATTAAAAAGGATGAATTCTACATTGAAGCAACAGGAAAAACTTTGGAAAGAAAAGTTTGAAAAATTGGAAAAGAACTTTACTATCGTGAAAGAAAACTCAGATTCTGTTTCCAAAGAAAATAATCTTTTGAAAAATGATATTTCTAATATATCAAAAAGATTTTCAAATGGTTCTGAAAAGTTGGATAAGATTCTTTCGATACAAAGGCCCTACTTTGATAAGTTAGGTCTTGGTATGACTTCTGAAACTATTCCTCTGATTGATTTTTCGAAGGTGAAGGAAAAAATCAAACAAAGACCAACCAGAATTGCTTATAAAAATCATTTCTAGAAAGTCTTTGTAAAACCTGTTGGCAGAAATGCTTTAAAATGTTTCAAGTGTCAAAGCTCAGAATATTTTGAGAAAGAATGTCCTTTGGTTTGGAGACCTGTTAAGAGGAATTGGGCAAAGACTGTTTATTGCTCTAACTCTTCTGGACCCAAGATGATGTGGGTACCAAAGAAAGCTTGAATTCTTTTTAATTGCAGGTCACTATCAAAAGGAAGATTAAATGGTATCTAGATAGTGGCTACTCAAGACATATGACGGGAGACTTAAGTTACTTCATAAAACTAGTCCAGATAGATGGAGGAAAAGTTTCTTTTGGTGGTAACAACAAAGGAAGAATTACTGGTCGTGGAACAGTAAAGATTGGAAGTCTGTCAATCAAGAATGTCTCCTTAGTTGAAGGATTAAATTACAACTTGCTTAGCATAAGCCAGTTATGTGATACTGGTTTCAAGATCAATTTCCAGGAAGGAACGTGTTCTGGAATCAGCAAAGACTTTTCTCAATCTTTTACTGGACGAAGACATGAAAATATCTATCTTCTGGATATAAATCATGAAAGATCACAGTGCTTAATATCAGTACAAGATGAAGCTAATTTATGGCACAGAAAGTTAGGCCATACCAATATGAAGCAAATCACCAAGATCTCTTCCAAGAAACTTGTTCGATGATTGCCTATTCTAAATTACTTAAAGTCTGATCTATGCACACCATGCGTACTGGGTAAACAGGTTAGAAACTCTTACAAACCAATAAGTAAAGTTTCCACTAATCGTGTACTGCAGCTTTTGCATATGGATTTATTTGGACCTACTAGAACGCAAAGCATTTGTGGAAAAAGGTTCTGCCTAGTAATAGTGGATGATTATTCACAATTTACATGGATCTACTTTCTTTCAAGTAAGTCTGAGACTTTCTCTCTCTTTTCAAAGTTTGCTAAGAAGGTGCAGAATGAGAAAGGTTACACTATCTCAAGCATTCGTACAAACCATGGAGGTGAGTTTGAAAATCAAGACTTTGCTAAATTTTGTGATGAGTATGGTTTTCAGCATAAATTCTCCTCTCTATATACACCAGAACAGAATGGGGTTGTGGAAAGGAAGAATAGGTCTTTACAAGAAATGGCAATGACTCTTTTAATTGAAAGTAATATTTTTTCAAGGTTTTGGGCTGAAGCTGTTTCAACTGCTTGCTATATTATAAACATAGTGTTTTTAAGACCAATTCTTGAGAAAACCCCTTATGAAATTTTTAAAGGAAAGAAACCAATTGTTTCTTATTTTCAAGTATTTTGTTGTAAATGCTTTATTCTGAAGAATGCAAATGATCGTGTTGGTAAGTTTGAAGAAAAATCAGATTACTACTTGCTTTTGCATGTTATAAGAATTTCAGGTTATTTCAAATGGACGTCAAAAGCGCATTCCTGAATGGATTTATTCAAGAAGAAGTCTATGTGAAACAACCTCCTGGATTTGAAGACTCAAAGAAACCAGACTCAGTGTTCAGACTGAAGAAAGCTTTATATGGATTAAAACAAGCTCCTCGAGCTTGGTATGAAAGGCTAAGTAACTTTTTAATTCAAAATGGTTTCTCTAAAGGAAAGGTAGACACTACTTTGTTTATTAAAAAGGAAGGCAAAAACTTTCTACTTGTTCAGATTTATGTTGATGATATTATATTTGGATCATCTAATGAGACTTTGTGCAAGAAATTTTCTAAGACTATGCAGGATGAATTTGAGATGAGCATGATGGGTGAATTATCCTTCTTCCTTGGTCTACAAGTGAAACAACTGAAAGAATGAATCTTTATTCATCAAGAAAAATATGCAAAAGAACTTGTTAAAAAGTTCGGTCTGGAGAATTGCAAAAAGACTGACATACCTATGTCAAGTTCTTTGAAGATAAACAAAGATGAAGCATGGAAGAAAATTGACCAAAAGTTATACGGGAGTATCATTGGTTCACTTCTCTATCTTACTGCATCTAGACCTGACATATTATTTAGCGTTTGCATATGTGCTAGGTTTCAATCAGATCCTAAAGAATCTCATTTAATTGCTGTTAAACGTATCATTAAATATGTTGCAACTACTGCTAAGATTGGTCTATGGTATCCCAAAGAATGAGACTTTACTCTTCTTGGTTATTCGGACGCAGATCTTGCAGGTTGTAGAGTTGAAAGAAAAAGCACTTCCGGTACTTGTCAATTACTTGGAAACAGGGCAGTATCTTGGTTTTCAAGAAAGCAAAGTACTGTGGTTCTTTCAACAGCTGAAGCAGAATATGTAGCTCTTGGAAGTTGTTGTTCTCAAATACTATGGATAAAACAACAACTACGAGACTTTGGTATTGAAGACTCTTGCACAGAGATTAAATGTGACAATATAAGTGCAATCAATCTTACAAAGAATCCTATTCTACATTCAAGAGCAAAAATATTGAGATTCGACATCATTTTATAAGAGATCATGTTTAGAATAAAGAAGTCTTGATACAATTTATTGACTCGAAGAATCAACTGGCAGACATCTTCACAAAGCCACTTGAGAAAAGTTCATTTGAGTATATTCGTTCAAGACTCAACATTTTATCTCTTGAAGACTGTTGAAGCTCAGACTCAGAATCTAAGTCTGAAAAAGTATCAGACTCAAAGATTCAGACTTGGAATGTCAATCATCACGACTGTAAGTTGTTAAAATTACAGTACATTTACTCGTTTAAGCTGATATCTCGAAAAGGTAAGATTGTCTGTTTATCTCTAATTGAGTTTATTTAAGGCAGTTATTTTTTGAAAAAGAATTTTGTTTATTCTTTCCTTATTGCGACGCTTCAGATACCACGATTCGATTACTTTTTATACTCCTTCTCCTCCTCTTTCTTCTTTTACACAAAAACCCTAGAATACAAATTTTCATTCTCTGAGATTCTCCTTCTCAAGTTCTTCTCCTCAAGTTTTTAACTTTATTGCGACACAAGTGTGAAAGTTCCTTCCAAGATAGTGACAATGTCGTACCAAAGGAAATCTTCAAGAATAGCGAGCGGGGGACCACAGGGCTCTGCTGAGGGGCCTATGCATTTTGATCTCACTGATGAAGGTGACTTTCCAAGTGAACAAGTGCACCAACACTCTCAACAACGCTCCTCTTCAACTAGATCTCATGTTCATCATCCGCAACATACAGAGGAAATCATTGAAGATATCGCACCTGTAAGGTCTCTTAAGCCTGCGTTTGTTTATAGGCTTTATTATGTATTGAAGGAATGAGGTTCTGCAATGACTTTCATTGATGAGTTTTTGAAAGAGAAAGGCTATAAAAATGAGACAGATTTTCTCACTGTGATTGAGAGATTGGGCATTGTTCCTGTTGGAACGGCAGCAAAGACCTTTGCGAACTTTCCGAGTGACCCTCGCTTTGGAAGTGTAAATCAGCCTGAAGGGAAAGATGATGATGAGAAGATATTTGTACATTTTAAGCCTTGGATGGGTGTAGCTGCAACTCTTTGAGGAAAGAAGGACGAATTGTTCCGATCTGAGGAACACAAGAAAGTGTATGGGAAATTGCTGAAGCGTGGGGTGATGAACCCACGAATGGTGGATTTTGATTTTCTGGATCTGTTGGGTATCAATTTGAGAGAGAAGTTTGAGAAGCTTCAACTTCATAAATTCTGTACTGAGAGCGAGGTTGCTTATTCTGAATTGACAGCCTATTTTTATTCCAACCTCAGTTTTATTGATGCCAATAGTTTTTCTTTCAGTGTGAGAGATAGAGAGTATGTGGTTGACACAGATACTCTGTCGAATGTAATTGGTGTGGAAAAGGGAGCTTTCCAATCAATCTCCGTGTCTGTGAGTCATGCAACTCTGGAACTAGCGAGAGACAGGATCGCAGAAGGTCGTCTCTCCTACTCAAGGATGAATGCTACAAACACTCTGCTTCACAAGATAGTGATCAACTATCTCAGACCGAAATCAACATCGAAGACGGATGTATCCATCTCAGAAGCCAAACTGATGTATGCAATCAAGATCGGTCTAAACTTCTCTTTGCCCCATACTATCATGTTTCACATGTATATGTTTATGGCGAAAGACAATGGAAAACTCCATTATGCTGCTCTCATCACTTGTCTTTTCAGACATTTGAACATTCAGCCTCCCCACATTCTCTCTGTGAAGACTATTGATCAAATGGTCATTGGTCTGAGGATGATTACAAAAATGCGTCTGAAAGATCTCAGTAAGAAGTTGGAGCAGTTTAAGGAGAAAACCCCTGTTAAGACCAGACCAGACTATTCTGCTGCTAAGAGGAAAGGAAAGGAACCTGTGACTGGTCCTATCAAGAAGAGGCGGGCAATCATCTTGGAGGATGAAAATGATGAGGATGATATGCCTATCTCTGCCTTTGTTTCTCAGTATTCTGCGCCCGTGTCGCGGGGTAACAGAACAAGAAATTGCAGAGGAAACTGAGAAAGGGAACCAGGAAAAGGAATCCTTGCAGGAAGAAGAAGAAGAAGAAGAAGAAGAAGAAGAAGAAGAAGAAGAAGAAGAAGAAGAAGAAGAAACTGCAAAGACAAACTCCCAGCAACAACTAGCAGACTCACAAGACAAAGAAGATCGAGCAGATTCTCCAGCAGAAAAGGAGGATCAACAATATTTTGCCACTGAGGAAACTCCTTAGCAAGAAGAATATTTCTCCCCTCCAAAAGACATTGAAACAGGGGGAGATGTACAAAGAGAAAGTACTCCTCTTCTTTTGACATTTACCAGTGCAAGTATTAGTAGATCACCTCCTAATGCAGAAGATGTTCATGCTGCTCATTTTCCTAAGGAAGAAGCAACATCTCCACATGATGATCTTCCTGCTGATATTCACTCCACTGGCTTAACTCCACCATCAGACCGAGTTGATGCAAGCACACAAACTGACAATTTAGCTGATTTCGGAAGGTTGCTTGAAATCATTTTGGAGCTCAAAGGCCAAATATATACTATGGGGTGTGAATTTCAGACTCTGCAGAATGAGAATCATGCTATGTTCATCTCCTTGCATGATCAGATTAAAGATGTTCAACGTCAGGTTTAGGCCACTACTCTCACTCAACTATAGGAGGATTTGAGGAAACTGGAAGAAACTGTCAAGTCTATGGAGGACTTTCAACTTATTCGCATTCCTTGTACTCCTTGATTTTCTCACCTTTTTATGATGACAAAAAGGGGGAGAAGACTTTGTAGATTTTCACTCTATTCACTCCATTCCACTTTCACTTTTTAAAACACCTTTTTGGATTTAATATTTTGTTTGACATTTATGTTTTTGACATTTTGACTTTATCTTGAGTTTTTGAAATGCTTGCTTATTACTGCATTACTTTAAACTGTTAAATTAGATAAAGATAGTTGATATCTGCACAGAACTAATATGTTTTCTGTGGATGCAGATCTGTGTATAGGATAAGTCTGTGTACAGGACATCTGTGTACAGGACAACTTATACTATCTTTACTCTAATCTTTTATGAGATATCATTGCTAGCTTAAATGTTATATTGCAGGGCAATAGTATTCAAATCTGCAGGAAAGTTTTGTCACCATCAAAAAGGGGGAGATTATTGGATAAATTCTCTTCAAATATTTTGAAGTCGACAAAACATTTCCATCAGTTTAGTCTAAAGACTTGCAGACTCTACTGGCAACGTCTGAAGATCCAAGTCTGACGATATCAAGACTCAAGTTTTAAAGTCTACTCTCATTGACAGTTTCCAGACCATCAAGTTATAAACTTCTATTCTGATTCTATCTAATATGGTTTTGGCTCCAATGGCTAAGGAATATCTTTCGACTGGATTCAGCACTACAAGATCTTATATTCGTATCCTAATAAATATAGATTCTCTAAGATTCGCAACTTATATTTGGAAAGTTCTACTTATGGAAACCAAAATCCTGATTGTATGGGCAAGCAGGATTGATGGACTATCTACACATACCTCAAAGAGCTCGAGATCTCTCTCAATTGATTCTGTCCAACGGGTTGATTGGAAGAACTTCTTTGGAAGGTGCCAACGGTAATGAAGGCATGGAGAAGTATATAAGACAGACTCTCAGGTTGTTGAAGGGTGCCAGATAGAAAAATTCCAAAGTCTGAATCTCTTTGTTATTTTGTGATCTTATTTTTCGAGCAATACTTGTAATCAAAAGAGAGACCAAAGTGTGGTGAGACCTTGAGGAAGTGTAGTAGAGTTTCTATACTGTGGATTCAAGGGCGTGAGATTGTAAACACTCTTTTTGATTCTTAGTGAAATCCAGCCAGAAGGGCTGTCTGTGCGGGAGAGTGGACGTAGGCTTGGTTGTAGCCGAACCACTATAAATCTGGAGTCTTGATTCTCTATCCCTAATCCTTTTATCTTTCATTACTTTCATTTGCAACGATTGTTTTTTTTAATTCATTAATCTCTCATTCGAATTAAAAATTTATAAAATCGCTTTAGTCACCTATTCACCCCCTCTAGGTGCTAATACTAGTTCTAACAATTATAAGAACAAAAATCAACACACAATAAACTATAACTGTTAGTTTTTTTTTTTTTTTTTTAATTTGGATATGTTATGATGAAAATATTTATGAAGACTATTATTAGCAACATGTCTAGTCTTAAACGGATTAAAGAGTGTCATTCATGTTCTAGTATTGATAAGAAATTGTTTATCGTTATAACAAAAATTAAATGACTGCGACTTACTGCGACATTTCTACCCACCTTTGTATTTCCTCTTTTAATATTAGATAAAATAATTTTAATGCTAGACTCTACTTATTTACTACTTCATGAGTCATTATTTTCTTAGTGTCATTACTGAATCTATCTTTCAGGTGGCATGACCGAATTGAGTGGTGTTCCCACCATGTGCACCGCAATGCGTGGTGCTTCTCATAGTATTATGGGGAGTTAGCAATCGCTGGTTATCAATGATATCTGTAAACAATTTATTGCACCACTATGAGCTCGTTAATTATGTACCAGATGTTTTCTTATGTGCTCAACAAATATGAACTCGTTTTCGCTCTGTTCTGTTGAGCTGATCAAGAGCTGTCTGACCTTATTCTACACGGTACATCTGCAAAGTCAATCATTGCTGAAGCAACTTGTAGTAAGGAAAAAGAACGTGCTTCTTTTGAAATTCAGGCTCGTGACTTGCGAAAAAGCTCAAGAGGCAACCAACTGGATTGAGTAACATGGAAGGATCATCGATGCTCTTCAGGGCCATCTCATACCAGAAATAAGTGCCTGGAGTAATCTCAGTATCCTGGGAGAAGCTTTGTCCCTTTCATCAGCAGTCCTGGTGGCTGAGGTTCCACTTACTGTTGTTCCAGACCTGACATAAGTGCAATGCACTGTTTTAGACAGGGAACTCTTTAAGCTCGTAGCTGATTAGGTCATGGTGTGTCATCATCTCTCACTGCAATTCAAGTTTACTCTCTAGCTTTGCAGAGAATTTTTCCTCTAAATTACCTCATGGCCAGCATGCTGCATAACTTTGGCTCAAATTTTGCAGTTATGTTTAGGTGTTCTTACATCTAATATCATTTCCAATGCCCAAAGTCAGGCGGCTTAATTGATATCTAAGCTGTTAAATGATTCTCATGATTCCTTCAGACATGCTCATGATGACCTGTGTCTAAAAGTCGGTAATCATGCCTCTGAGATAGGGAAAGTTGAAGATGAGTGTGCTGAGCTAGTGAACTGTGTTGTCTCTGAGGCTGAATCTAAAGCTAGGACTGTCTTCTCTCTAGTTTCATGAAAGACATGCAATCTTTCATTACAGAAAATAAAGATGATTTAAAATCACTGGTTTATCCTGGTCAATCTAAATATGAAGACAAAAACAAGGCGAGATGTCATTGCCAATTAACACGGAAAAAAGAGTAGGCCTTTTTTCTGTAAAACTTAACTGTTGCATCTATTTATAATGATGTGAAAAAGAGGATGTCAATGGGAAAGGGAATGGTGTTGGATGTTTGCGTGATTATTTATTTTCGAGCGACAATCTTTTTCTACGTGGCCATATCTTTTACAAAAGCGGCATTGTCTTTTATTTTTAAACCAACAATCCTTCTCCAAATGATTTGTTTTTTTGCAAATACCACAAGGTGGATAATTTTCCTTTTTTATAGTTTCTCCTCCTCTTTTGTTTTTCCATGAGATCCTTCCACCATTTTTAGTTTGATGAGACCGTATATTTACTTTAGACTGAAAGGCACTTTCAACTGAATCTTCATCTTGTGCCATTAGTCTTTTCTCATATGCTTCTAGAGAGCCAATTAATTCACTTATTGATAGGGTCGTCAAGTCTTTAGTTCCTTCTATAGTTGTAACTATGGAATTGTATTTTTTTGGTAAGTGACACCAATATTTTCTCAACAACCCTTTGATCAATTATCCCATCTCCATAGGCTCTCATTTGATTAACGAGTTCCTTTAATTTTCCACAATATTCTTGTACGGTCTCATAATTTTTCTAGAGTTGCTAAACTTCTAGAATTTCCTAAATGAAGTTTCAAGAATTAAGAGAGTGAGAGGAGCATGAGAATATACTCCATATCATGAAGCTCCTCCACCAACACTTCCTTCAACTATTGTAAAATTATTTTATCCAACTAATGAAACTATATTTCCCATATCCCATGTCCTTTGTCCTTCAATTATCCTAGTTTATCCCTTGTCCATCCACTACAATTACAATCTAGAACTCTCTAGATTAAGCCTAAGTGGACAACATTCTAGACAAATCTAGAATGTTGGTAGAGCACCCTATAAATAGGAAAGAGGGGAGAGCTTAGTAGAATAACAAATGTAAGAGGGTGAGAGGAGCATGAGAATATACTCCATATTATGAAGCTCCTCCACCAACACTTCCTTCAACTATTGTAAAATTATTTTATCCAACTAATGAAACTATATTCCCCCATATCTCATGTCCTATATCCTTCAATTATCATATCTCATCCCTTGTCTATCATCTACAAACTATATCATACCCTTGCGCACACATCAAACACATGCTTCCGCAAAAACTAACAAATGGCAATAGGTCTTGGATGATTCCTCATCTTTGTTTGGTGAACTTGAAGAGCTAGTAGAGAAATGCTTGATCGTTAGTGAATTTGTGAATGATTTATGGCAATTTGCTGACTGGGATGTTCCTTGCAGTGACACGATAATGGAAAGTCAGGAACTTTTTTCTGAAGAGAACTGGGCATCCATTTTCAAAAGCAATGTTGTTTCCTCTAAGAGCTTGGTTGATCAATTGTCTGACATTGTTTTAGCCAATGTGATCAGGAACATTCAATTCAGAGTTGGCAGATTTACTTGGATCGGTCTGAGAAGTTCATGGCACTATTGACACTGCACTCAAGCAGCTATTGGAAGTTGAAATGGAGCAGGGAACTATCATTGATCTCGAATCGAATTACTTTGTTAAGGTAGCCATCATCACTGAGTGGCAGTTGACTGTTGAAGAAGCATCTCTTAAGTGTAGGGATCATCTCTCCTGGGAAGAGGCTGAAGAATTATCATCTCCGGAAAATCTTGTAGGGCACAACTTGACCAACTCCACCAATCGTGGAACCAGAGGGACAAACGTACTTCTTCTCTCATTAAGAGAGAAACGGATGTTGAAAGTGTCTTGAGTTCTTCAGTCTTTAATGAATGCTGAAGAGTAAATAGACTGGCATGCTTTAAAAGGCAAAGCACTCTTGTACACATTAGTCAATCCCTTCCATTGAATTAGAATCACTAGACAAACTTCTGTCTTCAGTTTGTGCTTCTGCTTTGCATGCAGGCATCATGGCTCCTAATTTAGCAGATTGTACGAGTTCTGGGCAAGAAGGTCTGAAAGTTTGGTGGTTATTAGAAGAAAAATGCCTTCTGTTTTTTTGGAAAATATGTGTTCTCGATTCATTTCATGATGTATGCATAGTTTTGACCAGCTTGTCAGTGCTGTGAGGAAAAGGCTTGTGCTCCAGCTCGAGAAAGATATTGATCATTACCTGAAAGATCGTATGCTGCCTATATTTATGGCATAGTTAGAGAAAAAGAATGACCATTCAAAGCAATTGAATGGTTCAAGGAAAGAATTAGTCTTTGAGCAGTTGCACAAAGACTTTGAGGCCATTAAAATTTTCCAGCTTATGCTTGAAGAAACTGCTCGTTGCTGCAAGGTCGGCAGCATCCCTAATGAATACACAGGCACATAATCTCAAGGAGAATGTAAAGAAGGAGTGCTTAGAGATTGTTCAGATGGAATGGATGCATGATGTTTTATCGACAACCCGACATAATAGGCGGATCCCATTGCATAAATTGCTATTCAGTGGTGACAACCTGCGACAAATTATTCTAAATCTCAACAGGCAAAAAGTGCGGAAGTAAAGCAATCTGCTGCATCCAGAATAGCTCGGCTGTCGCGACCTCCCCGAGGCGGGTTTTTGTACCACCTAAGGGTTCGGCTAATGGATTGCTAAGCCTAGACTTAACTCGGGCTCTCCCAAGCCCATACCAATTCGCGACTTAGGTTTGAGTTCTTAACATGCAAATGATTTTCAATTAGGAGTCGCCACTAATCTATTTTTGGTGGGTCGATTAGAAACCCAAGTAAAGTAGTGGGAGATTTACTTTACTCCTACGAACCAGAGACTATGGGTACGGGGACTTGGTTACACTAGATTTGTCTAATGCCCTTTCGGTACCATTCTTTTTATTTCAAAAAAAATATTTTGCAGGCAGCTTGAATTGATTTCAATTTATCTTCATAACATATGAGGTGATCATGCAGGTGCGCAAACCACCAATTTAACACCCAGATAAAACAATAAATAAATTGCAAAAACTTACCTCAAAGCAACGAAAGCATCTACGTTGTTAGATCAAAATTCACATCATCAACCCTAGATGTGATTTCTAATTAACATGCAGTTTCTTCTTCTTCTTCTTTTTTTGTTTTCACTTTATTTAATGGGAACTTAATCTATATGCAATGCAGGCTAGTAATCTAATATGACATGGCAACATGACCTAAATTACATGACGTGGCAATATGATCTAAATTACATGACATGAATATAGTAAGTCCTAAAGAAATGCAATAATTAAATGCAATCTTAATGACATAATTCTATTAACAGGTAATTTCTAATTAAATAGGCCTAAAAAACTAAATGACGTGCATTTCAATTAATCTAACCCTAAATGACATGTTCATGACATTTTTTTATTTTCTTTTTCTTTTTCCTAAAAAATGCAATTTATCCTAAAAAAAAGAAAGTAATTTATCCTAAGAGATTTATATATATTTATATATATATATATATATATATATATATTTTATGAAATTCGAAATTAGGAAAATGTGAAAATTATCTATCTAAATTAAAATATCATCTAATTTGTATTAGGAATGAGGTTAAGCCAAATCCTAATTTAAACTAGAATGTTATCCTAATTTAAAAATCCCTAACTAAAATGCAATCTACTTAAGATTTTTTTATCTAAACTTATAATAATTAAAAACCATTAAATTACGTGCAATCTTACTCTAAAATGCAATGACATGCAAAGAATGTCTTAATTCTACATGAATTATGCATGATGTTTTTTTTTTTTTTTTTTTTTTTTTTTTTTTGTTATTTTATTATTATTATTATTTTTAATTAATTTCAAAAGTAAAATTTAACATGCAATCCCAAATAATAATAAAACTAACATCCTAAATGATTTTTTTCTTTTTCATGATTTAAAATAAAATCCCTATTCTAAATATGCAAGACAAAAAACAAACCTAGTCACCACTTTTTTATTTCCTCGCTTTTTAATTTCGAAATTAACAATTCCTAATAATTAAACATGTAATCTCAAGTTTTTCTAAAAAAACTAACAACCTAAATCAAATTTTTCATTTTCATTTTTTTTTTGACTTTTTAGTATTGCAAAGAAAAAAATGAGAATGAAATCTCTATCCGGAGCATGCAAACCCTAAAATTACATTTTTTTATTTTTTATTTTTAAGAAAATTAATTTAAATGACACCACAGCAAATCAAGTAATATTAATACCCCAAAATGACGAACCGTATCTCGCGCGTGAGATCGGGTTGGCCAATTTCACATAAATCACGAATCGGATCTCGGGCGGGAGATCGGATTGGCAATTTTTAAAGTAATTGCGAGTCGGATTTCGTGCGCGAAAATCGGACCGACAATCCCTAGTTTCCAAGGCAATTTCCTAACATGTAATCTCAATTTCACGTAAAAAGATAATTAAACTCCAAGAGAACAAATAAAATAAAGCAATACAATAACAAAAATAACAAAATAAGGCAAATAGGTAAATAAGTAAACAAATAAAGAACTACCTAATTTGCTTTTCCTTTTTTTTTTTTGTTTTGTTTTGCTCCCGCGCACGGCTTGGCAGCTCACTCAATTGAGAGGGGCAACGCTGGTCGGAGCTCTGGCAGGGGGAAGACACCGGCGAGGGGCTTCGGCGAGAGGGCCGAAGCGGCGCGACGGTGGCGCGGCTCGTGGAGCAAGCAATAGCAACCTTACTCGGGCTCGGGCAGAAAGCGTAATAGCTCGACTCAGGCTCAGGTCGAAGTGTCGGGTCGGAGATCTGCTGCAGGTGGCGCGGTGGTGGGCGATCGGACGCGGGCAACGCAAGAGCGTTGAGGAGAGTGGCGCGTGGCTGGGTTGCGGGCGGAAGGGCAAGCGGCGGGCGGAGATCTGCGCAGGTGGCGCTCGGGTTACGGCGGCTGCGCGAGTTCGCGGACGAGGCGGTGGCTCGGTGGTTCTCTGCGCGGCTCATGGAGGAGATGCAGGGGGGATCGGGTGGCGCGGGAGCAACGGCGGCAGGGCTTCGTCGGGCTGGTGTCACGAGGGCAGGTCGCAGGTCTGTGCGGCTCTCGGGCGGTTGCTACGGGCGTCGAGCGGCCAAAGGCGCGGGCGTCGAGCAGCGATGGGCGGAGATGGGTGGACAGCGGTGTTGCCACCTGCAACAGTGGTGGCCGACGGATTGAAGTGGGGAGCAGTGACGGCCGGCGCGAGGCTGGCGAGATGCTGGTAGAGCGGTGGTGGCAGCGGTGCGGGCGCGAAATCGGCGCGGAGCTTCACGGGCGTCGGGGATCTTCGCGGATGGAGGTTGGCGTCGGATCTCGGCGGCGTTGCGGGGCAGCGGGCTGGCGGAGACCGGCGTCGGTGCAGCGGAGCGGGCTCGTCTGGTGCGAGGCGCTCAGACGGGGGGGCCTTCGGGAGAGACGATGAACAAAGTGGCGCCCCCTACTTCTCTCTCTCGCTGCTCCTTTTTTTTTTTTTTTTGACTTTTGACTTTTTTTTTTTTTTTTACTTTTCTTCCCTCTTTCACGCACGGATCTGTCTCTTCTTTTTGCCTTATGCTTTCACCTTCTTTTTTTTAGTTTTTCTCTGACAGACTCTCTATTCATCTCCTTTTTTTAATCTCCTCCCCCTGACTTCATTTTTCTTGTCCGAAGGAGAAGCCCCTTCACAATGAATATTTCTTTTTTCTCTACTCGTATGTCTCTCCACGGGCTCTCTTTCTTTAATAGTTCTCACCAAAAACCCCCTGTTTTACGTTGCCTTTGCGTATTTATAGGCTTGAAGTTCAACCTACTGTAGTGTGAATAGGAGGCGGCCATAATTTCCTCACTATTCACGTCGTTCTTTTCAAATATGGACGCCACCGCCCGACACTCACAACTATTGATTTTTCTTTGCTTGTTACTTGCTTCAATCTTCAGCAGATTTCACGCTGCTTCTCCTGACAACCCACACTTGAGAGAGTATGGGCTTCCCTAACGTCTGCGGAATTCTTGCACATGCATGTGCATGCGTTAATGAGGGAGGAAAAATGGATGTGCAGGGACTTCTTTCCTCTTTTTTTTTTTTTTTTATTGACTTTCGCTCTTTTGCGCGTTCAGACAAGCGGAGAGAGAGAGACCTTCCTTTTTTGAATATTATCAACCACGAGCCGCTGCGTCTTGTTGCCCTTTTACTACCGATGCAAAAAATGCGACTTCATGAAATGCAATTTTACTTTTTCTTGTACTTTTTTCTTTTTATTGTTTTTTTTATGCAACTAATTACTAAATGATTAGGCAAAATTTATGTGTCAACAGCTGCCCCTCTTTGAAGGTGAGCTCACAGAGGTTGCATTCAAAGACAATATGATACCTAAATTTTGACCATGAACATGCAATGGATGATACTTTGGCGGAACGGTTTTTTTTTTTTTTTTTTTTTTTTTTTTTTTTTTTTTTTTATAAATGCAATGTCATGAATGCAAATGGGAGATATTGAAGAGGAAAGCATACCTGTAATTACTTACCAGTCAGAGTATCGTGAAGTACAGGATCATCTGCTCGACAAGTGTCCAGGTTTCCTGAGGAGTCCACATGAATTTATCCAACAGACGCTCAATGTTAGGTGAGATGCCTTGTTGAATTCAAATGACTCGAAATACCTAGATTCGCACTAAGGTATAACGAGTAAGATAGACGAGATTTGAGACATCCGATCCAGATCGAGATGTCATGAAATTGGGGACTTAACCAATAGACACTCAATGTTAGGTGAGATGAATATTGGATTAAGAGGATTCGAAATACCTAGATCCAGACTAAGGTACAACGAAAAAGCTCGGAAAGCATTCATATCAGAATGAAATACTTAACAAAGGGTTTGAGACATCCAGATCCAGACTGAGATGTCAAGAAATTGTGAACTTAACCAATAAACACTCAATGTTAGGTGAGATGAATATTGGATTAAGAGGATTCGAAATACCTAGATCTAGACTAAGGTATGACGAAAATGATCGGAAATCATTCATATCCAGAATGAAATGCTTAACATATCCAGAATGAAATGCTTAACAAAGGGTTTGAGACATCCAGATCCAGACTGAGATGTCAAGAAATTGTGAACTTAACCAATAAACACTCAATGTTAGGTGAGATGAATATTGGATTAAGAGGATTCGAAATACCTAGATCCAGACTAAGGTATGACGAAAAGGATCGGAAAGCATTCATATCCAGAATGAAATGCTTAAGAAAGGGTTTGAGACATATATCAAGAACTTGGGAATACCTAGGACAAACCTGGGATATTCGTGAAGGTCACTTACCTCTTGGTAGAAAGAAGTTTTGGGACATCGACAATGTACCTCAAATATTCATGAAGGTTTCTCACCTCGAGGCTTCTGAAAGCAACATGGATGTCAAGAGCTCTTGGGTCTTTAAGGAAACATTACCTGTCAGACATGATTAGAGCAAAAAATACATGCATTTACCAAAGAAGTAAGCAATTCAGCACACTCCAAAGTCCACTGAAGTTTTTTTTTTTTTTTTTTTTTTCAATCAAGATTTGTGCATGATGGTTTTACCATATTTGCACCACCAAATTTCCACTGGGAGAATCATCGCTTAAGACAATTTTCACTCATGACATGGATTTTCAAGAATACCAAATGAGAGACTTTCAGTTAGAAAGGACTTTCACTCACTCTCATTAAGAAGGCTATTTTGTCCTGACCATTAATGTGGGATCACAGGAATCACTCGATCTTACTTTCATCATGTCAACAAGGGTTCGAGTCTTCTCGCAAGTGGTACGACCTTGTCAATCTGAGAGGCCTTTATCAAGACTGTAATGTGGCTTGGTCAATGGCTCAACAAAGAGGGACTCTTCGAGTCAAGGCTAATGGAAGAACAATACTTTGCAATCATCTCCGGGTTTACAAGTCAAGTAACTTGCGAAATGAGATAGAAATGGTCTTGCTCACACTTCTTCGAGCAATGCTTATAAACATATGAATTCCTACATTAATTTCAGTGCCTTAATCTGAAGAGACTTTGTAAGGGACGTAACGTAGGTCAAGTTCATGGGTTGAGAAATGAATGGATCATTAGGCTCAAAATGTGTATAAGGGGGGGATGAGAATTGGTGCTCATCTTGGCATTGTCACGGGTCTTCTTCTTCACCATTGGGATTTTCCTCATAGGTAGTATAAAAACTTGGCATTTGAGTTCTTTGAGTACCACTCCATTGGGAATTCACCCTTTTACAATTGATCATCATCTATTTCAACTCTTTCTTTCATTTTCTATGGACATTGGCCTTGCTTTTACTAGGCACACTGCTTTTTCATGCCCCTCCTGTTTTTTTTTTTTTTTGAATAACCACGTAATGCTTTAACATTTGGGTTCTTGTGGAGTTTTCATTTTTTGTCGGCACTTGGGATTCTGCTGCTTGAACATTTGTCTTTTGCTTTGCCCCAGTGTGGGGGATGATCACCAATTGGGTTTAAATGAAATGAATTTACAGGCTCAAGGGGCTACGCAATGGATAAAGTGTGTAGGATAGAGAAAGAACTGCTCTTCATCATCCTAAGGCACTTAAATTACCGTATGAATTCAATGTAATAGCAATACTTGAAGATTGATGCAAGTGAGAGCAAGAATATTCCTATCAATTTCCTCACCTCATGATGTCATCTTACCTCCAGTTCGCCCCAATGTGGAGTGGTTCTTGACAGGGGTAATTTAAAATTATCCACGTGTGTAGGCTCAAAAAGGTCTAAACAATGGACATGTAGTGTTTGGAACAGAGAATAAACCACCTCTCATCATTTCGATTATCGTACCTTTCGCGAGAGAACTCTTTACCTCACAAACATGGAACTTCCTACACTCAGCTCACCGGTATATGAGCAAGGGACTGTGTATAGGATAGAACTTGCCTTTCATCATTCTGACATGTCTCATTTAGCATGTTCGATCCATTCCACATCATTCATTAACTTGATCTGCGATGATAATCTTCAGTGGAATTGATAATTTAAGCAGGTAAAACTATCATGCAAAAATTTCCTTTGAAAGGCCACAATCACTTCATGAACTCATCAGCTTTGAACACAAAGAGTTTGCAGCTCAAAATAAAGAAAAGGATTGATAAAAAAAATTGTTTTTTTTTTTTTGTTTGGCAAACTTGTTGCCGTTTCCAGGGATCGAACCCTGGTCGTTCTCGGACCCTTTCATTCCCCATGCCACCAGGCCGAGGCACTGGTGGTGTCTCTAGAGCATTTCTTTTTTCATTTAATTGAACTGACCTTGGGTCAACACGTCTGATACACCGAATCAAATGAATCCGATGCGTGTATGGAACAGGGCCTACTTTTCATCTCATTCAATCCATTCCCACACAATTTAATGAAGAAATGAGTACCTTCAATTTACAACAAATTCTATCAAGGGTAATATTTCTTCACTGCATCGGAGTTAACAGATTAGAAAACTCACGACCATCCATTTTCGTAAGGATTAAGGCACCACCGGGAGTACCTTCTTCACCATATATGGGCCTCTATAATTTGGAGCAAATTTGCCTCCAGGATCAGGAAAATCGGCAACACCTTTCTTAGAACTAGATCATTTACTTGAAGTGTCTCGGCCGTACTTTCCGATTGAAAGACTTGGCTACTCTTTGTTGATACGCTTGACCATGGCAAAGAGCTTTTAACCTTTTCTCATCAATCAGGTTCAACTGTTCGAACCTTTGTCGTGTCCATTCTGCCTCAGACAATTCCACTTGGTATAAGACTCTCAAAGAGGGGATTTCTACTTCCACTGAGCAAGACTGCCTCCATGCCATAGACTAAGGAGAAAGGGGTTGCCCCGGTAGATGTTCGGATCGATGTTCGATACGCCATTAGAGCAAAGGGTAACCTGTCATGCCAATCCCGATAATTCTCGGCTGTCTTAGCCAAGATCTTCTTGATGTTCTTATTAGCTGCCTCAATAGCTCCATTCATTTGTGGGCGGTATGGTGATGAATTCAAATGCTTGATTTTGAACTTACTTGAACAACTCATCAACAAACTTGTTATTCAGATTTGTCCCATTGTCGTGACAATTGCTTCGGGGACACCATAACGGGCGATTATGTCACGCTTAATAAACTTCACAACATTTCGGGCCGTGACATTAGCATATGATGCGGCTTCAATCCACTTTGAAAAATAATCTATTGCCACCAATATGAATCGGTGTCCATTTGAAGCTTTAGGATTTATCGGGCCAATCACATCGATCCCCCACATTGAGAAAGGCCATGGCTCAGATAATTGGTGTAACCCCGTTGGAGGAACATTTATTTTATCTCCATGAATTTGGCAACGATGGCAACTTCTAACATGCTGTATGCAGTCACTTTCCAGCGCAAGCCAATAGTAACCTAGTCTCATAATCTTCTTGGCTAACATGTGCCCATTCATGTGTAGGCCACAAACTCCTTCATGCACTTCTTGCATGATTTGGGTAGCTTCGCTTCATCTACGCATCTCAATAAAACTGAATCATAAGACCTCTTGTATAAATTCTTACCACTGACGAAGAACTTTGAGGCCATCTTCATTATGTATTTTCTATCGGTTGGAGTACTCCCTTCAAGAAATTCCTGCTTTTGAATATAATTCATGATGTCGTAATACCATGGCTTCTCATCAAGCTCTTCATTCACGACCATACAATAAGAAGGTTTGGCTAGAACCTCAATTTTCAAAGGCTCAACTTCTAAACCATCAGTAACTTGCAACATAGATGACAATGTTGCCAAGGCATCGGCGAATTGATTATGAGATCTAGCCAAGTAGTCAAACGAGATTTCATCGAACTCCTTCACCAACTCTTCGAGGTACTTGTGATATGGCAATAATTTGGCATCCCTAGTCTTCCATTCACCTACAGTCTGGAGTATGATCAGTGCAAAATCTCCATATACTTTCAATTTGGCCACTCCCATTCCAATTGCAGCCTGAAGTCCGAGAATACAAGCTTCATATTCAGCTATATTGTTAGTGCATAGGAATATCAATTTCGCAGCCACTGGGTGATGTTGTTCGTCTGGGGATATCAGCACGCCCGCAGTGCAGAACCGGACAAGTACAGCTCCATCGAAGAACATGGACCATGCATCTTCATTTACGGCCAAAATACGATCATCTAGAGGACAATCATCATCATTCAAGGTTCTAGGATTCTCGGCCAATATATCAGCAATTACTCGGCCTTTAACTGATTTTTGTGGTATGAACTGCACGTCAAATTCCGAAATCAAGACCTGCCATTTAGCTAACTTTCCCACCAGAGCTGGTTGATTAAATAAATACTTGATGGGATCATTCTCAGTCACGAGAAATGTCTGGTAATGCAATGTGTACTGTCGCAGTCTATGCAATACCCATACTAACGCCGCACAAGTTTTTTCAGCATCAAAATATTTCAGCTCTGAGGCAGTGAACTTTTTACTTAGGTAGTAAATAGCTCGTTCCCTCTGATCTACGGGACTTTTCTGAGCTAACATCGCACCCAGTGACTCACTATGGATTGTGAGGTACAAAATCAAAGGATGCCCCGATATTGGTGGGACAAGAACAGGTGGACTCATCAAATATTGCTTCAGCTTATCGAACGCCTCTCGACATTCATCATTCCACTCAACTTGTACGTTTTTCTTCAAGAGTTTGAAGAATGGCTTAGCGGTCTCAGAGAGTTGGGAAATGAATCGTGCAATGTAATTCAGTCTCCCTAGGAGACTCCGGACCTCCTTCACCTGTCGATGGAGGTTGTAGCTCACATATTGCCTTGGCTTTAGATGGGTCAATCTCGATCCCTTTACTACTCACAATGAACCCAAGTAATTTACCTGACGCTGCCCCGAACACACACTTGGCAGGATTTAAACGGAGCTTGAATTCACGAAGCCGATCAAATAACTTCTTGAGGGTTTTGACATGACTTTTCCCGGGTCGGGTTTTTGCAATCATACCATCGACATATACCTCAATTTCTTCATGCATCATGTCATGGAACAATGTAACCATGGCTCGTTGGTAAGTTGCCCCTGCATTTTTGAGTCCGAATGGCATGACCTTATAATGAAAGGTTCCCCACGGGGTGATAAATGCTGTCTTCTCTTTGTCTTCAACCTTCATTCTTATCTGATTGTACCCAGAAAAACCATCCATGAAAGAGAATAATTCAAATCCAGCAGTACTATCCACGAGAACATCGATATGTGGCAATGGAAAATCGTCTTTTGGGCTGGCTTTGTTCAAATCCCGATAATCAACACACACTCGGACTCGACCGTCTTTCTTCATGACCGGTACTGTGTTGGCCACCCATTCAGGGTACTGCGAGACTTCAATGAATCCCACTTTGAGGAGTTTCATTACTTCCTCTTCTATCTTCTTTGAGAGCTCCGGTTTAGTCCTCCAAAGCTTCTGCTTCTTAGGGTGCACGTATGGATTAGTGGGCAAACAATGTTCCACAATGGATGGATCTAAACTGGCATATCGGCATACGTCCGGGCAAAGATATCCCGATATTCTTTTAGCAACCGAGTCAGGTGCTCGGCCTCATCTTTGGGAAGATTTGCCCGATTTTTATCTCTTTGGGATCCTCGGTATCACTCAAATTGATAGTGACGGTTTGCTCGGGAGTGAGAACTTTGGGTTTTTCATGCTGCTCCCAACTATGCTGTACTTCAATGGAGTCACCATTCGGCTCCTCAGGGTCTTCACTGTCATCGCTCATGGTATTGGACTGAACCAATTTTACCCCATTGCCTACCATAAGGTTGCTCCTGAAACATAAAATGGATAGTTCAAAAAGACAAACAGGACTAAACGACATGGATGTCTTATCTTCTTCTTTTTGAATTTTCCTTCCTTCCTTTTTTCAAAATTTTCTTTTAAAGAATTTTGGCAAAACATTTGGAAAACCTTTTGACACGAGAAAGCATGATGAAGCTCAGGCCTCAGAATTCTCCTTGGATTTTCCTTTTCTTTCATTGGTTGGATATCATCACTAGGCTGGTTTGGTATACCCCATCATGCCCTCAAAATAAAGCTTGTAATTGTAATCGATATTCATCAATCAAATTACATTTATTGGAATGGAAAGTATGACAATCAAAGCAAACATCAACTCTTGACAAGCGATATGCAAAATGCGATAATCAAAGCGAAAGCAAATCCTAGAAAACATTAAAAGCGATAAGATTCCCGCGCAGGGGAGTGCAGAAAAGTAAACGTGTTACTCTTGTGGACTAGCACCCATTTCCTCCGATGGTTCTTCGTTAATGGCACCTATAAGGAGATCATCAAATAAGGTCGTGATCCCTTCCATCTCATTATCTGGATCCTCTGTCTTTGAAGTTGTTGGGTCATCCACGATACCTCGGGAATCGATCATTCCTCCTTCATCATGCATCATTCTAGCAGGGCCGGGGAATGTCTTGCGGATATCGAGGAATAATAAGTTTTTCCTCTCTCGTTCGTGTCCTCCTCCTCTTCCATGGTACCCTAATCCGGCGGAACGAGGCCTTCGAGGGATTTCAATTGGATTCCGGATACCTGTTCTTTTTACCAAGTCCACGACCAGGAATAAAGCCATTTCCAACCATCACTCTTGCTACCATAACTGCTGCATTTGACACATCAGGGATGGGTGGTGTCGATCCTCGAGATGCATGAATAGTGGACACGAGCTCGAACGATTGGTAACTCGACTCCTCCCTAGGTTCCGGCTCGACATAAGGGATGGCCGTCTCATGATAAATCCGATGATCCTCCTCGCCATGAACAATGACTAGCTTTCCTTTGACAACAAATTTCACGCTTTGGTGAAGACTTGATGGCACAGCTCCAGCATTATGAATCCAAGGACGACCTAACAGGAAATTGAACCCAGTAGGGATGTCCATTACCTGGAAAAGGACGTTGAACATCACCGGACCTATTTGCAGATCAAGGTGGGTCTCCCCTATCACCTCCTTTCTTGTACCATCAAAAGCTCGGACAGAGGTCTTAGCAGCATTTATTTTTGAAGGATCTACTTTGAGGCGGTGAAGAGTTGCCAATGGACAGATATTCAAGGTAGACCCATTATCAATGAGTACTCGAGCCACATGAGAAGCCTTGCACTTGACAGATATATATAACGCCTTAGTATGTCCCCTCCCCTCAAGAGGGAATTCTTCATCAGAAAAGGCTATTAAATCTTTGAGAAGGATCGACCCTACAAATTCCTCCAACCTCGTTTACCTCGATCGTCTCCGGTACATGAACTTCACTCAAGACCTTCATTAGAGACTTTTGATGCGTAGGAGACGTTTGCAAGAGTTCAAGTAAAGAGATTTGAGCAGGCAATTTTCGCAACTGGTCGACCACGTTATACTCACTTGCTTTGATTATAGCCAGAAATTCTTTAGCCTCTTCATCGGTAACTGGCTTTGCAAGTTGGGTATTAGCTTGAGCATAGGTCCGACCAGACCTTGTAATCAGGTCAACATCTAGCTCGTATGACCAGGGGACGGCTTTGTTAGTCTTGTACTCATACAGCTGTGGCATCTCAATTATTATCTCCTCATCAGTTGAAGGCACCTCCATTATCAGTTCTTCATGGTCGGAGGCGTCCTCAAGTGGGGGCATGTCCTCGATCAACGGATCTGGTTCACTCCTTTTAGCACTTAGCTCAGCAAATTCTTTCTCCCAATCAATGATGACTTGAGAGATAGTCGACACTGTTCCAGTTTGATCAACATACCCGATCATGCCAGCCTTAACCATTTCTTGAACCCTTTCCCTCATGGTAGGCAAGGGAGGATTCTCATCTTTCGGATAGTAACCAACTCTAACTAATCCGTTATAGATATCTTTGATGACACCTTCAAGTTCATCTTTTGCCAGCATTGAACTCAAAGATTGCATTCACGTTTCCTTCATGTTCCGGCAACGGATTCTTCTTGACATATGGTTGGGTGGTCCGAAAAGAAAATGCCTTAGTATCCAATAAATTTTGGATCTTGTGCTTCAAAGTCATACATTCATCAGTCGAATGGCCCACCTCTCCCATATGATACTCACATTTTTTGGAGGGATCATAATTGGAGAATTTTTCAGCATTGGGCCGCTTTGGTTCGTGGGAGATCAATCCCTTCTTTTGGAGTATCGACAGGACCTGAGATAGAGGGCCAGGAAGAGGAGAGAACTGCCTTTTGGTGAATTGCCGCGGCGCAGGCACTCGACCTCCATCTTGCTGATTCCCGGGAACACGAACAATCGAAGGCTTACTAGGGGCTGGTTGCGCATATGCAACATTAACTTCAGTGAGCAGTTCTTTGTCTTTCTTTGCAATAAATCTTTTACTTGCAGAGGTTGGTTCATTAAACCATCCATCTCTCAGCCCCGTCTCGATTTGTTCACCCACTGGGATGAGTTGACTGAAGTTCTCAACATACGTGCTGGCCATTCGATTACGAAACTCGAATGGGAGGGTTTTGACAAACAACTTCATCAATTCTTTGTCAGTGGGTTCGGGAGTGATTTGAGCGGCTAGATTTCGCCACCTTATGGCATATTCTTTAAACGACTCACTCCTCTTTTTCTCCATTCGTTCGAGATCCTCTCGGGAAGGTGCAGTGTCCATATTGAACTTGTACTGCTTGAGGAATGCATCGGCCACCTCATTCCAAGTGTCGAGGAGGTTTATGTTTTTCATAATATACCGGTTCGGTGCGAGGCCCGACCAAACTCATTTGGAATGATTGAATCATAAGGGGCTCATTTTTGACATGTTGAGCCATCCTTACATGATACATCGCAGTGAGCTTTCGGGCAAGAAGTACCATCATACTTCTCGAACTCCGGCATTTTAAACTTGTTCGGCGTCTTAACCTTCTCATAAACGGACAAGTCAATTGGGAGCGAGTTCTGCGATCCTTGCAATTGTTTCACTTTCTCTTCAAGTTTCGCAAGGCGTTCACCTTGCTCCGTCTTAGGAGTGCCGTCAGACTTGGCTTTCTCGGCGGTGATTGGAAGTATGTCATCCTCCAATTCAGGCATGTCATCATCAACCATCTGGACCTTCCTTGCCTGTTTTAGGATTATTAACTCAGGTAGAGCAGGTGCAGAAATGGGATTCACCCGAAGGGACTCGATTTGGGCAGTTATAAGTTGCATAGATGTAAGCAACTGCTTGAGCTGATCTTCCATACTGGTAATACGATCACGCATCTCGGTTTGGTCAGCCATTTTAGCTCTTGATCGTGTAATAATAAGCGAACGCGGCGGATCCATTATCACCTAAATTGCAGAAATGAACAAAATAAGCATCTCATATGAAACACGTCGGTCCATGGCAATGGTCTAAAATTTTTTTTATTAAGAGAGCTTTTGACACAGCCTAACAAAATAGAAACTTGAAATGCCCTAAACAAATAAACTAGAAAGGCAAATGACTCAACTTCCTAAACATTAATCTAGAAATGAAAACAACAAGATAGATTCAAGCACTTCATCTAGCTTGATCAATATACACTCGGGACACCACTCGGCGCAATCGCTTATTCTCCTCTTGAGCTTTTTCAGCAACCCTTTTGAGGCGTTTATTCTCGCGCAGTTGGTGATCTTCAGTGGCACCTCGGTATCTTTGGAAGTAACTCCTCCGGAATCTTGTGTTGTTGAATGTACTTAATTGAGGCGTAGTACTTCCTTTCTTTACCCTTCAGCTCCTCCTCAGGCCATTTGAGCTTTTGTGGATGACACATGTCCCACATTGATTTGATCGTGAGAATGGAATCCTCATGGTCTTTATCTCCATCAACAAAGCTTACTCGGAGCGGATCTGTTTGCAAAGCTGGTGGAAGCTCCTGCACCATTTGATACTGACGCGTCACTCTAGTCGGATAATATTCCATTGCTCCAGTGAATCCCAGTAAAGGAATTGGGCCAGCAGCTCCACATGAGAGTCTCGCCACACGAACTTGGAACCACTTAGCATGCCATAGGAAACTCTTGGAAGTTGGTTTTTTCATGAAAGCTAGCCATCTAGAATAATGGTAATCCGGTGCATGTTTTTGGTTGTTCTCAAATCTCATAATAGGGTGATTAGAGTTATTAACATCGTGTATAGTCATTGAACCACCAAATCCTTTTATATGAGAAAGAAACCAAATTTGCAAAAGCTCAGGAGAGGCATGGAAATTCTTATCACCGCCCTCTTTGAATCGAGTGAGGGAAAGAAAAGTTTCAGTTAGAACAGTGTTTACAAAATTTTTTCCTTCCAACACTTGTTTAACTAATTGAGCAATCAAAGGGTTAATGACATTCTTGCAATGAGGGAAAACTATAAACCCAAAGAACGCTAAAAGGAAAACCCTTCGCATTTGAAATGAATTGCCATTTTCAAAACATTCTTTTAGAAAAGATAAATGACATGTATTGCGGTGAGCTTTTAAAACCTTTCTTACATTGTCCTCTTTAATTCTTAAAAAATCGGATAAGGCCACAACGGGGTCTATTCCGATAGGTGGGCTAATTAATTCAGCTTTCAAAGATTTCCCTATGGCAGTGCTATACTCTTCCAAGGTGGGCGTGAGTTCATGCTTACCGCCAAAGATGAAAGTAGAGGTCTCGGGGCACCAACAATGAGCAAGTGCTTGGATGAGGCCGCCATGGATGTTGATATGCAGCAGTGGAAGTAGTCGTCCAATGTGCGACTCTACGAACTAACGGCCAGCTTGGTCTAACTTGTCCCACCAGGTGCTAAGCTCTTCCTTCGGAGGGAGAATAATCCGAATGTTCGATATCCCCATTGTATATTGATCAAGACTCAGGACAATCCTAAGGCCATGGACCGACAAAATGATATAATAAAGTAAGTAAATTGCAAAGGTAAAAATTTAGAGAACTTACTTTACCGATGAGGGGCAATCGCATAGACATGCACATGGTAAGTGGCTCGATTTCTAACCTATAAGGCTTATCAAAGTGAAGCCACAAGGATGATCAGACTAGCCGCGGGCGTGCGGACTAAATCGGGTCCTCATGACTTCGGCTTGGTCAAAGAGCCGACCCAGGTCGCGGGTATGCGGACCGAGGTGGGTACTCTTGACACCAAAAAAAAATTTCGGGATTGAGATGGGCGACTCATACCGCGGGCATGCGGTCGAAGTGGTATACATCTCAACACCATCCTAAATGATCCTATGCGGCCTAGGTCCGGCGGCAGGTTGTGTGTGCAAAAGTGTAGTGCAAGATGCAAGGCATGCACAACAGTTTAAATCAAACAGCACTTCAATAATTTGAATTTAAAACATTCATCCTCAACTCCAACCTGCAAGACAAGGGTTAACAATTACTACTTCCCTTATATCTCCCGATCTGCAAAAATATTTAACACCTTAAATGTTAGGGACGTACCTGGGATCCTTCTTGCCAAACAAAAATATTTTTCAAAAAGAAAATTGGCCTAAGTCCACTAAAGTCTTAAATCAAGTCCCCAGCGGAGTCGCCAAGCTGTCACGACCTCCCCGAGGCGGGTTTTTGTACCACCTAAGGGTTCGGCTAATGGATTGCTAAGCCTAGACTTAACTCGGGCTCTCCCAAGCCCATACCAATTCGCGACTTAGGTTTGAGTTCTTAACATGCAAATGATTTTCAATTAGGAGTCGCCACTAATCTATTTTTGGTGGGTCGATTAGAAACCCAAGTAAAGTAGTGGGAGATTTACTTTACTCCTACGAACCAGAGACTATGGGTACGGGGACTTGGTTACACTAGATTTGTCTAATGCCCTTTCGGTACCATTCTTTTTATTTCAAAAAAAATATTTTGCAGGCAGCTTGAATTGATTTCAATTTATCTTCCTAACATATGAGGTGATCATGCAGGTACGCAAACCACCAATTTAACACCCAGATAAAACAGTAAATAAATTGCAAAAACTTACCTCAAAGCAACGAAAGCATCTACGTTGTTAGATCAAAATTCACATCATCAACCCTAGATGTGATTTCTAATTAACATGCAGTTTCTTCTTCTTCTTTTTTTTTTTTGTTTTCACTTTATTTAATGGGAACTTAATCTATATGCAATGCAGGCTAGTAATCTAATATGACATGGCAACATGACCTAAATTACATGACGTGGCAATATGATCTAAATTACATGACATGAATATAGTAAGTCCTAAAGAAATGCAATAATTAAATGCAATCTTAATGACATAATTCTATTAACAGGCAATTTCTAATTAAATAGGCCTAAAAAACTAAATGACGTGCATTTCAATTAATCTAACCCTAAATGACATGTTCATGACATTTTTTTATTTTCTTTTTCTTTTTCCTAAAAATACAATTTATCCTAAAAAAAAGAAAGTAATTTATCCTAAGAGATTTTTTTTTATATATATATTTTTTTATGAAATTCGAAATTAGGAAAATGTGAAAATTATCTATCTAAATTAAAATATCATCTAATTTGTATTAGGAATGAGGTAAGCCAAATCCTAATTTAAACTAGAATGTTATCCTAATTTAAAATCCCTAACTAAAATGCAATCTACTTAAGATTTTTTATCTAAACTTATAATAAATTAAAAACCATTAAATTACGTGCAATCTTACTCTAAAATGCAATGACATGCAAAGAATGTCTTAATTCTACATGAATTATGCATGATGGTTTTTTTTTTTTTTTTTTGTTATTTTATTATTATTTTTTTTTTTTTTTTATTAATTTCAAAAGTAAAATTTAACATGCAATCCCAAATAATAATAAAACTAACATCCTAAATGAATTTTTTTTCTTTTTCATGATTTAAAATAAAATCCCTATTCTAAATATGCAAGAAAAAAAAACCTAGTCACCACTTTTTTGTTTCCTCGCTTTTTAATTTCGAAATTAACAATTCCTAATAATTAAACATGTAATCTCAAGTTTTTCTAAAAAAACTAACAACCTAAATCAAATTATTCATTTTCATTTTTTTGACTTTTTAGTATTGCAAAGAAAAAAATGAGAATGAAATCTCTATCCGGAGCATGCAAACCCTAAAATTATTTTTTTTTTTTATTTTTAAGAAAATTAATTTAAATGACACCACATCAAATCAAGTAATATTAATACCCCAAATTGACGAACCGTATCTCACGCGTGAGATCGGGTTGGCCAATTTCACATAAATCACGAATCGGATCTCGGGCGGGAGATCGGATTGGCAATTTTTAAAGTAATTGCGAGTCGGATTTCGTGCGCGAAAATCGGACTGACAATCCCTAGTTTCCAAGGCAATTTCCTAACATGTAATCTCAATTTCACGTAAAAAGATAATTAAACTCCAAGAGAACAAATAAAATAAAGCAATACAATAACAAAAATAACAAAATAAGGCAAATAGGTAAATAAGTAAACAAATAAAGAACTACCTAATTTGCTTTTCCTTTTTTTTTTGTTTTACTCCCGCGCATGGCTTGGCAGCTCACTCAATTGAGAGGGGCAATGCTGGTCGGAGCTCTGGCAGGGGGAAGACACCGGCGAGGGGCTCCGGCGAGACTAGGCCAAAGCGGCGCGACAGTGGTGCGGCTCAGGGAGCAGCAATAGCAACCTTACTCGGGCTCGGGCAGAAAGCGTAATAGCTCGACTCAGGCTCGGGTCGAAGTGTCGGGTCAGAGATCTGCTGCAGGTGGCGCGGTGGTGGGCGATCGGACGCGGGCAGCGCAAGAGCGCAGGAGCAGTGGCGTCGTGGCTGGGTTGCAGGCGGAAGGGCAAGCGGCGGGCGGAGATCTGCAGGTGGCGCTCGGGTTACAGCGGCTGCGCGAGTTCGCGGACGAGGCAGTGGCTCGGTGGTTCTCTGCGGCTCATGGAGGAGATGTAGGGGGGATCGGGTGGCGCGGGAGCAACGGCGGCAGGGCTTCGTCGAGCTGGTGTCACGAGGGCAGGTTGCAGGTCTGTGCGGCTCTCGGGCGGTTGCTGCGGGCGTCGAGCGGCCAAAGGCGCGGGCGTCGGGCAGCGATGGGCGGAGATGGGTGGACAGCAGTGTTGCCACCTGCAACAGTGGTGGCCGACGGACTGAAGTGGGGAGCAGCGACGGCCGGCGCGAGGCTGGCGAGATGCTGGTAGAGTGGTGGTGGCAGCGGTGCGGGCGCGAAATCGGCGCGGAGCTTCACGAGCGTCGGGGATCTTCGCGGATGGAGGTTGGCGTCGGATCTCGGCGGCGTTGCGGCGCAGCGGGCTGGCGGAGACCGGCGTCGGTGCAGCGGAGCGGGCTCGTCTGGTGCGAGGCGCTCGGACGGGGGGCCTTCGGGAGAGACGATGAACAGTGGCGCCCCCCTTCTTCTCTCTCTGCTGCTCCTTTTTTTTTTTTGACTTTTGACTTTTTCTTTCTTTTACTTTTCTTCCCCTCTTTCACGCACGGATCTGTCTCTTCTTTTTGCCTTATGCTTTCACCTTCTTTTTTTTAGTTTTTCTCTGACAGACTCTCTATTCATCTCCTTTTTTTAATCTCCTCCCCCTGACTTCATTTTTCTTGTCCGAAGGAGAAGCCCCTTCACAATGAATATTTCTTTTTTCTCTACTCGTATGTCTCTCCACGGGCTCTCTTTCTTTAATAGTTCTCACCAAAAACCCCCCTGTTTTACGTTGCCTTTGCGTATTTATAGGCTTGAAGTTCAACCTACTGTAGTGTGAATAGGAGGCGGCCATAATTTCCTCACTATTCACGTCGTTCTTTTTCAAATATGGACGCCACCGCCTGACACTCACAACTATTGATTTTTCTTTGCTTGTTACTTGCTTCAATCTTCAGCAGATTTCACGCTGCTTCTCCTGACAACCCACACTTGAGAGAGTATGGGCTTCCCTAACGTCTGCGCAATTCTTGCACATGCATGTGCATGCGTTAATGAGGGAGGAAAAATGGATGTGCAGGGACTTCTTTCCTCTCTCTTTTTTTTTATTGACTTTCGCTCTTTTGCGCGTTCAGACAAGCGGAGAGAGAGAGACCTTCCTTTTTTGAATATTATCGACCACGAGCCGCTGCGTCTTGTTGCCCTTTTAGTACCAATGCAAAAAATGCGACTTCATGAAATGCAATTTTACTTTTTCTTTTACTTTTTTCTTTTTATTGTTTTTTTTTTATGCAACTAATTACTAAATGATTAGGCAAAATTTATGTGTCAACATCGGCCAATTGAGGGCAAGCAAGCTGTTGAAAGAACTTCGTCTGGTCTTGCTGGAAATAGTTGCAGGAAAATTTCTAGAATTCCTTTGAGTTCTATGAGCATTTAAGTAGGAGAAGGCAATTCTGGTGGGATGCAAGGGAGAGAGCATCGGAAATAATCAAAATTTGCATGTCTATACTGGAATTGAAAGCGTCGAGAGATGGCATTTTCTGGGTCCCAAGAGGAGAACATCCATTGACAACAAGCAATGATTGCAGAGCATGGCAACAAGCAAACTTAAGCGACTTGACAAGATTGGATGTCACTTACCATTCTTTCACATTTAAATGACTGTCACTTTTCTGTAAATGCCCTGCATTTTGAACTATAATTGCAGTGTGAAGGATGATGTTTTCCGTCTTTCTTGCTCAGGTATCGAACAAGAATGGAAGCTTGCACAAAGCTGCATGGAAGCTGCTTCCAACGGTTTATATTCTGCCATTAACGAGCTTTGCATTGCCTCTCTCAAAGCAAAGTCAGCTTCAGGTTTTGTGTGTTTCCTTGTGTTGAAATTAGTCACATCCTTTTGTTTGGGTATTACATCATATATTTTCTCCCTTGGCGGACGAGTTGCAGAGCACCATACTTGCCATGAGGGACTGTGTATATGAAGCCAGCATTGGGTTAATCAGCTTTTAATTCGGTATTTAGGGGCCGTACAGCTTTGGCATCAGAGTGTGGTTCCATGCTTGAGGAGGCTTGATGCTTGGTTCATCTGACACTTCCAATTGTCCCTATTACAGTGCTCTTCATAGCTGATTTATATAGCATCGTTTGGTGTATAATTTGTGACATTCTTCCGTGACTATAAAACCAAGCTCGTATAATCATGACAATTATGGAACGTCAGATACTATTGCGCATCAAGGAGGCCCTAAAGGCCAGACATGTGGGCGCCACTCAACTCAGTCCTTGACATGCTTAGCCTGTTTCTTGCGCAGGAATATCTTTGAAGTCTCTCTGGTCTTGAAAATTGCTTGTTCTGACGTCAAGATATTCAAGGATAAAAGTCCCCCTTCTGTAACCCTTAAGATAGCCAGAAAAGAAATTGTCTTATAGTGTAATAAAATCAGTAAAATAACAAAAGATTTCTTAAATTTCAAGTCACATGAAAGAAGCGTTGCTTAAACTAAACGTGAATTCTTCCATTAGATGAGGAACAATATTGAATCAGGTAGAGATACGAAAGACTCGGCAAAAGTAAATCTACATGCATTTTAATGCTCATCAACATAGCTTTAGCAGCAGTTCATTTTCGACTTCATCACTTAGAATCGTCTGCTAAGACAAACGAAACGAACATTACTTCTCCACAAATATCAAAACAGAGCCAATGGCAAATTGATTTTTACAATATAACAGAATCCATGTTGTTAGCCAGTCTTTCCACGAATTGTCTTAAAACTCAAAATGATGAGCTCTTACCAAGAAAAGAGTGCCCCAATAATCGTACGTGTTTCAGCTCCACTTACTCCAACAAAAAGAATAGCATGAGCCATCAACATTATCAGCCTTTGAAATTTATAAGGGTTTAGGGGACGCACATTGCTACGCATGGGTTGGGTATTTAAGATATTAAAAAGGCAATAAATGGAGGCTCTCTCAGAGATGCAAGCATAGAAGGATAAAATATCAACTGCTAGTATTCTACTGCATCATATCATGTTGAGAGAGCCTACCCCGTTCAAGTAAAGAAGGAAGAACATATATATGTTCCAACAGTTTCATGTTATAGTACACCCTTTCGAGTAAATTAGAAGATTCTAAGTGCAATTGAACAAATAGAAGATGAGTCTCGAGCCATGAAATGTAGTGCATGACAAGCCCATCAAAATATTTGCTATATTGCAATTGCATTTGCCATAATCCAGACCTAAATTTTAGGACTCAGGATGAACATGAGGAGAACAGGCAATTTCAGCAGGCTATACTGTAAGAAAATGAAGAAAAGGATTCCAGATCTGGACTGGCTGCAGAACCTTTAGATTTGGCCAGACACAAATCATTGCTTGCTAAGATTTGTAAGGAAGCATAAAGGAGAAAGCCGAAGCAGGTTGCAGGTCTGTTAAACGGCTATGTTCGTACCTCATTATGTGATTCACCAGAAGGACAAGAGCCTTCTTCTCAGCTTTCCTGAATCATATGGCAAATCTTTTAAAGGGTAGTGCAGACAAGCCTCTTCCCAGCGCCTTCACATAAGGCTCCAGAAGCAGAACTTCATAAATATGGAAGAGTACAGAGAAAAGGCTACTTAAGCCTTGTGAAACTAATGTTCCTTCACAAATGCATTTTGCTTATGTCTTCAGCAGCAAGATGATCTGATCGGCAGAACTTGCAATAATTTCATTTTTTTGCCCCCTCTTTTGAAACACACATTCGCAGCGGTTTTCATGCAGTTTCTCCAAAATTCCGCACCACACATCAGATTAACAAGAAACATCACACAGAGTATACGTTCACAAAAAATAGCCCATCCACCAATCACTAATTTTCCATCCAAATTCGATAATACATGGCGCAGCAAATTGCTCATCGCCTTCAGGACAGAAGAAAAAGAAAATGCATCATGGATACAACTATTTTCTCCGTTTGAAAGGCCACATGGCACAAAACTAATATTGAAGGTGATAAAAAGAGAAAAACCAAATCAGGTGATCATTCAAAAATATCACAAGAACAGTAAGATCTCCAAATAATAGAGACAATCCGTGCACCTTGAGAGTCCACAATTTTACAAAATGCTGATGCTGAGCTCCGGGGTCCGAAATTGAACTCAAAATTTTCGCTACATGTGGAGTGAAGTGTCTCCTAGCAAAGGCTAAGATATTATTCTTCAATTTCCTTTGCTTCTTTTCAAGATAACACCTATCTACAAATAAGGAGAGCAAACTAAAGGGAATTCAGTATCATTAGTGGACTATCAAGGATGATTAAGACAGCGCATGAAGAAATAATTACTTTGCGAGTATACGAGAGTACAAACCAGTAAATCAACAGTCACTCCACAAGGTATAAGAGAAGAAGTGTGTGACATATTAAATTGGCGCTATGATGCATATTGGCATTGATCATTGTCCCGCTCCAACTATCACAAGGTATAAACATTAAACAAATTACTGAAATAGAGGTCAAAATCTCCAGCCATCATAAGTATGGACATACCTTGGGTTTTCCATGGATGTTCTCCTTAAACTTTAAGGATCTCGGATGAACTTGGCCATTAATATGATCCTGTATAAAGAATACCGCATAAATGCATTGCAATAAATCAGCCTATTACTAAAGAAAATCAGAATCTACCAATGTGAATATTACATTAGAAAAAGCTCTAGCGATATCAACACATGAATAAACAATTCTGGCAAAAATTGAACAAGTAAGAAGAAGGTTTTTCTCCGATTGAACAAAAGTGAATGAGAATCCTAGGAACTTCCTCATTTTAACATTGGCTTTTTCTTTTTTCTTTCTTTTCTTTTTTACGCCTGCAATGGGGGAGGAGGGGTTGTGAAACTTGCCAAAAATATGCCTGTATACAAAATACAAACATAAACTTATACATCTACTTGACTTGATTGCTATTACAAAATGTTTCAGACAGATCCTTCAAAGGCAGGGTTCGAGAAAAGGACATCTCCCTTCTCTTTGAATTCCGCAATCATTTGTAAATTCCGAGTTTTCCACTGCAAGTAACCTTCCGCAATCACTTGATCGGGAAAGTGTCCTTGAAAGGTTTGCTCGATTTCGTTTTTCTCTACTACAGACAATTTAACATCATTTTGGCTGCATTTTTTACTGACATTCATCCTGAGCTTTTACAGCCTTTCGTGCTCCACTTTTTGATGTTATAGATTGTAGAAGCACCTACCATGTTGACCTCCCTCGACTTGCATGGCATGCTGGTCTTTTTGTATGCATTAACTCGATAAACCCTATCAAATGATTCCCTAATCCCAAGCTTACTACTTATTATTCTACATTTTGAAAAGTCTGCATCATGTGAGTTTGCGCCAAACTCAATTCCCATATATCAAGTCAAATTGAAGATGTTGAAATCGTGGATGTCGTGAAATTGTAGCTGGGAAAAGTCTAATCCTTTGTACAGGACTGATAGATTTGTTGGATTAATCTGGCATTGGTTACTTTCCTAGTGATTTACTGCAATTGGGAGTGACATTGATTTGTTCATTAGGGTGTTGTGACTCAACTGAAAAAAGCTCGAAACCGCTTGAAAAGTTTTTGCTAGCCATAATCGAGTTTTGAAAGTACTGAAAATGTTTCTTAAATTTATCTTTTTTGTAGTTCTAGAGATTTGACTGGAAAAGAGATACCATTTCATTCTTTCATATAGTTCATTTTGCTGAAGAGAAATAATCTATCAAACTTTGCACGCACCTCATTTAAATCCTCATCATGTAATTGAGCAAATAAAATTTTCCGTCCAAACTTGACACCCCATTTATTTTCTATTTTCTTCCCCAACCACCCTTTTTTGGAAATAATCTTGGACAACTCTTTTTTTTTTCTTTAAAACTTTCGGAAATAAATTCTTACGTGCTCCCATACTCAAAATTAATCCATCAAATTTTGCACGCACGTAGTTTAAAACCTCATTGTGTTATTGAGCAAATAAAATTTGGCATCCAAACCCGACGCCCCATTTATTTTCTATTTTCTTACCCAACCACCCTTTTTGAAAATAATCTTCGGCAACTTTGTTTCTTTTTTCTTTTACCCAAAAAAGACTCTGTTTTTTTTTCTTTAAAACTTTTGGAAATAAATTCATCCAAGCTCCTGTACTAAAAATCAATCTATCAAACTTTGCACGTACCTAATTTAAAACCTCATTGTGTTGTTGGGCAAATAAAATTTGCATCCAAACCCGACACCTCATTTATTTTCTATTTTCTTCCCTAACCACCCTTTTTGGAAATAATCTTGGGCAACTCTTTTTTTTTTTCCTTAAAGCTTTCATAAATAAATTCCAATGTGCTCTCATACTCAAAATTAATCCATCAAACTTTGCACGCACCTATTTTAAAACCTCATTGTGTTATTGAGCAAATAAAATTTGACCTCCAAACCCGACACACCATTTATTTTCTATTTTCTTGCCCAACCACCCTGTTTGGAAATAATCTTGGGCAACTTTGTTTTTTTTTTTCTTTAAAGTTTTCGGAAATAAATTCGTACATACTCTCGTACTCACAAATAATCCATCAAACTTTCCACGCGCCTATTTTAAAACCTCAATTTGTTATTGAGCAAATAAAATTTGGCGTCTAAACCCGACACCCTATTTATTTTCTATTTTCTTGCCCAACCACCATTTTTGGAAATAGTCTTGGGCAACTTTGTTTTTTATTTTCTACTTACCCTTTACCAAAAAAAAAAAATCTATCAAACTTTGCACGTGCTTCGTTTAAATCCTCATTGTACTATTGAGCAAATAAACTTTGTCGTCCAAACCCAACACTCCATTTATTTTCTATTTTCTCGCCCAACCACCCTTTTTAAAAATAATCTTGGGCAACTCTTCTTTTTTTTTTTCTTTAAAGCTTTCGGATATAAATTCGTACGTGATCCTGTACTCAAAATTGATCTATCAAACTTTGCACGCACCTCGTTTAAAACCTCATTGCGTTATTGAGCAAATAAAATTTGGCGTCCAAACCCGATATCCCATTTATTTTCTATTTTCTTCCCTAACCACCCTTTTCGAAATAATCTTAGGCAACTCTTTTTTTTTTCTTTTAAAGCTTTCGGAAATAAATTCATACGTGATCCCATACTCAAAATTAATCTATCAAACTTTGCACGCACCTCGTTTAAATCCTCATTGTGTTATTGAGCAAATAAAATTTGGCATCCAAACCCGGCACCCCATTTATTTTCTATTTTCTTCCCTAACCACCCTTTTTGGAAATAATCTTGGGCAACTTTGTTTTTGTTTTTTTTTTTCTCCAAAGCTTAGGCTTTTCAAGGAGAGAAGGAGAGGAGTTAGGGTGTGGCCTAGTTTTAATTAGTTCGATAGCTCAGTTATTAGTTCGATAGCTCAATTTCACCTCTTCTTTGTTTGGACATTTTCGGGGGTACTCCAAGAAAAGCTGGGGAGAAACCAAATCGGCAGCAAATCCACTGTGGTGTCATGGATTCGGGTTTTCACAATGTTTGCGTGTCTAGCCAAAAAAAGAAAAGAATCCTTGCTCTCTTTATTCCCATTGCCACAAAGAAAAAGAGCATCAATCTCACTCTTTCGTATGATTGACAATGCTAGCAAGTCATCCACCAATATAAAGCAAATTAATAGCTAGGGTTTTATTTCAAAGATCATTACAGATAGTCAAGATGGAACTACGAAAGAGTAGAATAGCATAAGTTAGCATCAACAAAACTAAGGACAAGAAGAAGACCAAATGTTGAAGAAGCACAAGATCTTCAACTCACAATTCATATTTCTACACTAAACAAGCAAATATCGACATCTCGCCAGAAACCAACAGTAGCAAGACCGGTGAACAAATCACTCAACTTAATTCAATTATCAAAACACAAAGTCCTAGATGCCCCCAAGCCTCACTAATCAAAGTCAAAACTCCAAAGTCAGATTAGCCCTAACAAAATAAAAACATGGAAAGACCGATGTTGGGAAGACTTGCTATATTGGGTGGTGGATGAAACCAGAGGTTCTATGATGTAGGTATTTTAGTGCACAAGTTGCAAATAGGACACTTTGAATTTACTCTGTGCGGGAGAGCTGTTGGTGTTTTTCCTAGGTTTTGATTTGTTCTTGCTCCAGATTGACCTGAGAACCTAATTTTACTCTGGTGGAGCCAACCCATTTCAATGCAAACCAAAGAGAGAGGACAAAGGAGAGACAATTTAGAAGTTGCAGACCTCTTACCATAATTTTTAAGTTCTGTTTCTGGTAATTAGGGAGGTCATGTGTCTGTATACTATGTTTTTTAGGATGGATGGGAGGGACGGCTCAACTACTATTTTTTTGTGATAGTTTGGGACCACGAGCACAGTGTTGAAAAAATGTTATTCTGCTGCATCAATTACCTTATCATGCTTTTGTTTGCTCGATTTCGTTTTCCTGACTTTTCTACTTGTGCATGCACCTACAAAACAACAACATCCTCCATATAGATTTGGCACGTGCGGCAACCGTGCGGCATCCGTGCGGCACCCGTGCGACTCATGTGGTATTAATACATCATTATTCATTGTCTTGAATAATCCTGCAGACTTGTCTTATTGAAATGACTTGTCTATGCTTGATGTTAAAATTCACATTGCTGAGTGTGAAAATATTTTGAGTCCGCTAAAATTACAAAAGAAATATATCAAAAATTAAAAGAAGAACCTTGGGCAACTTTTTTTTTTCTTTAAAGCTTTCGAAAATAAATTCGTACATGCTCCCGTATTCAAAATTAATCTATCAAACTTTGCACGCACCTCGTTTAAATCCTCATTGTGTTATTGTGCAAATAAAATTTGTTGTCTGAACCTGACACCCCATTTATTTTCTATTTTCTCACCCAACCACCCTTTTTGGAAATAATCTTGGGCAAATATTTTTTTTTTCTTTAAAGCTTTCGGATATAAATTCGTCCGTGATCCTATACTCAAAATTAATGAGTTACGGATACCTGGAGTGCCAACACTTGGCATGGAGAGACACTTAAGTGCCAAAAGTTAATAAAGTGACACTTAAGTGCCAAAATCGAAGCAAAATGGATCACTTAAGTGCCAATCCTGCCAAAATTCGGCCAAAATGCTAATGTGGCGATTTTCCAGCGAGGTAAGCACAAAACAACGTCGTTTTGCACGCTGATGTGGCTAAAAAACGCAAAAACAACGTCGTTTTGTCTTTAACGTGGTAAAAATTTAATATAAAAATTAATTAAATTAAATTTAAAACTAAATTTATTTAAAACATTTAAAAATACAAATTTTAATAATAATAATAATAATAATAATAATAATAATAATAATAATAATAATAATAATAATAATAATAATAATAATAATAATAAAAAAGAGGGGAGGGAGACGGTGAGCCCTCTCCGCCGCCACCTCCCCGCCACTGCCCCGGAAGGGCCGACAATAGAGGGGGAGGGTTGGCCGAGGGCCAACGACCCTGACCAACCCCGCCCCCTCCGTCGCCGGCCCTTCCCGGCGAGGGCTCACGGGCCCTCGCTGCCGGTCGATCGGGGGTCGACGACGCCGGCCGACCCTCCCCCTCTGTCACCGGCCCTTCCTGTCGACGGTAGGGAGGCGGCGAGGGCTCGTGGCCCTCACCGCCGGTCGGCCGGGGCCGGCGACCCTGGCCAACCCTTCCCCCACCGTCGCTGGCCTTTCCCGGCGACGGCGGGAAGGCGGTGGCAGCGAGGACTTAGCCCTTAGCCGCTGCCTCCTCTCCCCACTTATTTTTCTATTTTAATTTATATTATTTTATAAAAATAATAATAATTTATTTTTATAATTTAATTAAATTAATTTTTATATTAACATTTGAATCCGTTTAAAAATGATGTCGTTTTTGGCTTTGTTTGTTGAGTTAGCATTCCGGCGAGCCACGTAGACGAAAAAAATAATAAAAAAATTGCCACGTGGGATTTCCGGAGGGGTTCACCGAAAATGGCACTTAAATGTCCCACTTTTTTTTAAAAGTGGCACTTAAGTGTCACTTTCCTAACTTTTGACACTTAAGTGTCCCTCCATGCCAAGTTTTGGTACTTGGGTTGTACTTTGCTCCAAAATTAATCTATCAAACTTTGCACGCACCTCGTTTAAATCCTCATTGCGTTATTGAGCAAATATAATTTGGCGTCCAAACCCGACACCCCATTTATTTTCTATTTTCTTCCTTAACCACCCTTTTTGGAAATAATCTTAAGCAACTCTTTTTTTTTCTTTAAAGCTTTCGGAAATAAATGCGTACGTGATCCCGTACTCAAAATTAATCTATCAAACTCTGCACACACCTCGTTTAAATCCTCATTGTATTATTGAGCAAATAAAACTTGACGTCCAAACTCAACACCCCATTTATTTTCTATTCTCTTCCCTAACCGCCCGTTTTGGAAATAATCTTGGGCAACTTTGTTTTTTTTTTCTTCTAAAGTTAGGCTTTTCAAGGAGAGAATGAGAGGATTATACAAAAGCTTAGGCTTTTCAATGAGAGAAGGAGAGGAGTTAGGGTGTGGCCTAGTTTTAATTAGTTCGATAGCTCAGTTATTAGTTCGATAGCTCAGTTTCACCTCTTCTTTGTTTTGACATTTTCGAGGGTACTCCAAGAAAAGCTGGGGAGAAACCAAATCGGCAGCAAATCCACCGCAGTGTCGCGGATTCGGGTTTTCACAATGTTTGCGTGTCTGGCCAAAAAAAGAAAAGAATCCTTACTCTCTTTATTCCCATTACCACAAAGATAAAGAGCGTCAATCTCAATCTTTCGTATGATTGACAATGCTAGTGAGTCATCCACCAATATAAAGCAAATTAATAGCTAGGGTTTTATTTCAAAGATCATTACAGATAGTTAAGATGGAACTACGAAAGAGTAGAATAGCATAAGTTAGCATCAACAAAACTAAGGACAAGAAGAAGACCAAATGTTGAAGAAGCACAAGATCTTCAACTCACAATTCATATTTCTACACTAAACAAGCAAATATCGACATCTCGCCAGAAACCAACTGTAGGAAGACCGGTGAACTAATCACTCAACTTAATTCAATTATCAAAACACAAAGTCCCGGATACCCCCAAGTCTCGCTAATCAAAGTCAAAACTCCAAAGTCAGATTAGCCCTAACAAAATAAAAACATGGAAAGACCGATGTTGGGAAGACTTGCTATATTGGGTGGTGGATGAAACCAGAGGTTCTATGATGTAGGTATTTTAGTACACAAGTTGCAAATAGGACACTTTGAATTTACTCTGTGCGGGAGAGCTGTTGGTGTTTTTCCTAGGTTTTGATTTGTTCTTGCTCCGGACTGACCTGAGAACCTAATTTTACTCTGGTGGAGCCAACCCATTTCAATGCAAACCAGAGAGAGAGGACAAAGGAGAGACAATTTAGAAGTTGCAGACCTCTTACCATAATTTTTAAGTTCTGTTTCTGGTAATTAGGGAGGTCATGTGTCTGTATACTATGTTTTTTAGGATGGATGGGAGGGACGGCTCAACTACTATTTTTTTGTGATAGTTTGGGACCACGAGCACAGTGTTGAAAAAAATGTTATTCTGTTGCATCAATTACCTTATCATGCTTTTGTTTGCTCGATTTCGTTTTCCTGACTTTTCTACTTGTGCATGCACCTACAAAACAACAACATCCTCCATATAGATTTGGCACGTGCGGCAACCGTGCGGCATCCGTGTGGCACCCGTGCGACTCATGTGGTATTAATACATCATTATTCATTGTCTTGAATAATCCAGCAGACTTGTCTTGATTTATAAAAATTTATTGAAACGACTTGTCTATGCTTGATGTTAAAATTCACATTGCTGAGTGTGAAAATATTTTGAGTCTGCTAAAATTACAAAAGAAATATATCAAAAATTAAAAGAAGAACCTTGGGTAACTTTGTTTTTTTTTTCTTTAAAGCTTTCGAAAATAAATTCGTACGTGCTCCCGTACTCAAAATTAATCTACAAACTTTGCACGCGCCTCATTTAAATCCTCATTATGTAATTGTGCAAATAAAATTTGCTATCCGAACCCGACACCCCATTTATTTTCTATTTTCTCGCCCAACCACCCTTTTTGGAAATAATCTTGGGCAACTCCTTTTTTTTTTTTTCTTAATAATAATAATAATAATAATAATAATAATAATAATAATAATAATAATAATAATAATAATAATAATAATAATAATAATAAATAAATAAATAAATAAATAAATAAATAAATTTTTTAAAAAAAAAAAAAAAAGGAGGGAGACGGCCGAGCCCTCGCCGCTGCCCTCGGGAAGGGCCGACGATAGAGGGGGAGGGTTGGCCGGGGGCCAGTGACCCCGACCAACCCTCCCCCTCCGTCGTCGGCCCTTCCCGGCGAGGGTTCGTGGCCCTCGCCTAGTTCCGATGAGGGCTCACGGGCCCTCGCTGCCGATCGGCCGGGGGCCGGCGACCCGGCCGACCCTCCCCCTCCGTCGCCGGCCCTTCCCGTCGACGGCGGGGAGGCGACGAGGGCTCACGGCCCTCACCGCCGGTCGACCGGGGGCCAGCGACCCTAGCCGACCCTCCCCCACCGTCGCCGGCCTTTCCGGCGACGGCGGGAGGCGTGGCAGCGAGGGCTTAGCCCTTAGCCGCTGCCTCCTCTTCCCACTTATTTTTTTTTAATTTATATTATTTTATTAAAATACTAATAATTTATTTTTATAATTTAATTAAATTAATTTTTATATTAACATTTGAATCCGCTTAAAAACGATGTCGTTTTTGGCTTTGTTTGTTGAGTTAGCATTTTGGTGAGCCACGTAGACGAAAAAAATAAAAAAAAAATTGCCACATAGGATTTCCGGAGAGGTTCACCGAAAATGGCACTTAAGTGTCCCACTTTTTTTTAAAAGTGGTACTTAAGTGTCACTTTCCTAACTTTTGACACTTAAGTGTCCCTCCATGCCAAGTTTTGGCACTTGGGGTGTACTTTGCCCCAAAATTAATCTATCAAACTTTGCACGCACCTCGTTTAAATCCTTATTGCGTTATTGAGCAAATATAATTTAGCGTCCAAACCCGACACTGCATTTATTTTCTATTTTCTCGCCCAACCACCCTTTTTGGAAATAATCTTGGGTAACTCTTTTTTTTTTCTTTAAAGCTTTCGGATATAAATTCGTCCGTGATCCTATACTCAAAATTAATGTGTTGCGGACACCTGGAGTGCCAAAACTTGGCACGGAGGGACACTTAAGTGCAAAAAGTTAATAAAGTGACACTTAAGTGCTAAAATTGGAGTAAAATAGATCACTTAAGTGCCAATCCGACCAAAATTCGGCCAAAATACTGACGTGGCGATTTTTCGGCGAGGTAAGCGCAAAACGACATCGTTTGGCACGTTGATGTGGCTAAAAAATGCAAAAACAATGTCATTTTGCCTTTGACATGGTAAAAATTTAATATAAAAATTAATTAAATTTAATTTAAAACTAAATTTATTTAAAACATTTAGAAATACAAATTCAAATATTTAAAAATAATAAATAAATTTAAAAAAAAAAAAAAAAAATTTAAAAAAAAAGGGAGGGAGACGGCTGAGCCCTCACTGCCGTCGCCTCCCCACCATTGCCCCGGGAAGGGTCGGCGACGGAGGGGGGAGGGTTGGCCGGGGGCTGGCGAGGGCTCGTGGCCCTCACCGGATCCGACGAGGGCTCATGGGCCCTCGCCACCGGTCGGCCGGGGGCCGGCGACCTCGGCCGACCCTCCCCCCGTGTCGCCGGCCCTTCCCGTCGGCAGCGGGAGGCAACGAAGGCTCGCGGCCCTCACCGCCGGTCGGCCGGTGGCTGGCGACCTTGGATCGTCGCCGGCCCTTCCGGCCGACGGCGGGGAGGCGATGGCGACGAGGGCTTAGCCCTTAGCCGCTGCCTCCTCTCCACACCTATTTTTTTTTAATTTATTTTATTTTATTAAATTAATAATAATTTATTTTTATAATTTAATTAAATTAATTTTTATATTAACATTTGAATCCGCTTAAAAATGATGTCATTTTTGGCTTTGTTTGTTGAGTTAGCATTCTAGCGAGCCACGTAGACAAAAAAAATAATAAAAAATTGCCACATAGGATTTCCGGAGGGGTTCGCCGAAAATTGTACTTAAGTGTCCCACTTTTTTTTAAAAGTGGCACTTAAGTGCCACTTTCCTAACTTTTGGCACTTAAGTGTCCCTTCATGCCAAGTTTTGGCATTTTGGTTGTACTTTACCCCAAAATTAATCTATCAAACTTTCTACGCACCTCGTTTAAATCCTTATTGCATTATTGAGCAAATAACATTTAGCGTCCAAACCCGACACCCCATTTATTTTCTATTTTCTTCCCTAACCACCCTTTTTGGAAATAATCTTGGGCAACTCTTCTTCTTTTTTTAAAGCTTTCGGAAATAAATTCGTACGTGATCCCGTACTCAAAATCAATCTATCAAACTCTGCACACACCTCGTTTAAATCCTCATTGTATTATTGAGCAAATAAAATTTGATGTCCAAATCCGACACCCCATTTATTTTCTATTTTCTTCCCTAACCATCCGTTTTGGAAATAATCTTGGGCAACTTTGTTTTTTTTTCTCTAAAGCTTAGGCTTTTCAAGGAGAGAAAGAGAGGATTATACAAAAGCTTAGGCTTTTCAAAGAGAGAAGGAGAGGAGTTAGGGTGTGGCCTAGTTTTAATTAGTTCGATAGCTCAGTTTCACCTCTTCTTTGTTTTGACATTTTCGAGAGTACTCCAAGAAAAGCTGGGGAGAAACCAAATTGGCGGCAAATCCACCGCGGTGTCGCGGATTCGGGTTTTCACAATGTTTGCATGTTTGGCCAAAAAAAAGAAAAGAATCCTTGCTCTCTTTATTCCCATTGCCACAAAGAAAAAGAGCATCAATCTCACTCTTTCGTATGATTGACAATGCTAGCAAGTCATCCACCAATATAAAGCAAATTAATAGCTAGGGTTTTATTTCAAAGATCATTATAGATAATCAAGATGGAACTACGAAAGAGTAGAATAGCATAAGTTAGCATCAACAAAACCAAGGACAAGAAGAAGACCAAGTGTTGAAGAAGCACAAGATCATCAACTCACACTTTCCTAATTTCCTAATTCCGTGATTATTAATTAAATAATCACTTTCCTAATTTCCGTGATTAATTAATTAATTATTTATTTTCCGGAAATTAGACCGAGATAGTCGGTGATCGGAATTTTATGCTTATTGCAATGGCATGATCCGTTTATTTAATTGAGTTCTATTTTGTACTGATTATGTGTAAATTGTGATTGTGGGTAATTATCCCAAAAATTGATAATTGTGGTAATTAATTGGAAAATTACTAGGCGCCAGTCTATAACACTAAAAAACTATTTTGGGACTGCTGAAATTAGTGGGATGTTCAAAAGTAAAAGTATTGTATTTTGGCTAAGGCTGACCATGTATCCACACACGGCTATTTTTATTAGGCATGATAAAAATGATGAATTGGTTGTATGGTTGGGGTAGTATACTATATCAGTCTACGAGCGATATGTTAGCTTAGATTGCGAGTAGTATACCGATATATTATATCAACCTACAGGCTCTAATATGTCAGCTTAGATTGCGAGCAGTATACCTTATCAGTTTAGTTTGCGATCTATATTATTATCAGCTTAGAGTGAGCATTATTAGTATACTATATCAACCTACGAGCTCTGATATGTTAGCTTAGATTGCGAGTAGTATACTATTTATCAGATTAGTTTGTGAGCTATAATATCTATTTATCAGCTTAGAGAAGCATTCCTAATTTGATCGAACGTATTAGATAGTATTGATTTGGCCGACTAGAGGGAGGTCGTGATGACATATAATCGACTGAGTGAATTGATCGATAGTTCAATCCAATTGATTGAAGTGATTGATTGATGTGAATTGTGTATCCATGCGATATACTAACTTACAGGAAGAGACTAAGGCCAAGGTAAGTCCTCCGACCTATGTTTGTGCTTAGGCAACCCTTAAGGCGTATTTTCTTCCTAGTCAGGTCTTAAGGGGTTGAACTTGCTGAGACATCATCTCATTGGTTATTGTATAACCATTTTCAGGTTCTTAAATGGCAGTTGAAAATGACTCGAAGCCCTGAAGTTTTAATGAGGAGGAAACTGAAGAATCGATGAACGTGTCTAACTAATGAGTCATAGGACAGTTCCCTTTTTGTTGAGCCAATCTTTTGTAAACAACCTAGTACTGTGTATAAACCTGAAGTGTTTATAAAAAGCTTGTTATGATTTTCAGTTTCAAAAACTATGGCCCTACTTTCCTATCCCATTGTGTGTTGTCTAGGGATTATATATATGCTTCTGCATGCGTATTAAAATGAATGGGTCGGCAATGCATCCTGGATGTCGTTATTTAATCGACCAAGAGGGATGGGCACGTGCTCGGAGGATCGGGGCGTGACAAATTGTCTCCTAGCAAAGGCTAAGATATTATTCTTCAAGTTCCTTTGCTTCTTTTCAAGATCAACACCTATCTACAAACAAAGGAGAGCAAACTAAAGGGAATCAGTATCATTAGTGGACTATCAAGGACAATTAAGACGGTGCATGAAGAAATAATTACTTTGCGAGTATACGAGAGTACAAACTAGTAAATCAACAGTCACTCCACAAAGTATAAGAGAAGAAGTATGTGACATATTAAATTGGAGCTATGATGCACACTGGCATTGATCATTGTCCTGCTCCAATTACCACAAGGTATAAACATTAAACAAATTACTGAAATAGAGGTCAAAATTTCCAACCATCGTAAGTATGGACATACCTTGGGCTTTCCATGGATGTTCTCCTTAAACTTCAAGGATCTCGAATGAACTTGGCCATTAATCCGATCCAGTATAAAGAATACCGCATAAATGCATTGCAATAAATCAGCCTATTACGAAAGAAAATCAGAATCTACAAATGTGAATATTACATTAGAAAAACCCTAGCCAGAGCAGCACATGAACAAACAATTTTGGCAAACATTGAACAAGTAAGAAGAAGGTTTTTCTCTAATTGAACAAAAGTGAATGGAACTTCCTCATTTAACATGGTTTTTTCTTTTTTCTTTCTTTTTCTTTTTCCGCCCGAAGGGGGGAGGAGGTGGTTATGAAACTTGCCAAAGCTATGCCTGTATACAAAATACAAACATATCAGGAGCCAATTCTAGACAATGACTATGGAGATCATAGTACATAAACTTATACATCTACTTGATTGCTACTACAAAATGTTGATAAGATAAATCCTTCAAAGGCAGGGTTTGAGAAAAGGACATCTCCCTCCTCTTCGAATTCCGCAATCACTTGTAAATTCTGAGTTCTCCACTGCAAGTAACCTTCCGCAATCACTTGATCGGGAAAGTGTCCTTGAAAGGTTTATTATTCTAAATTAACCTTAATCATTTTAGAAAGGAAAAGAACGACCAAGACAGACATATGAGACTTTTCTACTTGTGCGTGCACCTACAAAATAACAGCATCCTCCATATAGACTTGGCATGTGTGACAACCATGCGGCATCCGTGCGGTACCCGTGCAACTCATGTGGAATTAATACATCATTATTTATTGTCTTGAATAATCCTGCATACTCATCTTGATTTATAAAAATTCATTGAAACGACTTGTCTATGCTTGATGTTAAAATTCACATTGCTAAGTGTGAAAATATTTTGAGTCTGCTAAAATTACAAAAAGAAAGATATCAAAAATTAGAAGAATGTTGACACCTAAATTTTGGCAACCTAGTCTTTGATTTTTTGCATAGAAAATTAGGGATTAAAAGAGTAATCAAGGTTTTTTTTTGGTAAAAGAGTAATCGAGGTTTTCAAGCGACGTAATCGATGAAGATCCAGCAGAGGATGAAAATTGAGGGGAAGAAATCGATCAAGATCAACGCTAATCTAACCGGTTCAGCGTGAGAAGATAAGGAGAAGAGACTGACAAAGAAACAAGAACAGAAGAAGCTAGATCGCAGATTAACAGATGAAATCAAACCTAATCTAACTCACTTATCTAAGTTTTCAAGCGACGTAATCGATGAAAATTGAGCAGAGGACGAAAATCGAGGGGAAGATGCGTGCGAGTCTCACCTGGTTCAGCCGCGAAGGGAAGGAGATAGAGAGCGATGGAGAAACAGGAACGAAGCAGGAGGAGCTACTTTGTAGTTTGAAGAAGTCGAAAGGAGAGCCCATTCTTTTCTTTTCCGGCGGTGAGCGCCCGGAATTCCACCGACGCTGTTTTAGAGAGAGAGAGAGAGAAGGGAATTGCTTGGATTTACTAGATTAATATCAGCAAGTTATGGAACTTTAATGATTGGTTGTTTAATAGCTGGTTGAACTGAAAGGGTGTTATGAGCAATAACCAACCTTGTACTTGAGGTGAAAGGCTGAGTGTCTGAATGATCTTTCTTAGGAGTAAAGTCATTCAATCGATTGCTCCCACTAATCAAGTTGTTTTCAAGAAACTTAGCGTTTCTTGATTCCACAATCCTAATGGTGTGAGATGAATAATAAAATATGTATCACTTAAACCTTTCGACATAACAAATGAAACCCATTTTTTGGAAAACACTTTTGTTTGTGATGACCACACACCATCCCATCTGTTAAACAAACGTCTTCCACACATGGAGCGTCAAATACTTGAGTGAGGTCAAGTTGCACCCACAACAAAAAGATACTCCTAAGAATTATATTGATGTTTTTAGAATGAAAGAAAGTCTACGGAATGACAATAAGCAAGGATTTTTTTTTTTCTAAGCTCATAAAATTCAAACTGAGAAGGCAATTGTCTTATACAAGTGTTGGGAGAGTATTTTCTGTGTTGTTACAAAACCCTGTCCATTGCATTTTCTGCACGTGCTAGCTGACTAAATCAGAAATCCAAATGATTGATAGATCAACGAACTGCTGTTCTGCTACTGAGAAATTCACTCGATTCCCCACGTTATTCTGATGGCTCGGGTATAGAAATTATTCTAGCTGAGCCTGGTTGAGTCGGTCACTTGTTAAGGCCAGCAGGCAGGTGTGTGTTGTGCTCATCAGTGGCCTCGATCCAGGCACCAGGGACCATCGGCCCAGGCCATGCTTGTCAGGTTAAACGGCATTGTCATGCTATTGGAGGAAGGAAAGAAAAGGAGTTCGAAGACATCCTGGAGGAAAGATCTTAACAGACGATTCCAATGTATGATACACGAACATATGTTGATGGTATTTCAAAAAGATTCAACATGTAGGATTGCAAACCAAGAACTATTCCTATCGTTAAGGGTGACAAGTTGAGTCTCTCACAATGTTCTCAATTAGATTTTGAGAAAGACCAAATGAAGGATATACCTTATGCTAATGCACTTGAAATCACTAACTCAACTAGGTCATTGGACTGAGTCTAACATGTTGCTTAGACTCGCTCAAGACATATTAGAATCATGCGAATTTGAGCAGGCTTGACTTGGGCCAAATCTAATTGTGCCTTACAATACATGCCACCGTCTAGACTTGCCCAAAAGTAATTTCAAGTTGTTCGTGGGTGTGCTCTAGTGGCTATGTTATAACAAGAAAAGGATCCTTAGTGTCGTGGTTCATATTTATGTATGTTGACTTCTTAAACACTGTAATTTCTAGTTTTTCTCGGGATTGGCAAAGATAATATACTCATGTTGGCTGGATTCATGGATGGCCTAGTGTAGGAAGAACCCGCAACTACCAAGGCAACCGTCATTACGGCCAGCAACCAGGTCTTCGGAAAGGAGCTCTTAGGCCCTCTGAGCACGATTAGGAGGACGAGGAAGGTGATCACAAAGGTCAAAATGCCCTCTACAAGAGCTCCTATATGCAAGTCCACCTTCAAAGATGGCCCTTCCAACATGTGCTTGTATTTGGTAATTAAGTCGAAAATTACTGAGTGTCGGTCTACAATGCCAAAAATCTATTTTTAAACTGCTAAAAATAGTGGGAGGTTCAAAAGTGAACATCTTATATTTTGGCTAAAACTGACCGTGTACCTACGCACGGGTATTTTTATCAGGAATGATAAAAATTGTGAATTGATTAAATGATCAATTATCAGCATGCTATGAAAGTATGGCTGGCAGCTTCTGGTGAGCATATATATATATATATATATATATATATATATATATATATATATATATATATATTTATCAGCATACTATGAAAGTATGTCTGGCAGCTTATGGTGAGCATATATAATATACTATATCAGAAATTGAGGTAGCTCTCGGCGAGCATAAAATATATATATATATATATATATTTATATATATATATATATTTATATATATATTATCTCAGTATTTGAGGTAGCTTCTGGCGAGCATATTAGATTAGCGGATCAGTGGATTTGGCAGCTTCTGGTGAGCATATATAATTCTTAGCATACTATGAAAGTATGTCTAGCAGCTTCTGGCAAGCATATATAATATATTATATTAAAAATTGAGGTAGCTCTTGGCGAGCATATATATGTGTGTGTGTGTGTGTGTGTGTGTGTGTGTGTGTGTGTGTGTGTGTGTGTGTGTGTGTGTGTGTAGTATATTATCTCAGTATTTGAGATAGTTTCTGGCAAGCTATACTATCCATTATCGGCTTATAATAAGCAATCCTGGGTATGATCGGACTTATAAATAGTATTAATTGAGATGACCGGGAAATGATCTGCTTGACATGTAATCGACTAGGTCGATTGATCAATGATTTGATCTGATGTTGTGAATTGATGTGGTTCCTGTATATCTGATATATACTAACTTGTAGGAAGGAACTGAGACCAAGGTAAGTCCTCTGACTCGTGTTGTGCTTAGACAGCCCTAAGGTGTATTGGCTTCCTAATCGGGTCTTAGGGGGTAAGAATTGCTGAGACGTAGTCTCATCCCAGTTGTGGAACAACATTTCAAGACTTTGATGAGGAATCTGAGGAGGAAGAACCCGAATAAGAGGACCCTGATGAGGAACTGGAGGAGGAATCCGAGGAGGATCCCGAGGATGATCCAGAGTATGACCCAGATGAGGACTGAGACCCCATCCTGTTTTGCAAACCTTAAGTTGTGGACTGATGTACGATAAATCAGACTTTTGTGAATAGTATTGTAATATATACTATGTGGTTTGCTGTGTATAAAAGTTTGGTCGTGGTTTTTCAATTGTGAAAAATATGGCTCTACTTTTCTATCCCATTGTTTTATTGTCTGGGGATTTTATTATATGCTTCCACTTGCGTATTAAAATGAAAGGGTCGGCGATGCATCTTGAGACATCGCTATTAATCGACCAGGTGAGGGATGGATACGCGTTCGAGGATCGGGGCATGACAATAATGCCTTTTAACCAAGCCCCGCCTCGTTCTGTTGTATAGTAGATAGAACGAATTTATGAGCTTTCTAGTTAGACATTAGCTTACGAGGCTTGGTACCAGGGCTCTCTCTCTCTCATGCGTAGATCCTCCAATGTCTTTTTAGTGAGAGGGGTTGAATTTGTTAGTTCCATGGCTCTTTTGTATTTTTGTGGGATTATGATATTGCAAAAGTGTATCCCAAAGTTGGCACTTTGTTGTGGCTAGATTTTGAATTAGGAACAAGAAATGACCTGTTCATATCCCCAAGGCTGAATGGCATCGGCAAATCAAAGTCAACCACAAAATTTGCATACCCAACTTGCTGAGAGCTTATATCCAACTTTTCTACTTGTGCGTGCACCTACGAAATAGCGGTATTTTCTGTATAGACTTGGCCCATGCCGTCCGTTCAGCCATGCGACAAATGCGGCCCGTGCGACTCTTGTAGTATTAATCCAACGTTGTTTATTATCCTGATTAATCCTATGGACTCGTATTGATTTATAAAAATTTATTGAAGCGATTTATCTATGCTTGATATTAAAATCTACATTGGTGAATGTGAAAAAGTTTTAAGTTCACTAAAATCACAAATGAAAGATATTGAAAATTAGAAAAATCCCAATTCAATCAAATTTGAATCATGAATACCATCAAATATGAATTTTAGAACATATTGGCTCTATTCTATAAATAATATGGTGGCAAGTTAAGTATCATCATCCTACACTACTAATGTACACATCAGAATCTATCAACTTAACCTTAACACCTCCGACTTTTGGCGATCTAATCATAGAAATTAATCCTAAACATTATTATCAAAGCATGTGAAATTCTATGTCACACTTTCCTTCTAGAGGTAAGAATAGTAAGAGTGCCAAAACTTTCATATGACGCTCATTTAAATGTCAATTTATTTATTTATTTATTTTGGTACCTAGGGAACCTCCATGCGCCGCTTTGTGGCGGAGTAAACCCTAGAGGAGCAGTAAAGTCACCACCACCCTTGCTGCCCCAGGTAAGTCACTTGACAACGCCGCGAGTCGAACACAAGACCTCTCCCGAAAGGAACCGGTGCTCAACCAACGACGCCGCCACCAACGGTGGTCAAAATTTTTTTTTTGACCAAATTTTTTTTTCAGCTCACTCTAATGCCACAAATTTGAAAAATTGATCACTTGAGTGTCAGTTCCGATTTGCCTCGCCAAAAAATCCGATATAGATGACGGTCATCCAACATGGCTTCACCAACACTGATGTGGACAATTTTTTTATATTTTAAAAATATATATTTTTAATTTTATTTCAAATTTTATTATTATTTCTTTAGTTAAAAATTCAAAAATAAATAAATAATAAATAATAAATTCTATGTAAGATGATTTACCAGAATTGGCACTCAAATGATCAATTTTACTCCTATATTGCACTCAAGTAAGCCAAAAAAAAAAAAAAAAGTTTTGATACTCAAGTGAGCGACGTATAAAAATTTTGATGCTCCTACTATTTTTATCCCGATTTCTTTTTATCTTCATGCTTCAAAGGCTCTTCTTCCGTAAATTCTTGCATAATTTTATTATACTTCTTCGGACACCTACCATGAACACTAACAACCCCATATGCTTAAATTCAGCAATCAATTTTATATTATTCAAACAAGAATTACAAAGTTCATTGATTAGATTTGCGATCAGTCATTGAAAATGAAAGTGCTTGCAAACACAGAGACGTCGAGAGGAAAGTAAAAGCTTTCTTTCCACCTGTTGAACATTTAACAATGCCCAGGATCTGTTCCATCGTTGACCCGAAAACAAGGCTCAGAAATATGGGAATTAATGGTGTCAGAGATTTGCTCGAGTAACTTCTCAGTAAATTGGCGCTGTAAGCTTTGATCACTTTAGGAACATTTGGAGGAGATTATGTCACTAAGACCCCGTCAATAGAAAAGCCAACACAACGTGTCTCGCCAACTTTGAAGTGACTTAGGAAACTTCCTTGCAACCTCTTGATGTCTCATTTTCCTTGGGTCTTTAGGGACGTGATTGAACTTCAATTCAACACCTTGACTCCTACTTTTGGCAAAAAAGAAAAGACTCTTCCATCTCGTCACAGGCATGTTTGTGGGTTAAACACAGCAAACAAGACTCATCACCTGACTCGTAATCAAGAATTCATTGAGGATGCTCCTTCAGGCTTAATGTTTCTCATACTTTCGTACTAAATGGAAGCTAATCTTTGTCATCAGGCTAAGGAAGGTAAGGTGGTTAGTAGTTCATCTTCCACGGAGACGCTTCCTTGGCAGTTAGCAAATAACATCCTCACATTTGCTGATAATATTTCGATAGATGAATTGCAGAATATTTATCTCTTAGGGTAGTCTTTAAGTACGAGATCTTGCACTCCAATTTGCAGCTGCCCCACTTAACTTTGCCTTCCCGATGTGAATCTTTCTGTCTTATTCTTAAGAAATATCATCTGTGGGGTCCATGGAGTTCTCATTGTTTCATTAAGCTTCGAACTTATTGGTTCTTCTTCCTCGTAGTTTTGTTGTCCACCATCTCTGCATCTCTGATCTTCCATGTATTTCTCTCATTTTTTAGACAAACCTTTTTGCCAAGGCCGTATTTTGCAATGGTTATCGTACGTCTAGTTGGGTGAATGAGTTCAACGACCTTTCTGCCGGGTAGACTCGCCTACTCAAAAAATCTCCATCCCCAACCAGTCACATCCATGTCCCCGGCATTGTCGTTACCATGAATCGGAAGGTGGTCGAGCGCGTGCTCAACACAAGATTCGACAATTACCCAAAAGGATCACACGGTGAATTGCAAAAGCAGTCTGGAATCGCCGGGCTTTGCCTGAAGAAATGAAGAAAGGCCAAAGCTCGAAGAAATGTGACGCCCAGTAAGGCCGCCCTTGCATGGGCGAGGATTGGCCTCACCAGATCTAGCTAGGGGAACCCTCACCAACGCTTGCCCTAGCCCAAGTGAGGCCCGGCAATGGTAGGCCTTGCCCCCGGCCAGGATGGCTCTCTTGCTACTACTACTCCTCACTTTCCCCCAGTCTATCCTGCAAGAAAACTAAGGAAAGTTTTGGCCGACTCAAGGAGTTATTGCCAAGCAACGTCGGGAGCTCATCGTGTCCCAGAACCTAAAATTTGACATCAACTACGCCTTCCAACTCCTTATGCAAGAAGCCATGAGTGCTTCTCTCTCTTCTTCGCAACCCTCAACGTCCTCCCCCAGCACCGGCAGACAACACTGTGTCAGCCAAAAACAACAGCAACGGTGACAGTCAATCGTTGGTGGCTGCTCTTATGTTCGGGGAGATGGAGAGGTATACACATATAGGGATGTTAAAACCGAACTGAAACCATGACTAGTCGAAAAGGATTAGTGCATTTTCGATTTAGATAATGACAACATAACCATTATTTTTATTCCTGTACAGAATGATTTATGACTCAATTGACAAAATTGAAAAGTTTCAAGCTAAATTAGCAAAAATATAATAGGTTTAAAACTTTCTAGATAATTTTTCCAGAACCAAGACTTACATGACCATGGATAATTGTTGCATAGGATCTCCCGCTAAGCGTATTTCAATGTAATCTCCATCTTACATCAATTTGCACCCTAAGATGGGATTACTATACTTATCAAAGAGGACAAAGGAAATCCAAAGACTTACAGGCCCCGTCATTTGGAATCCAACTTTTGACCCAAAGAAGCATGGGCAAAATTGAGAATAGCACAAGAGATGACCGAATCGTCTACACGGAACATGCAAGATAAGTACGGTTTCGATATGGGTAAAAACTATTCTAAACAAACAAGTTTTGGTTTGGGTCCAATCGGTACTATAAACCCTTACAAACTAGCATTTCCATGTCCATATATGAGGCGTCTCTAGCATGATGGTCAGCTGAGGCAAAGTTATCACTAGTTATGCACGTAAGAGGCAGCCAAGAGATAGTTCCAAATATTTGATCGGAGGCTTTCAACGAGGAATCACACTTCGTACCCCTGACCAACAGAAAACATGACAACAAGAAGTTCGAAAAGTCTCGGGACCAACACAGACAGAGAAATATATGGCCATCACCTGACAAACTCTGTGCAACGTGATGCCCTCCTATGCAGGGGCGGCAGCCACTAAGGCTCAATAGGTAGGAGCAGTTATACCAGCTCATATGCACAAACAAATCCGTATGGCACAAGAGACCATAAGAGAATCACTTATATAGCCTATCCATTGTATCCTTCAAGCTTTCAATGTCTGCCCCCACGATTTCATCTACCTTTTGTCCCTTGCTGAAGAAATGAAGTCTTGGCTGCAGCAAAATACAAAATCAGTTTCTCATACAAAAAGGTACCATGCAGATGAGAGTTTAATGTAGCCAAAGACAGAAAATTAACTCCCACACGGTTCTTGCTGATATTCTCAAGGAATGCATAGTTTAGGACATAAAATGTCAGAAAACAATGAAGATGACTCCAACTTTTTCATCATGGCGAGCTCATAGCACTTCTCACTTCACTTAGTGGGTGTCAATGAGGCCGGATCAATTTCTGTGCAAACCCAAACTGACCTTTTTTTTTTCTTTTTTCTTTTTTTTAAGTTTTGAAATTCTCTTTTGCAACCCTAACTGCACCACATCAGCCCAAAGACAACACATCGCAGAGTTGAAACAAACTTGAAGAATCTACGTACAACTGAGAACTGCAGCAACAATTCAGTTCAACTCCAAGTCCGACTATTTCTGCTTCTTATGACATAAACCAAACCTATAGCAAGAACAAATAAAAACCAAAAGAGGAAAGGAAAATAAAAATAAAAAAGTCCACCCGAACTAGACTAAACCTGAACATTTCCTGATCAACTCCAGTTGATTAAACTCAGTCTTCAATTCCCTTCCGGTTTTTTTGTACAACTTCAGGGTGTCATGCACTTCCAGGAACGCTGCTCATGTCTGTTTTTTCCATATCAAGGATTTTGTACCTAGCCCCATTTCTTACCCCCAGCACCAAAAAAATAAAATAAAATAAAATGAAATGAAAAACTCAAAAGATGGCAGCTGTAGTGAAGCTGTAATAGTTCCAATTAAAGAAATAACCAAAAACATATTTTCCTAATGGCTAAGGAAAGACTGACCAACTCCATATTGCTCCAGTAAAGATCCATTTTAGGAAATTATAAAGGTCAATTGGGTCAGATAAATGTGTTCAAATGCTGTGCACTTGAAAAGCACTAGATGTGGACAGTATAGAATGAAACAACAACTGCCATGGGCTCATGAAATCATACTGGAGCAAAAGATTAGGTGTTTTGGTAGCAGATTGATAACAGAAAAGAGCTGTTATCTCTGTACCAAGATATAAACTCTATCAGAAGGAACCACCATCAGTTTGCATGACATTTTAGATCACAATCGAGAATTTTCTTCCCTAGATAAGAAGGAGGCATTAAGACACAAATTTGTTCCCAAGAAGTGCTTGAGTTTGAGAGTGTTCCTCCATTTGCAGCATCAATTAGAAAAGCAATCTTCAGATTATCTTTGTTAGTGAAATTAAACATCCCGTATACATTGCTTGAAAATAGCATCCAATAACATGCATAAACATTGGCTTACCACAGAGTCTATCCTCAGCTCCATCAATTTGTCTTGAATGCCCTCCTGCAGTAAAAAACAACCTTAGCTTCCAAGAGTAGAAAGCATTTCTATCATAGAAGTGACGGCCATGAGCATCACCATGGAGAACTTCCACTAAGATTAATGGAATGGTCTAGAGGGACTATGGAGAAACCTGAGAAGAAGCAAAAGATATTACCTGATCAATGTCAATTTTATACGTAGTCACGTGAGGGTACTTCTCATTCAATGCTTCAATGGCAGGGGACATGAATCTGCCTGCAAGACACAGATTAATGTTAAGGCTAAAATAACCTTTTCCATTCAAGTAACAGAGGATAACCAAGAGGAAGAAGTGCCTGGAGGACATTGACAAATGCCTAGATGGTTGAGATTACTTACAAGGACCACACCATGCCGCAGTGAAGTACAAAATTGCTGGCGAAGACTCATCTATCAAAATCAATCAGACAAAAGCATAAGTTAATTTCATATTTTGGGGGCCCTCGAAGTGGTAAGCATTGCGATCCCATCTCTTCCGTGTCACACATGTCCAATACCCATAAAGCAATAAGAAGTCGACAGCAGAAGAAAAACAAACCTCGGATCTTCGCAAGCACGCCATCGAACTGCTCTTCTGACTTGATAAGGTGCATCTTCGACGAACCTGAGATTGCAAGATTGGCCCAAGTGAATTTATCAAATTTAAGCCATTTGGAATACACGATTCATCCAAGAGGCAGGAACTATCCACTATACGACCATTAACTTTTACATTCTTAAATAGGGAAAATAAGCAACCAACAGAAATGCCACAAATTGTCAGCCTTTCAAGAAAGCATGAGCAACCCTGTCCATAACTGGGGTCCATGAATTTTGCGCATCGAATCCAATTCCAACTATCACACGCTTCCTCATGTTGTGACACCTCTTCCCCAAAATTGGGAGAAATATAGACAAGGGTCCACAGCTGGTCAAATGCACGTTGTGCAGTGGATAGGAAGCTTGGTTTGCGGAAAGCAGGAAGAGCCCTGAACTCCAACTGGGCGACTCGCAATCAAAATGCAATCTTTCAAGTCGCAAGTCGCGTTATTTCTTCAAACGGTACCGACACGCGAACGGGGCATAGCCGATGCAAGAATCGGACACACGTCGACAAGCAGACTGAGGAAGCAATCAAAAAACGAGGGAAAAGACAGGAATGCAGCGAAGCGGTTATTGATGAATCGGGACTGAGGAGAGAGAGAAAGCGCACCCGGCGAAGGAGACGAAGCGGAGGAGAAGGTCCGGGGAAGAGAGAGAGCGGCGAAGGCGGCGGCCTTGGGAGCGACGGCTCTGCGTGCGGCGTCGGCATGACCCGGAAGAGGGAGGGGGAACTGGGGCCGTCGACGGAGGCCGCCGGCTCCCGTGCGGCCGCTCGAGGTCCACGATCGCCGGAGAAGAGCCGCGCACCTCCTCATTGTGGCGATGAGAGAGAAACAGAGAGAGAGAGAATGAAGGTGTGCAGAAAAACCAGAAGGAAAGCAAAGCTAGGAGGGAGATGCATTGGGCCTGGACCGTTTGGACATTGGTTGGTCCGGCCCATTTTTGCGTGGCTGAATTTAGTTGCATATCCATCCACACGATTTGGATTGGGATTTGCATAAATTGTATTGAGTTTTGGGCCTGGAATTACTAATTTTTTCATGCTCTGGAATCTGGATTGATTGGGTACTTGCAACACTGGTTTTATATCTCTCCTTCTCCCACAAGTAGACCTCATCAAGGGCTTGGCAGGGGATATAGGCCCGTTTGGGTGAGCCTGGCCGAGCTGCACCTTCCTCCGCCATTCCGAGCTGTCGAAGCCGTGGCTTCTGTCCTAGTCATGATCAACGCTCCTCGCCATTTCATGCCTCTCTCTTCTCTATTAACACAATTGACAACTCGACTATGCTCGGTAACCCAAGACCCTTGCTCTTTTTCCCCATCTCAACACACCCCGTCATTTCATGCTTAAACAATGTGCTCCAAATCATGTGGACAGAATTGTAGCCCATATGATTGGCCGGGCCTGGCTCCAAAAAGGGTCTCACACACCCCCAGGCCTGGGTAGGCCTGGACAAGGTTAATAATGCATGTTACCGCTTAGCCCATGTTAGGCCCATCCAACGATTAGGTCTATCCTATGGTAATTGTTTCATTAACGGATTGCATCGTTCCATCAGATTCGATAAGCCTAGAAAGAGAAATCACCGTACGCCCCCAAATGATAATAGTTAGGAACATTGGGAAGGCAAGAGACGAGAGTGATGGAATTGGATGCAGCCATGAGAATGGGGAACAAACTAATCCAATTTGGGAGGAAGGAGCTGAGAGAGAGAGGTTGGAAGTTGACGTCCCCTTCCGAAAGTAATCCAATTTCTGGTGATGTTGGAGTCGGTTGTTGACCATACGATAACAAAAGAGTGGTTGGCCAGAGATTTTGGGGGGGTGTGAATTACAAAGAAGGCAAGGGGGGAGTCGCCCAACCGTCCTTCCGGCAACCCCAATTTTTCCAAATTGGAAACGGCTTTGATTTAGACGTCCATATGCCCCCACCCCCACTGACTCTTCCTACTTTAATCCCTGTCCTAGTTTCTGTCGATTTGACCTAATAAGATTTTGCATATGCGCGTTGGCATAGTTTTGTTATGCCCAGAATCTTACCTTTTGTTTCAACTTTCGAAAAGGTCTACGAGCTGACTAGATTGCCCTTGCGCTTTTAGGTTTTCTGTTCGAAAATACTGGACAAACATTAGCAAAAGGAGAGGGACCGAGTCATCGCCGGACTTCTAGATCGACCTGGTTAGAAATTCCGCACGTCACCTTTCCCCGACACGCAAAAGGAATTATGAATTCTTGTTTTTTAATGTAATTCTAGGGCACAGATGTAGAGCGTAAGACTAAATGGAAACTCATGCCCGATGCCTTGCGAGTCTGACGAACGGATTAGATCCCGACCCGATTTGATTGAAATTTGATGGGAGGGATGCGAAGAACGTGTAGTAGGACTAGGGACGGACAGAAGATGCAGTCCACCTGGAAAACCATGGGCCGAGCAAAAGGAGAACCGGTGGGTGGCGGGGGCCATTGGAGGTGGTCTCCTTTCCTTGCGTATGCTTATCTAGAAAAAGCCAAGGCACACGCCAGTACTGAACAAGAAGAAAGAAGCTGAATTTGGTGGGAGGATTTGGAGTTCCATTTTGTTGTCGAGACCGTGCAGGGTGACGTGGAAATTTAGGTCCATCTCTCTCTCTCTCTCTCTCTCTCTCTTTCTCTCTCTTTTGTACCTTTTCCTCTTGCCTGTTTTTTGGGTAAGTGGAAACGATGTCATTTCTCAAAACACTTCTCCCTCGTTGGCCCATGAAATCCTTTGGAGCTTTGCATGCCTTAAAAAACTCCCCACTAAAACTAGGATTCTTAACATGATCCACAAAACATCAGATTTGATCTCTCCTAAATTATCCTAAATTTCAGTGTGTGATCTTGCTTTTGACCCACTTTCTTGCCACAGGATAAAGCCTTTGCTCCGGAAGGATGGAGAGAGCTGCATGATCCTTATGCCACCTCGGAATGCAATTTCTTATGATCATGATGATGATAATAATGAACTATGTGTCGTTTGATATATGCACTTCAGCCTCAATGCCATCCTATTTGTAGATAATGAGCACTCATGAAAAAGGGAAAGTCCACTAACCCGCTTTGTAATCCGAAAGCAAAAAGTGCTTTGCTACCACATAGGTACGTAGAAAGGAAAATAAAAAGGTGTCCATGATTTTATAGGCAATGTGTATGTTGAAACACTAACTACTTGTTTGACAATTAGGCCTTGTGCCTTTAACTATTATAAACTGCTCCTTTGACACAGTGTTACCCCATTGGATTCAAGATAGCCCTTGGAAATCAACATCGGATCCCAACTATCCGAAAAACGTAGGCTAAAGTGTAGGATCACAAGATAAGTGTAATAAGCCCCTTGATGCGATTAAACTATCTAAAGAGCACAATGCCATAACGTATGCGCCCCTAGGTATTTTGTTGTTAAGAGTAGTTGATATCGCATAATCATTATAAGCCTCGTCAACTATCTTAGTCCAATCATGAATATGCAAGTCACATGTCAATTTTTTGTTCATTAAATATGAGAATGTGTTGAATCGACCAATTTCATATATTTTTAAGGGTATTACAAAAAATCTCAATTTGGTAGATCTATGACCAATTTACCCAAAATTAATTTGTTGATTACAAAAAACTTCAAATTGGTATATTTATGACAAATTTAGTCATCATTAATTTTTAACATTAAATTATTAAGTTGAATGCCATATGATAGTCGACCAATGTATTATTTTTAGGTTTTACTCTATATTTATCACAAATGCATATGTTTGTATTTTTTATATTAATTTAATTTAACGAGAGTTAATAGATTGTTAATTTGTCACAAATATGTCAATTTGGGATTTTTAATGATCAAAATATTGATTTGAAATAAATTTATCATGAATATACAAATTTGTGATTTTTGATAGTCGAAAAATTTGTTTTCAAATGTTTAAGATTTTTCCTGATATCAATCTTATTTTTAATAATTGTGATTGTCAAAGGGGAGCCCACAACTATACATACACCAATACACGCGTTTGCGGCCTTGAAAAGAGAAACGTGGAAAAAAAGCAATTTTGAACATATCTTTGGGGTGTGAGCTTGCCAGGAGATCAACACGAAAAACGCATGTTTTTGCTCGGAGGGTAGAACGGTCAAGTACCCTTCGACAATGACAGCCGCCGACCGAGACGAAACTCGTCGGATAAAGAAGAGAGAGACGCCGCTCTCGGCATCTTCCGTAATACCAGAAAAGCCCTTTATCCGTCGGTTCGATCCCTTCCATTTCGAGCATTTCCCGTGGGAAAACCAAGAGGATAGAACGAAATTGATTATTATAGAGACTAATTATTTAATAAATAGATTATAAATAAGTTTAGAATTAACAAAACCCAAAATGACATGAATGTTAAATGGATTCGCAACTTATTTAGACTTAATCAATTTTTATTATTCTTTCTCACTCTTATTTAATCTCGTGCTCATTTATTTTATACTTTCATTTCAAGTGTTTTAGCAATATGAATTGGAATTGATATAAGTTGGGTCGGGTATGAATTATTTGATTTATATTACATGAAAATTGTTAATTTGGGTCGGATTATTGTTGACTTGACACCCCTGTTTAAGGAATCTAATTTACAAATTAATGTTATATAATTTTCGCGATATCACAACATGTGGATGACGAATCTAATTTAATGAGAACAAGTTACGTTACTTTATAAAAAAATCAATTTCGTTAATTAAATGCAGCATTTCTTTTTTCTTTTTTTTTGGCGGACTTATTCAAATGAATAGAAGGACATGCGAGTCACGTGGCCAGCCCTAGACTGTTTGGAGGTATCTGTCGTTCCGACTCGGACCCACTCAAATTACAGGCACGTGCCCATAAAAATGTGTGTGCTTAATGATAATTATATTATTATTATTGTAATTGTTAAGGTTATAATTATAATGAATGCACCGATAATTGTGCCCTAAATGTACCTTCCTTTCTTTATATGAGATTTTATAATTTCACAAAAGAGTGTACAATGGCCCTGCTTCTAATTTTTAGACATTTAAAATGAGTAAATGCAACATTTGCGGATAAAATCATACCTTCGTGACTATAGATACTCTTGTCATGTTTTCTTTAAAGGCCTCTAATTTCCTATTTCTAACATTGAAGCCCTCCAAAAGCTTATTCATCTTGGAAGGGGAGGTTGGGGTCAAATCCCCACCTTCTCGGGGGCTTGGGGGTGGGAATATTTCATTTCAAGTGGGTTTCGACTCCCACGCCCCGCAGCGAGCAGAGGGCAAAAGTCTGAGAGTGAGTGTTAGAGTAGGATTAGCGTAGGACTGACAAAAAAAAAAAACAATTTTTTATTGATATTCTCTTGACCACATGACGAAAGACTATTTAATTATGTCGCAATATAATAATTTGCTCATTACGACTTAAATACTTCCAACCTTTTTTTTGTTTTATTAAAAATTTTAAATTTGTCCGTTGTGACACAAATGCCCCAAACTCTTTTTTGTGTCACGAAAAATCCCAAACCTATTTCAGTGTGATAAATATATCTTAAATGGAACTGAAATAGATAGTATATATGTTGCACATGTATAAGTTTGAGTTTTTTTAGCGATACAAAAAAAGTTAGGAGTATTTATGTCACAGTGGATAAGTTTAAGGTTTTGGCTACACTAAAAAAAATGTGGGATATTTATATTACAAGGGACATAGTTTTGGATTTCTTGTAATATTCGCTTTATCTTATAAATTAAATTACCATGCATAGTTTGACTTAGCAAATGAACGGTCATCATCCATATAGTTCATTTCAAACCATTACTTCATCAATGACGCATGTTCATTTCTTCTATCCTTTTTTTTTTTAAAAATAAATAAATTGAAAGTCTAGTTTGAACTGTGCTCAAGGACCTTACCAAGTTAAATAGCTCATCTTTTTCTTTTGAGAAAAACATGGGGAATGGAGGAGAAAAAACGTCCCCAATTCCTTGAAGGCAAAGCCGCGTCTTTTGAGCATCTTCCTCAAAACAATCAAAATTACCCCAAATTTCGTTTGTCTTTTCCTCAATTTTATCAAACAAATTGTCGTTGTTGACTCAGCTTCAAAGCAACAACCCCATCACCACCACCGCAAAGTCTCCATCAGTTAGGTCCGAGGAGAGGGACCCATTTCTGCAAAAAAAAAAAAATACAGTACTTGTCAGGTGGGATTTGCTCATCTAACCCTCATCCGATTTTCCAACAAATCCCTCCCTTTCTTTCTTAATTCCAATTCCATCCCCCCCGACCAAAATAGCAAGTCCAACCTCTTTCTCTTTCATCCCCCACCAATGATTTCTTTTTCAGTTTCTATAATGGACTGCATTAAATGCAAAGTCCTCATTCGATGTCACAGGCCTGCCATTTATAAAAATTCCTTGAGAAATTATAATTTTTAGTTTAGATTACTAGCTCCTCCTTGGTACCCCTACCCATAGCTCTCTAGAAGCTTAGACCGTTAAATTATTAAAAAAAATCCATTCTTTTTTTCTGAACATGTTTTTCCCATACGTTTTGGAAGATGCTAATTACTCGGGATGTACGAATTCAACGCATGCTAATACAGTAACAAAACAATTGTACTTGATAACATGCCAAAAGAAGGATCTTACAAACGAAAAGCAAAGAATCTAAATATATATCTCGAAATCTAACTCAAAATGGGGAATTCTTCTGCCATGTTCATCCTTTTTTTTTCCTTTTGTGGCTATTGTGTAAGTTTGATTGCTCAAAATGGAACATGGGTAATATTCCATTCAAGGCATTCAATTTGAAATAAGGATCCGTTTATTTGAAGGAAAGCTATTTTATGGAATATTTTTTCTTGACTTCTTGATTTTTATACGATATAAACTAATCTATCTATAGAAAACGCTTTTCAAGGACCGGAAACAACAAGTTTAGATCGAGAGAAAATGAATCCCTTTACCAACAAAAATGAATTTGCTTTTCTCAAACCATCGAATAAATAAAAACATTTTCCATCGGCTAATCATTTCAATTGATATAAGCAATCATATTTCAGAAGATATTTTTCAAATTATTTATTCTTCACGAGAGCGCTCTGATTCACGAGATTAATGACTTCGACAGTGGAGAATGACCTTAAAAAAAAAAAAAACGTTGGCTTCTTTGCAAGAGAAAAGAAAAAAAAAATGGTAAGTTTTCACCAACTTTTCAAAACCTCAACCGAAGCTTAATTCCACGTCACGTCACGATAACCCGCAAAACCTTTTATGCAGTACAAGTCCCTCCCACCAGGACCGCCACCGGTAGTACTACACAAAAACACAAGCGGGGAAAACTTCCCCCCCGCCGAGGGCATAACCGTAAATCCCCTATCTACCGGTCCTTCCCCTTCCCCCTCCGTTAAAAACGACCGCTGTCTTCTCCTTCCTCCGAAGCTCCGGCGGTGGTCCCTCTTCTTCTTCCTCCTCGGAATCCTCGGCAGCTTCCTCTCGATTTCCGCGCACGAGGATTCGATCCCGCCCGGCCTTTTGCGGCGGCATTCCCGTCGGAGATCCCCGAGCTCCGGCACCGTTTCCGATGGCGCCGAGCATCGCCGACCTCCAGCTCTCCCGGCTCTCCGGCGCCGCCGGCCGGAAAACCGGGGACGACCTGGAAGGCGGCGGTGGCGGCGGCGACCTCGAGGACGTCAGGCTGCTCGATTCGTACGAGGACAACGCGCCGGCGAGCGCGGGGGAGGCGGGGATGCGGAGGGTGCAGGTGAGGGTGACCGGGATGACCTGCGCCGCCTGCTCGAATTCCGTGGAGGAGGCGCTCCGGGGCGTCGACGGCGTCCTGCGGGCCTCCGTGGCCTTGCTGCAGAACAAGGCCGACGTCGTCTACGATCCTAGTTTGGTCAAGGTCGGTCGATGCTCCTTGGTTTTTCTGCTCCTCCTATTTTGCTTGGTGTTGTCTTTTGGGAAGTTGGGGAGATGGCTCGTGGATTCGGGAGCTTGAGAAGTTGGTTTATATCTAGTGGCTCACGAGCTCAGTCATTCGATCAAAAGCCGATTTTGATTGCTCTTTGCATCCTTCACAATTAGATCAAGCAATCGCAGGAGGATCGCCTCCTTCGAGCTTTGTTTAGTTAAATTTTCGACTTCAACTCTCGGTTAGTGTCCTAGTCTTCGTAGTTCTCTTGTGGTTTGGTTAGCATTACCCCTTTTTGGGAAACTAGATTTCCATTGCCATTGCCGCTTGCCTGGGTTACAGAGATTAGTGGTGAAACCTTCGTGAATCTTTCTTTGCTTTGGTTTTGTGATTATCCATCTGTTCTGCTGATGGGCTTCATTAACATTGACAAGGTAGGATTTTGTGGATTGTCCTGCTAAACTAAACTATTCTGGTTACATCTGTTTTATACTGCGAGACGTAATTTATATCTCTTCCAGTATCGTTGGAGCAACGATTTGACTCCCTTCTCTTTACGGCCATAATGCGGAAGTTTGAACTTTTTGCATTGGCCTTGATTCTGTTGGCAAGACTTCAATGTGGACATTCCTATAATGGCGCGGATTTCCTTACAATTGCAATAATGGGTTTGATTTCAAATCAATCGGGATTAACTTCGAGCCATAGTCAACCCTTCTTTTTGAATCAACGTGGGCTGCAGATGCTTCATTGTGACTTACGTCCACACAGAAGACATTACCTAGCCTATTCATTGTCTAATTTTGCTTTTGTAGCTTATTTGTGAAGTGCTGAGTTGTTTATTCCTTATTTTTGACAGTTTTTTGTGACTACATCGTGATTCAGGAAGTAGACATCAAGAATGCAATTGAAGATGCGGGTTTTGAGGCAGAGATTCTGCCTGAACCAAATTCTTCAAAAACAAAGCAGCAAACAACACTCTTAGGGCAGTTCACTATCGGAGGAATGACTTGTGCAGCCTGTGTTAATTCTGTTGAAGGCATCTTGAGAAGTCTTCCTGGTGTCAAGGGAGCAGTAGTTGCATTGGCGACATCATTAGGTGAAGTGGAGTACGATCCTGCTGTAATCAGTAAAGATGATATAGTCAATGCGATTGAAGATGCTGGTTTCGAAGCTTCACTGGTGCAAAGTAGTCAACAGGATAAGATCATACTTGGCGTGGCTGGGGTATTCAGTGTGATGGATGTGCATTTTCTAGAAGGCATACTAAGCAGCTTAAAGGGCGTTAGACAGTTTCGCTTTGACAGGACATCCGGAGAACTTGATATTCTCTTTGATCCTGAAGTTGTGACCTCCCGCTCCTTAGTCGACTCAATCGAGGGAGCGAGCAGTGGCCAGTTTAAGTTACATGTCATGAACCCATATTCAAGGATGACCTCTAAAGATGTTGAAGAAACAACTAAGATGTTTCGGCTTTTCACATCTAGCTTATCTTTAAGTGTGAGTATTTCTTCCATTTCCTCTTTGCCTTCTCTCTCCACAACACTAGTAATAGAAAGATGTGCTCTCACCTTCCTGTTTCTGTTGTGTGGTCGCCTTGAAGAGGAGGCTCCTCCTTTTGGATGCATTGTTTCTACTTCGATGGAATTTTTACTTCCTTGATCAATGATCATTAGCACATATGTCAAGATCACTCATTCTAAGGATGTTTAGAGTAATATGTGGGTGAAGAATTAATTCAGGGTCCAGATGTTAGACATAGCCTTCTTGCCAACTTAATCCTTTTTGTTGTTTGTTTAAGTCTTAACAGTTTGTGCTTGATGTATTGGCTGTAGATTCCAGTCTTTATCATTCGGGTAGTTTGTCCTCAAATACCAATGGTCTACTCTCTTCTGCTATGGCGTTGTGGACCTTTTTTAATGGGTGATTGGTTGAAGTGGGCATTGGTGAGTGTCGTGCAATTTGTGATCGGCAGGCGTTTCTATGTCGCAGCTTGGAGAGCTCTTCGAAATGGTTCGACTAATATGGATGTTTTGGTTGCATTGGGAACTTCTGCGTCTTATTTCTATTCTGTTGGCGCACTTCTGTATGGTGCACTTACCGGTTTTTGGTCTCCTACATACTTTGAGACAAGCTCCATGCTGATAACTTTTGTGCTGTTGGGGAAATACTTGGAGTCTCTTGCAAAAGGGAAAACATCTGATGCCATCAAGAAGCTTGTGGAACTTGCACCTGCAACAGCATTGCTGCTTGTCAAGGACAAAGGTTATTGGACTTCCCTTTGACTGATTTGAGAGTAGCTTTAGAAATATGATCCTCAACCTAATTATGGTGGCACCCTTTTTCTCTGACTAGGAGATTGAATTTTTTTAGTTTATAGTAAATTGAAGTAAATTATCGATGTTGCAGGCGGAAGGTATATCAGTGAGCGAGAAATAGATGCTTTGCTAATTCAGCCAGGTGACATATTGAAAGTTCTGCCTGGTACAAAGGTTCCTGCTGATGGCGCGGTTGAATGGGGATCCAGTTATGTCAATGAGAGTATGGTAACTGGTGAAGCTATCCCTGTTCTAAAGGAGGTCAATTCGTCGGTCATTGGAGGTACAATCAATTTACACGGTGTCCTTCACATGCGAGCTACCAAAGTAGGAAGTGATGCGGTCTTGAGTCAGATCATTAGCTTGGTTGAGACAGCACAGATGTCCAAAGCTCCTATACAGAAGTTTGCCGATTTTGTAAGTACTTTAACGAGGCAAAGTTCTAACATATTTGTTAACTCTCCTTGTTTTAATAAATCTGGATACCGGAAAGCTTTAATACTTATAGCGATTGACTTTTTTGCCCTTTTCGAGACTCTGCAAATCCTTTTGTTGTGTGAAGTCAGTGTTGAAGTATTTTAATCATCGTGTGAAACCAATGCTGGAAGGATTTGGGCGTTCTGAATGTGTTGTATTGATTATTCGGAGCATCTTGAGAATTATGTCTTCGTGCTGACACTAATACTTGGTTTTGGAGGAGATAGTAGTGTTAATGGACCAAGTTCTTTTACAGTGAGAAACTTTCTTCTATTTGCAGTTTATTGAAATTCTGTCGGTTTTTGCTTGCTGGCTTTCCTGTCTTTAAATGTCATATGCTGAGCATTTTAATTCCTGGAATGCTAGGTAATGAGGTCCAGAGTCATTTATGAGTTCTGAATTGTACCTAGGATCATCCCTTGGTGTCGGTTCTGCATGTCAACAATTTGTGCAAATAGCAGATATGGTCGTGTCGTGTTAATGGCATGTGGTTCGAAACAGTTAACCTCGCCACGACATAAATGATGAAGACAATTATACAAAAAGCAATGCTGTTGCACTCACTTTCTGTCATTTTCCTCTCTCTCCCTCTCGTATCAAATGGAAACTAGAAGATAACATTTGCAAGGTGCCAATGCTTGTGAAGACACATATCATCTCAAAGTGAAACCGACCATTTATTCAACTCCGGGTTTATTTTCAACTGCATCTCTTTGGTCTCAGACTTTGGGAAGGTCTGAAATTGAGATGTCTAAACACCTGATCCTTCAGCAATATGTTTGCTTGATATAATGTTGGAATTATGAATAATGATTGGGACTGCTCTCTTTGGAGTGCTCCTTGGAAGTTGATAGGTGTTTTGAAGGCATTTGAGTTTTGACTTGGAGAGGTTAGCTCCCCCCAATGCTAGTGGGACTCATGGGATCTCTACTGATCAAAAAGATAATCAATGCCCGAATTTAGGTGTTTTTATCTGACATGTAGATGGTAGTTTGGTGCTAGGAACGAGAGATGATGGGATGGCAGTGGGATGTTGGAGTGGACAGGAAAACCAGTTTGGTTATTTAATGAAGTATTATTACTTGAGATTTTATTTCTAGTGTTCTTGGGGTTATCTTCGCTTGTGTGGTCTTCTATGTTGAGAAGAATGAGGGAAGGGGGGTTAAAGAAGGGTAGTGGGTGGCAGTTTAAGTAGAAAAGAGAACTACAAAATCTACTATCTGTGATGGCACTCAAAGGATTTTGGGCCACTCTTTTAAATTGGTGATTCCAGCACTCATGTGCATTGTGCCATTTTCTTTTTAGAGCCAATTTCAGACTATCGAGGGGGCATTGGTTGATAATAAAGCTATCTGGTGCTCTATGGATTATAGACTTTTATGGTGGTAGATTGCAGCTTCATATAATGTAGAGTGTTTTAAGTAGTTAACTTGCAGTTTCTCTGGTTTGTGGATTAATTGGTACTTTCTTCTTGCAGATTGCAAGCATCTTTGTCCCCACTGTTGTTGCTTTGTCATTTTTGACATTTGTGGCTTGGTGAGTACAACACCTGACTTGTTCTACCTTTGGTGCAATTTCTATATGGTTAGATAAGAGAAAACCACCTTCATAGTCCCTAGTTGACCGATTCTATAATTGGATATCTAGTCTTTAAACATCAGTTTTGTGCAATAACGATCTGTCACCACTATTATTATTTAATTTTGCTCATAATTCTTCTACATGGCTTAGCTGAATCACAACGTGGTTGTAATAACTATAGACAGTCAAATATCACACGTTTATACCCCATATCTTCATGACACGGGATAATCATAACTGAAGTTCAATGCAAATAAGGTCAGAGATCTAAATCACACAAAAATGAACTGTAGAGAGTAATATCTCAGTATTAAATATCAGGGATCAAACTGCAAAGTTTACCAAACTTAAGGAACTGCTGATGTAGTTTTCCCACTGGATAATTCGTGATAGGTGTGCACAATCATTGAGGCGCTTTTTGTTTGTGTACAGGTATCTTGCTGGTGCTTTTGGAGCTTATCCAGAAGAGTGGCTGCCAGATAAGAGCAATTACTTTGTTCTTGCCCTGATGTTCTCAATATCAGTAGTAGTTATTTCTTGCCCCTGTGCCCTTGGGTTGGCAACACCTACTGCTGTGATGGTGGCAACAGGGGTTGGTGCCAACAATGGGGTGTTGATAAAAGGCGGAGAGGCTTTGGAGAGAGCCCAGAAGGTTAAGTATGTAATATTTGATAAAACAGGCACCCTTACACAGGGGAAAGCCACCGTCACAACGGCAAAAGTTTTCAATGAGATGGACCGCGGACAGTTCCTCAATTTGGTGGCTTCTGCAGAGGTAACTATGTATTCTTTGTCCATTTATTCAAGTCCCCGCTCCCCATTTCTCCTGGAGAGAGAGAACAGAAAAGAGAGAGAGTAATGCACACATACGGGCAGTATGTTTGTTCAAATGGAGATTGCAGATGCAGACATTTAGAAAACTGAAATGGCCAAGATAGAGGAGGACCATATACATCAGTTCTTATGATGTCATCACCATATGGAGAATCTGAACTGATTGTCTGAGGATCAAATCTTGAACATGTACATTTGGAGTTTATTTTAGGACAGATTCTACTAATTAACAGCCTTTCTAAAACATTTGAAAAATTACCATCACCTATAGAATATTACCAATCATGGATGCATAAATTATGGTTTGGGCATAAATTACGCATGCATTTTATTTCAGGCATATCTCTGCCTTCAAACATGATACCTAACTGCTTCACTAAGATAAAGCTTATTTAGATTCTTGTTTAGCCGTGTGGTAAAGCTGACTTCAAACAGAGACTTTCGAGTGCCCAAGCTCAAACTGCAGAACTCCGCTTGCATTGCCTTCTCTGAAGATGTGGGCTGTAGTTTAAAAGATTCGTTTTATGCTGATATTCTTGACTTTTTTTCAACATTGCATTGTAATTGTTTTGTTACTTATCTCAACTAGGCTAGCAGTGAACATCCTCTGGGGAAAGCAATTGTGGAGTATGCACGCCATTTCCACTTCTTCGATGATCCTTCTGAAACTGATGATGCGACAAACTCCAAGGAGTCAATGTATTCTGGATGGCTCCAGGATGTCACTGAGTTTTCTGCTCTTCCAGGAAGGGGAATTCAGTGCTTTATTGAAGGGAAGCGAGTACTGGTGTGTTTCCTGAAATGAAGATCTAAAAGTTTTGCTGCTTTACTCAAAAATATGCCTCTAACCCAAAAAAAAAAAAAAACTCAGTAGTATGCCTTTTGATAGCATGTTAATATGCTTGTTGGACATGCAACTTTGACAGGTTGGTAATCGGAAGCTGTTGGCTGAAAGTGGAATTGCCATTCCAACTCATGTGGACAATTTTGTTGTAGAGCTTGAAGAAAGTGCCAAAACAGGCATTCTTGTTGCATATGGTGATGCCTTGATTGGTGTTTTAGGGGTTGCAGATCCGCTGAAAAGGGAAGCGGCTGTAGTTGTAGAAGGCCTCAAGAAGATGGGTGTTAGTCCTGTAATGGTGACAGGGGATAACTGGAGGACAGCTCGGGCTGTTGCCAAGGAGGTGCGTACAGCCTACTATATCCAGTGTTTTAAAACGTGTTTGCATGAGTTTGCAGAGTTAGTGGATTCCATACATATACATATAACTTCTTCTCACTTTCTCTCGCAGCTCAATATGTGCATGTATTTTGGCTCAAACTCTCAAAGCATTCAAGAGATTTGACATGGATAATTTGGCCTTCTGCTATTTATTTTATTTATTTTATTTTTGGGGAAATTTGATCTTTAACTTCACATGAAGTCTGAAACAAATCAGAGATTTTGTGTTTCATGGCTAATTATGTTGTTAATGGGAAACATCCTCCTTCTGTGCATAATGCTAAAATTCTGATGTTTCTCATCCATGTACAGGTCGGCATAGAAGATGTGAGGGCAGAGGTAATGCCAGCAGGAAAAGCGGAAGTCATTTGCTCATTCCAAAAAGATGGGAGCATTGTTGCTATGGTTGGTGATGGTATCAATGACTCTCCTGCTCTAGCTGCTGCAGATGTGGGCATGGCTATTGGGGCAGGGACTGACATTGCAATAGAAGCTGCTGACTATGTTCTGATGAGGAACAACCTAGAAGATGTGATTACAGCTGTTGATCTTTCTAGGAAGACCTTTGCTCGGATCCGCTGGAACTATATCTTTGCAATGGCTTACAACGTGATTGCAATACCGGTTGCTGCAGGTGTCTTCTTCCCTTGGTTGAGGATAGTGTTGCCACCATGGGTGGCTGGCGCGTGCATGGCTTTCTCGTCTGTGAGTGTTGTGTGCTCTTCTTTACTCCTTAGAAGATACAAAAAGCCAAGACTTACGACTATTCTGGAAATAACTGTAGAGTAGACTAGAAAGGAGAATAACAGAGGATTTTAAAAGAGGGAAAAAATGAAATTGCAGGGAGAAGAATGTTGTAGTAATTTTCAGCTTAGTGAGTGAGGACACAAAATGGGATACAAGGTGTGTGAATGAAGATGAGTATCCCAATTTTCTCCACTTTTTGAATATTCTTTTCACTTGTATGATGATGGGGATGTAATTTTCCACCCCACTGAATGTAAATGTCACATGCATAATATATACTGTAATTTTTTTTTTCTTTTTGGTGGTTTCTGTTCTGCTTGCCTTTGGGCTGATTTGCAGAAAATGAGAAGAATAAAGAAAAGATCTGGCTTTAACCCCTTTCTGTGCTCCTCTGCGCTTTACTTTCCATGCCTGCACCCGGAGGAGTCAGTTTGCTGCAATTGCAACTGCTCAAGTTCCCTCAGAAACAAACCTCAAATCTATAATCATGCATCTGCTTTCGGTTCAACTCATCCATCAACTAAGATATCGAACGAGAACGTCGAGAGCTGCAAACATCGGTCAAGATCCGTATTCGTGAGTTACAAATTGCTTAGGACAGTTGCAGCTGGTAAAATTTCTTACAATTAAATCTCATGGTAAACTCAACTCGACCCTCGTCCGTTTGCCTATGAATTGTAGACTGACGATAAGAAGTTTGCACGATCGCTTCCTAGTTGTAATTGTTAGCATCAGGGTGTTTAAACCAGGGAGAGTCCATTGCACGCAAAACTTGATGAGGTTGGTGGATATGAACACTGCCCAAGACCCAGGTCTCCTTTTTGTCTTTAAAGCGACAGGCATTGCTAGATTTCCGTCCGCAATATTAACATAAGAAGCAATGGAAATGGATTGTATCTGGACATTCGAAGAGATGAAGCATATTCAGAGAAAAGCTGTGAAGAAAGCACGCACCACAGCAGGGTGGGAACCACTTGGTGGTCAAATCAAAACTTCAAAGTCTTCAACCTCCGGCATCCTTTTCTTGAAGTTGACCGGTCCGCCCGAGGATGCCAACATCGATTTTACCTGCGAAAATGGGCAAATGGTCGCCCTTGGACCATTCCATTTCATGTATACAACAATCAAGCATTAAATGAAAGATTATATTATTGTAAGGGCCTTGTCAACCGGGTTCCGAACACTTGTTAAGCACAATAAGAAGTGGAAAATTCAATTTTTAATGTGTCAATTATACATAACAAGAAAAAAAAAATGCGTTAAAACCCGTCAAACTTTAAACTCTCTGTAGCCGACTTTCTAACAACCGCCACATTGAGGTAATAGGAAAAGAGACCAAGTCGACGGACTCGAGGAATGGTCATAAAGGCCTATGATTCCCGATGACATATTTTAGTGAACTCATTGCGTCATCCCCCGCGTCAGCTTGGGCTCTCCGGTCATCACGTTTGCATTCTTGTCAAAACTAAAGTTCAAAGACCAGAATGGTGCAAAGAAATCAGAACCCTAAAAGCGAACAAGGGAAAATTTATTAGTAAAATGTGGAGCGTAGTATTCAATAGAGAATTGAGCTTGGGTCAATGGTTTTGCATATCTTATTAAAAAATATGGCTTTATATGTCACGGCCGTCATGATCATAACGTGATTTCCCACTCCGTACTTGAAAGTTTATGAACATCCAATTCCATCTTTGCCACCTTGTCTCGGTAATGCAAGTACAAAGAGCCCGTTTGATTGTAATTTGTACAATTATTGCAGTACATTCTTAATATAATATTGAATTATTATTAAGAATGATTTATTTATTTAATTAATCAGGATCCCAAAACATGTGAAAACAGATTCCAAGATTTGTTTGAACTCCTGATTGCGATGGGGGAAATTTACTTGACTTGAAAGGTGTATAATTAAAAGGATTTGGTGCGATTTGGAACGGGATTAGGCGGGCAGCCCTATGGTCAAATCATATATCTAACATGCTTGCTTTACAAGCTAGAATCTCTCCTAGTGGTTCACACAGCGTCATTTTGGACCACCTCCATCTTTCTAGATAATGCTTTGACCTTGATTAATTGAACTAGTGTATTAAGGGACAACATAACCCTATGTGCATTAATTAGATGACAAGTTAAGCTGTGTATATGTGTGACGTGAAGGAGTAACTAGTAGCAAGCTGCACATAACTATGTACATCAACATATGAACTTAACCCTAGTAATTACAATCAGATGAATCGTTGATCATCTACAAATTACTGCCATTACAAGTTTATGAAAAATGGGATTTTGGCTTTTTAAAGGCGTTTGATTAAAACATAACAAGTTATCGACAAAGTGTGACGTCATTAGTGCTCTTAAGAAATTGTACGCCTAGCTTTAATTATTCTATTTGCAAACGATGTACTGCTGATATGAATGCACCGCAACACATCGCAAGCAACAACAATGTCAAATGAACACTAAGATTGAGTTTATTACATTTAAACTTAAAGGATTAGGAAGAAGATAGAGAGGGCGAGGCATAGATGATAGCAAGCGATATGTAAATGACAGAATCGACACTTTTAAGATTCTCCATGAATTCTAAAAGCTAGCTGCGTGATTACTAGCTTCCGCCAACTCTTAATAACTAAGGAAACGAGGTTTCAATTTAGTACGGAAAAAGTTCCTAAAACCCTTCATTAGTCACTGGTTTCTGATCAAGAATAATCTGACTAAAACCCTAAAAATTCAAAAAGTACCAACACAAATAGCACAAGATAGTGCAGGGAGAGACAAGGGATGACCTCATAGATGTTGCTTCCTGGAAGCCTCACATAGTTATCCAGATCCCTTTTGCCATTAAATCAATCTCTCTCAGTCTCATAGGAATAGTCAGAGTTTACATGTCTTACCTTTGACCACAACTTTGTCCCTTTCTAATTCACCATATAATGCCTTAGAGTGCAGGGCTTGCTCTTTCTTAATTAGTCCCTTTCTAGACAAGTGCATGAGACTTTGAATAAAGAAGAGATCCTCAAGATCATCGAGTCATGACCAACAATACTAGTGATGAGTGGGTTCAGTATTACCAGCAGAGCGTTGATCCACAGGCTGAATTTGTTGACTCCACCATTGTCACTTCCATGAGCTCCGGCGACAACGTTGATCAAAATCCCACCAACGGCACCAGTAATAACAACAGCAGCAGCAGCAGCAAGAGTCGACCAAAGCCAACCAGAAGAAGATCAAGAGCATCAAAGAAGAATCCCACAACCATACTCAATGCCAACACCACCAACTTCAGAGCCCTGGTCCAGCAATTCACTGGCTGCCCTAGCACCTCCATCTCTTTTGGGTCGACCAACCACGGCGGCCCGCTCAACTTGAGTTTCATTGGTTCTGGGCACGAGCATCACAGAGTCTCTTCCGCAGGTGCATCTCTTTGGAACAATGATTCCTATAGTGTCCAAGTCCAACAACAGGCTAAGCCACCACAGCAATTGCACCAGTATCAATCAGAGTATGCAAGGATGACTAATTCCTCATTCAATGAGGTAACCAACACTAATGATGCTTTTGTTTCGACCATGCCCCTGTCTAGTAACTTCGTGTATGCGACAGAGGATATCCTCAGTGGGTATCCCATGGACGATCTCCCTTTCCAAGCTTAGCTAGCTAGCTAGCTTCATTCTTGACCCAAAATGATGTCGACCAACTAAAACATACTTACTTAGCGTGTATTAGACCTACATCGGTTCTTCTGAATCTTAAGTCTTTGCACAGTCTTTCTTTACAGCACTTAAGATGTAATTTATTTATATGCCTCTTCCGGCTTCCGTAGGATTTGCATATGGTATGAATCCTTTGTCTTTTGGTCTTTTTCTTTGATAAGTGTGATGGCAAAATTATTATCTCACGAGAGAGTGGTTTGAGATTCTTGCTGCTCCCACCTCAGCAAACATAAACACCAGTGTGCCTCCCTTTGAGAGGATTAGTCATTTCATTGTTCAGAACATATCTCAACTTTGAGCGCATAAAAAAATTCAATTTGAGCAGGTTCCTTATTTTTGAGTGTTCCTAATTTGAATATATTTACTAAAATGAGACTTCTTATTTTGGATTCAACTATTATCTATTTATATATGACAAAATTTTACTGGGTGAACAAACACAAGAACAAACAAGAAGAGCATAAGTTCTTGATTGAGTTTTCTATGAGAAATTGTGGAATAATATTTGTGGTTTGCTTTGGGTGTGATTGAGTATTGGGAAAAACTTGAGCAACGGTGGATTACTTGGCGATTGGTAATCTCGAAGAGTGGGTCTCGGCATCCAGACTAAATCACATAAATTTCCGGTGGCTTTATCATTCATCTTTGATTTCTCTTGTAATTTTTTTTTTATCACGCTTTAGAATTAAATTGTAAAATCAGCTAGTTTTTGCATCTTTTCAAAATAGTCAACAAAAGTCACCTTCAACAACATCTCTCGGTCCCACGCCGTGTTGACAGGTGAGAACCGAAAGCTTTGTGAAGGGATGAATAGTACTAATCGATTTCGAAATTCATCACTTGAAGTATTCCGTTCATTTTCTAGATGCCTAGTGCAGCTGATCACAATAGTTTGTGATAGATATCGGTTCATAATCTATCATTAAACTAGATGCTATTACAAGAAGGTTGAGGATCGATGCGTCGTCATCGTATAGTGAAGCTTAAGAGTATGTGAAGACGGCAAACCCAGGGAACAAAGAAGAAGAGTATGTTAAATTGTGGAGGGCCGCACATACAAAGATAAAGCTCCATCGCAGCATGCGTGCTGGAGCTTTTCTTCCCCTTCTATGTATTACTTAAAGGCTGGAGATCTAGTCGTATAACCTTTGCCAGCTTCGACTTTTTTTCTATCTCAAATCATAACTGTAATCTCCACAGAAATGTTCAATTCCCTTGATGTAAAATGGGATGGTGTTCCATCAAGAATTTTCGTATTTCTCATGTTGGAAATCGTTCCGTCTGTCCTCGTATGTTTTGGTGGAAAGGAAGACTTTTTCCTTTGTCATTTGGGCCTCAGCTTAACCCTTGAGCCCTGTAATGCTTTGAGCAGAGCTCCCCCACATAGACCCCACCCATCTCTCTCTCTGCAACTGCGCAGCTACAAAGTTCGGTGGCCTCCATTTTCGCTCACGAGCCATGTGGGCGACACCAACAAAAATCGCCACTCCTTCGTCGCTCTCCCGTGCTACCTACGGCTCCACCAGCTCCGACAAATTCAGGAGAAAGTGGAGCAAGATTGGAGTGAGGACCTCCTTCGTCGAATACCCTCTCGCCAGCCAAATTATGGTCCGAAGTAAGTGAATGTTCCACCCCCACCGCATCTTTCTCTTTAGGTAGATTGCAAAAGATAGAATTGATCAGAGACCGAGCGTGCTTATTGAAGATGACGATATGGGGCTTGCCCTGGAGAACATGGACCGTAAGGTACCTCACCACCCCGCCCCCGCCCCGCCCCGCCCCTCCTTCCATTCTCTTCCCTCCCCTCCCCAGTCCGTCGCCCATCACCCTCCATCTCTTTCGTCGCAGAAACTCGATGGCAGGGTGATATATGTAGAGATTGCCAAGCCCGGGATCGGACCAGCGGTCTGCCTCCGCTGCAGTTGCACGATCAGGCGGCTGAATGACAGTCAAATGCATCGGCTCAGTCTTCACACGAGAGACGGTGTATATTGAACTTGAAGTCGATCTCTGTTCTTTTGCGGTTCTATTCAAAGTGTCTGAGATGTAACCATCGTTGTCCTATACCGCAAGTAAAATGATTCGCATTTGTCTCGTGTGTTGAAAAAACCATTGTCACCAATATTGGCCGACATAAAAAGTACGCAACGCATTTTATTTCTTTCACATTATGTCGTTGTGAATATAAAGAGGAGAGAATCACAACAAAATTAGGTCAAGAGGTAGTAATTGATGGCTCATCTTCTTTTATAATTATGCCTTCAATGATACTAATTTGTTTGAAGTCTATCGTAATCTCAACTAAATGTATAGTTAATACCTCCTAGCAAGGATATGGTTGATTTCGGTTAGAGCATGTCCATAATGTGGGAGATGGTGTTGGCATTGATGCCATAATCCAAATTTTAACATTGAGTACTTTGAATTCTCTTAAACATACAATTAGGGCTGGCCAAGGCATACAATTCCTAGACATGAGGAGATTGAAGCTTTTCTAATAGGTCGGAAGCCGACAACCATAATATTCTTTTTGGATGAAACTTTAAAGAGATTACATATGATATGGCAACAATAGTGGCTGATGCATTGGAAGTACCTTCGAAACTTATGAATTTTTAAGCAAATTGAATGTCGCACAGAAATATAAAGAGATAGTTTGATGATAGGAGGAAACATCATTGAACTGAACTTGTTTGTAGTGCTTTTCCGCATGAAATTCAAACATGGTTGTTATTGGCATTGCCTTAGCATCTATAGTTAATTTTCTCTTTATTACTAAAAAAAATGGTTACATACGACCGAGACATGATGTTTTGAATTTATCAAATTGAGAAAATTTTTAACAACTCATTTCACACAAATTTAACCAAACTTTGATTGGACATAAGTTTTTCATCTGATATTTTATTGACTCGACTTTTATACCTACTATCTTCGCACCTACTGTTGCACCTAGAAAAAGCCTGTATGTGTAAAATTTAAGTCAATGAGAAACAGAATTTTTCTTGAATATATCAGGATGTGATTTTAAGTATTAGGTCACTAGCTTTCCGTAAGTATAAAATAAAGTCAATAAGAAAAAGGAATTTTCCTTGAAAATATGTTCATGTGATTTTAAGTAATAAAGAATGGAAAAAGGACGTAAAAGATATCAATTTTCCTAGCGACGAAGCTCATCAAGATAATCCTAAAAAATACCACGTTATCATAGGAAAGAAGAAAAAGATCTTTTTTTTTTTCTTCCTCTTCTTCTTTTTGAAAAAGAATTTCTTCTTTAGTTCAAGTTCATTTCAAAATACTTCAAACGGTACGCGCAAGAAATAGGCCAATTTGGTGGCTTTTTCCTCAATTTCACACGAAGTCAAATTCTAAAACCGAGACATGATGTTTTGAATTTATCAAATTGGGAAAATTTTAAAAAACTAATTCCATGTGTTTTTTAGACAAATTTGACCAAGCTTTGATTTGACATAAGTTTTTCATTTGATATTTTATTACTCGATTTTCACATATACTGTCTTCGTATATACTATCGTACCTGCGTAAAGTCTATAGGTGCAAAAATTGAGTCAATGAGAAAGGAATTTTTATTGAATATATCGAAATGTGATTTTAAGCATGAGGTCACTAGCGTTCTGTAAGTATAAAAATAGAGTCAACAGGAAAAAATAATTTTTCTTGAAAATATCTTCATGCGATTTTAAGTATCGAGTCATGGACTTTATGTAGGTACAAAAATAGAGTAATAAGAAGGACGTAAAATATATCAATTTCCCTAAAGGCAAAGTTCTTGAACATAACCTGAAAGTATATGGGTGTTGATTTGGCTGATAGACTCTCTCCACTGAGCTTATATGAGTGGATTGAGCTAGTGAGAAAATTGTATAAAAACATGTTGAAGAGATCTAAACTCCATGATGAGCACAATGCTCAATGTAAAACAAATACGGAATAATCCTAAAAAGTGTAAACTCTATTCTCCCTGACAAGTTAAAATATTGTTTTACTCGATTGATTTCATCTTCAATTAAATTGCCAAGTTTTAACTATTTTAGGCAATACTTAATTAATGCTTAGGAGTTCATGTACTTATGTGCATGTTCAATATCTCCTAGTAAGGATTTTAGTTAGAGTATGTCTATAACGTGGGACATGGTGTCGGCACTAATTTTATAATTCAAATTCTTGCATTGAAACATACTATTAAGGCTGGCTCAAGGCATACAATTCCTCGAGGTGAAGAGATTGAAGCTCTTCTAATGGGCTTGAAGTTGACAACCATAATATTCTTCTTGAATGAAACTTTTAAAGAGATTACAAATGATGTGGCAACAATAGTGGCCGATGCATGGGAGGTACTTTCGAACCTTATGAATTTTTAAGCAAATTGAATGATGCACAAAAATATAAAGAGATACTTTGATGATAGGAGGAAACAATGAACTGAACTTGTTTATAGTATTTTAATGCATAAAATTCAAATATAGTTGTTATAGCATTGCCTTAGCGCCTATAATTAACTCTTCTCTTTATTACTAAAAAAAATACTTGTATAAAATTGAGACATGATGTTTCGAATTCATCAAATTCGGAATTTTTTTTAAAAATTGTTTTCATGTGCTCTTTTGACAAATTTGACCAAATTTTGATTGGATGTAAGTTTTTCATCTCATGTTCTATTGACTCGATTATCGCACCTATTGTCTTCGCACCTATTGCCGCACCTATGGAAAGCCAGTAGGTGCAAAAATTGAGTTATTGAGAAAAGGAATTTTTTTTGAATATATCGAGATGTTATTTTAAGCATTAGGTCACTAGCTTTCCGTAGGTATAAAAATAGAGTTAATAGGAAAAAAAAGAATTTTTCTTGAAAATTCATGCAATTTTAAATATTGGATCATGGATATAGGTACAAACATAGACTCAATAGGAAGTAGGACGTAAGAGATATCAATTTCCCCAACAACGAAGCTCTTCAAGATAATCTTAAAGTACACGGGCGTTGATTCAGCTGATACTCTCTCCACCAAGTTTATATGGTGGATAGAGTTAGTGAGGAAATTATATAAAAAATGGTGAAGAGATTTGAGCTCCATGATAGTTTTTTGCTCAAGTTAAAATAAACGTTGAATAATCCAGAGAGGTGTGAACTCTATTCACCTTGAAAAGTTTCAATTTTGTTTTGCTTGATTGATTTTACATTTAGCTAAATTGCCAAGTTTTAACTATTTTAGGCAATACTTGTTTAGTGCTTAGGAGCTCATGTACTTATATGCATGCTCAATACCTCCTAGTAAGAACATGGTTGATTTTCAGTTAGAGTATGTTCATAATGTGGGGTATGGTGTCCGCACTGATTCCAAAATCCAAATTTTTACATTGAGTACTTTGGATGCTCTTAAATATACTATTAGGGCTGGCCCAAGGCATACAATTCCTAGACACGAGGAGATTAAAGCTTTTCTAATAGGTCGGAAGCTGACAACCATAATATTCTTCTTGGATGAAACTTTAAAGGGATTACATATGATATGGCAACAATAATGGTTAATGCATTCGAGGTACTTTCAAACCTTATGAATTTTTTAGCAAATTGAATGCCACACGGAACTATAAAGAAATAGTTTGATGATAGGAGGAAACATCATTGAACTGAACTTGTTCGGGTTGTTCTTATGCATAAAATTCAAACATGATTGTTATTGGCATTGCCTAAACATCTATAGTTAATTATTCTCTTTATTACTAAAAAAAATGGTTGTATAAGATTGAGACATGATGCTTTGAATTCATTAAATTGGGAATTTTTTTTTTTAAAAAATCATTTTAATGTGTTCTTTAGACAAATTTGGCTAAAATTTGATTGGATATAAGTTTTCCATATGATAATTTATTGACTCGATTTTCCCACCTACTGTCTTTGCACCTACCGTCTCATCTACGGAAACCCGTAGGTAAAAAAATTGAGTAAATGAGAAAAATAATTTTTCTTGAATATAATGGGATGTGATTTTAAGCATTGGTTCACTAGCTTTTCATAGGTATAAAAATAGAGTCAATTGAAAAAATGAATTTTTCTTGAAAATATCTTCACGCATGTTTAAGTATCGTATTATGGACTTTTATAGGTACAAAAATAGAGTTAGTGGAAAGAAGGACATAAAAGATATCAATTTCCGCAGCGACAAAGCTTTTCAAAATAATCCTAAAGTACATGGACATTGATTTAGTCGATAGACTCTCTCCGCCAAGTTTATATGAATGGATTGATCTAGTGAGGAAATTGTATAGACTAACGGTGAAGAGATCCGAGCTCATTGATAAGCCGTTTGCTCAAGTTAAATCAAACACAAAATAATCTTAAAAGGTGTAAACTTTATCTTTTCTGATAAGTTTAAATATTGTTTTGCTTGATTAATTTCACCTTTAGCTAAATTGCCAAGTTTTAATTATTTCAGACAATACTTAATTAGTACTTGGGAGCTCATGGATGCATGTTCGATGCCTCTTAGCAAGCTCATGGATGCATGTTCGATGCCTCTTAGCAAGGACATGGCTGGATTTTAGTTAGAGTATGTCCATAATGTTGGACATGATGTCGGCACTAATCTAGAATCCAAATTCTTGCATTGAGCACTGCTCTTAAACATACTATTAAGGCTGGCTAGGCATACAATTCCCAGACATGAGGAGATTGAAGCTCTTCTAATAGGTCGGTAGCTTACAACCATAATAATCTTCTTGGATGAAACTTTTAAAGTCACTTTAAAATTTTAATGACAACTATAATAATCTATAATGCATATCAAAATATAACCTTAACTATACTTTATAAATCAAGCATTAATAAGTCACTTTCATTAATTTTTATAAATCAAGACGAGCCTATGGGTATTTAGGACAAAAACAATGTTGGATTAAGACCACATGCGTCAAAAGGGCTGCGTGCGGGCCGCACGCGCAGCATGTGCTATGTATTATGCAAAAGCACTCTCCAATTCACCTAGAAAAATGGGAAGAAAAACAATCTTGCAGTTACGCTAGTAACTAACGACAGATTTCCAGTCCTAGATAAGCAAACTCAGTTACTATTCTAGGCGAACGACATTTGATTTGGGCCCTAGATGTGTAACACCAATTATCTTGAATTGCTCTGCCTTCTTGGCAGGGTGAGTGGTTCCAAGATAAGTTTCCATTCACTTTAACATGCATCATAATATATTGCATTATAAAATGGGACTCATGTTCTCGCAAAATATCAATCATCGCACGTGCATGAGCAAAATTTATGTATCAATTTGTCTTTCAATGTAATTTCTACGAGCTCACCTTCAAAAAGGGACAGCTGTTGACACCTAAATTTTGACGACTTGTTTAATCAATTATTAATTGCATAAAAAATTAGGGATTAAATTTTAAACCCTAGCAAAAATAATTTCCATTAAGTTGCATGATATATAGACATTAGGAGAATTTGCATTGGTAGTAATAGAGCCTTTTTGTTAAAAAGAAGAAGAAGAATTAATTAAAAGAACCATTACTTAAAAGAAAAAAGAAAAAAAGAAAACGAAAAGAAAAAAACGAGACTAGTCGGGGCCAAGCTGGCCCCGCCTCCTTTCGTTTGTTCTTTCTTCTCCTTTTCTTCTCCATGTTCCTTGCCTGGCTCTCTTCTTTTCAAGGCCCAGCCCGCACGCCAATTCTTCTTCCTCTTTTCATGTTGCTCGCGCCTTCTGCAAAAAGAAGAGCAATGAAGGTACAAAGATTGGGGAGTAGTAGGTTGTAGCGTGATTCCAAGGTCAGGGATTAGGCTGGCCGCAACAGGCACTATCTAGTTCATGTTAGGAAAATATGGCTTCGAATTGAATAGAACAATGAAGTCGGATCTCTAGAACAATGAAGTCGGATTAAATGATATCACTTTCTTTAAATATTTATCTGCCTCACAATGTTGTTAATGGTTACCGGAAAATTTCTTCTATGATACAATAAAGTCTTAAATGAGAATACGAGATAGCACTTCTAATATTTTTCCACGGTCTCTCTAGGAAAACAATTGGAAAAGATGGTCGTATATCTTTTTAAAGAAAACAAAATGGGAAGAGGAAGATTATTTTTAATTCCAATAAAAACAAACATACTTATATAAAAGATAGCGACTCTTCAAAAGGTTACAAAATGAATAAAGACAACCTTTTGGGAAGAGTTGCAAAGTGAACAAACATGTTTCAAAGGTTACATTGAAAAGACATAAAAAAATTGGAATTAAATAAATAAAAATAAAAAATAACCATAACTCATTCTAAACAGCGGCACTGTTTCAACACGACATTATGGTTTTTTTTTTAATAAAAATAAATTCGAATTTTCCAATAAATAAAAAACAATGATTATTGGTTAGTGCCAAAACTAGTTCATATGTGTAGTCATATTTTTTTGATGTGGGACAAAATATCTCGTCGTTTGTTTTACAAACAAACTACCAACAATTCACCTAAAAAAAGAAAAAAAAAAGTGAAAAAGGATAAAATAAGCCAAACAATGGCGATTGTGGCTAAATTTCTTGAGTCTGCGTTGCGGGCATAAATTCCAAACACGGCCAACCCATTTTTGTGATTTTTTTTTCTAATAAGCTTTGTTTTATTAGCAACCTTAATTTAAAATTAAAGTTTATGACGCTAATAGAATAAAATAAACCAAAATTATGGTAAGCGGTTAAGAAACTCTCGAACACAAAACCTTATGGTAGGGTACACCGCTTCTCTACTCTTTCTCGGTCTACTCAATATACGGTACGTATGTCCCTACTGTATGTGTGTCCCTACTCTTGAACACTTTTTCTCGATGGGGAAATTTGAGGTATGCTATACGGTATGTATGTCCCTACTATAAGACAAGGGTATCAATGGGATTACATTGCTGCATATTGAAACGATCAAGAATCTTCATAATATAAGACTCTTGTGATAAAGTAAGGAGTTTCGTCTTTTGATCTTAACTCCTAATATATAAGCAGCTTCTCCCATGTCCTTCATTTCAAAATTGGAGGACAACCATTTTTTTATGGTGATGACCAAAATCTTGTCATTTCCAACCAACAGAATATCGCCCACATAAAGTGATAAAATCACAAATTTATCTTCGGACCGCTTGACATATACACAGTGATCTTCTTCGATCATCGTGAAACCAAAAGTTGTTATGGCTCGATGAAAATGAAGATTCCACTATCTAGATGATTGCTTAAGGCCATATATTGAGCGATGAAGTTTGTAAACTTTATGCTCTTGACATTTAGCTATAAAACCTATTGGTTGTTTCTTATAGATTTCCTCATCTAGTTCTCCATTTAGAAATGCCGTCTTTACATCAATTTGATGTAATTCAAGGTCCAAATGTGCAACGATGGCTAGAATAAGGCGTATTGAGGCAAACCTTACAACTAGTGAAAAGGTTTCCTTATAGTATATACCATCTTGTTGTGTATAACCTTTCTCCACAAGACAAGCCTTATACTTTTCAATAGATCCATCCGCCCTTTGCTTAATATTAAAGACCCATTTATTTCCAATGGCCTTACGATTGGGTGGTAGATCAATCAAGTCCTAGACATGATTTGTCCTCATTGACTCCATCTCATCTTCCAAAGCTTTTCTCCATTCTTCATTATCAGAGGATGAGAGAGCCTCTTGAACAGTCTTGGGCTTGGCATCATTTTTCTAAGCAATCATAAATGCTTCCCCTTCAATCTCAAAATGATGACGAGGAATACTTTTACAATTACTTTAACGCAATTGAATTTTTCTTGAATTCAATTCGTCAGACGATGTAACACTCCCACTAGGTCTTGCATGTTGAGGTAAATCTTCATTTCTCTCTACAACATTAGTGGGTGTGTTATTAGGATCTTCCATCTCATATAATTGGAAATCTTTATCAATCTCACCTCTATTAGGAAAATCGTTCTCCAAGAACGTGACATCTCGTGACTCCATTTCGGTCACACTCCCATCAGCTTATTCACCTATGAACACATACCCTTTGGAGTGTTTAGAATATCTTATAAAGATACATTTCTTCCCTCTAGGACCTAATTTGACATATTTATGGGAATAATCATAAACATAAGCTGCACATCCTCATGGACGTAGACTACATAAGTCTGGTATACTACCAATCCATAATTCATAAGGGGTGAAAGTAACCGATTTTGAAGGCACTCGGTTAAGTACATAGGCAGGAGTCAATAATATATCTCCCTAAAAGGAGATAGATAAATTTGATTGCGCCATCATAGACCTAACCATTTCCAATAAGGTTCTATTCATTCTCTCAGCTACCCCATTTTGTTGTGGAGTATTAGGAATAGTCAATTGTTGTACAATTCCCTTTTCATCACAAAGAGCCTTGAATTGCTCCGATAGATATTCACGTCTGCGATCGGTTCTCAATACCTTTATTGTTTTTTCAACTGATTCTCTACCATCATTATATATCGTCTAAGCAGTCAATGCTTCTGACTTATGGGAGATCAGAAAGACATAATCAAAACGCGTGAAGTCATCTATGAAAGTAATGAAATTTGAGTCTCCATGCCTCGCCCTCACATTCAAAGGACCACAAATGTCAGAATGTATGAGTTGTAATGGAAATTTAGCTCTAGTCCCTTTACCGAATGATTTTCTAGTTGCTTTTCCCGCTAGACAATGTTCACATACGGATAGATCAACATTAGTGAGTGACCCTAAAAGGCATTCTCTAGCTAATCTTTGCATTCTTTACAACTCAATGTGACCTAATCTAGCATGCCAAGTACTTGCATCAATCTCAACATTACTAGAAGACGCAATTAAAGAAAAACAACCATTAATATTAACATTGTACTAATCATAGTCAATGTCTAACACCATAAAATTATTCGATACATAACCTGAACCATAATAAATTGTTCCATACAAAATGTCAACACAATCACCATGAAAATTTAATACATAACCTAGGCTAAGAAGAATAACTACGGAGACCAAGTTTCGTCGAATATCCGGAGCATAGATGACATCATGTAGGAATAGGCTTCGACCACCACGTAAAATTAATTTACATGAGCCGATACCATTCACTTCAACTCTTGAGTTATTGTCAATATATATTCATCGTCTTCCAAGCTGTATCCAACGATACTCCACAAATGCTTCTCGGTCTCTAGCTACGTGGTCTGTTGCTCCTGAGTCTACAGTCCACATTGGATGAGATTCAACAAGCATTACAGTACTAGAAACAAAAGCATTACTTAAAGTAATGGAGTAATAGGGTACCTCTTTCAACTCAGTGCATTCATGAGCAAAGTGACCAATCTTGCCACAATTGTAACACTTCATATTGGCCTTGTCCTTCTTCCCACCACGCTTCTTGCGTTGGAAGGTCTTAACCCTTTTAGGTGCCTAATCAGTCTTCTTCCCTTTGTTATTGAATTGAGAATTCCTTTTGCACTTGAAGCTCGAAGCTTTGCGCGAACTTGATTCAACAACATAAGCATAAGTAGAGGATCTCGCAGCCTCTAGGTGCTCATCCTCTAATTCCAAATGGCGCGCTATATCATCAAAAGTGACAATATTCTCATTATGCGTCATATTGATCTTCATATGCTCCCAATTGTCAGGAAGAGACCTTATAACAGCCTGAACCATCAGTAAGGGAGTGACCTGCCGACCTCAGCTTACGAATCATATTTGACATCTCCCAAAGATGCTGCCTCATCATTATATTTAGGCGCTTTCAGTATGTGTCAAACTTGATGGTGAGTCTCCTCAGCTTAGTGGCAGATGTACCCCCAAACTTATCCTTCAAGGCAACCACATTGTCTGAGCTTTATCATAACTTTCAAACTCACACATGAGATTATCTTGCATACAGCTCAGTAACGTGATGCGAGTAATGCTATTTTTCTTTTTCCAAGCTTGATAAGCTTCTAGATCTCTCCTGTGTTGAGCTGAAGCTCCATGCTCAGGTTCATCCATGGTGTGGTTGAGGGTTTCCAGAACCTCTTGCTCCTCAAGGATGTACTGAACCTTTCGATGCCAAATATCATAATTGTCACCGTTCAGCTTCTCACCCGTATTGAGGTCAGCCACAATGGTCTTCGATGCCGATGCCATAATCAATTGCTATAACACATTGACATGATAGACGCAGAATCAATACTAGTACATTTTTCAGAGTAACACACATATTTAATTTGCAGCATAAACAAACTAAATTAATGATAATTCAACAAAAAACACAGAAACAAAAGTTCACTATGTTCCCAATCAACTTCTAAGTACGATTGTTCTATTATCATTAATTAGTTTAATTTGCTCAAATTTTAAGTTCTAGGTGAGAACTCATTCGAATTCTACCAACCTACGAACTCCCACTAGGAAAAAAAATAATTACATGACCTCATGTATTTCTATATTTTTCTATTAACACAAAAGCATAGCATGATTTAAACCAACATACAAAGCTACAACTACAATCAAATTCGCAATTCAAGATCTAACGGAAAAACAAGGATTACCTACCATTGTTCGAATTTTCATGGAACTAGTAAATAGCAAGTATATTAAACTAAATACATTCTATCATCGAACCAAGCTTTACCCAACATATATGACACCATATTCATATAAGCAAGCTAATGTATTTCCAAAACCATAAGAAAATACAAGCCAAAAAAATGAATGAATAGTGCATTTAAACCACCAAAATATGCGTACTTAGGGTTCCTTACACATTTTCATACATTTATAAAATTCAAAATTGAAAAATAATTATACCACAGTGTAGAAGACATCCATACGAACCAAACGCCACCGACCACACTCCAATTGGAGCTCGCACGCAGCCTCACGCGTCACCTGAGTGCACGGCGCGTGTGGCGCATACGCCAGCGAGCCCAGAGGCTCCTGGCCGGTCCGACCGTTGATCGATCCAATCGTTGATCGGTCAATAGTCAACGGGTTGGGTCGGGTCCGGTCAATGGGTCGGGTCTGATCCGGTCAATGGGTCGGGTCGGATCGCCGGTCGGGTCAACGAGGACGGGTCGGGTTGGGTCGGGTCGCCGGTCAATGACCGGCCGACCAACTACCGTTGGCGATGACGTCATCGATGACGTCATCCAAGCGGTTACCGACCGTTAGATGACGTCAACAAGCGTCGCGTTGCTTCACGTGACGCGCATGTGACATGCACGCGTCGGTTCATCGACCAGCGTGTGTTGCGCACGCGCTGGCGTCCCCAATGCGTCAGGTGCATGAGGCCCACACGTAGCGGCTTCTGGCCGCGCATGTGGGCGCGTCTGGCCTCCTCCGGTCGTGTTCGAACCACCGTCAGACTCGTCTCAACGAGTACTTTCACCCTGTATATTCAAAATTTGATTTTGGCAAAAAAAAATATATTTCGAAAATTGGCCAAAACCGCACGGATGCATGTGACCTTGAACCTGTTCTTCGCTTTGGTTCGATTTTTTGACGATTCATATATCAATTTCAATTAATAAACATCCAACCAGTGTAAATATCATACTCTTGATCTCAATATCAAATGCTAAACTGGAAAATTCGATGAAAAACAAGGCAGAAACCACGACCGGGCTCTGATACCAATGTTGGAATTCAAGTCGGCGGAAGATGACTTACCTTTATCCGATGCGCAAGAAATAATTAACCCCGGAAGGAACGTTGAATTGTGGATGAATCACGAACAAAATTACTTCACTCTGGTCTGAATGCAATCACAAGGAAAGCACCCGATTTTCATGGCGTAAATGCAAACCATTCTTGTAAAGGATGAAATGGAATGCCTTCTTCTTCTTTGATGGAAAGGGAGAGAAATTTTGGTGCAAATGATTTGCCAACCGATGCCAATGGTTGTCTACAAAAGACTTATATACGACACCCTTCATGCCCTTTCAAAGAGGTGCTTTTCCATCGTAGCTTATCAAGTCCAAACGGTGCATTCCAATTGCACCCCATCATAGGCCAAACGGTGCGTTTCAATTGCACCCCATCATGGACATACTACCTAAAGTGCAACAGAAACACAAAGGATCGCGCCTCTATCAGTAGAGGAATTAGTAGGCAAATCAATGAGGAAAAAGGTCCTAAAGGTAAGAAGTCAATTGTTTTAAAGTCTAATGATGATTCTGATGTTACAGATTCAAGAGATGACCTAGATGATGAAGAACTAGCACTCATGATAAGGAAGTTCAGAAAATTAAATAGAAAAGCAGGGTACTCAAAGATTTCAGAATAAATCAACTGAAGAAAATGAGTCCAATGTGATTTGCTTCGAATGTAAGAAGAAATGACACATTAGACTCAACCGTCCTCTATTGAAGAAAAAGAAGGGAAATACAGAGAAATTCAAAAAAGCTCTCAAAGTTTAGACTTGGAGCGACACAGAATGTGAAGAGAGTGATGAAGAGTATGCCAATATTTGTCTGATGGCAAATTTAGAATTAGACTCAGACTCAGATTCAGACAAGGAAATTGAGGTTAGCAATTCTAAAATTCCTTTTAAAGTCTCAAAGTATATTGATGAACTCTGTCTTAGCCTCAAAGCATCTCTTAAAAGAATTTCCGAACTGAAAAAGGAAAATTCCATATTGAGGCAACAGGAAATTTCTTGGAAAGAAAAATTTGAAAGTCTAAACAACAACTTTAAAACTTCAAAAGAAAATGCAGATTTTCTTTCAAAGGAAAACATTTTCTTGAAAGAAAGACATTTCAAATATCTCAAAAAAATTTTCAAATGGATCTGGAAAGCTTGATAAAATTCTTTCAATTCAAAGACCTTGTTTTAATAAATCAGGTTTAGGAATGACACTAGAAACTATTACTTTAATTGACTTTCCAAAAGTAAAAGAAAGAATCAAATAGAGACCTACTAGAACTTATTACAAAAATCATTTTCAAAAAGTTTTTGTAAAACCTGTTGGTCGAAGTGCTCTTAAATGTTCAAAGTGTAACAGCTCGGAACACTTCGAGAAGGATTGTCCTAAAGTTTGGAAACCTGTTAAGAGAGATTGGGTAAATACTGTTTTTGGAACTAACTCCTCTAGACTCAAGAAAATGTGGGTACCAAAGAAAACTTGAAATCTTCTCATAATTGTAGGTCACTATCAAGAAAAAGATCAAATGGTATTTGGATAGTGGCTATTCGAGACACATGACAGGAGATTCAAACTGCTTTTGAAAGTTTACTCAAACAAATTGTGGAAAAGTTTCTTTTGGTGGAAATAGTAAAGGAAAAATTATTGGATGCGAAACTATCAAAATTGGAAGTCTCACAATCAATAATATTTCTTTGGTGGAAGGCTTGAACTATAATCTTTTAAGTATAAATCAACTGTGCGACACTGGATTCAAAATCAACTTCCAAGAAGGTGTTTGTTCATGAACTAATAAAGATTTGTCTTAATCCTTTACTGGACGAAGACATGGAAACATCTATCTACTGGACATCAAACCAAAGAGCTCTCAATGTTTAATTACTATTCAAGATGAAGAGAACCTTTGGCATAGAAAGCTCGGTCATGTCAATATGAAGCAGATAGCCAAAATTTCCTCCAAGAAGCTTGTTCGTGGACTGCCCAGCTTAAGTTATCAAAAGTCAGAGTTATGCACACCATGTGTTTTGGGAAAACAAGTAAGAAGTTCTTTTAGACCTACAAATCAAGTTTTTACTGATCGTGTTTTGCAGCTTCTGCATATGGATCTTTTTGGACTAACTAGGACATAAAGTATTGGTGGGAAGAAATATTGCTTAGTAATCGTGGATGATTATTCTCGATTTACATGTGTATTCTTCTTGACAAATAAGTCTAATGCTTTTTCTTATTTCTCAAAGTATGCTAAGAAAATTCAAAATGAGAAAGGTTATGCTATAACAAGCATCCGGACAAACCATAGAGGTGAGTTTGAGAATCAAGACTTTGCAAATTTCTATGATGAATGTGGTTTAAAGCATGTTTTCTCTTTACCATATACTCCATAACAAAATAGAGTTGTGGAAAGAAAAAATAGATCATTGCAAAAAATGGTAAGAACTCTTTTAATTGAAAGTAACATTTCTTCTCGTTTTTGGGCTGAAGCAATTTTTACAGAATGTTATATTATTAATAGAGTATTTTTAAGGCCAATTTTAGAGAAAACTCCTTATGAGATTTTTAAAGGAAAGAAACCAATTGTTTCATATTTTCATGTTTTTGGTTACAAATGTTTTATTTTTAAAAATGCAAATGATCGAATTGGTAAGTTTGAAGAAAAGTTAGACGAAAGCATTTTTCTTGGCTACTCTACTTCAAGCAAAGCATACAGAGTATTCAACAAAAAGACTCAATCCGTTGAAGAGTCTATGAATGTCAAGTTTTAAGACTGTACCGAATCAAATGGTAGAGACTCAACCTGAAGAAACTAAACCTGTACGAGACATTTCAAAGTCTACTTCCCCCACAGAAGATCAAACTTCTGAAGTTCAACAATAAGAAGAACAAAAAGATTTAACTGAAGCAGAGGATGAGCAGACTCAAAAATCAACTAGCAATTGGAAGCATAAGTCCAGTCATCCCAAAGAACTCATCAATGGCAATATTGATGAAGGAATTCGTACTAGATCCAAAAGACAAGAAGAGTCTAGTGCTTTAACACTTATTTTTGAAATTGAACGCCAAAGCATAGAAGAAGCATTATCTAATGAAAGCTAGATTGAAGCCATACAAGAAGAGCTCAGACAATTCAACATCAACGATGTTTGGGAATTAATTCATAAACCAAAAGGTAAGTCAACTATTGGTGTTAAATGGGTTTTCAGGAACAAAGTGAATGAGAAAGGAAAAGTGATCAGGAATAAAGCAAGACTCGTGGCTAAAGGATATACTCAAGAAGAAGAGATAGACTATGACGAGACCTATGCACCAGTAGCAAGGTTAGAAGCAATTAGATTACTTCTTGCTTTCGCTTGTTTTAAAAATTTTAGGTTACACCAAATGGATGTAAAAAGCGCATTCCTAAATGGATTTATTTGAGAAAAAGTCTATGTGGAACAACCACTTGGTTTTGAAGATCCAAGGAAGCCAAATTCAATTTACAAACTGAAAAAGGCTCTGTATGGATTGAAACAAGCACCTCGAGCCTGGTATGAAAAGTTAAGCAATTTTCTAATTGAAAATGGCTTTGATAAAGGAAAAGTAGATACTACTTTATTCATTAAAAAGGAGGGTAAGGATTTTCTACTTGTTCAAATTTATGTTGATGACATTATTTTTGGCTCAACTAATGAAAGTCTATGCAATAAATTCTCTAGATGCATGCAGGATGAATTCGAAATGAGCATGATTGGTGAGTTAAATTTCTTTCTGGGATTACAAGTAAAACAGTCAATAGAAGGAATCTTCATTCACCAAGAAAAGTATACGAAAGATCTCATCAAGAAGTTTGGTTTGGAAAATTGCAAAAAGACAGAGACTCCTATGTCAAGCTCTTCAAAGTTAGACAAAGATGAAGAAGGAAAGACTATGGACCAAAAGTTATACAAAAGTATAATTGGATCTCTTCTTTATCTTACTGCTTCTAGATCTGACATCTTGTTTAGTGTTTGTATCTATGCTAGATTCCAATCAAATCCCAAAGAATCTCATCTTAGTGCAGCAAAGTGAATTATCAAATATGTTGCAACTACTTCAAAGCTAAGTCCGTGGTATCCCAAATAAGGAGACTTTACTCTTCTTGGATATTTAGATACAGATCTTGCAGGATGCAAAGTGGATAGAAAGAGTACTTCTGGAACATGTCAACTACTTGACAACAAGCTAGTATCATGGTTTTTGAGAAAACATAGTAGAGTAGCTCTTTCAACAGCTGAAGCGAAATATGTAGCACTTGGGAGTTGCTGCTCTCAAATCCTTTGGATGAGGCAACAGCTAAAAGACTTTGGAATTAAAGAATCATGCACTGAAATCAAATGCGATAATACAAGTGCCATCAATCTCATGAAAAATCCTATCCTTCACTTAAGAGCAAAGCATATTGAAATACGCCATCATTTTATTAGAGATCACGTTCAGAATGGAGAAGTGTGGATTTAGTTCATTGACTCGAAGAATCAATTGGCGGACATCTTTACAAAGCCATTGGATAAAAGTCTATTTAAGTCTATTCGTGCAAGACTTAACATTCTATCGTCTGCCGAGTAAAGTCTGAAGGTGTTCGGACTCAGAATCTCCAGATAATAAGACTATACGTAAATTTCTTCTACTTTAATGTGAAGTTATTTCTGGATAAAATATTGAAAAGATATGTTATCTTTTGCCATTTTATTTTTAGAAGTTATCTTAATTGTCGTTTATTTTCGAAATGGAAGTTATTATTTTAAAAATGCAGTTATTTTTAAGGCAATTTATCATTTTTAAAAAGGCAGTTTTTACCTTCTAAATGCGACGCTTTGTATTCCTGCTTTATATATATTGTCAAAACTCATCTTCTTCATTTATGCTCACTTTTTGAAACCCTAGAACACTATGATCTTACTGTTTTTCGTCTACTTGAGTTTCACCCAAAAGTTTTAATCTTTTCGAAAGAGCAAGCTTGAGAAATTCCCCAAGACCTTGACAATGTCTTTCCAAAGAAAGTCTTCGAGAATCACGAATCGGGGACCACGGCGTATGCGTGAGGGACCTACGCATTTCGATCTAACCGAAGAAGAAGATTCTTCTCAACAAGAGCAACAGCCAAGACAACATTCTCAACCGTGCCATCAAGCAACACAAAATTCTCCTCCTCAGCAAGAAGAAATTATTGAAGAGGCTGAACCTGTAAGGACTCAAAAACCCCAGTTTATTTATAGATTGTATTAGAACTTGAAGAAGGGTGGTTTTGCTATGAACTTGATTGATGAGTTCTTAAAATCACATGGTTATAAAAATGAGACCTTCTTCTTGAACACCATGGAAAGATTAGGCATTGTGCCTCAAGGGTTGGAAAAATGGTCGGTCGAGAATTTTCCTAGTGATCCAAGTGTTGGACAGCTAAAGGAGAAAGATGACGATGAAAAGTTGTTCGCTCATTTTCAGCCCAGGATGGGCGTTGCTGCGAAGATTGGTGGTGAAGGGACGAACCTATTTCATTCCAAGGACCACAAAAGGTGTTATTTGAATATGCTAAAAAGAGGGGTTATGAACCCTAGGAGCATGGGTTTCGACTTTCTTGACTCTTTAAAGGTTAATCAACGAGAAAAGTTTGGTTTGCTGCAGCTTGAACGTTTTTGCACTGAGACAACAATCGCTTATCCTGAACTTACTGCCTATGTTTATTCGAATCTTTCCTTTATAGATGCGAATAAATTTAGTTTCTCTGTAAGAGGTAAAGAATTTGAAGTTGATGTAGACACTCTGGCTGATTTAATTGGTGTGGAAAGAGGGAAATTCCAACCAATTGGTGTATCTTATGCTCATGCTACCTTGTCCATAGTAAATGACAGGATGGTCGAAGGTAAAATTTCCTATTCAAGGATGAATGCCACCAACATCCTTCTTCACAAGGTAGTTATTAACTGCATCAGGCCAAAGTCTACTTCAAAGACTGATGTCTCTCATTCTGAAGCGAAACTAATGTATGCAATCAACACTGGTTGCAAGTTCTCTTTACCTCACACAATTATCATGCACATGTATAGAACTGTGGTGAAGGACAAAGAACAGCTTCCTTACTCTACTCTTATCTCTCAATTATTCGAGCATTCAATATCAAACTCCCTGTCATTCTTTGTGCTAGAACCATTCCTCCAATGGTTATTGGTCTCAAAATGGTTTCTAAAATGAGACTGAAAGAACTAAGCAAGGAGCTGGAGCGCTTTAAGGAGAAGTCACCTGTAAAGGCGAAGCAAGACTCTGTTGCCAAGAAAAGGAAGGGAAAAGAGCCTATTACAGAACCTGTGAAGAAAAGAAGTTCTCTTATCTTGGAAGACGAAGAAGAAGAAGATGATGATATCACTATCTCAGCTCTTGCCCTACGGAATCTACAGAGTTATGTCAACCCTACCAAGATCAGAGAACAAGGAAGAACAAGAGAACGAGATGATCAAGAAGGAAGAAGAAGTGAAGAAAGAAGGAGTTGTGATGACTCTTCTCAACCAACACAAGCTGCATCCGATGATTCAGAGAAGACAAAGAGTGAGAAGATTGGAGAACATCACTATAGTGCCGCAGCAGAGCTTGAAGAAGAACATACCTCTCCTCCCAATACCATGAAGACATGGGGAGATGCTGAAAATCAAGGTACTTCTTCACCCATTTTTACTAGTGATGTCAGTAGATCTCCACTAGACCCAGAAGCGGTCTATGCTTCTCAATTTCCTGAATCAGACTTCGAGGCATTCACTCCTACTCATGGCGATAAAATAACTGATATTCCCCCTCATTCAAACTCCTGCATCTACTTCGGCTGGTCCTAGCATTGCTAAAGATCACTCTGCAAATCTTTAGCGAGTAATGGAGCTTCTTTTAGAATTAAAGGGACAGCAATATGCTTTTGAGTTTGAAATGAAGAACATGATGACTGTCTTCAGGGCATCTACCGACTCTCTTCAAGATCAAATCCACACCATCAAGCAGGAACAGGCCAAGAATGTGGATATTCAACAGCTTAAGGAGTCTTTGCAGAAGCTTGAAGACACTATCAAGACCATGGAGGATTTCCAACTCGTTCGTATTCCCAAGCAGCTCTGAATCAAATCATTTCTTCTTCTTTTTTTTTAAATCGTTTTGTCTCCACTTTTTGTTGATGACAAGAAGGGGGAGAGGTGTAGATTTGTTTAATGTTTTTATTGACTTTTACTTTCTACAGTGGACTTTGTGATTTTGGTGTAGGTGATGTTTGACTTTGGATATTGTTAGATATTGTTAATCTTTTGTTGCTTGCTAGTGTAGTGGTTTAATTTGCAATATCACTTATAAATGGTTTGAACTAACATATGTTCTATGGTTGCAGAATTACATTTATAAGATATTATATATTGCACAAGTACTGTTTTGCAAGACAAAGAGTTTTCCAAAATCTGCAGGAAAGTTTTGTCACATAAAAAGGGAGAGATTGTTAGAGAAAACTCCTATATTATTTTGAAGTTGACAAAACATTTTCAAAATCTATATCCGGAGATCTGAAGACTTTATCGTCAAAGTTTGAAGACCAACAACTCACCAGAAGTTATACTCAAAGTCTTTCCTCAGCGGCAATTCCAGACTAAAGTATGAAGATTTATCCAAACGCAAGATTATTATCTAGATAAAGATTATCTTCAAAGTTTCGTCTCGTATGATTTTTGGGAAGTATTATAGCTAGAATTCACATATATTTGACTGATTATTCCTATTGGAAAATACTCCAATATGAATATCTTTGAAAAGAAAAGCTAAATTTGGAAGGTTCTACTTATGGAAACTCAAGATCCTGATTTGTATGGACGAGCAGGATTGATAGGCTTTCAACACAAATTATCCAATGACTCAAGATCACCTTAATTAATTCTGCCCAACGGATAGATTGGAAGAATTTCTTTGGGAAGTGCCAATGGTCGAGAAGGTATGAAGGAGTATTTAAGAGTTGACTCTTTGGTTATTCGGTACGATGTTTGAGAGAGAATTCCAAAGTCTGAATCTCTTCTAGTCTCTCACTTCTTCATTCATCAAGCAAAATATTGTATACAAAAGAGAGAAGCTCTTAGTGTGATTGTGTGAGAGTTAGATAAGACTCATCATTGTGATAGTCAAGATCTCAAGCTGTAACAACTCTTTTGACATCTAGTGGAATCCAACCAATAGGCTGTCAGCGAGGAGAGTGGACGTAGACTTGATCTAAGCCGAACCACTATAAACTCTGTGTTTACTTTCTCTTATCCCTGAACTTCTTATTCATGCTTACTGGTTGTTCATTTATTTAGAATTGAAATCTGTCTTATGACCAATATCTTCTAAAATCAACATATCTTCCTTAAGTCCTGCGTAAATTCTTATTTACACCTATTCACCCCCCTCTAGGTGTATTCACTAGCCTCTTTCAAAGTCAAATAATTGACTTTGGGCCCCACCATAATAACCTACAGAGGCATTCAAAATAGAAACTCAGACTTGTTTCATACAGAGGCTTCGAAACAGAGCACGAGCAAACCCAAAGATGACTTCCACGAATAACCTGTAGATGGATAACTTTTACTCCTTTTATTTTATTTTATTTCCTCATTTGTGCAGCTATAAGGAGTCCAAGAAAAGAAGGGCTTCATCATCCAACTTGAAATCTACTTGGGAAAACCTTATCAACAAATTCGATTTAACAAATCGTCATCTGAATTCAAACTCAAAGAATTAATTCAATAGTGGTTATGCTGTTGTGTGATTTATGTTCAGAGATGAGTCTTATCCTAACCTCATTCTAGAATGCACTAGCTATAACCGAAATGAGTCAACTGAATAGTCTTGGTGTCCCGGCCTTGTGCTAGTACCAACATATTTGCTACATTGGGATTACCTGTCAAAGTCGAAGGAGAAAAATCTGCTCTTCCGTGCGAAGGTTTTCGAAGGAAGACAGCACTTGCTCCAAAATAAATGATTGACGCAGAAAGTTTATGCGTCGATGCAAATTATCTGGCAACTGATCCAAACTGCGAGAGATAGTATTTCGATAGGATTAGAGAATAGTTATAGCAGTCAAATTAAAACTACTTCGAGAAATTTCAGGTATGGCCTTAGGTAAACTAGTGACGGCGAGTACACTTTATCAACTTAGAATGATAACTGGGCAACCCCTCTGCGTACGTCATAAAATTCATTATTTTCACATGATTTTTTCCCTTTATCAGTTAGCACCCATCCTGCTTCATCGAGCCCATCCATCCATTATGAGGCCCTGATGCAATTTGTTATTATCAAACCTGAACAAAAAATGTACTTCTTTCGCTGATTTTGTTTAAGTACATGAATTTCTGAATAGTTGTGCTGTGGAGCGTCCGTATATGTATTATCGGTTGCTTACTCTGCTATCTCTTGAACACATGGCCTTTTGTCTTCTTAAATAGCAGAAAGATTTTCATGACAGCTTAGACATGAGTAAATCTTTTCTAATTTGCGACTACTGCAGTCCAAGATGGACAGTGCATAGAGAAAAAGATATTGACTTTACTTCTCGATCGTTCTACAGTACGGAAACGATGAAGCTGTACCGGGATAAAACTCGAGCCTGTACTGCAAGCAGAGCCTCAAGTTTGAGGTCATTAAGGAGTTTTCTTGCTCATGTGGACCTTAGAGTTCTAGTTACATAGCTCTTTATAGGGAGAGCATCAAGGATTAGTGAACAAGAAGGATTAGACGCAAATCGCAATGGAAAAACGCATCATACCTGAATAATGAATCTCATCAATAGCGACAAATATGCAATTTCCTTCTCTGTTTATTTCAAATCTTCCAGTCAATCAAGTTTTCGACATACCAACCTCATACTTTCCTATATTTAAATAGCATGCATAAGCACATTTTAGGACCATCACTACTCATTACATAAATCCACACAGAGACTGGAAATTTATTAGCAGAACTTGCTCACGGAAAGTAAAAGTCATCATCATGACTCGGTCCACACGACTACACTGCTGATGGAGAAGACGCAATGGAAGTTTCCCTGTGGCGCTTGAAGTAGGCAAGCATGGCCTCGCGCTCCGGAAGGTTGCTTCCGATCACATCATGCGCTATGAAATTCTGCACCCATCTGTGCAGGCGAGGATATTCGCTAGCTTCCAATAATTTCACGCCGGCCATTTCTTCCATGACTTGAAGCCACCAAGCTAGCCATCCAAAGACCAAATCTTGCAAGCCAATTTTGTCCCCAGCAAAGAAGTTGTCCTCCTCTCTAAGAGCATGTTCTTCAATGGTTTTCAGGACTTTCTTGGCTTCTTTTTTTGCCTCCTCCTGTTGCTCCCCTGTGCTTTGAACGAATTTGACGAAAATTGGGACCTCATCACCCAGAATGTTCATCATTAGATAGTGGAAGGAGGATTTAACCATGCTTATAGCTTTCTTTAATTATATTGTGTAGCTCGTTAGGGTCATCTTGTCCTGAATAACATCACAAGATTTACCGTGATCTAATTAGATAGAATTTCTTACATTTTCATGGAAATTCTGTTTTCACTTCAAGCTAAAGTCGAGATCAAGGCTATTGAGACACGAACCGAACCTAGTTCTCAAAAAAGAAATCTTGACTGAAATATTTTAATAAATCTATCACGGAAAACAATTCCATTTCGATGTTTGTAACACACCTTGTCCTCATTGAATTTGATCCAGAACCGGGCCACGGCCTTCTCGTAAGGATCTTGAGGAAGCAGAGGGTTTTGTGGCCAACTCTCTTCGATGTACTCCAGTATTACAGCGGACTCTGCAACGGGTCTCCCTCCATGGATGAGCACGGGGATCTTCTTGTGAACTGGGTTGCACCGCAACAATTCATCGCTCTTGTTGCCGAGATCTTCCTCCACATACTCATATTCCACTCCCTTGAGCTTGAGAGCCCATATAACTCTGTAACTGAAGGGACTAGGCCAAGCTCCGAGCAACTTGACTCCCTCCATGAACCCCAACTTATTAGAACAATGTCCTTCTTCTTCCGAGTCCTGATCTGCGATGGGTTGGATTCTTATTGAGCTCTTTGAGAGTTTTTGGGCGACAAAGTCAAACTTGGTTTTTTATTCTTGAAGTCTGACACCTTGGTGATCGTGCATCTTGGTGATCACGCATTCATTAATCTAGATCCTTCTTGTTCAATCTTTGACTTCAGAGACAATTTGCAGAGAGTTGGTACATGGAAAGTTAAGTTCATTTGTTTAATTAGACCACCAATGGCAATGGAATTGAATTATCTGATATTAATTTCACCAGGGTCACCTAATATATATATAAAAGAAGAATAAAGACTTTTATAATAAAATCACAAGTTAAATGCAAGAAAAAAGGACCACCTCTCTACTCTATTGCTCAAGAATAAGGCCAATACCTAATTTCATATAATTCAATGAACCATACGGGATTATGACATTTTTTGGAATAATTAATCAAGACGCCGATTTGACTTACTTGTAAATTGACTTTTGTCTTCTTGAGACTTTTGACCTATCGATGCATTTTCTTAGTGAAAAAGAGAGAAAGATTGGCATTGTTCTCCCAATGATGGAAATTTTAAGCTTCTCTCTCTTACTCTAACAAGAAATCACACTATGAATGATGCCCAAAACTAGAAGTCAATTCTATGTATCCCAAATTGAAATTTCAAAATTTAGTAGCATCTGTCTTCGATAATGATTGTTACCATAATATGGTAATTGCTCTTAGAACAAAAAAGAAAGTGTATATATAAATTAATGTTTGGTAATGGATATTTGATAAGGACCCTGCCATCACATAAAAGAAATTAATATTACCATAAAATTAAAACTAATTATGCTTCTTCTCTTTTTGCCACGACATTTCTATTTTCACATTTTATGAACCGAAACCTCCATCTTGGCGCGCAAAATGTTCCGTCTCTCTCGCTTGCTCCTTCCCACTCCGTCATCACATCCCCACGCTTCGCTCAGAGTTTCGATTTTGCTGATCATCTGATCCTTGTTCGATCAGATCATTGTGTTGTCGAGGTTGACGATGAAGATCATCACTCCGAAAACGAACGCTGGAAGTTGACCGCACATGCGGGCTCCCGCAGGAGCTGGCTTTCGCTCATCTCGGAGCTCCGGCGCCCGTTCGGCCCCAGTAATGAACCCTCGATCGGGTCAAGGTATAGCTCTCCCCGCCCGAGTTCAATTCATGGTTGCGAATGGCTTCGCCTGTTCGAAGTTCGTGAATTGGTTTGATTCTCCAACTTAGGGCTCTTCGCAGCGTTTTCTTTAGTAATGTCGGTTTCGGATTAGTTATCGGTAGAGTCGGTGCGTTTCTCGCATTACTGTCGGGATGTTTCCTTGCAGAGCAGCGTAATGTGGAGCGATCGCGGAATTTGTTTCTGTTAGTGCTTTTTGATTTGTGGGAGATATTGGTTCTTTGCTTGTCTTTTTCCTGTGGGGCTTCCATTGATCTGTTATGGAGTTCCATGCGCGTGATTAGGAATAGAATTTTGTTCTGTTATTGTATTTGCATAGGTTTGCAATTAGCGGCGGGTGTCGGCTATCATCCATGAATCTAGCATCCTTCTTCTCAATGTATATCTACGGCGCATGCATTCTAGAGCCACAACGACAGAAGAACAAGACTTCTTGTTATGAGAATGAGCTAAGAAGGGTATTTGATTTCTTAATTTTGTTAAGAAATTGGGAGCAGAAAGAGAGTTAAGTTTGCTGATCATTGAAGAGTGTCGGTACTTCATAGGGGGTCACTGACCTTCGCCTAGCTAGGCCAAGGGCCATCGTTGGCTGGGGGTCACACTAAGGAATAAATTTTAAATAGAAATAAAAAGTAAAAAAAAAAATTGCCCTTTTATTCTAAGAATGTTTTTTGAAATAAGGTCATTTTTATTTTTATTTTTATTCCTTCCTTGTTCTTCCTCCTCTAGCCGATCGTTGGGGTCTCGGCAATCGATTAGAGACGAGGGCCAATTAGAGGTGGACCTCGCTAGCCTCAAGCAAATCTCGCTATGGTTGGGCAAGGTTCAACCTTACCAAATCTTGGCGAGGTTGGCAAGGTCCACCTCACCAGCCCTTGTCTGTGATAGTCGGCGATCGGCTAGAGGAGAAAGAAGAGGGGAGGGAGAAAAAAAGAAAAATCAAAGAAAATTATTAGAAAAATTAAGAAAAAAAACTCCACGTTCACAAAAAAATTTGAAGTTATATCAAATGCTTTTTTTCTTTTTCTATTTCGAGAATAAAAATTTTAGGTTTGTACCATATGTGCTCTTTTGCTCATAAAATTGTCTACTGAGTAGAAATTAACAAAATATTTATTAACAGAAATATTACCAAACATACTCTTAAAAAAACAAAAAGTTTTTCTTGACAGTTTATTAGTGCATGAAACTGAAATTCTTGCGAGGACATGAAACTTCCAAGTCGGAGACTAGGAACAAAATGGTTTTCAAGACTTTCTTGGCTTCTTTTGTTGCCTCCTCCTGTTGCTTCCCTTTGGTGTGAAAAACTATGAAGAAAATCAGGGACTTTGTCACCCCACCCAGGACATCTTAGGACGCATTTGTTAACGTTTATGTTTCGGGGAACAATTTTTGAATATAAACAGTTTTTTTTTTTTTTTTTTGTTTCTATTCCAGAGAACAATTTTTGAGTATAAGAACGCACTTGGTAACTGTAAAAAATTTCTACTCCAGGAATAAAAATGCATTTGGTAAACTTGTGTAATTTTTTCGTTTCTTTTAATTTTTCAATATTTGTATTATATTTTTCCTTTTTTTTTTTTTCTTCTTTCTTCCTTTTGGCCGGTCGCCGGTGCGTCACCCAGCAGTGGCTCAACAAGACCAAGCCTCATTGGTGGCTGGGCGAGCTCGAGCTTGCTAGCCAAGGCGAGGCCGAGCCTCATCGGGGGCCGGCGACTGGCCATAAGGAAGAAGAATGAAAGAAAAAAGAAGAAGAAAAGGGAGAAGAAAAAAGAAGTGTTTTTCGGAATTGTTCCTAGGAACAAGAAACAACTTTTTTCTACTTCTTGTTTCTGTTCCAAATCTGTTCTCAGGAATAAAAGTTTTACCAAACGCGTTTTCGTTCGGGAGAACGAAAACAAAAATAAACAAACGAAGCCCTTATTAACTTTGATGATCTAGGACACGTGATAGCTTAATGATAATACTGGTTTAATTGTTAAACTAGTAAAGCTAGCATTCCTTGGTTGACTAAAGAGATAAGTATAATCGAAGTCCTTGAATCCTAAAACTTCTAAAAAGTGTAATCAAGTTCTAAAACTTATCAAATTGATTTAATTGAGTCATAAAGTTAACACCATCGAACTTGCGGCGGAAAATGCCGACTTGGCACTAACATGGCATTTTAAATGATTTTTTTTTAAATTTTCCACTTGGTTTTTAAAATTATTTTTTATTCAAAAAAAAAAATAGATTTAAAAACTAAAGAAGAAAAACTAAAAATTAATTTCTTAAAAAAGTGTTTAAAAAAGAAGAAGAGAAAATGGCAGCTTTACTGCCGCCATCACCCATTGCCGAAGGGGTCGACAATCGACCACCTCCGTCGCCGATCCTCCAGCGATGGGTGGCGGCGGCGGAGGAGCTACCATTTTCTCAGTTTTTTTTTAAACATTATTTTTAAATAAATTTTAGCTTTTATTTTTTAGTTTTTAAATCAAATTTTGAATAAAAAATAATTAAAAAGCCATGTGGAAAATGAAAAATTATTTAAAATGCCAAGTTCGAGCCATGTTAGCATTTTTTGTTAGTAAGTTTGACGGTGTTAAATTTAGAACTCAATTGAACCAATTTGACAAGTTTTAGAATTTGATTACATTTTTTGCAAGTTTTAAGACTCAATCACATTTTCATAATAAGTTTTTAAGACTTCTATTACGCTTATCCCTTAACTAAATTAGCACCAAGTGATCACATAAATGCAGCATTCCTGCTTGTCCACCACGCGAAAAGACATCGCGAGCATAACTTACCAATCCATGAAGGGGGAAAATGTACAAATAGCTCTATCACACTCGGTACAATTAACGTTGCATTCTTACGTCGTTTCTTTCTGTTCGAGCTAACCAGGATCCTAGTTACTGTCAAACGGAAGTTTTCCACTTCAAGAAAGTTCATATCCCCGATTCCATGAAGGTGAAACTGTGAGAGCTTGTGCAGACGGGATCCTATAAAACTCCATAGCAGTACATCAAACATTGCATGAACCATGAAGTACATGTACATTTTTAACGATCACTTCATGGCATCACCTCTGAAATCCTTTTACAGGTGACAAACAGTTCGACCCGGATGCATGTTCTCGAAGCCCTGCGGTGCCCTGGAGCTGTCATTTCATAGTATGACATTAGATTTTACACAGAGATGCTTAGTTTCATACCATTATGGTCATGCTGTTGCGTGATTTATGTGTAGAGATGAGTCTTATCATAACCTCATTCTAAAACGCACTAGCTATAACCGAAATGAGTCAAATGAATAGTCTTGGTGTCCCGGCCTTCTGCTAGTACCAACATAATTGCTACGTTGGGATTACCTGTTAAAGTGGAAGCAGAAAAATCTGCTCTTCCGTGCAAAGGTTTTTGAAGGAAGACAGCACTTGCTCCAAAATAAATGATTGACGGAGAAAGTTTATGCGTCGATGCAAATTATCTGGCAACTGATCCAAACTGCGAGAGATAGTATTTCGATAGGATTATAGAATAGTTATAGTAGTCAAATTAAAACTACTTCGAGAAATTTAAGGTATGGCCTTAGGTAAACTAGTGACGGCGAGGACACTTTATCAACTTAGAATGATAATTGGGCAACCCCTCTGCGTACGTCATAAAATTCATTATTTTCACACACCCATCCTGCTTCATCGAGCCCATCCATCCATTATGAGGCCCTGATGCAATTTGTTATTATCAATCCTGAACACAAATGTACTTCTTTCGCTGATTTTGTTTAAGTACGTGAGTTTCTGAATAGTTGTGCTGTGGAGCGTCCGTATATGTATTATCGGTTGCTTGCTCTGCTATCTCTTGAACACATGGCCTTTTGTCTTCTTAAATAGCAGAAAGATTTTCATGACAGCTTAGACATGCGCAAAACTGAGATTCTCGAATCTCACAAGGACATGGAGACTTCCATATTCGAGACTAAGAGCATACTGGCACATCTTTTCTAATTTGCGACTACTGCAGTCCAAGATGGACAGTGCATAGAGAAAAAGATATTGACTTTTACTTCTCGATCGTTCTACAGTACGGAAACGATGAAGCTGTACCGGGATAAAACTCGAGCCTGTACTGCAAGCAGAGCCTCAAGTTTGAGGTCTTTAAGGAGTTTTCTTGTTCATGTGGACCTGAGAGTTCTAGTTGCATAGCTTTTTATAGGGAGAGCGTCAAGGATTAGTGAACAAGACGGATTAGACGCAAATCGCAATGGAAAAACGCATCATACCTGAATAATGAATCTCATCAATAGCGACAAATATGCAATTTCCTTCTCTGTTTATTTCAAATCTTCCAGTCAATCAAGTTTTTGACATACCAACCTCATACTTTCCTATATTTAAATAGCATGCATAAGCACATTTTAGGACCATCACTACCCATTACATAAATCCACACGGAGACTGGAAATTTATTAGCAGAACTTGCTCACGAAAAGTAAAAGTCATCATCAAGACTCGGTCCACACGACTACACTGCTGATGGAGAAGACGCAACGGAAGTCTCCCTGTGGCGCTTGAAGTAGGCAAGCATGGCCTCGCGCTCCGGAAGGTTGCTTCCGATCACATCATGCGCTATGAAATTCTGCACCCATCTGTGCAGGCGAGGATATTCGCTAGCTTCCAATAATTTCACGCCGGCCACTTCTTCCAGGACTTGAAGCCACCAAGCTAGCCATCCAATGACCAAATCTTGCAAGCCAATTTTGTCCCCAGCAAAGAAGTTGTCCTCCTCTCTAAGAGCATGTTCTTCAATGGTTTTCAGGACTTTCTTGGCCTCTTTTGTTGACTCCTCCAGCTGCTCCCCTGTGCTTTGAACGAATTTGACGAAAATTGGGACCTCATCACCCAGAATGTTCATCGTTAGATAGTGGAAGGAGGATTTAACCATGCTTATAGCTTTCTTTAATTATATTGTGTAGCTCTTTAGGGTCATCTTGTTCTGAATAACATCACAAGATTTACCATGATCTAATTAGATAGAATTTCTTATATTTTTCATGGAAATTCTGTTTTCACTTCAAGCTAAAGTCTAGATCAAGGCCATTGAGACATGAACCGAACCTAGTTCTCAGAAAAGAAATCTTGACTGAAATATTTTAGTAAATCTATCACAGAAAAAAATTCCATTTCGATGTTCGTAAGTCGTAACACACCTTGTCCTCATTGAATTTCATCCAGAACCGGGCCACGGCCTTCTCGTAAGGATCCCGAGGAAGCAGAGGGTTTTGTGGCCAACTCTCTTCGATGTACTCCAGTATTACAGTGGACTCTGCAACGGGTCTCCCTCCATGGATGAGCACGGGGATCTTCTTGTGAACTGGGTTGCACCGCAACAATTCATCGCTCTTGTCGCCGAGATCTTCCTCCACATACTCAAATTCTACTCCCTTGAGCTTGAGAGCCCATATAACTCTGTGACTGAAGGGACTAGGCCAAGCTCCGAGCAACTTGACTCCCTCCATGAACCCCAACTTATTAGAACAATGTCCTTCTTCTTCCGAGTCCTGTTCTGCGATGGGTTGGATTCTTATTGAGCTCTTTGAGAGTTTTGGGTGACAAAGTCAAACTTGGTTTTTGTTCTTGAGTCAAACTTGGTTTTTTTTATCTTGAAGTCTAAGGCCTTGGTGACCACACATTCATCAATCTAGATCCTTCTTGTTCAATCTTTGTCTTCAGGGACAATTTGTAGAGAGTTGGTACGGAATTATGATATATTCAAAATAATTAATCAAGATGCCGAGTTTGACTTCATTGTAAATTGACTTTTGTCTTGTCAAGATTTTTGACCTATTAATACATTTCTTTAGTGAAAAAGAGGGAAAGATTGGCATTGTTTTCCCGATGATGGAAATTAAGCTTCTCCCTCTCTTACTCGAATAAGAAATTACACTATGAATGATGCCCAAAACTAGAAGCCAATTCCAATAGGTGTGGTTTTGTTTCCGTACTCTTAAGTCGCCTAAGCCCAAAGAGCAATGAGGACAATGTATGCTTGTATTTTTAGTCTCGTGGAATAGTGATTTGGTAATTTCCTAATTGCTGTTACGGAGTAACCAATACTTTTGACAGGATTCTACAAATCTTGATAGGAAGCAATTTGACTCCAGCATGAGCTCTAAACTGCATGCTTATCCTCAGTCTGGTATTCAGTTAAAAGAGTTTAATCATAATTGCACATGGGACTTTCTGGAAGCTGAAGGTGGACAGTATTTGGACTGTTCTCCATCTTCTGGGAGGCTAAAAAATTCTATGGAAAGAATTATCCCAGATTATCTTCCAGCTGTTGCTGCCTTCAAGACCATTACTTGGCTGGAATCTGAGGTAACCAATGGACAATTAAAGATTCTAAGAGCTCCATCTCCATACTATGCAAAAAATTCTGCTTCTTTCTGATATTGGATATGTACCTCCATTTCATTTGGTTTGTCCAGGATGAGTTCCAAGCTCCAAATAAATCCTTGATTGAAGAGGAGACACGTGATTCAGACTGGGGATGGGTTCTCGACAATAAGAATAATGAAAGAGACCTATGCTTAGTTCGTCAACGTAGAGAGCTCACTACAGCACCGGCATTGCTGACATACTGGTGCAATGATCGCCAGCAGACTCTAGAATCTAGGTTTGGTGGGAGGGAATTATCTGCATTCTCCTTCTCATCTCATCATCCTTCAAAATTTTGTCCATTGCTATGCCATCCAACAAGCTTTCACGACGATGATCTTGAAACACATTATGATCCACAGACTCTACAATCTGGGTTTGTTGGGAGCGAGTTACATGCATTATTTGTCCCATCTTGTTATCCTTCACAGTATTGGCCGTCACAATGCCAATCGATTAGCTTTCACAATAATGATCTTCATACATATTATGGCCAACAGACTCTGGAATCCGGGTTTGGTGGGAGAGAATCACCTGCATTCCGTGTTTCTTCTCATTATCCTTTACAGTCTTGTCCATCAAAAATTCCTTCAACCAGCTTTCACAACCATGATCATGAAACACAATATAACAGGAAGGAAGATATTGCAATTTTTAGTGATCTTCCTTGTTCTTTGTCACGCAATTTATATAATTCTCGCCAGGCTGAAGATCACGATTTTGATGACTCATATGCAGTGCTCTCACCTCCAGAACTGGATCAATTCATCAACAAGGGCTTCAGTGAGAGACATTACCACCCTCAAACCGATGGTTCAATGCTCTCCCTTGAATGTGATTCTGATTTGAGATTGACGTGCTTTTCATCTCCTGTATCTTCACTGGGAGATCATATATTCACTGATTACACTCATCGGTCTCCTCAAGGTGGGGAAGTATTGTTGTCCTTCCTATGTGGGGAGGATTGGCATAAAAGACTCCAAAGTTCCATTCAGATGGACGCCGTCAGTGGTTTTAGCAGAAGTTCATTTATTCAACTCTTAGACAGAGAAAAGGCTTACCCTCTGCTTCCAGATAATTCAAGCTCAGATGAAGGAGAAGTGATTGTTCATGGAAGCAAAATCTGTAAGTTTGAGGCATCATGGCATTTTTAGTTCAACTCCTGTACTTCACTTTTGTGTGGTTGTGGGCCTCGTGGCTTCTTGGTTGTCATAACCTTGCATTTGAGTTTTGATTTGACAATTTACATACTAGATAATCCTCCGGTCAATTGAACTTCAGATGTACAGAACTATTGAGGAAACTAACAACCTAGATGCATATTCTCAAAAGCAGTGGTCTTATTGAACACTGTGACGCTGATCTTACTGTGCTACATGTTGAACTGTAAGCGATACATGTCCTGCACATATGCATCTGCTGACATTCATATTTTAGGTTGTTACATCGCTGCTATAAGTGAGAGTGCGTTCTTGATGCAAGAATGTTCTACTTAAGTCACTGTAAAATGAGTTTTTTCAACAGAAACTAATCCAAGAAAGGCTCTGCACGCAACGACAATCTTGGGTCCCTCCTAAGAAGACTGAATTTCATATCCCCCTCATCAAGTTCATGTCACATGAGTCTTGGTATTCGATCGACGGCTTGATACTTTAAGCGATGGGACATTTTAAGTGACAAGTCCACTTGATATGCTCTGAAAATATTAGGTTAAGTTTTCACATGTTTGAATATCTTGTGACCTGGGAAATTGCTGTGGAGTCCCTCCTAAGAAGACTGAATTTTGTGCACTTGAGTCTTAATTTTCGATCGATGGCTTGATACTTCAGCGACAAGACTGTTTTAAGTGACAAGTCTACTTGATATGCTCTAAAAATATTAGGTTGAATTTTTACAAGTTTAAATATCTTATGACCTGAGAAATTGCTGTGTGCTGTAGGCGTGGCTCAATTTGTGAATAGGTCAACAAATGTTCCAATGGGCTCTTGATAACTTGACTGTGTCATAATTTATTTGAACTTAAGTAGCTCGAATGTGAATTTTGAACCCAAAGGATTGCAACTCTTATCAAAGCGGGCATGTTTCCTCCTATGGAGGTCCAAGGAGATCCCCTCCAATTATTACCTTTTGATTAGTGAATTGTAATTATGCACACGATTCGTATTAATTTATATACGAGTTTTGTACATTACTTATAATTCACCAATTAGGAAGACCCCTTCTACCAGATTGGAGGAAAATGGATCCTATGGAAATTGAGCAGCGAGTGGACCGATTGGAGCGTATTGCGTTCAATCGAGCGATCGAAACCGTGAAGTGAATAACTCACCCCACTCTTTCCTCGTCTTCACTGCAGTTGCGAGACCCGTCCTTTTTCGTGTGCCCTGCTTTTTTCTTTTCTTTTTCTTCTCTTTGCTTTTTGGCGCAATGATCTTTCGCTTTCGAGTTCAAATCGGCTTCTGAGATTTCTTTTTTGGGCTTTAACTAGTTCGGTAATTTGGCGCTTCTGAGCTCGAGGAATGATGATGAATTTCGGGTGAGTTCGTTCACGATTAGACGAGCTGATCGGTTTGGTCATGGTGAATGTCCTCCACCGGTTTTAAAGTGGCAGACGGATTGTCTGTGCAGGGGCGCATCGGTGAAACATGATTGTGATGGTACGTGCGACATTGCAGAATTTCGCTCTTGTGATCGCAGTCACAGGTCGCTATACTGTTCGCGTTTAATCGGGACCAACGATTTGTTCTTGAATGAGCTTGGCTTTACCCTGTTCTGAAGATAAAAAGCTCAATCCTTTCTAGGTGCTCGTTCGCCTACGCAGCTGCGTAGCTTAACCCTTAAGCCTAGTAATACTTGAAGCAAACAATTAGAGTGTGAGTTTCTAATTAAGTTTTTTGTGAGGAATTATGTAATAATATTTGTGATTTGCTATAGGTGTGATTGAGTATTGGGAAACACTTGAGGGATAGTGGATTTGGCGGTTGGTAATCTTGAAGAGTAGATTTTGACACTTAGATCAAATCACGTAAATTTCCAGTGTCTTTATCATTTATTGTTGATTTCTCTTGTAATTTTTTTTTTTTAATCTTGCATGTGACATGACTCGTAAAATTTGTTAGTTTATCCATCATTTCACAGCAGTAAACGAAAGTCACATTCAACAACATCTATGAGTCCTACATCGTGGGACAAGTGAGAACTGAGAGCTTTGGGAAGTGATGAACAGTACTAATCGATTTTGAAATCCTTCATTTGACTTATTTTGTTCATTTTTTAGATGCTTAGTGCATTTGTGGATCACCATAGTTCGCTACGGCTGTCAGTTCATACTCTATCATCAAGCTCCATTCAAACCATATGTGAAGTTGCGAGTATGTCAAGATGGCAATCGAAAAAACAATGAAGAAGAGCTTGAAAAGTTGTGGAGGAGCTTTAGTCGTACATACAAACATGAAGCTCTGTTGTAGCACGTGTGCTCTTCTTCCTGTTCTACACATTACTTGAAGGTCGGCGACCTAGTCGTATAACCTTATGTCAACATTAACTCCATGTCATCTTAAATCATAAATCTAACCTACACAAGATTAGCTTGAAGTAAATTAGGATCATGTTCCATCATGAATTTCCATTGTTCTCATGTTTGCAGGAGACATCGGTGTGTTTAGGTAGTGGTTTGAGATTGATATTTGCATTCATCTTCATTGTTCTCGTGTTTGCAGGAGATATCGGTGTGAAATGATTTTCCTTTGAAGAAACTAGATCTGAAATTTGTTGTGCTGACCTTTAGTAATTTCGTGAACTGTAAAGCAACTTTTTAGTTGGAACCTAACTTCGACTTCTTGATGAAAGTTGTAGAGGACTTCTTGAAGTATAACATATAAAAAAATTGAGAGGAAATGAACAAGTATAGGTCGGTGAAACCATTTTTCTTTGAGGAAACTAGATCTTGAATTTGTTGTGCTGACCTTTAGTAATTTCGTGAACTGTAAAGCAACTTTTTAGTTGGAATCTCACTTCAACTTCTTGATGAAAGTTGTAGAGGACTTCTTGATGTATAACATATCAAAAATTGAGAGGAAATGAACAAGTATAGATCGGTGAAACCATTTTTATTTGAAGAAACTGGATCTGGGAAACGTTACATTGACCTAGCATGGTTCTGTGAATTTTTATAAAATCATCCAGTTGAAATTTGATCTTGTGTCCTCAATAAAAGTTGTATATGACATTATGAGGAATAACATACTGAAAATTGAGAAGAAACGGACATGTGTAGGTCGGTGAAACGAATTTTCTTTGAAAGGAGTTAATCTGGAAAAACAGTACCGAGAATAGGGAGAATTAAATCGACTATAGCTATTAATCTAGAACGAATTTGATTTCTATTTCTTCATGAAAATTTTACCTCTATGTTTTTTCTATAACATATAAAAATTTCAGAACTTTCGGAGTTTTTTTGAGTATTTAATCGAAATTATTTCTGAAACTGTGCAAACTGTAGTGCTGAAATTTTAAAAGCTGTGATGTATGGACCGTACCGAATTGTATGAAGTTTTTTTGATATGGTGTTCTTCATAAGATATTTTCTTCTAGGTCTCTTCTATAACGTGTCAAATTTTCAGAATTTATTAAGACCATTTACTAATTTTCTTAGAGTTTTAACTAAAGGAGTGCATTCTGTTTTATACGAAAATTGCTGCATTTTCAAAAATAAAATGAATTGCTCTGTGTGATATAATGTCTTGAGTGGTTGCTTTTGCTGCACATGTGGTGAAATTTGGTATGTTATATAATATCAAAAAGTTGGTTTAAACCTTTGACATTATTGCATCAAATGCCATGTTGAAAGTGAAACACACATGTGTATATAAATTGTGAAAATGATGATACCGTCGGACCCTTGAGTCGACGATGCCCTCGGGAGTGTTGAGATGCTCGGAGGTATGTGCCGGATGCCCGGAGGTGTGTGCCAGATGTCCTCAGGAGTTTCGAGATGCCCGGAGGTGTATGCCAGATGCCCAGAGATGTGTGCTGGAGGCTCCTCGCGATGCCAGGTTGGGTGTGATGTCACGCCCCGACCCTCGGGCATGCACCCATCCCTTACCTTGGTCGATTATAAAAGCGATATCCCAGAACTACATATCGCCGACCCTTTTCTTTTTTAATGCACAAGCGGAAGCAGTTATAAAAATCCACAGACAATAAAGCAATGGGATATACAAGTAGGACTAGAAATATGAACCAGAAAACCGACACCCTTATGAACATATACAAGTCCGATAAAAACAAGGTCTACAAACAATTTGGGGAGTTCAGGTCCACATCCTTCTCTTCATCATTCTCCACACTCCCACTGGAACCTTCAGCAGACTGCCCCGAACTTCCGAGATCTTCAAAATCCAAGTCTACTGAATCTAGGGACCTGAAATGGTTATTCAATAACCAATGAGACTACGTCTCAGCAAGTTCTACCCCCTAAGACCCGATTAGTAAACCAATACACCCTAGGGTTGCCTATGCACAACATGAGTCAGAGGGCTTACCTTGGCCTCAGTTCCCACCTGCATATTAGCATAGATCAAATATACACCCAAACAATCATAGCACTGATCGAACATCGATCAAATCGACCTCGTCGATTTTACACCAACAAGACTACTCATGGTCATTCCATTCAATCAATCAGACTCAAATAATGATCAATCACATCAAATTACACCTAATTCGAATCATAAATCAATTGACTTAGTCGATTACATGCCAGTCGAAATCAACACACGATCATTCTGACTATTCATTCTCAACTCTCAATCATGGCTTTACAGGCAAGTCTATATGTAGTGGCATCACGGCCCCACTCGGCAATGTTATATGTAGTGGCATCACGGCCCCCCTCGGCAATGTTATATGTAGTGGCATCACGGCCCCACTCGGCAATGTTTTATGTAGTGGCATCACGGCCCCACTCGGCAATGTTATATGTAGTGGCATCACGGCCCCACTCGGCAATGTTTTATGTAGTGGCATCACGGCCCCACTCGGCAATGTTATATGTAGTGGCATCATGGCCCCAGTCTCACCATTCTACACACTTTACAACCCAACAAAACATAAGAATGCTGAATAAACACACTTGGCCATTATCCAATCAATAACTCAATCTCAATCAATTCCAAGCAATTTAGGGTAAATCCCTAAAATATCACAATTTATTTAATTACATGCAACGTAGAGCTCAATTAAATAAACGGACCACACCACGACAATCAGCACGAAATTCCGGTCACCGGCCATCCCGGTTGAATTTCCGGAAAAATAAATAATTAAATAATTAATTTCGAAAATTAAATAAATAAATACAATGAATTCAATTCAGCACAATATAAAGATCAATTAAATAAACGGACTACACCACGATCATCAACATAATATTCCGATCGCTGGCCATCCCAGTTGAATTTTCGGAAAATAAATAATTAATTAATTTAATTCCGAAAATTAATAATTAAATGTCAAAAATTCCACTTAGGCCCAAATTGCTAAATTAACACCCGATAAGGGCCGGGAAAAATCCCAAGAGACATTCAATAAATAATAGAGCATTTCTACTCCCTAATGGCTATTGCTAACCACCTAGCATACAACATTATGTCTCTAATTTAATTTATCTAAATTAATCTAACCACCTAATTGCATTTAATTAAATCTAAAAAACCCCTAAGTATAATCAGCAAACTAAGAAAGTATTAGTGAGCAAAACTCACTTGGTAAAAGCGGAGACAGAATCACCGCGACGGCGGCCGAATTCCAAAATTTCGGCGACGTCGATGGATACTCGGGCCAGGCCCAAAAGCCTCACAAGCCCATAGAAGATTCTGGGCTTGGACTGAACTTGGGCCAAATAGCTTCGCGGGCCGAGCTGTTGGGACTTCTTGGGCTTCAAAATTGGGCCTGAGTTACTAGTTCTTTGGGCCAGGCCTAACTGAAATGGAACTTGCCGACTTCAAGATGGGTTGCGGGCTGGACTTCTTGCTAGCTGGGCTTCGAAGACTAAGAATGGGCTGTCTTCATTGGGCTGCTGAATTGGGCCGAGAAGCCTGAAAATTTGCGGCCAACGCTGGGCTCGTGGAGATGGGGCAAGCTACTGGCGCACGGATTTGCGGGTCTTCGAAGGAGTGCAGGAGCTTACTCGAAGAAGCTCTGGCACTGAAGACGTGGCCGAAGTTGGCAGCTGCAGGGTCAACTTCGAGAAGGGCTTGCGGCTAGAGGTTGACCACGGAGAAGCGTGGACGAAGAGCAACTTCGGTGAGAAATCTTTGGGCTTTGCTGGAGAACATCTTGACCGACGAGCTGGAGGAAAGAAGTGGACTTCGGTGGCCGCGAGCTAGAGAAGAACACGCGTGAGCTGCAGGGGATCGTCGCCTAAAGTGGAGGAGTCAACCTTGGTGGCAACAAGGCTGATTTGTTGACCAAGAGTGAGCAAATCGTGGACGTGTGGCAATAGAAGGGAATTGGGTGGGTTGAGATGCTGACCAAGCATGAGTGGAAGATAACTCGGTGGGCTGAGAGGAAGAGAAATCGAGGGAATGAAGCTGCGACAGAGACGAAAAGGAAAATTGAAGCAGTCGGTGAGTTCGACCAAGAGAGAAGAGGAAGCTCGGGCGCACGATGGGAAGCAGCTGGCGTCCAAACGTGCTGAAGAAGATTCAATAAAGGAAGGGCAAGTCAACACCACTTATCCAATGCATTAATGTTTGGTTCCCCCTTTTGCTTGCAAGAAAATATCGCAATGTCCCATATTTCTTTCTTGAGTTTGAATTTTCCTTTAAATCAATTTTGAAGCAAGAATTTCTAGTCCGTTGGTCAAAACCGAATTTCACTTTTCGATCTTAAATTTTATTATTCAATTTCCCAAATTGAGGTCCAATTTCAATGGAGAAAAATCCCGGATAATTTTCTATAAATCCCCGACACTCACAGGCTTGGCTTGAAAGTCCAAACTCGCTTAAATTCAGTCCATACTAATTTCTGTTAATTTTCCGCGACGTTCGAATGATTTTCCGTAAAACTCTCGGAATCTCTGAAAATTTCTTGGAAGGACAAGACGACGTCCTATAAATCAACCGTGACATGCTCGAACGTCCGATTTCCGAAACCGAATTCAATTTTGTGGTTAAAATCGACCGAACACGATTTTAGTCCGATCCGACCTATTGAGTAGCTTTTAGGGATTCTACCGCGGTTATATCCCTTAACGGCTTCACTCAATAGATAGGTTAACTCATGAGTGATCAGCTCAGAGAAAAAGGACCATCGGCGTGTCGACGAGACGCCCATTTCATATATTCGGAACGGGTTGAAAATTCGGAATGTCACATGTGAGCTATAAAAGAGGAATGCAAACATTGATCCCTAAGAAGAAAGATGAAATGAGATTCTCTTGAAAATTGAAAATTGAATCATGTGCATTGGTATGTGCATATGGCATGGTCATATATACATAACTGCACGGTGATGTATGCATGACTGCATGGTAATGTATGCTCGATAGCTTGGATGATATGTACTTTACTCGTGACATCCTGATTGTTTTGCTTGCTGCACTGTGTAGTTTGATGGATCTTTACTAGTAAGTGGTTGTACTCACCCCTTTGAGGATTAACATTTCAGATTAAAATATGCCTCAGCCACCGGTCACGCGTGGTACCTTCTATGGCTTACCGTCTGATGTTGAGGTTGAGTGCGCGGAGCACCTCTGTGTCATTGTTCCTGGTCTAGTGTTTGTTCGAGTCCGTGTGTTGGTTATGTATGATGTGGGCCTAGCTGGGGGCCCTGTAGTCCAAGAGTTCTTGTTTGTTCACATTTAACGCGATGGGGTGATGCTAGGGATGCTGCCACCGCCGCTGCCCGATGCACCGGGTTGGGTGTGATAGCTCGTACGACTGGTAGAAGCTGACATTTTTTGGATAGCCGACACTTGTCGATGGATAGGTGTACATGTCGGATGTAGGGTCGAGTTCTTTTTTTGAGTCATAGCCAAGTATAGTTAAAAGTCTTGGCCTTTTGCTGTACCGACCCGAGATATCCATCATGAAAATGTAAATAAAAGTGATTCGGTTTTATCTTTTATCTTACGCGTAGTTGGTATGTATTGCATTATTGTTATTGAAGTAAAGGATGGTGAGACTCGATTATGCTTCCGTTGATGAGCTGTGCTGGGACCTTTTCAAAAAAAAAAATTATTTAATTGATCAACCCCCATGAACTATGGTTCCACTATAATTTAAAGGTATCAAACTGGTATGTAGTAGGGTAAGTGATAGGTACCCGTGGCGACCCTAACGGATCGGGGGCCGTGCCGAGGGGGTGCCACATTATCTCTCTTTCGATTACAATTTAAGCTCAGTGATTGAATCAGTAAAGAACTAAAAGTTTTAGACTTTGGAATTTTTCTTTGACGCACTTCCTCGAATAGCTTGAGCGTCTTCCTTATATACTCCTCCATGCCTTCATGACTGTTGGCACCTTCCAAAGGAGTTCTTCTAATCTACCCATTTAACAGAATCAATTAGGGAGATCTCAATTTATTTAAGGAATGTGATGATAGCCCACCAATCATGCTCGCTCATACAATCAGGATCTAAGTTTCCATAAGTAGACCATTCTAAGTATACTTCGTCAATCAACAGATCTAATTATCCAAATTGATTTCAATAAGAATAATTGATCACGAGGTGCTATCTCCAGCCATGAGATCTTCTTCAACCGTACGAACCAAATCCTTAAAAATATACTCACATCTGGATAAGTTTTCTCTTCGTCGGTCTGGAAACTATCAGTGAGGGTAGACTTTAAATCTTGAATCTAGAGGTCTTCAGACTTTGATGATAAAGTCTATAAGTCTTCAGACTAAACTGATAGAAACGTTTTGTCAACTTCAAAACAAATAAGGAAGTTTTCTCCAACAATCTTGACCTCATTCTAGAACGCACTAGCTATAACTGAAATGAGTCAAATGAATAGTCTTGGTGTCCCGGCCTTCTGCTAGTACCAACATATTTGCTACATTGGGATTACCTGTCAAAGTCGAAGCAGAAAAATCTGCTCTTCCGTGCAAAGGTTTTGAAGGAAGATAGTACTTGCTCCAAAATAAATGATTGACGCAGAAAGTTTATGCGTCGATGCAAATTATCTAGCAACTGATCCAAACTACGAGACATAGTATTTCGATAGGATTAGAGAATAGTTATAGTAGTCAAATTAAAACTACTTCGAGAAATTTTAGGTATGGCCTTAGGTAAACTAGTGACAGCGAGGACACTTCATCAACTTAGAATGGTAACTGGGCAACCCCTCTGCGTACGTCATAAAATTCATTATTTTCACACACCCATCCTGCTTCATCGAGCCCATCCATCCATTATGAGGCCCTGATGCAATTTGTTATTATCAATCCTGAACACAAATGTACTTCTTTCGCTGATTTTGTTTAAGTACGTGAGTTTCTGAATAGTTGTGCTGTGGAGCGTCCGTATATGTATTATCGGTTGCTTGCTCTGCTATCTCTTGAACACATGGCCTTTTGTCTTCTTAAATAGCAGAAAGATTTTCATGACAGCTTAGACATGCGCAAAACTGAGATTCTCGAATATCACAAGGACATGGAGACTTCCATATTCGAGACTAAGAGCATACTGGCACATCTTTTCTAATTTGCGACTACTGCAGTCCAAGATGGACAGTGCATAGAGAAAAAGATATTGACTTTTACTTCTCGATCGTTCTACAGTACGGAAACGATGAAGCTGTACGGGGATAAAACTCGAGCCTGTACTGCAAGCAGAGCCTCAAGTTTGAGGTCTTTAAGGAGTTTTCTTGCTCATGTGGACCTGAGAGTTCTAGTTGCATAGCTTTTTATAGGGAGATCGTCAAGGATTAGTGAACAAGAAGGATTAGACGCAAATCGCAATGGAAAAACGCATCATACCTGAATAATGAATCTCATCAATAGCGACAAATATGCAATTTCTTCTCTGTTAAGTTCATATCTTCCAGTCAATCAATTTTTCGACATACCAACCTCATACTTTCCTACATTTAAATAGCACGCATAAGCACATTTTAGGACCATCACTACTCATTACATAAATCCACACAGAGACTGGAAATTTATTAGCAGAACTTGCTCACGGAAAGTAAAAGTCATCATCATGACTCGGTCCACACGACTACACTGCTGATGGAGAAGACGCAACGGAAGTCTCCCTGTGGCGCTTGAAGTAGGCAAGCATGGCCTCGCGCTCCGGAAGGTTGCTTCCGATCACATCATGCGCTCTGAAATTCTGCACCCATCTGTGCAGGCGAGGATATTCGCTAGCTTCCAATAATTTCACGCCGGCCACTTCTTCCAGGACTTGAAGCCACCAAGCTAGCCATCCAAAGACCAAATCTTGCAAGCCAATTTTGTCCCCAGCAAAGAAGTTGTCCTCCTCTCTAAGAGCATGTTCTTCAATGGTTTTCAGGACTTTCTTGGCCTCTTTTGTTGACTCCTCCCGCTGCTCCCCTGTGCTTTCAACGAATTTGACGAAAATTGGGACCTCATCACCCAAAATGTTCATCGTTAGATAGTGGAAGGAGGATTTAACCATGCTTATAGCTTTCTTTAATTATATTGTGTAGCTCTTTAGGGTCATCTTGTCCTGAATAACATCACAAGATTTACCGTGATCTAATTAGATAGAATTTCTTACATTTTTCATGGAAATTCTGTTTTCACTTCAAGCTAAAGTCGAGATCAAGGCTATTGAGACACGAACCGAACCTAGTTCTCAAAAAAGAAATCTTGACTGAAATATTTTAATAAATCTATCACGGAAAACAATTCCATTTCGATGTCCGTAACACACCTTGTCCTCATTGAATTTCATCCAGAACCGGGCCACGGCCTTCTCGTAAGGATCTTGAGGAAGCAGAGGGTTTTGTGGCCAACTCTCTTCGATGTACTCCAGTATTACAGCGGACTCTGCAACGGGTCTCCCTCCATGGATGAGCACGGGGATCTTCTTGTGAACTGGGTTGCAACGCAACAATTCATCGCTCTTGTTGCCGAGATCTTCCTCCACATACTCATATTCCACTCCCTTGAGCTTGAGAGCCCATATAACTCTGTAACTGAAGGGACTAGGCCAAGCTCCGAGCAACTTGACTCCCTCCATGAACCCCAACTTATTAGAACAATGTCCTTCTTCTTCCGAGTCCTGATCTGCGATGGGTTGGATTCTTATTGAGCTCTTTGAGAGTTTTTGGGTGACAAAGTCAAACTTGGTTTTTTATTCTTGAGTCAAACTTGGTTTTTTGTTCTTGCAGTCTAAGACCTTGGTGATCACGCATTCATCATTCTAGATCCTTCTTGTTCAATCTTTGTCTTCAGGGACAATTTGCAGAGAGTTGGTACGGAGAGTTGGTACGGGATTATGACATTTTCAAAATAATTAATCAAGTTGCTGAGTTTGACTTCATTGTAAATTGACTTTTGTCTTGTTGAGACTTTTGACCTATTAATACATTTCTTTAGTGAAAAAGAGGGAAAGATTGGCATTATTTTCCCGATGATGGAAATTAAGCTTCTCCCTCTCTTACTCGAATAAGAAATCACACTATGAATGATGCCCAAAACTAGAAGCCAATTCTACATATCCCAAATTGAAATTTCAAAATTTAGTAGCATCCTCCTTCGATAATGATCATTACCGTAATATGGCAATTGCTCTTATAACAAAACAAAAAAAGTGTATATATAAATTAATATTTGGTAATGGATATTCGATAAGGTCCCTGCCATCACATACAAAATACTAATATTTTAACCATAAAATTAAAACTAATTATGCTTCTTCTATTTATGCCACGACATATCTATTTTCACATTTTATGAACCGAAACCTCCGTCTTGGCGCGCAAAATGTTCTGTCTCTCTCTCTTACTCCTTCCCGCTCCGTCATCGCATCCGGCCGCTTCGCTTAGGGTTTCGATTTCGCCGATCATCTGATCCTTCTTCGATCGGATCGGATCGGATCGGATCACTGTGTTGTCGAGGTCGACCATGGAGATCGTCGCTCCGAAAACGAACGCCAGAAGTCGACCGCGCGTGCGGGCTCCCGCCGGAGCTGGCTGTCGCTCATCTCGGAGCTCCGGCGCCCGTTCGGCCCCGGTAATGAACCCTCGATCGGGTCAAGGTATAGCTCTCCCCGCCCGAAGTTCGATTCGTGGATGCGAATGGCTTCGCCTGTCCAAAGTTCGTGAATTGGTTTGATTCTCCAACTTAGGGCTCTTCGCAGCGTTTTCTTTAGTAATGTCGGTTTCGGATTAGTTATTGGTAGAGTCGGTGCGTTTCTCGCATTACTGTCGGGGTGTTTCCTTGCGGAAGGCGTAACGGGAAGCGATTGCGGAAGTATTTTTGTTTTGTGAATTAATTAGGAATAGAATTTTGTTCTGTTATTGTATTTGGATAGGTTTGCAATTAGCGGTGGGTGTCGGCTCTCATCCATGAATCTAGCATCCTTCTTCTCAATGTATATCTATGGCGCATGCATACTAGAGCCACGACGACAGAAGAGCAAGACTTCTTGTTGTGAGAATGAGCTAAGAAGGGTCTTTGCTTTCTTTATTTTGTTAAGAAATTGGGAGCAGAAAGAGAGTTAAGCTTGCTGATCATTGTGAGGATAACTGCTTAGGCTTCAGGGAAGATGAAGCTATAACTCAAGAAGGAGCTGGTGTTCGATTATGTAAGTTCATGTGCATATGATTGCTCTCTGAGCAGACACGACAATTGTTTTTTGCTTCATTATCTTAAAACACACTAGCATTTAGTATGTAATCATGATGAATTCAATTTTATAACCAAAGTATGAACATGACATGCAGCTGATGTCCCGAAGACCTCTGAGTATGCATTTTTCAAGAAATTGAAGGAGAACAAAGGTCACAGATTTAGCTCCCGTTCCATGCAAAATGAGGCCACTCCAGCTACGAAGTTCATAGCTGATCACAATCCCAGCAGTAGGTTGAGAAACTTTATCTTACTCACTTTGTAATGTAGAATGTACTGACTATTTCTATCTTCTTTCAGCAAGTACCCATGTGGTCGATAGTGTCCATAAGGAATCCAGGTCGTCACTGCTTCACCAGGATGTTACGCCTAACCATTTTGCCTCACTTCAATCTCCAGTTGGAAGTGTTTCCAGAAAATCAGGTCTGCATTATAAAATTCTTGCCAGCATTCTCCATAAGTTATTTCTTTGTGGAATACACTTCATTATTCATGACTGAGTCCCATACTGCTTTGACTGGTTCACAGCCTTGGGCAAGCTCTTGTTTGTTTTATATCTTCATTTCAGGCATGACATTCATTACTGTTTGACCGTCTCCTTACCTCAGCACAGTGGTTCCCATTTAGGAAATCATTCTTGCCCTGAGATTTCTATACTGATATGATTGTCTACGGTTTCCTCTATCCATCTCCTTCACCTTGGCCATCTAAATTATTAAATACATCTATCACTCTGCAGCTCTTCTTATGTTTATGTTGGTCATGTTCATTTAAAATACCTCAAGTTGCTTATCTTAAAAATTGAAACTATCTTCAGGGACTTCGTATATCTATAAGTGTGGTGAAGTCTTTCCTAAGAAGAGGGAGAATCTACTTTGGTGGGTCAAAACTACCTCCTTTCCTGAAATTGATGAACTCTGCTCCAAGGGGTAAGAAGCATTGCTACTCGTATGTCTATGTTTCTTCTTTTTGGCTGAATGACTCTTACTGGGGACTTTTGGAATTTCCGATAGGTATGGTTTTGTTTCCGTACTCTTAAGTCGCCTAAACCCAATGAGCAATGAGGACAATGTATGCTTGTATTTTTAGTCTTGTGGAATAGTTATTTGGTTATTTCCTAATTGCTGTTACCGAGTAACCAATACTTTTGACAGGATTCTACAAATCTTGATAGGAAGCAATTTGACTCCAGCATGAGCTCTAAACTGCATGCTTATCCTCAGTCTGGTATTCAGTTAAAAGAGTTTAACCATAATTGCACATGGGACTTTCTGGAAGCTGAAGGTGGACAGTATTTGGACTGTTCTCCATCTTCTGGGTGGCTAAAATATTCTATGGAAGAAATTATCCCAGATTATCTTCCAGCTGTTGTTGCCTTCAAGACCATTACTTGGCCGGAATCTGAGGTAACCAATGGACATTTAAAGATTCTAAGAGCTCCATCTCCATACTATGCAAAAAATTCTGCTTCTTTCCGATATGGGATACCTCCATTTCATTTGGTTTGTCCAGGATGAGTTCCAAGCTCCAAATAAATCCTTGATTGAAGAGGAGACATGTGATTCAGAATGGGGATGGGTTCTCGACAATAAGAATAATGAAAGAGACTTATGCTTTGTTCGCCAAAGTAGAGAGCTCACTACAGCACCGGCATTGCTGACGTACCGGTGCAATGATTGCCAGCAGACTCTAGAATCTAGGTTTGGTGGGAGGGCATTATCTGCATTCTCTGTCTCATCTCATTCTCCTTCAAAATTTTGTCCATTGCTATGCCATCCAACAAGCTTTCACGACGATGATCTTGAAACACATTATGACCCGCGGACTCTACAATCTGGGTTTGTTGGGAGCGAGTTATCTGCATTATTTGTCCCATCTCATTATCCTTCACAGTATTGGCCATCACAATGCCAATCGATGAGCTTTCACAATAATGATCTTGAAACATATTATGGCCAACAGACTCTGGAATCCGGGTTTGGTGGGAGAGAATCACCTGCATTCTCTGTCTCTTCTCATTATCCTTTAAAGTCTTGTCCATCAAAAATTCCTTCAACCAGCTTTCACAACCATGATCATGAAACACAATATAACAGGAAGGAAGATATTGCAATTTTTAGTGATCTTCCTTGTTCTTTGTCACACAATTTATATAATTCTCACCAGGCTGAAGATCACGATTTTGATGACTCATATGCAGTGCTCTCACCTCCAGAACTGGATCAGTTCATCAACAAGGGCTTCAGTGAGAGACATGATCACCCTCTAACCAATGGTTCGATGCTCTCCCTTGAATGTGATTCTGATTTGAGATTCATGTGCTTTTCATCTCCCGAATCTTCACTGGGAGATCATATATTCACTGATTACACTCATCAATCTCCTCAAGATGGAGAAGTATTGTTGTCCTTCCTATGTGGGGAGGATTGGTATAAAAGACTCAAAAGTTCCATTCAGATGGACGTCTTCAGTGGTTTTAGCAGAAGTTCATTTACTCAAATCTTAGACAGAGAAAAGGCTTACCCTCTGCTTCCAGATAATTCAAGCTCAGATGAAGGAGAAGTGATTGGTCATGGAAGCAAAATCTGTAATTTTGATGCATCCTGGCAACTTTAGTTCAACTCCTGTACTTCACTTTTGTGTCATTGTGGCTTGTTGGTTGTCATAACCTTGCATTTGAGTTTTGATTTGACAATTTACATACTAGATAATCCTCTGATCGATTGAACTTCAGATGTACACAACTATTGAGGAAACTAACAACCTAGATGCATATTCTCAAAAGCAGTGGTCTTATTGAACACTGTGATGTTGATCTTACTGTACTACATGTTGAACTGTAAGCGATACATGTCCTGCACAGTGCACATATGCATTTGCTGACATTCATATTTTAGGTTGTTACATCGCTGCTATAAGCGAGAGTGCATTCTTGATGCAAGAATGTTCTACTTAGTCACTGTGAAATGAGTTTTTTCGACAGAAACTAATCTAAGAAAAGCTCTGCCTTTCTCTTTTCTTTTTCTTCTCTTTGCTTTTTGGCGCAATGATGCTTTGGCTTTCGGGTTCAAATCGGCTTTTTAGTTTTCATTTTTGGGCTTCAGAGCTCGAGGAATGATGATGAATTTTGGGTGAGTTCGTTCACAATTAGACGAACTGATTGGTTTGGTCATGGTGAATTTTTAAGCCGGGCGTGTTCCTCTGTCCTCCACTGGTTTTAAATTGGCAGTCGGATTGTCTGTGCAGGGGCACATCGGTGAAGGGTACGTGCGACATTGCGGAATTTCGCTGTGGTCGCAGTCACAGATCGCTATACTGTTCGCATTTACTCGGGGCCAACGATTTGTTTTTAAATGAGCTTGGCTTTACTCTGTTCTGAAGATAAAAAAGCTCAATCCTTTCTCGGTGCTCGGTCGCCTACTTCGCAGCAGCGTGGCTTTCGTATTCGAGGGGTCATAATTCGTGGTTTTTTTTTCCTCTATCGGTGTGGACCGGGCTGCAATTTAAACCTGGAAATTGAATTCGAAGGAGAGTGAGCCTGGTGAGAGAACGTGGGCGCGTATGACAACTATTCTGTTCCAGAAATAGATTTTTCTATTTCTATTTCTAGAAGAGTTTCTAAGCAAAAATAACCGTTTGATAATGATACAAAATTTCTACTCTAAAAATAGAAATTCGTTTGATAACGATACAAAATTTCTTATTTTCGGACGGCGGTGGCGGCGGCGGTTGGTGACCGATGGACAGTGGTCGGCGGCAACAGATGAAGGACCAATTGACGAAGGATGAGAAAAATTTTTATTTCTCATTTCTGTTCCAGAAATAGAGAAGTAGAAAATTTCTATTTCTGATTTCTATTCTAAACTTATTTCTATAATAGAAATCTATTTCAGAAATAGAAAAACGGAATAAGTTTATCAAACGGATTTCTATTCTAGAAACAGGTCTAGATTAAAAAAATTGTTTCTAGAACAGAAATTCTGGTTTGTCATACACCCCTAAGACTTCTTTCCTTACGGCACTTAAGATGTAATTTATTTATATATGCTTCTGCTTTTGGCTTCCATAGGATTTGCATATCGTATTGCTCCTTTGTCTCTTGTTCTTTTTCTTTGATAAATGTGATGGTAAAATTATCATCTCACGGGAGAGTGGTTTGAGTTTCTTGAGTTTCTTTGAGGGGATTAGTCATTGTTCAGAACATTTCTCGAATTTGAGCATGTAAAACAAATTCGATTCAAGTAGGATCCTTAATTTGAGTAGTTTCATAGTTTGAATATATTTACTTAAAAGAGATTTCTTGTTTTGGATTCAACTATATGAATTTATATTTGATAAAATTTACTTGGTGAACAAATAATAAGAGGGAGAGTTTTTTATTAAGTTTTCTATGAGAAATTGTGGAATAATATTTGTAGTTTGCTATGGGTGTGATTGATGATTGGGAAACACTTGAGTAACAATGGATGAGTAGGTTTCAATATTCGAATCAAATCACGTAAATTTCTAGTGTTTTTATCATTCATCATTGATTTCTCTTGTATTTTTTTTTTTTTATGTTGCATTTGACATGAATCGTAAAATTTGTTAGTTTTTTCGTCATTTCACAACAGTAAACAAAACTCACCTTTAGCAACATCTCCAAGTCCTATGTCCTGGGACGGGTGAAAATTGAGAGTTTTGGGAAGTGATGAATAATTCTAATTAATTTTGAAATCCATCACTAGAATTATTCCGTTCATTTTTTAGATGGTTAGTGCATTTGTGGATCTCCATAGTTCACTATAGCTATTGGTTCATACTCCATCATCAAACTACATGCAAACGATATGTGAAGTTTAGAGTATGGCTATCAAAATATCAATGCAGAAGAGCATTTGAAGTTGTGGAGACGCTTCGGTCATACATACAAACACGAAGCTCCGTTGTAGCACGTGTGCTCTTCTTCCTGTTCTACACATTACTCGAAGGCTGGCGACCTATTCACATAAACTTTTGCCAACTTTGACTTTATTTCATCTTAAATCATTAAGCTAACCTACACAAGATTAGCTTGAAGTAAACAAGGATCGTGTTCCATCATGAATTTTCATAGTTCTTGTCTTTGCATGAGATATCGTCGCGTCTAGACAGTGGCTCGAGATTGATTTTTGTATCCATCTTTATCGTAACTAGTTTGATTAGCTCCATTTTTGGACACCTCAAGTCTCTTTGACCACTTCGTCTCCTCCTCCCTAGCAGTGATGGTGGATATAGTGGACCCTTGAATAACTTGGAAAATATGAGAGAGAGAGAGAGAGAGACAGAGAGAGAGAGAGAGAGATGAGGAGAAGACAGGCCTTGAAATTGTTGGGCCTTAGCTTAACCCGTAAGCGCAGCAATACTTGGAGCTGAGCTCTCACCCACAAAGACAAAGGCCTCCATCTCTCTCTCTCTCTCTCGTCCCCTCTGCAACCGCGCAGCTCCAAAAGTTCAGTGGCCTCCATTTCCTCTGACGAGCCATGTGGGCAATGCCAACGCAAATCCCCATTCCTCCGTCGCTCTCACATGCCACCTATGGCCCCACCAGCTCCGACAAATTCAGGAGAAAGTGGAACAAGATGGGAGTGAGGGCCTCCTTCTTCGACTACCCTCTCGCCAGCCGAATCATGGTCCGGAGTAAGTGAATGTTCCACCCCCCGCCTCATCTTTCTCTTCTTTAGGTAGATTACAAAGGATAGAATCGATCGGCGACCGAGCGTGCTTATCGAATTTGTCTGTCCGGGTTCTGTTTCTTGCGCCAGACATACCCTATTCTCTAAACGAGAGCAAGTTGCTCAAGGAGTTCTCTACCTTTGGACACGTTGCTGAAGGTAAGGCCTTTCTTGTTCCGAATTGATCACGCGGGATGTTCTATTGTCGGTAGTGGGTTCTGATCGATTCTTGGTCGCAGTCAAATTGGCCAAGGATGAAGCGACGAAACAGAGAGAGGGTACACTTTCATTCAGTACACCTGCCAAGACGATACAGTGCTCACCCTGGAGAACATGGACCGCAACGTACCTCAACCCCTCTGCCTCCCTTCTCTGCCCTGACCACTCTCTCCGATCCATCGCCCACCACCATCCATCTCTTTCGCTGTAGAAACTCGTGGGCAAGATTATTGTTGACACCTAAATTTTGGTAATTTAGTTTATTTATTTATTGCATAGAAAATTATGGGTTAATTTTATTAATTGCATAGCGTATAGATTTCGGTTGCATTTATTTTTAATTTACATTTTGTGCATTGGACTGGTGGCAAATAGATTTGAATTAGTGGTTCGCCTTTTTAAATCGACGAGCCTGACGTCTAAGCCCAAGCGTGAAGTGAGGAAATTGGCCCAAGCTTTTTTTAAAGTGATCGGAAATTATCTCGTGAAAAAATGGGAATTTGAAATTTTCGAGACGGTGGATTTTTTAGAATATCTTTGGATAAGGCAGATGTGTGAAAGGTTATTGTGATATATTTTTGCAAGATTTGGATTTAATGAAAAATTCTATCGTAATTTTGAGCTCTTGTCAATATGTGACAAAATTGGTGAAAAAATATTACGGATATGGATTCGAAGAAGCAATTGAGATCCTAATTTTTCACCTATAAAAGAGGATGTGCATATGTTTTAAAAGGGGGCCACACAATAGAAACACACGGCCAAAAAAAAAAAAAAAGGAGGGGAGAGAACTCACGTTCTCCACGGTGAGAGTCGGCAACTCAGAATTTTGGAGCGCACATCGAGAATACACGAACGAAAGAGTGAACCGCAGAGACGGTCAAGGCCCTCTTGATCGAAGCCATTCGCAGCTTCGTATTGTCTCCCAACCCCTCACCAGCGGCATTTAATTCTTTGATGATTTCCTATAAATTCCCAGCATGCCCAGCGGGTTGCATCCGTCGTCTTCCCAACGCGATGACTTGACCAATTACCAACGCCTGCAGTCAATCTTCCAATCTGATCGTGGGGATTTTAAAAGTCAAAATTTGAGAATGAAAGAAGCCAACAATTGGAGCACCACGTGTGAGCTTGCAGGAAGATTATAGAAGAGAAGGCATGAAAGGGGGGCTCTTCAGGTCTTGAGCGTCGAGCACCTGAGGCTTTCACGGAGCACTACACACTCTTCAACTCTCGAACACAGATACGTCCACAAAAGAGAAGACGTGTATGAAGATCGCTTCGCTTGACGACGCAGCAAACTTCCATGTGATTACATTAAGTTTTGACAACTTTTGCGGCCTTGCCGAACCATGAAGTAGCAAACTAGCCATGCTGAGCCGTGAAGCCTCGATGTGAGCTGCTCAGACACCATCCTTTGGCCCGACGTCAAGACAAACTGCCGTCCCGTTGAGCTCATCCCCAAACCAAGCATCCGATGAAGTTTTCTGTTTTGTAGGTTTGTTGATCGTAAGCACCACCGAGAGACCCATTGACCAGCATCACTTGAACCCCCCCTTGGTGACCCACCATCACAGCCACCGACTCTAGTCGCACCGAGCCCCATCGTTGGTCCATTCTACCGATTGTTTTTTTTTTTTTTTTTTTGAAAAAAATCCAAATTTAGGTAGGAATTTGTTTTACTTTATTTGATAGGTTTATTTTTTGGTAGATTTATCTTATTAAGTAGATTTGTTTTATCTTATTTTAGTTTTTGATATTTTTATCTCTTCGTTTGAAATATTTTCCAACGCATGATTGAAATTCCAACATGGATGGCCCCTCAAATTAGGGATTGACAGTCCGATTTTCGCGCCCGAAATCCGACTCGCAATCCCTTGCAAAAATCGACAATCCGATCTCATGCCCGAGATTCGATTCGCGATTTAATTTTAAAATTGGACAACCCGATCTCATGCGCGAGATATGGTTCGCCAATTTTCGGATATCAATTTTACCTTGTTTGATTTGATGTCGTGGTATTTGAATCGTTTTATTTTCGTAAAGGATAAAATCAAAAGAAAAAGTTTGAATTAGAATTAGTTTTTTTTTTTTTTAAAATTATCTTGCATGATTAGAATAGGGATTTTTATTTTGAATCATAAAAAAAGAAAAAGAAAAAGTGCTTTCATTTAGGATTGTTAGTTTTTCTTTTATTATCTGAATTGCATGTTTAATCTTAATTTCGAATTTCATAAAAATTAGGAATTAAGGCATTATTTGCACGTCATGGCATTTTAGAATAAATTACGTGTTTTATTTTAAGTTTAGATTCATTTTTGCATCTTAGGATAGAACTTGTTAGGTTAAGATAATATCTTGGTTTAAATTAGGATTTACTCTGACTTGATCCTTAATATAAGCTAGATAGTATCTTAATCTAGATAGTTATGTTTTGCATTTTCCTTAATTTTGAATTTCATAAAAATTTGTCTTAGGATAAATTAGTTTCAATTTCTAGAATATATTGCATTTTTAGAATAGAAAATTCATGTGCATGTCATATAGAATTAGACCCACTAAATGCACGTCATTTAGGGTTTATTATTAGGTTCATTTAATTAGAAATTGCACGTCATTAGAATTAGATCATTTTGATTAATTTAGATTGCATATTTAATTGTTGCATGTTTATTAAAAATCATTAGTTTTTTTTTTAAAATCATTCATATAGTTTAGGACATTTTGTCATGCCATATTATTTCATATTAGATTAGAAGCATTGCATTGCATATGGACTATATTCTCATTAAAAAGTGAAGGCAAAAATTGAGTGATTGCTTGTTAATTAGAAATCATATCTAAGATTGTTGATGTGAATTCTGATCTAACAATACAGATGCTTTCGTTGCTTTGAGGTAATTCCTACATTATTTTATTTGCTTTCTTGGGTGTTAAATTGGTGGTTTGCGTACTCGTATGATTACCTCACATGTTAGGAAAGTGAAATTAATTCAAGCTTCTTGCCAAACATTTTTTCAAAAAATAAAAGAAAAGGTACCGAAAGGGCGTTAGAGAAATCTAATGTAATCAAGTCCCCGAACTCACAAATCTTTGGTTTGTAGGAGTAAAATGATTCTCTCGTTGCTTTACTTGGGTTTCTAATCGACCCACCAAAAATAGATTAGTGGCGACTCCTAGTTAAAAATCAATTGCATGTTAAAAAACTTGAACCTAAATCGCGAATTAGTATGGGCTTGGGAGAGCCCGAGTTAAGTTTAGGCTTAACAATCCATTAGCCAAACCCTAGGTGGTTCACACCCGAAAATTTGGTCGTGATAGCTTGGCGACTCCACTGGGGAATTGGTGTTGAAACTCTTAGTGGACTTAGGCCAATTTTCTTTTTTGAAAAAAGTTTTTGTTTGGCAGCAAGGATTCCAGGTATATCCCTAACATTTAAGGTGTTAAATGTTTTTGCAGATTGGGAGGTATAAGGGGAAGTGTTTGTTAACCTCTGTTTTGTAGGGAGGTGAAGGAATGTATGGTTTATTTTCAGGTTGAAGTGTTGATTGATATAAACTGTTGTGTATGCCTTACATTTGCACTACACTTTTGCACACACAACCTGCCGCTGGACCTGGGCTGCATAGGATCATTTAGGATGGTGTTGAGATGGATACCACTCCGACCGCATGCTCGCGGTACGAGTCACTCAATCCCGAAGTTTCTTTCATGGTGTCAAGAGTACCCACCTCGGTCTGCATAACCCGCGACCCGGGTTGGCACTTTGACCAAGCCGGAGTCATGAGGACCCGACATAGTCCACAAGCCCGTGGCTAGTCCGATCATCCTTGTAGCTTCACCTTGCTAAGCCTTATAGATTAGAAATTTAACCACTTATCATGCGCATGTCTATGTGATTGCCCTTATTGGTAAAGTAAGTTTTCTAAATTTTTGCATTTGCAATTTACTTACTTTATTGCATTATTTTGTCGGTCCATGGCATTAGGGTTGTTCTGAGTCTTGATCAATATACAATGGGGATGCCGGACATTCGAATTATTCTCCCTCCAAAGGAAGAGCTTAGGACTTGGTGGGACAAGTTAGACCACGATGCTCGTCAGTTTGTAGAGTCGCATATAGCTCGACTACTTCCACTGCTGTGTATCAACATCCATGGCGGCATCATCCAAGCACTCACCCACTGTTGGTGCCCCGAGACTTCCACCTTTATCTTTTGCGATAAGCATGAGCTCACTCCCACCTTGGAAGAATATAGCATTGCCCTGGGAAAATCTTTGAAAGCTGACTTGATTAGTCCACCTATTGGAATTGATCCCGTTATGGTCTTATCTGATTTTTTAAGAATCAAAGAGGACAACATAAGAAAAGTTTTGAAGGCTCACCACCATACTTGTCCATTATCTTTTCTAAAAGAATGTTTCGAAAATGGTACTTCATTTCAAATGCGTAGGGTTTTCCTTTTAGCTTTCTTTGGGTTCATAATCTTTCCTTACTGCAAGAATGCTATTAATCCTTTGATAGCTCATTTACTTAAGCAAGTGTTGGAAAGGAAAAATTTTGTAAACACCATTCTAGCCGAAACCTTTCTTTCTCTCACTCGATTTAAAGGAGGCGGTGATAAGACCTTCCGTTCCTCTCCCGAGCTTTTGCAAGTTTGGTTTCTTTCTCATATAAAGGGATTTGGTGGTTTAATGAATACACATGATATTAATGATTCTAATCACCCTATTATAAAATTTGAGAACAACCAAAAACATGCACCGGATTACCATTATTCTAGATGGCTAGCTTTCATGAAAAAACCAACTTCCAAGGGTTTCCTATGGCATACTAAATGGTTCCAAGTTCGTGTGGCGAGACTCACATGTGGAGGTGTTGGCCCAATCCCTCTATTGGGATTCACTGGAGCATTGGAGTACAATCCGACTAGAGTGACTCATCAGTATCAAGTCGTGCAAGAGCTTCCCCCGGCGTTACAAGCAGATCCACTCAAAGTCAACTTCGTTGATGGAAACAGAGACCATGAAGACTCCATTCTCACTATCAAATCAATGTGGGACATGTGCCATCCACGAAAACTCAAATGGCCCGAGGAAGAGCTGAGGGGTAAAGAAAGAAAGTACTATGCCTTGACTAAGTACATTCAACAACACAAGATTCCAGAGGAGCTACTTCCAAAGATACCAGAGGTGTCGCTGAAGATCACCAATCGTGCTGAGAATAAACGTCTCAAAAGAGTTGCTGAAAAAGCTTAGGAGGAGAAAAGGCAATTGCACCGAATAGCGTCCCGAGTGTATATTGATCAAGCTAGATGAAGTGCTTGAATCAATCTTGCTATTTCTAGATTAATGTTTAGGAAGTTGAGTCGTTTATTTTCCTAATTCATTTGTTTAGGACACTTCAAAGTTTTGACATTTGTTAATATTAGAAAAATCTCATTAATGAATAAAAGTGTTAGACCTTTGTCATGGACCAGCGTACTTCATATGGGGTACTTACTTTTGTTCATTTCTCAATTTAGGTGATAATGGATCCCTCACGTTCGCCCATAATCACCCGTTTGAGAGCTAGAATGGCCGACCAAATTGAAATGCGTGATCGTATGTCCGCTGTGGAGACTCAACTCCAACAAGTGCTTGCTTCTATACAGTTTATGATGGATCAATTCCAATCTCTCCAAGCGAATCCGACTCCTGCACCTGCTCTCCCCGAGATAGTAGTTTCAAAGCCGACAAACAAGGCCCAAATGATTGATGATGACATGCCTGCGCTAGAAGATGACCCACCGTTGGTCACAACCGTAAAGGCTAAGATTGATAATGTCCCTAAGACGGAGCAAGATGAGCGTGTTGCGAAACTCGAGGAGAAAGTGAAGCAATTGCAGGAGTCACAAAGCTCACTCCCATTTGACTTGTCTGTCTATGAGAAGGTCAAGATGCCAAAAAAGTTCAAAATGCCAGAGTTCGAGAAATACGATGGTACTTCTTGCCCAAAAGCTCATTTGCAGATGTACCACGTACGCATGACCCAATATGTCAAGAATGAACCACTCATGATTCAATTATTCGATGCGAGTTTGACTAGGCCTGCACTGAGCTGGTATATAATGAAGAATGTAAACCTCCTTGACACTTGGAATGAGGTGACTGATGCATTCCTCAAGCAATATAAGTTCAACATGGATATTACACCTTCTCGAGAGGATCTTGAGCGGATGGAGAAGAAGAAGAGTGAGTCGTTCAAGGAGTATGCTGTGAGGTGGCGAAATCTGGCCGCTCAAGTCACTCCGGAGCCTGCTGACAAAGAGTTGATGAAGTTGTTCGTTAAAACTCTCCCGTTTGAGTTTCGCAACCGGATGGCTAGCACGTACGTTGAGAACTTTAACCAACTTATCCCGGTAGGTGAACAAATCGAAGTTGGGTTAAGAGATGGATGGTTCATCGAACCAACCCATCAAGGCAAAAGGTTCACCATGAAGAAAGACAAAGAACCTAGCACGGAAGTCAACGCCGCATATACAGAGTCTGACAAGCCTCTGATTGTTCATCTCCCTAAGAATCAACAAGGCGGAGGCCGACCGACCGCACCTCGACCGTTTTTTAAGAGGCAGTTCACTCCTCTTCCTGGTTCTCTGTCCCAGGTCTTAAAGGTCCTTCAAAAGAAGGAATTGCTGTCTTACGAGCCAAAGCGACCTAATGCTGAAAAATTTTCTAACTACGACCCCTTTAAGAAATGCGAGTATCATACGGGGGAAGTAGGACATTCGACTGATGAATGCATGACTTTGAAGCATAAGGTCCAAAACTTGCTGGACACCAAGGCGTTTGCCTTCAACACTGCCCAACCGAATGTCAAGAAGAATCCTCTACCCGAGCATGAAGATAGGTTGAATGCTATCTTCGAACATGCTGACGATCGAATCAAGAACCCGAAGGTGCATGTGGTGGATGCTTATAATGGGCTAGTGAGAGCTGGATACTATCCACGTCATGAGAACATTTCATTATCACTGATGAGAGAAATGGTTGCTAAAATGGTAGATAACGGTGCCATCCTTTATGCTGACCGTAACTGCATAGTTTCTGCCATTTTCCACATCATTATTGATTGGGAGGAAGAGCAGGCTGCTTTCGATGATGGCAAGGAAGAAGTAGATCCGTTGCTTGTGGATATGCCCCCGCTGGAAGATGCATCTGATGAGGAGATTGTGATCGAGATACCCCAACCATACGAGTATGTCGACAACGAAGCGGTGCCTTGGTCCTATGACCTAAATGTTGACCTTGTTACGAGGTCTGGTCGCATTTACGCTCAAGCCAATGATCAACCCACAAAGCCTGTTACTGACGAAGAAGCTTAAGAATTTCTGGCTGTGATTAAAGCAAGTGAGTATAATGTGGTCGAGCAATTGCGAAAGATGCCCGCTCAGATCTCTTTACTCGAGCTCCTCCAAACATCCTCTGTGCATCAAAAGTCGCTGATGAAGGTGCTGAGTGAAATTCATGTACCCGAAACGGTTGAGGCAGATAAGCTAGAGAATTTTGTGGGATCGGTCCTTCTCAAGGACATGATTGTTTTTTCTGATGAGGAATTCCCTCTTGAGGGTAGGGGGCATAATAAAGCACTCTACATATCAGTCAAGCATAAGGTTTCTCATGTGTCCCGAGTGCTAATTTATAATGGGTCTGCCCTAAATATATGTCCGTTGGCCACTTTTCACCACCTTAAGGTAGACTTGTCCAAGATACATGCTGCAAAGACTTTTGTGCGAGCTTTTGATGGCACAAAGAAGGAGGTGCTCGGAGGGATTCATCTTGATGTGCAAATAGGACCGGTTGTTTTCAATATCCCCTTTCAAGTAATGGATATCCCTACTGCATTTAATTTTCTGCTGGGTCGTCCCTGGATTCACACTGCTGGAGCACTACCTTCAAGTCTGCATCAAGCTGTGAAGTTTGTGATCAAAGAGAAGCTGGTCACTGTCTATGGAGAGGAGGATCATCGAATCTACCATGAGACGGGCATCCCTTATGTGGAGCCAGATGTTGAATTTGAATCAAGTTACTACTCGTTTGAATTGGTGTCTACTATACAGGCTTCTCGAGATTCATCACCGTCCACTCCTGAAGTTTCAAATGCTGCCCTTATGGTAGGAAGGGTGATGGTCGGGAATGGTTTTGTTCCTGACTATGGTCTTGGAAGAAGAAGTCAGGGTATTCAAAACCCCGTTGAAGCTCCTCAAAGGTCCCGATCTACTGGATTATGGTACCATGGAAGAGGTGGAGGAAGTTCTAGATGGGGAAGGCATAACTCGCCACCTGAACAAGGGCGAGGGAGGCAAAATTTACCACCTCCAAACATTCGCAAGACGTTTCCTGGTCCTCTAATTATGATGAGAGATGAAGCGGAAGTTATGAATACTCTGGGGTAGCCAAGTGGAAAATTCGACTATATGGTGAAGTATTCGACTCCTCCTAGCTCTTATATTGACCCCCGCACCATAATTCCAACTGGATGGGATGGCATGGATGATCCGACACCTCCAAAGACCAAGGATTCTGATGACGCCTTGGAAGGAATCACAATTCTATTCAATGACCTCGTCATAGGAGCCATTGATGGAGAATTTCTGGAAGAAATGGGCCCTGGCCCACAAGAGTAACCCATTTATCACTTTCACACATTCTCCTGCGTGGGAATTTTTATTGCTTTCTAGGGATTGTTTTCTGTTTCTTCTTTTTCGCTTTCTTCTTAGGACTTGAATTGCATTTTCCATTAAATAAATTGTAATTGATTGATGAATTTCAATAAAATTACAACATTTATTTTGAGAGCGTGATGAGGCACACCGAACTAGCTCGGTGATGATATCTAACCGATAAAACAAATGAAAAATCCAAGGAGAATTCTGAGGCCTGGGTTTTATCATGCTTTCTGGTGTCAAAATGTTTTTTTATTATTATTTTATTTTTTCCCAGTTGTTTTTTATTTTTAAAAAAAAAAAATCAAAAAAAAATAAAATATGATTTACCCCGTTTGTCTTTTTGATCCATCTACATTATGTTTCAGGGACAATTTTATGGTATGCAAAGGTGAGAAAATGGTCCAATCTAATTCCAGATTCTGGGGGGCAAGTTTGCCTACATTCTGTTTCAGGGACAGTTTTATGGTATGCAAATGTGAGAAAATGGTCCAATCCAATTCCAGATTCTGGGGAGCAAGTTTGCTCCAAATTATAGAGACCCATATATGGTGAGGAAGGTACTTCCTGGAGGTGCTTTGATCCCGACAGAAATGGATGGTCGTGAGTTTTCCACTCCTGTGAATTCTGATGTTGTCAAGAAATATTACCCATGATAAAATTTGCCGTGTCATGTTTTGAATTGCAAACATTTTTTAGATGAATAAATTGCTTCAATGAGTTGAATTGTTCATATTTGTTGTAAATCTTGCATGTTTTCCTTGATGAATTGTGTGAGATGAATTGAATATGTCAAATGAAATGCTTTGGAATGATGAGAGGCGAACCTTATTCCATACACTGTTTCATACACTAACCATCAGTGAGTTGTGTGGAAAAATTCCATGTCCACAAGGAAAAGGGTGATCTCGCAAAGGGTACATCAACCGAAGTGATGAGAGGCAATTTCTTTCTCTACCAAAAAAAAAAAAAAAAAACTACAGGTATACCCATTGTTTAGCCATTTGAGCCCATACACACGAAGAGCTTCTTTAAATTATCCCTGTCAAGGATCATCCCACATTGGGACAAATTTGCAATGAATGATAGGGATTTTCTTACTCACGCTTGCATCAATCTTCGAGTATTGCTTTCGCAGTATAACTTATGTGTTAATTTAAGTGCCTTAGGACGACGAAGAGCAGTTCTTTCTCTATCCTATACACTTTATCCATTGCATAGCCCACTTGAGCCTATGAATTTATTTCGCATTAAGCCCAGTTGGTGATCATCCCCCACACTAGGGCAAGGCAAGAAAAGCAAACCACTCAAGTAGCATGGTTTACAATGCTGATAAAAGTTGAAGGCTGTGTGAGTCCAAAGAAAGTAAGTGCAAAAAAAGGGGCATGAAAAAGCAGTGTGCCTGGTAAAAGCAAGGCCAATGCCCAGAAAAAACAAAAAAAAAAATCAAACTCTTGATATAATGAGTCGTATCCCATACAAGGCGGTACTTAAAAAACTCAAATGCTAAGATGTTGCAATCAATAGAGTTGTGATATGAAAAAAAATCCTCAATGGTGGAGGAGAAAATTGGTGGAGATGTCAAGATGATCACCAACTTTGACCCCCTAAACACTTTTTGAGCCTAATGATCCTTTCGTTTCTCAACCCATGAACAAAGCCTACGTTACGTCCCTTGCAAAGTCTCTTCAGATTAGGGCACTTGAATTAACATAGAAGTTCGTATGTTTGAAAGCATCGCTTGAAGAAGTGCGAGTAAGACGATTTTTGCCTCATTTCGCATGTTTCTTGACTTGTAAACCCAAGGATGATTGCAGAATATCACTCATTTTTCAATAGCCTCGACTCAAAGAGTCTCCTTTGTTAAGCCGTTGACCAAGCTCACATTACAGCCCCTATTAAAATACCTCTCAGATTGGTAAGGTCGTACCACTTGCGAGATTGCTCAGACCCTTGTTTGACATGATGATGGTGAGATAGAGTGACTGTCAAAATCCCGCATCAAAGGTCAGGATGAAATAGCCTTTTTAATGAAGAGGAGTGAAAAGTCCTTTCAGACTGAAAGATCTCTCATTTGACATATCCATGACACTCATGTGTTCAGATTGGAATATTCTTTTGAAATCCTCCCCAATAGAAATTAGGTGATGCAAGATTGATAAAAATCATCACGCATGAACCTCTCTTGAATTAATGCATGTTTGTGATTACAAATGCATGTTGCCTCTCCTATGACCATGTTTTGCAGGAGACATATCCCTGAGGATCAGAAAAGTTATCAGGTAAGTATATCTCTATCCATACCTTGAATATTTGTTGTTGCACAGGTATTCCCTTTTTGAATACATTGACACTCGATTGAGTTGTCCCCAAAGATTTTTTCTCCAGATTGCAATGTTGGGCGACCGAAAAATGGTTCAGTTCCTAGCCAAGCAAAACCTTCATTTAGGCGACCCTAGAGTGGTACGGGTCCTAAACAACATTTATTGCTCTAACAGGCGACCGTAAAATGGTATAGGTCCTGGAAAAGCAATTTCCTATTCAGGCGACCGTAGAATGGTACGGGTCCTGAAAAATCAATTTTCCGTCAAGGCGACCATAGAATGGTACGGATCCTAGACAACACTTATTTCCTTATTCAGGCGACCGTTAGAATGGTACGGGTCCTGGAAAAGGAATCCTCGTTTAGGCAACCGTAGAATGGTACGGGTCCTAGACACAATCAAACACTGTCATACTTGGCGACCGTAGAATGGTACGAGTCCTAGGAAAGCAGTTTCTTTACAAAGCCATGTTACAATTCTGGGCGACCGTTAGAATGGTACGGGTCCTGGACTTGTAACACCAATCTATCTTGAGTCATTTTACCCTCCTTGAAGGTAAGATATTTTGGGTAGGTTCCTTTGACATCTCAGTCTGGATTTGGATGTCTTAATTTTTATCGTTAAACATTTCACTTTGGATGTGAATGTTCTTCTTGATCTCAATGTCTGAATCTATTACCTGTTACACTTTTCAAGAAACCTGAGTGAGAGTTGGGTACTTGTGGAGTAAATAGGGATTTATCATGTACCTCAAAATGCTTTATTTCACTGACTGGTAAGTAATTGCAGGTACGTTCTTTCCTTTCGTATCATGCATTTGCATTAGCATTTTCATGTATCATATAAATTGCATTTTAAAATGGGATTCCTTTTCCGAAAAAAAAAATCAAAAATCGAAAATCAAAAATCAAAAATCAAAAATCAAAAATCAAAAATCAAAAATCAAAAATCAAAAATCAATTCATTCAGTGCATTGTGCATGGTCAAAATTTAGGTTTCAATTTATCTTTGAAAGCAACCTCTATGAGCTCACCTTCAAAGAGGGGCAGCTATTGACACCTAAATTTTGGCAATTTAGTTTATTTATTTATTGCATAGAAAATTAGGGGTTAATTTTATTAATTGCATAGCGTATAGATTTCGGTTGCATTTATTTTTAATTTACATTTTGTGCATTGGACTGGTGGCAAATAGATTTGAATTAGTGGTTCTGAGCTTTAAATTGACAAGCCGGACTAAGCCCATGAAGTGAGGAAATTGGCCCAAGCTTTTTTTTAAAGTGATCGGAAATTATCTCGTGAAAAAATGGGAATTTGAAATTTTCGAGATGCAATTGGATTTTTTTAGAATATCTTTGGATAAGGCAGATGTGTGAAAGGTTATTGTGATATATTTTTGCAAGATTTGGATTTAATGAAAAATTCTATCGTAATTTTGAGCCTTGTCAATATGTGACAAAATTGGTGAAAAAATATTACGGATATGGATTCGAAGAAGCAATTGAGATCCTAATTTTTCACCTATAAAAGAGGATGTGCATATGTTTTAAAAGGGGGCCACACAATAGAAACACACGGCCACAAAAAAAAAAGGAGGGGAGAGAACTCACGTTCTCCACGGTGAGAGTCGGCAACTCAGAATTTTGGAGCGCACATCGAGAATACACGAACGAAAGAGTGAACCGCAGAGACGGTCAAGGCCCTCTTGATCGAAGCCATTCGCAGCTTCGTATTGTCTCCCAACCCCTCACCAGCGGCATTTAATTCTTTGATGATTTCCTATAAATTCCCAGCATGCCCAGCGGGTTGCATCCGTCGTCTTCCCAACGCGATGACTTGACCAATTACCAACGCCTGCAGTCAATCTTCCAATCTGATCGTGGGGATTTTAAAAGTCAAAATTTGAGAATGAAAGAAGCCAACAATTGGAGCACCACGTGTGAGCTTGCAGGAAGATTATAGAAGAGAAGGCATGAAAGGGGGGCTCTTCAGGTCTTGAGCGTCGAGCACCTGAGGCTTTCACGGAGCACTACACACTCTTCAACTCTCGAACACAGATACGTCCACAAAAGAGAAGACGTGTATGAAGATCGCTTCGCTTGACGACGCAGCAAACTTCCATGTGATTACATTAAGTTTTGACAACTTTTGCGGCCTTGCCGAACCATGAAGTAGCAAACTAGCCATGCTGAGCCGTGAAGCCTCGATGTGAGCTGCTCAGACACCATCCTTTGGCCCGACGTCAAGACAAACTGCCGTCCCGTTGAGCTCATCCCCAAACCAAGCATCCGATGAAGTTTTCTGTTTTGTAGGTTTGTTGATCGTAAGCACCACCGAGAGACCCATTGACCAGCATCACTTGAACCCCCCCTTGGTGACCCACCATCACAGCCACCGACTCTAGTCGCACCGAGCCCCATCGTTGGTCCATTCTACCGATTGTTTTTTTTTTTTTGAAAAAAATCCAAATTTAGGTAGGAATTTGTTTTACTTTATTTGATAGGTTTATTTTTTGGTAGATTTATCTTATTAAGTAGATTTGTTTTATCTTATTTTAGTTTTTGATATTTTTATCTCTTCGTTTGAAATATTTTCCAACGCATGATTGAAATTCCAACATGGATGGCCCCTCAAATTAGGGATTGACAGTCCGATTTTCGCGCCCGAAATCCGACTCGCAATCCCTTGCAAAAATCGACAATCCGATCTCATGCCCGAGATTCGATTCGCGATTTAATTTTAAAATTGGACAACCCGATCTCATGCGCGAGATATGGTTCGCCAATTTTCGGATATCAATTTTACCTTGTTTGATTTGATGTCGTGGTATTTGAATCAGTTTTATTTTCGTAAAGGATAAAATCAAAAGAAAAAAGTTTGAATTAGAATTAGTTTTTTTTTTAAAATTATCTTGCATGATTAGAATAGGGATTTTTATTTTGAATCATAAAAAAAGAAAAAGAAAAAGTGCTTTCATTTAGGATTGTTAGTTTTTCTTTTATTATCTGAATTGCATGTTTAATCTTAATTTCGAATTTCATAAAAAATTAGGAATTAAGGCATTATTTGCACGTCATGACATTTTAGAATAAATTACGTGTTTTATTTTAAGTTTAGATTCATTTTTGCATCTTAGGATAGAACTTGTTAGGTTAAGATAATATCTTGGTTTAAATTAGGATTTATTCTGACTTGATCCTTAATATAAGCTAGATAGAATCTTAATCTAGATAGTTATGTTTTGCATTTTCCTTAATTTTGAATTTCATAAAAATTTGTCTTAGGATAAATTAGTTTCAATTTCTAGAATATATTGCATTTTTAGAATAGAAAATTCATGTGCATGTCATATAGAATTAGACCCACTAAATGCACGTCATTTAGGGTTTATTATTAGGTTCATTTAATTAGAAATTGCACGTCATTAGAATTAGATCATTTTGATTAATTTAGATTGCATATTTAATTATTGCATGTTTATTAAAAATCATTAGTTTTTTTTTTTAAAAATCATTCATATAGTTTAGGACATTTTGTCATGCCATATTATTTCATATTAGATTAGAAGCATTGCATTGCATTGCATATGGACTATATTCTCATTAAAAAGTGAAGGCAAAAATTGAGTGATTGCTTGTTAATTAGAAATCATATCTAAAATTGTTGATGTGAATTTTGATCTAACAATACAGATGCTTTCGTTGCTTTGAGGTAATTCCTGCATTATTTTATTTGCTTTCTTGGGTGTTAAATTGGTGGTTTGCGCACTCGTATGATCACCTCACATGTTAGGAAAGTGAAATTAATTCAAGCTGCTTGCTAAACATTTTTTCAAAAAATAAAAGAAAAGGTATTGAAAGGGCGTTAGAGAAATCTAACGTAATCAAGTCCCCGAACTCACAAATCTTTGGTTTGTAGGAGTAAAATGATTCTCTCGTTGCTTTACTTGGGTTTCTAATCGATCCACCAAAAATAGATTAGTGGCGACTCCTGGTTAAAAATCAATTGCATGTTAAAAAACTTGAACCTAAATCGCGAATTGGTATGGGCTTGGGAGAATCCGAGTTAAGTTTAGCCTTAACAATCCATTAGCCAAACCCTAGGTGGTTCACACCCGAAAATTTAGTCACAACAGTGATTTACATGGAGATTGCCAAGCCCGGGAAGGAAGCCTACGATTAGCCTTGGACTTGCGGTCCGCCGCCGCCGCACGATGATCGGGCGGCCGAATGACAGTCGGGTCATCTCGAGTCCAACATCATGTGATTGAGCATGGGATGTAATGCATTGGCTTTGCCCTTTATGCGAGGGACGGTGTCTGTCGAAGTCGATCTGCAATTCCATTCTTGACTTGACATGCCTTCTTTTGCTTTTCTATTCACAGTGTCTAAGAGTGAGATTATCCAATCCATCGTTGTCCAATACTGCGACTGCGAGTAACGATTCGCATTGCATCATGTTTTGAAAAACCACTGTGGCCAATATCGGCCGCAACACATCTGTATGTTTTACATTATAGTGTTGTGGATGTAAAGAGGATAAAATCAAACATGTTGTCTATGCAACTGTGCCTAAATAAGTGAAAAATAAGGTCAAGTGGTGATAATTTAGAGCCATTTTCTTTATAATTATGCCTTCAATGACAGCTAGCACTTTCTCTGTTCAAGTAGTAACAATAGCTATATAGCTGGAAAGGTAAGTAATTTACTGATACTATAGTACCTAACATCAAATTAACTTACCCCACAAAATCTATCATTAGTATTTAACCTCGTAAATTACTCCTAAGTTCATATAAATGACAACTTGTAAAGTACTTTTGTCGGTTACGAATTACCCTAAATTTTCATAATTTTCAAAGTCTTAAATGATCACAACATCACTCGGATTTTATTTAAATAATTGTAAGTTTCTTCTTCGGTTAATAAATTAGTGAAACCTATTTTAAGATGATTTTTCCTTGATTGCCTAAATTTTCTTTAGTCGAATCTAGAATTCACTATTCGACCATCATGAGGTAGTCATCTTAGAGGTTGGTTGGTCAGTTATCAGTTAAGGAGGGGGGCGTGCTTTTAAAGTTGCCTGGACGGACGGGATCTTTCGGTGACAAATCGGACGGCCAAGGAGGTAAGCCGGAGCGGAGTCAAAGCGGTCGATCGACGCAGTACCGTACGAGCAGAGGAATATTCCATTTTCCGCGTCCACCTAGAGAGAGAGAGAGAGTGAGAGTGAGAAACGAGCGTGGCAGCGACGTTGCTTTGACGAAGAAGAAGCGAGAAGAAGAAGAAGAAGAAGTGAGAAGAAGTAGAAGCAGCAGCAGCAGGAGGGAAGGCCATGGCCGTGGGAGAAGAAGAGAGCCAGCAGCAGCAGCAGGAGTGCAACGCTACGGAGGACCGTCTCGTCCGGGTCTACGCCGACGGCATCTACGATCTCTTCCACCATGGCCACGCCCGTTCCCTCGAGCAGGCCAAGAAGCTGTACTTCTCCTCCCTCTCTTTGCATGTTTCTGTTCTGTCTGCAGACGTTGCTTAATGTGCTTCGGGTGTACATCTCAACCAGCTCGTATCCATGTGCTATAATGTCCCATGAGTTTGTTCATCATCTCTGCACATGATCCGCTTCTTGGCTTGTTTTTTGTAGTCTTGTAGGGTGTTTTGAAATGGGTTGTCAGATCACAGTTCATGTTCCGAGTGTGAAGTATAATTGGGTGTTCTTGGCATGGGAGAAGTTCGGTTGCTAAGACTACCGGGACCCATCTTGTGGTCTTTGCGGTCTTGTGCTTCTGGGTCCTTTGCAATTGTCTCCCCTGTTCATGAGTTCTTCCCTCAATTTGTATGTTTTGTAGGTTTCCTAATACTTACCTGCTCGTGGGATGCTGCAATGATGAGCTCACCCACAAGTATAAGGGAAAGACCGTCATGAATGAACAGGAGCGCTACGAATGTCTCCGCCATTGCAAGTAGGCTTAATGTTTCTGTTTTTTGCCTCTGGATAGTGTGGCAAGTTGATATGCTCTGTTTGTCTGTGGCTTTTCAATTGGTTGCCCCGTGGTGGTTGAGAAGGGACTAAGTATGAATGTTTTATTTTTCTAACTGATTTGAACTCGTAGCATTCTGACTATCATAAAGACATTGAATTGTAGGGAGGAATAAGTTCCTGCTCTTTGCCCTTGTTCTTCAAAGTAATTTCTCTGTTAACATGGAGGGCATCCTACTAGGCAAGACGATAAATTGGTTGACCATTCGTTATTTCCTCAGGTGGCACTTTTTTGTTTTGTTTTCCTGCAGGTGGGTAGACGAAGTCATTCCTGATGCTCCATGGGTGATCACACCAGAGTTCCTTGACAAGCACCAAATCGACTATGTTGCACACGACTCTCTTCCGTAAGGTTAATCAGCCCAAGTAAATGTTGTTGATTGCTTGAAACTTGTCTAGGCAAATCTCACAATCGTAAAATGTTCATCCTTGTTTTTCTCTAGTTGTTCACTTCTTTCCCCCTCTAATGGGACTCCCCCATCAATGTAGACATATGGTATCCTTGTTAACGATAGTTGTGCATTTCCTGCTAAGGGGTTTTTTGCTAAGTTTTCTGTCAAATAATTGAACATGGCATCTGAATCTAGTTTTTGCAGAATTTTTTCATATCTATTTGTTTTAATGATTAACTTCGAATTCCTCAAATGCCTGATCATCTTAAACGCCTAGGAATATCAGTTGTCACTTTCTTAACAATCATTTCTTTTTCCAAGATGAATAGGCTTTTTTCTAAGCTGAATTGGTGAACATTTCTTCATGTGAAGCCATGCACTACTTACTTAATGGATGGCTCAATCCTGGAAATATGCTATAAGATCAGAGGGGGTGAAGCAGACAATGTCTTTTTCACATCCTATGATTATCTAAGGATCCTTTATGGCGTTAGTCTCTCATATCCAGAAGAAAATTTTGGCGTCAGTTTAAAAAATGTAGACAAATTTTAGATGAGTGTCTCTTTTGCTTAGTCATTCATTCAGTTCTCTTGCTATCTATTACACATTCGGTTAGGTATAACGTCATTCTAACTTAGCTTGACATGAGATTTGGACAAGCGTTCATATAGATTTAGATGTTTCTAATATTAGGCAAAGGTAGCAGACACTTCCAATAGCATGACCTGCCACACTCTGGCTTTGAAACAAGATAGCATTCTTGTGGCGGGTACAGCAGTGTACACCTTCACGGCTGATCGCAACTCCTTTATGAGCCATTTCTTATTCAGAATGAAGAACTACCATTTGTCTTTCATGAGTTTCATGGACATACATTCCTTAATTCATTTACTTTGCAGATTCATCTTGCTTTGATATTTGAAAGTCTAAAAAGTAAACATGCGATTATTTCAAACTTGGATGAAGTGGAGAGTAAGAGTTAACTCCTCTCTTCATCATCCAAACTCATATGAGTATCAGATTTAGTAAGGTTTAGAATCGGAACCTACTATTGCTTGTCCACTGTGCATTATGTTAAACTTCTATTTTGAGGTGTGTGCCTTGCTCCTTCTGTGAAAGCTCAAATGGCTTGGATATTAAGTTTATCTTGCTGTATTTGTGATGGTACAATGAGACTTAGCCATATTGATGCCGTAGTTATGTGGGTCAAGACTCCGGAATTCTAATTGCTGCTTCTTCATCTTAAATTGTAGTTATGCTGATGCAAGTGGTGCTGGGAAAGATGTCTATGAATATGTAAGTTTAATTCAATATTGATGTATGTTTCTCAGTTTTGCTTCAGCACACGTATTGGTGGAAACTCAGTATATCGACTCACTTTTTTGTTCTGCTGATTGGCTCATTTTCACTGGAGAGGGTCAAACATCTAGATCATCCAGATTCTAGTTCTGTCATCCTGACGTACTAGGAATAGGATAAGTGCCGTCAAAGTGAGACTAATAAGGCCTCGCAGTCCAAATTCCATTTTCCATATAGCTGGTGCTTCTTAGTCCCGATTCCTGTGTCTTCATCGATGCATGGTCTGCTTGATTGAGCATAAGTTCCTTTCTCCAGCACCCTATGCTAGCTTGAATTCCCTTATATTCCTGTGCATCTTTTTTGGAAAAATTCTGCGCTGCTAAATATGCTGATATGTTTGTTTTGGTTTGTCTTGAATGCCGATCTCATTTAATTTTGTACAATCTTTGTGTTCAGGTTAAGTCCATAGGAAAATTCAAGGAAACAAAGAGGACGGCTGGAATTTCCACATCAGATATTATCATGAGGATTATTAAAGATTACAACAAGTATGTGACGCGAAATCTTGCGCAGGGATACAGAAGAAAGGATCTAGGTGTTAGCTATGTGAAGGCATGTCTTTGTCATCTTGATGCTCACATGCAGATTTTAACCATGTTATTTACAATCTGGGGTTGATGTTCCATTAATGGTGCGTGCTTAATGCCATGTACCAGGAAAAGCGGCTCAGAGTGAACATGGGCATAGAAAAGCTGTGCTAGAAAGTGAAGAAACAGCGGGAAAGAGTGGGAGAGAAGGTATATGCATAACTATTTGACGAGTTTGTAAACTTTTGGCTCATAAATAGTCAATTTCAAAATATTTTTTAATCACTACAAGACAATCAACGTAATTGAAAGATGTAATTTGAGCATCAAATGTTTTGTTAAGAAGGCTGGGTTAGTATTTGATTATCAACTCGGCAATCCAGAGTTTCCACCGATTGATACTTTCAGGGACCATACATTCCCATTTTGCTGCTCATTCACTAATCAAATGGGCCCTACGAGTAGCTCTCAAGGAAACAGTGTCTTTGCCTTTTTTGCCTCAAGGTATCATTCAGGTATTAGATGCTGATGTTATGTAACAATTTCACCAATAAAAAGGAAAGGTAGGTTTGCTATATATCGATATAAAGACGTATGGCTTGAATGGGACATACCAAATAGGAGCTATCCTGGACTTTTACAAATTTGTGGCTGTGAATGACTTTTGCCCATGGGTAAGCACTTGGTGACTTCTCCTTGTGACAAATTGCAAAGGATAGGTGAGGGATGACGTTCAGTTCATATCTAAGATGCTCAAGAAAGCTCCATCTTTGTGCTGATATGCTGTTTCAGTACATTACTGCTATTATTCATACAAATTTTATGACTTACCACAGTCGACTATATTTTATATGTTCCTGTTCCTGATATCCAGATCCAAACAGTGGCAAAAACTGCTGGTATGCATCGTAACTTATGGGTAGAGAACGCTGATCGGCTCATAGCTGGTTTTCTAGAGATGTTTGAAGAACGTCGCCACACACTGGTTGGTGAACTTCTCTTTCTCATTCTTTTGACTGAACTAGCTTTTCGTATAGAAGCCTTGTTTTAATATCTGTAGACTATGATATGTCTGTACTGACAGGTTCTTCTTCATGATTATCAGGGGACAAAAATTAGGGACAGAATCCAGGAGCAAATAATTGGACAGCAGATACGGGGATTCATTAATGACAAAGAAGGTGATGATGTTGATGAATACAATTACAGCGAAGAGAGCAGTGAAGATGGTGAATCCCACGGTGAGGGAGAAGAAGAAGAAGAAGATAGAGACAAGCGATAAAGGTTGGTTTATTTATGTTTTGACTGCTCTTAAAGTGATGCAAGTAATGCCTTCGTGCTCAATGGGTGCTTTCTGTCATTTCTATCGCAAAAGGAGATGTCCCTCTTCGACACATCCGAGTGTATACCAATTTGGGGAAATCTGACAATATTTAACATTGTGGTTGTGTTTAGAAATGGTGTGTGTTTTCTTGTCATTCATCTTCTGTACTCGTTACTTTTAAGCAAAATCTTTTCCACTGAGGTGCTTGCTGTTCATGAGGGAACTCTCAAAGCCAAAAACCTCAAGGATCACTAATTGTTGGAGTTGGGAATGAGGACATGGTAAGAATGTTTTAGTATCATGTCATAGAAGCGCTAAACAAGAGGAGCAAAAGTTATATTGGAAGAGGTGTAGGAAAAATGAAAAATATATACCACTAGCCGTGATGACTTCGTTGGATAAAGACTCCGTTATTCTTCCCCAAAAGTGAGGGATTGAAAACTTAGTGAAGGCGCTTGGTGTTTTAAGTGTGACGTCAGAGTGGTGGGTCCTCTGCTAGCGTTACTATCCCGGGTTTACCTCGTTGGCTACCCGGCTGTATGGGGTTCTCGGGTCATAAAAAAAAAATGAAAAATATATTTTGGGATTTATAGGCTGTGTAATAACTGCTTAGCAGAAATGTGTTAATTTGATCATCGACCATTAGGCATGTCTTATAACTTTTCTTCCTTTATGTCATTGTAATTGATTTGTCACCAAAGCAATAACATCATAGTGGTTAGCAATAGAGTAGAATTGAGCATCCTCACAAGAAGAAAATACAATGAGCTATTGTTATACTCCTTCCCACGATCGAACGGTGGCGAAAGCGGATCCGGCGCGGTCAACCCCGTTTTGACTTAAACTCAGCCGTCCGATCAAAGATCGAGGCGGCGCGAGATGCGAATCCTCTCCCTCGCGCTCCTTCTCCCAAAATCTCCGTCGAGCAAAACCCTAACTATACCCTGCAAAAAACCAGTGAAAATGTCGAGTACCTGAAGCTCCTCTCTCTCTCTCTCTCTAGCTGCAGCGGCTCTGACGTCCGAAGCGCTTCGCCATGTACCTCTACAGCCTCACCCTGCAGAAGGCCACCGGCATCGTGTGAGCCATCAACGGCAACTTCTCCGGCGGGAAGTCCCAGGAGATCGTCGTCGCCCGCGGCAAGATCCTCGACCTCCTCCGCCCCGACGACAGCGGCAAGATCCAGACCGTCCTCTCCATCGAGATCTTCGGCGCCGTCCGCTCCCTCGCCCAGTTCCGCCTCACCGGCGCCCAGAAGGACTACATCGTCGTCGGCTCCGATTCCGGCCGCATCGTCATCCTCGAGTTCAACCGGGAGAAGAACGTCTTCGACAAGGTCCACCAGGAGACGTTCGGCAAGTCCGGCTAACCCTTAAGCCCAGTAATATTTGGAGCTGGGTCCTAACCCACAAAGACGAACACCTCCACCTCTCTCTCTTCCCCTCTACAATTCGGTGGCCTCCATTTCCTCTGACGAGCCATGTGGGCAACGCCAATCCAAATTCCCACTCCTCCGTCGCTCTTCCGTGCCACCTATGGCTCCACCAGCTCCGACAAATTCAGGAGGAGAAAGTGGAGCAAGCTGAGAGTAAGGGCCTCCTTCTTCGACTACCCTCTCGCCAGCCGAATCATGGTCCGAAGTAAGTGAATGTTCCACCCCCACCACACCTCTCTCTTTAGGTAGATTACAAACGATAAAATTGATCAAAACTCGAGCGTGCTTATCGAATTGTCTGTCCGGGTTCTGTTTCTTTCGCCAGACATACCCTATTCTCTGAACGAGAGTAGGTTGCTCAAGGAGTTCTCTACCTTCGGACACGTTGCTGAAGGTAAGGCCTTTCTTGTTCCGAATTGATCGCGCGGGATGTTCTGTCGTTGGTAGTGGGTTCTGATCGATTCTTGATCGCAGTCAAATTGGCCAAGGATGAAGCGACGAAACAGTCGAGAGGGTATGCTTTCATTCAGTACACCTGCCAGGATGATGCAGTGCTCGCCCTGGAGAACATGGACCGTAAGGTACCTTAACCTCTCTGCCTCCGTTCTCTGCCCTGACCACTCTTTCCGATCCATCACCCACCACCCTCCGTCTCTTTCGCTGCAGAAACTTGAGGGCAGGGTGATTTACGTGGAGATTGCCAAGCCCGGGAAGGAAGCCTACGATAAGCCTTGGACTTGCGGTCCGCCGCCACTGCCGCCGCACAATGATCAGGAGGCCGAATGACAATCGGGTCGTCTCGAGTCCAACATCATGTGATTCAGCATGGGATGTAGTGCATTGGCTTTGCCCTTTATGCGAGGGACGGTGTCTGTTGAAGTCGATTGTAATTCCATTCTTGACTTGACATGCCTTCTTTTGCTTTTCTATTCAGTGTCTAAGAGTGATTATCCAATCCATCATTGTCTAATACTGCGACTACGAGTATCGATTCACATTGCATCATATTTTGGAAAACCATTGTTGCCAATGTTAGCCAATAATGAAGTGTATAATGCAACACATCTGTATCTTTTACATGATACTTTGTACTTTGTGGATATAAAGTGGAGAAAATCAAACATGTTGTCTATGCAACTGTGCCTATATCAGAGGAAAATAAGGTTGAGTGGTGATAATGCAGAACCATTTTCTTTATAATTATGCCTTCAATGACAGCTAGCACTTTCTCCGTTTAAGTAGTAACAATAGCTATATAATTAGAAAGGTAAGTAATTTACTGATACTATAGTACCTAACATCAAATTAACTTACCCCACAAAATCTATCATTAGTATTTGACCTCGTAAATTACTCCTAAGTTCATATAAATGACAACTTGTAAAGTACTTTTGTCGGTTACGAATTACCCTAAATTTTCATAATTTTCAAAGTCTTAAATAATCACAACATCACTCGGGTTTTACTTAAATAATTATAAGTTTCTTCTTCGGTTAATAACTTAGTGAAACCTATTTTAAGATGATTTTTCCTTGATTGCCTAAATTTTCTTTAGTCGAATCTAGAATTCACTATTCGACCATCATGAGGTAGTCATGTTAGAGGTTGGTTGGTCAGTTATCAGTTAAGGGGGGCGTGCTTTTAAAGTTGCCTGGACGGACGAGATCTTTCGGTTCCAAATCGGACGGCGAAGGAGGTAAGCCGGAGCGGAGTCAAAGCGGTCGATCGACGCAGTACCGTACGAGCAGAGGAATATTCCATTTTCCGCGTCCATCTAGAGAGAGAGAGAGAGAGAGAGTGAGAAACGAGCGTGGCAGCGACGTTGCTTTGACGAAGAAGCAAGAAGAAGAAGAAGAAGAAGAAGAAGGTAGAAGCAGCAGCAGGAGGAGCGAAGGCCATGGCCGTGGGAGAAGAAGAGAGGCAGCAGCAGCAGCAGCAGCAGCAGCAGCAGCAGCAGCAGCAGGAGTGCAACGCTACGGAGGACCGTCCCGTCCGGGTCTACGCCGACGGCATCTACGATCTCTTCCACTATGGCCACGCCCGTTCCCTGGAGCAGGCCAAGAAGCTGTACTTCCCCTCCCTCTCTTTGCATGTTTCTGTTCTGCCTGCAGATGTTGCTTAATGTGCTTCGGGTGTACATCTCAACCAGCTCGTGCCCATGTGCTATAATGTCCCATGAGTTTGTTCATCATCTCTTCACATGATCCGCTTCTTGGCTTGTTCTTTCGTAGTCTTGTAGGGTGTTTTGAAATGGGTTGTCAGATCACAGTTCATAATCCGAGTGTGGAGTATAATTGGGTGTTCTTGGCATGGGAGAAGTTCGGTTGCTAAGACTACCGGGACCCATCTTGTGGTCTTTGTGGTCTTGTGCTTCTGGGTCCTTTGCAAATGTCTTCCCTGTTCATGAGTTCTTCCCTCGATTTGTATGTTGTGTAGGTTTCCTAATACTTACCTGCTCGTGGGATGCTGTAATGATGAGCTCACCCACAAGTATAAGGGAAAGACCGTCATGAATGAACAGGAGCGCTACGAATCTCTCCGCCATTGCAAGTAGGTTTAATGTTTCTGTTTTTCACCTCTGGAGATTGTGGCAAGTTGATATGTTAGTTACTTCCTACTGCTCTGTTTGTCTGTGCTTTTTAAATTGCTTGCCCTGTGGTGGTGGAGAAGGGATTAAGTATGAATGTTTTATTCTTCTAACTGGTTTGAACTTGTAGCATTCTGACTGACATAAACACATTGAATTCTAGGGAGGAATAAGTTCCCGTTCTTTGCCCTTGTTCTTCAAAGTATTGTTTCTGTTAACATGGAGGGCATCCTCCTAGGCAAGACAATAAATTGGTTGATCATTCGTTATTTCCTCAGGTGGCACTTTTTTGTTTCTTTATTCCTGCAGGTGGGTAGACGAAGTCATTCCTGATGCTCCATGGGTGATCACCCCAGAGTTCCTTGACAAGCACCAAATCGACTATATTGCGCACGACTCTCTTCCGTAAGGTTAATCAGCCCAAGTAAATGTTGTTGACTGCTTCAAACTTGTCTAGACGAATCTCGCAAACGTGAAATGTTCATCCTTGTTTTTCTCTAGTTGTTCACTTCTTTCCCCCTCTGAATGGACTCCCCCATCAATGTAGACACATAGTATCCTTATTACTAATAGTTGTGCATTTCCTGCTAAGACTTATTTTGCTAAGTTTTCTGTCAAATAATTGAATATGCCATCTGAATCTAGTTTTTTCAGAAGTTTTGTATATCTGGTTTTTTTAATGATTAACTTCAAATTCCCAAATGCCTGATTATCTTAAACACTTGGGAATATCAATTGTAACTTTCTTAACAATTTTTTTTTTTTCCCTTAAGATAAATAGGCTTTTTTCTAACTTGAATTGGTGAAATGTGTTTTCTTAGTTTCTCCATGTGAAGCCATGCACTACTTAATGGATGGCTCAATCCCGGAAATATGCTTAAGATCATGGGGGGTGAAGCAGACAATGTCTTTTTCACATCCTATGATTATCTAAGGATCCTTTATGGCGTTAATCTCTCATATCCAGAAGAAAATTTTGGTGTCAATTTAAAAAATGTAGACAAATTTTAGATGGGTGTCTCTTTTGCTTAGTCATTCATTCAGTTCTCTTGCTATCTATTACACATATTCGGTTAGGTATAACGTCATTCTAACTTAGCTTGACATGAGATTTGGACAAGCGTTCGTATAGATTTAGATGTTTCTAATATTAGGTAAAGGTAGCAGACACTTCCAATAGCATGACCTGCCACACTCTGGCTTTGAAACAAGATAGCATTCTTGTGGCGGGTACAGCAGTGTACACCTTCACGGCTGATCGCAACTCCTTTATGAGCCATTTCTTATTCAGAATGAAGAACCACCATTTGTCTTTCATGAGTTTCATGGACATACATTCCTTAATTCATTTACTTTGCAGATTCATCTTGCTTTGATATTTGAAAGTCTAAAAAGTAAACATGTGATTATTTCAAACTTGGATGAAGTGGAGAGTAAGAGTTAACTCCTCTCTTCATCATCCAAACTCATATGAGTATCAGATTTAGTAAGGTTTAGAATCGGAACCTACTATTGCTTGTCCACTGTGCATTATGTTAAACTTTTATTTTGAGGTGTGTGCCTTGCTCTGTCTGTGAAAGCTCAAATGGCTTGGATATTAAGTTTATCTTGCTGTATTTCTGATGGTACAATGAGAATTAGCCATATTGATGCCGTAGTTATGTGGGTCAAGACTCCGGAATTCTAATTGCTGCTTCTTCATCTTAAATTGTAGTTATGCTGATGCAAGTGGTGCTGGGAAAGATGTCTATGAATATGTAAGTTTAATTCAATATTGATGTATGTTTCTCAGTTTTGCTTCAGCACATGTATTGTTGGAAACTCAGTATATTGACTCACTTTTTTGTTCTGCTGATTGGCTTCTTTTCACTGGAGAGGATCAAACATTCTATATCATCCAGATTCTAGATCTTTCATCCTGACTTACTAGGAATAGGATAAGTGCTGTCAAAGTGAGACTAATAAGGCCTCGCAGTCCAAATTCCATTTTCCATATAGCTGGTGCTTCTTAGTCCCGATTCCTGTTTCTTCATCGATGCATGGTCTGCTTGATTGAGCATAAGCTCCTTTCTCCAGCACCCTGTGCTAGCTTGAATTTCCTTATATTCCTGTGCATCTTTCTTGGAAAAATTCTGCGCTGCTAAATATGCTGATATGTTTGTTTTGGTTTGTCTTGAATGCCGATCTCATTTAATTTTGTACAATCTTTGTGTTCAGGTTAAGTCCATAGGAAAATTCAAGGAAACAAAGAGGACGGCTGGAATTTCCACATCAGATATTATCATGAGGATTATTAAAGATTACAACAAGTATGTGATGCGAAATCTTGCGCGGGGATACAGCAGAAAGGATCTAGGTGTTAGCTATGTGAAGGCATGTATTTGTCATCTTGATGCTCACATGCAGATTTTAACCATGCTATTTGCAATCTGGGGTTGATGTTCCGTTAATGGTGCGTGCTTAATGCCATGTACCAGGAAAAGCGGCTCAGAGTGAACATGGGCATAGAAAAGCTGCGCGAGAAAGTGAAGAAACAGCGGGAAAGAGTGGGAGAGAAGGTATATGCATAACTATTTGATGAGTTTGTATACTTTTGGCTCATAAATAGTCAATTTCAAAATATTTTTTAATCACTACAGTACAGTCAACGTAATTGAAAGATGTAATTTGAGCATCAAATGCTTTGTTAAGAAGGCTGGGTTGGTATTTGATTATCAACTCGGGAAGCCGGAGTTTCCATCAATTGATACTTTCAGGGACCATGCATTCCCATTTTGCTGCTCATTCACTAATCAAATGGGCCCTACAAGTAGCTCTCAAGGAAACAGTGTCTTTGCCTTTTTTGCCTCAAGATTTCATTCAGGTATTAGATGCTGATGTTATGTAACAATTTCACCGATAAAAAGCAAAGGTAGGCTTGCTATATATTGATATGAAGACGTATGGCTTGAATGGCACATACCGTCGGAACTATCCTGGACTTTTACAAATATGTGGTTGTGAATGACTTATGTTCATGGGTGAGCACTTGGTGACTTCTCCTTTTTGAAAATTGCAAAAGATAGGTGAGGGATGGTTTGGTAATGTTCAGTCTATATCTGAAATGCTAAGAAAAGCTCCATCTTTGTGTTGATATGCCATTTCAGCACATTACTGCTATTATTCATACGAATTTTATGACTTATTACAGTCGACTATATTTTATGTGTTCCTGTTCCTGATATCCAGATCCAAACAGTGGCAAAAACTGCTGGTATGCATCGTAACTTATGGGTAGAGAATGCTGATCGGCTTATAGCTGGTTTTCTAGAGATGTTTGAAGAACGTTGCCACACAATGGTTGGTGAACTTTTCTTCGTATTCTTTTGACTGAACTAGCTTTCTCCTATAGAGGCCTTTTTTCAGATATTGGTAGACTATGATCTATCTATCCTGACAGGTTTTTCTTTGTGATTATCAGGGGACAAAAATTAGGGACCGAATCCAGGAGCAAATAATTGGACAGCAGATGAGAGGATTCATTAATGACAAAGAAGGTGATGACATTGATGAATACGATTACAGCGAAGAGAGCAGTGAAGATGAAGAATCATATGGTGAGGGAGATGAAGAGGATAGAGACAAGTGATAAAGGTTGGTTTATTTATGTTTTGACTGCTCTTGAAGTGATGCTAGTATGGGGATTAGATGGACCTCTCACCTCATGGCTCTGATGAGCTTTGTGCTCAATGGGTGCTTTCTGTCATTTCTATTGCAATGGGAGAAGTTCTCTTCGACACATCTGAGTGTATACCAATTTGTGGTTGTGTTTAGAAATGGTGTATATTTTCCTGTCATTCATCTTCTGTACTCGTTACTTTAGCAATATCTTTTCCACTGAGGTGCTTGCTATTCATGAAGAGAACTCTCAAAGCAAATAACCTCAAGGAACACCAATTGTTGGAGTTGGGAATGAGGACATGGTAAGAATGTTTAGTATCATGTGGTAGAAGAGCTAAACAAGGGGAGCAAAAGGTATATTGGAATAGCTGTAGGAAAAATGAAAATTATACTATGGGGTTTATAACCATGTAATAACTGCTCAGAAGAAATATATGTTAATCTCATTTCTCAATCATTAAGCACGTCTTATAGCTTTTCTTCCTTTAGGTCAGCATTTTAATGCTGGAAAGGCGAATGATGTCAACTAAGTAAAAATGGCTGCATGAGGATACCGGCATACTGCTATCGTTGGCGCATTTCTTTTCACTTCGCAATAAGAAAAACTTCATCTTTTTTGGCTCTAACTTCATCTTTTTTGGCTTTTTGTTGCCTTTCTTCCTGTTGGCGTGTCACGTTGTTTCCTGAAGGATGTATACATATGAAAGTTCGTTTGTGCATTTAGGGTTTCGGACAAGGGTTTCTCTTTGGTTTATCTTCTAGCTTTCGAATACTGATGTGAGGAGGGGGATATCCAAGAGGTTTAGGCCATTTAAAATAAGCACTTGCAGAGATATAATATAGGTGCATCAAACAAGGTCCAAAGCTGGCACCAACTCCGAAGCTTCTGTTCCTCACTTTAATAGTTCTGTTCGGCCTTGGTCGATGGAAAAGACATAAATTTACTTGAATGTTTTAGCGTTCCAAGATCAAACGAAACGAAAAAATGATTATTCTAGAACGGTTGTCAACATCTTGTGTAATCCATATGTTCCGAATTTTATCCAATGCAGTTTTACTCGTACTTTGTATAATCCATATGTTCCGGAAACTCAAACATTCCTTGTTAACTATATTGCCAAGGGTTGAAAAAATTTAATGCCAGAAGGGTATTACATTACATTCCCAAATCACAATACAACTCCCCTAGTATCTCAGAGGCACTTCATAGATGAACCCCAGCACTATAAATGAGAGTAGAAGAAATGAGAGTGGAACTAGTTTACTCTCCCCTATGCTAGAATTTGATAACTTCTCCAGCCATGCTGTACTGGTCGACGACTACGGAAACTACGGCATTTACTGCTTTCTCACTCTCCACGACCACCACGTTATTTGATACATTCGTTACTGCATGCTTGAGGAACCCAACCTCTCCTTGAGCATAAAAGGAGTACTGAAAGTGATTTATCTGGTTCGGGAAGAGCAATATAGATGAAAAATTAGCAACCCATTTGGTCCCGTTACCTTTCACCGTCAGCTTCCCTACTGTCGATCTTAAGCTCATTCCGATCGCATTGTTGCTGTCGACCACCACTTGGTCGACATTAGGGAACTGGCCATCCAAGGCTACTATTGGATTCATGCGTTGCGGATCGCCATTGAACATATTGTTCACTACATTCAACCCCGAGACTTGACCCTTTATCGACTTCAATACTATACTAGCGCCTCCTAGGAAGAATCCGTTGGTAATGTGTACCTGAACGGGGTCTTCCATGACTATGCCTGTGAAATCCATGTAGCAATTGTCTAATCTGGTTTGCGATAGTCCAGCTAGTTTTACCAGTATTCCTATCCCACCAAAGTATGTGGCCTTGTTGTAACAATGTACTCCAGTGACCATGTTGGCCTGACCTCTCAGAACAATTCCCACAGCAGCGGAGAAGATGACGACGTCAGTGACTGCGTTGTCGTTGCTCTCAAGATCGATGGCCGTGCCTGTAAAGTTTCTTTCTCCTGGATCTCCACCGACTGTCGAATGCTGTCCTAGGAAGCATCCCGATATCAAAGTCTCGTGACCTCTCTTCACAAGGATTCCCTCTGTGGTGAAATGAAGAAAGAAGCAGTCCGTCAAGCGAATTCTCGCTGAATCAACCACGTAAATTCCTCCTCCTTGGAAACTAGAATCGAAGAGGATGTCTCTGAAAGTTATGTCCTCGTAGTAGATTCTGTCGTTCTGGACCTTCTTCGGGTAAGATGTCGATTGATTGTCGGAGCCCGGAGAATTTGGGGACCAGAGTTCGACGACATGCCGGTCGCTCGGAAATGTATCTGATGCACGCAGCGTGCCCCCTTGTATCTAATTCAGCATCAGCGACATTGTGTTATAAGCAGCAGTGAATGTGACAGAATATTTAATTCAATCGAATGAATTGATGAACTCGATGGTATCCTCAGAAGCAAAAGTTTATTATTAACAACTACTGGAGGTTCATCTGGGGAAGGGAGTTGGTGATGGACAAATTGCAGTTGAAAGAGTAAATAGCCTTAAATGCTTGATTCTCCAAGACGACACTTTTGGGAGTGGTGGATTTTGAACGAGAATGACCACACACTCCACCTAAATTTTGATGAAAGTTCCAAGGGCGTGAATGGGGCGACATACAATGCAACATTGCCACGTGATACCAACTCACGAGAAAGGTAAAACAGTGGAAGAGAGAGAGAGAGAGACTGACCACGACATTGCCTCCACCAGAAGCAGGAAACCTAATGGGCTTGGAGACCAGGTAGGTTCCACCTTGCAGATCAAGGATCACACCACCCAAGTCAGACACTCCAGGCAGCATTTGCTGCTTAGTTTGAACTCGGAATGCATCAGACAGAGCACTTAGGATGGCCTCACTGCTCTCTTGCGTCCCTGTCGGGTCACCCCCATATCCCACTGGATAGAACACCCTCCCCATCTGAAAAAAATAAGGCACCAAGCAACCACACGCGTTCCTCAAAAACACCCACATTGGCCTTCGATTCATGACAAACTCTGGCACTGGCCAAAAAAGAGAGGAAAACTTTCAAGAAACGGAGAGGGTGAGTTCTCACTTTACCTTCTTGGCATCATCCGGACCGGGTGGGGCAACCGGTGCAGCGAGGTCTCCCTTGGGACCGTAGACCACTCTCTGATGGAGCTTCGCATGGAACTCTGACAGCTTGAGGAGTCTCATGGAACAAGATGCTTCTTCAACCATAAGACTGAGAAACAAGCACAACAATGCTGCTGACGGAAGTTTCATCTGCTTGCTTTCGCAACTCCAACCGAGGAGGGTGTCCATCAGATGGGTACCAAATGTGGAATGGCTTTCGTCCTGCTACTCAGAGAGAGATAGAGAGAGAGAGAGAGAGAGAGAGAGAGAGAGAGATTCTCCTTCAACTGTTTATAGTCGTTTCGATCTCTATAGTGGACTTGGTCTTTGTGCTCCTCTGGTCTCGGTTTCGGGTTTAGAAGATCATAAGTTCACATTAATATATATATATAGCTTTAGAAAGGCCATCTAGATTTGCTTTCATCGAAAACCAAACTTTAGTCAAACACAAATCTTTGAAATTACCATCAATCGAGGAGCGCCAAAAGCCCCAAAAAACAAAATTGATCTAGATCACCATGCCAACAAGTCAATCTTTCCCACAAAAAAAATATGTGGCATCCATATGGATCGACATTTGCGAATTGGAGAATGCTTCAATTGATCAAGTTGTTCATTTTACATGAGACGGCTCGGATAGTAGATGGATTGATAGCAAAAAAGAGTTATGAAAAGAATTATTCTGAGTCGAGTTGAGGTAGGTTTAGCTGACATGATCCAGCCTGAGAGTTTGATCGTACTTTAAAAGTTGGAATCATGTTTACCAAGCCCGGATTCTCAAGCACCTCCGAGTCCCTTCTGAATTTTGGGGAGAAATCAGCTCGATCCGATGGTTTTTTTTTTACGCCTTTAGCTGCTAAGATGTGTAGGTAAAACTTTTCAAAGAGAAGTATCAAATACACTTAAGCATGTTATCAAAATGAACAACTAAATAGAGAACACATGACAGTCCGATGTTTTCATAGAGCTAGTAGAATTGGTGCGATCCTTAGTATTATGCTTATCAATCTATGTAATATTTGTGTATTTCTCATTTCATTACCTAGAAAAATCAAAAGTGACATGATAAAAATAAGAAGAGAAAGCTAACGATTCTAGCAATTCAAATGGATGCAAAGTTTAACGTAGGATCATTCTTGTACAAAGCTTATTTGCTGGTAAATTGTTCTTCTGATAATGAATTGCTCAAATAATCGGAGCAAAGACATCCTTAAAGCTACCGCCACACTACATAATAGATTATAAGTTAAGATAACGATTTTAAAGAATTTGCACAACCAGATAACCTAATCGACAAAACACCGACATGAAAATAAATTAAATGAAATTGGAAAATGCATAAATTATCACCATAGTTATGAGATTTTTTTGACATTGGAATCGAATTGGCAAAAAATTTCCGGTGATCATAGTAACTATCTCCCCTCTGGAACCCTGGATGCTCTCAAAACCCCTGTTCTTGAATCGCTGCCTCTTCCTCAAGAACACCATCTTCCTGCTGCTGCGCAGCCACGGGATCGATTCTCCCGAAACGCATAAGCAGATCCTCTCTCTAAAGCCATACCCCTTTCGCAGACCTGGACCCTCCGAGCGATGCCGGGCACCCATCAAATGCGTCCGCAATCACTCGCTCCAGTATTTTTCACACCTAGATTATACCCAAATTCATCATATTTGCAAATACATAATTTATTTGAATGTAAAAAAAATTACAGTGCAAATTACCAGATACTTAAGCTTTGTCCTCGACCAAGCAAAAAGAAACTCAGCCCACGGCTTTTGAGGATACAACGTTGCTGAAGAAACCCCAGTCTATCACGGCTACTTCATCGTCCCTTCTCAATCCCCTCCCATGTGCTGCTACGGAGACCTTTTTGCCCCACAAGTAAAATGAAAAGACATTCTTGTCTTTTAAGTTCCTGCTTTTCTTATTTAATTTTTTCTCAAAAACATATTTGAGATGAAAATTCGTTTAATAACATAATTTCATTTTTTTTATTTATACAAATAGATTTGAAACAAAAATGAGAAGTAAAAAATTTCTATTTTTCTATTTTTGAAACAAAATTGAAAAATAAAAACATTTTTCATTACTCACCCTCGCAACTAGCTAGCTACCCACCCCTGCCGCCCATCGCCCCGTTGTCCGTTCAAAAGGAAAGAATTTTGTGTCGTTATCAAATGAATTTTTATTTTGGGAATATGAATTTTGTGTCATAATTAAACATGTATTTTTGTTCAAAAAATCATCAAGGGAATAGAAAAAAAAAAATCTATTTTGGGCATAAAATGATTTCTGAAATAGAATGATTCTCATTAGCGAATTGATATGACTTGACATTGTGAGTCATGTGTTGGACCCAAGCCTATTGTCATTAGTGCCGTCAATGACACCCTATCGAGGCTCAAATCATTCAACCGACCACTATAAGCAAATCTAGCAGCAATAGAGTACGTTCTTAGTCCTTCTCCATTTATTGATGCTAATAATGTTGTTTATAGTGGTCAACCCCTATATGAATTATGCAAAGGCTTTTTTCTAATCTAAGGCCAAAATAATGGAAATAATCAAATTAGTGCTAGTCAAAATAACCAAATTAGTAGCAATGATTTGGCGAACCAAACTGATCGACATGCTGGTCAACTGCCCACTATTGGAAATAACCACTATTGGAAATAACAAGCCGGTGGCTCCATTGGTATGACAAAATGTGAATATTCCTTGTAGACCTAATTTGCTGATTAATGTTGAGAGAAATAATCCAGCAAAACCATCTTCACCGCCTAGGGGGTAAGATAGCCAATATAACCTCTACACAGCTTGACAACAATTGGGGTTAGATAGAGGTGTTATAAGACCTATATATAGGAAACCTTATCTTGGATGGGCTGATTACCAAACTTTTTCTAGAGGCTTTGAAGCTCCCGACTTTGTCATCTTTACCGAAGAAGATGAACAATCGACAAGCATGCTGGTGTTCATAGCCCAATGTGGTGAAGCGAGGACAAATGAATTTATAAGACTTAGGTTATTTCCTTAATTTATGTCGAAAATTGATTTCACTTGCTAAATTAATCTATCACCCAATTTTGTTGGTTACTAGGCTGAGATGGAAGGACAATTTCATCATCGATTTTATAGAATCATACTCGAGTAATTAATTGCCATTTTGGACAGACTCTATCAATACAAGAACAAGTTGGTCCATCAATTTATTGCTCGGTTTAAGAAGGAAGGAAATAGCTTCTTCACTTTGCTCTCAAAGATAAAGTTCACAAATTTGGCTATCAATGGGGTTAAAATCCAACATTAAAGAAAGATTTGAATGCCAAGATGTTGCTTATTTATTCCAATTGACCATAAAAATGTCTAAATGTGAGCAACTAATTAAAGAAAGAGATAAATGACCACATGAAAACTTTACACGAAACATAGTTTTAATGGAAAGATATGAGTTAGCGGATGAACCTGATCAAGACGAAAATATTGAAATTGCTATGACAAGAGTGATGCTTAATAATCCTTATATTTGTTCAGCCTTTAAATCTGCAAAAAAAAAAAAAAAAAAAAAAAAAAAAATCGAAATAATAATGGCTAGAGCTAAATATACTTTAATTTACTTGTCCGATATTAATAAAACAGAAGAAACCTTCAACATACTTTGGAAATATCAAATTTGGCAATGACAAAGGGTTGTATAATGACTCTTGATTATATAATTAAAAAGAATTGAATGGTCAATAAATCAATCAATTCTTTTATAATGGGGCATATGTTGACACAAGAAAATATCCAAGTGTTGTAGTTGATAGTTTGGTCGTTAGAAACTTGTTAGAGGTTGAGTAGTTGAGTTGGTAATCGTCCACGTGGTCGAGTTGATAACAGTCAAGTAGTAAGGTTAATGTAATTGTCAATGTACTCGTCAACGTAGTGGAGTCGATGTAACCATCGAATAGTGAAGTTCTAGCAACAGCTTGAAACCTCGATTGTGGGCTATATATTTATATATATAACCCACATGGTACTCTTTGTAAGAGGGATGTCCCCATGTAATTACAGAATTCAATATTTTTTTTATTGCAATTTATCTTTTATCTATTCTTTTCTGTAATTTACAAGCTGGAAACGATTGTTTATAGTGTTCATACCTTTAAATTTTTTATCATTTACGTTTTTATCCAAAATCAACAAAGGACCCCAAACACCCTTTGTCACACTCATTGATCTATCCACATTCCAGAAAGGCACTTCGTCATTTTTTTGGTGAATTCTTGAGACCCAACTATAATGCCTGTATTATTTAGCCTCAGCAAATGCCGGCAAAATCCTGTAGCAATTCGCAATCTGATTCTGTGTCAAACTGAAGGTAAATCCCAGTTCCTCCCAAGCCGGTAGCTTTAACCAGACACCATAATTCCAGCGGCGGCTGAGAACACGTCGGCAACATCACTCTCGTTGATTATAAGATTCACTGCCGTGCTTGAGAATTGTCTTTCCCCAGGGTCGACCTCCCGCCGTGCTATGTTGACTTTAAAATGAGCTATGGACCATAGTTCCATGACCAGCTTTCTCTAAAATTCTACTGCCGTTAAAACAAGTGATGTAACAATTATCTATGCTTGTCCTCGGGTAATTCAGAACCGGAAAATGCCGCCGCCCCTATAGTTACATGGTCACGCGACCCAACGAGGCGACGCCAGTGTCGCATGACTCCGCCGCTGACTACCAAGTGCAGAAGAGGGAACATGCCTAGTTGATAGGACAAAAGTTCATCAAGAAAGCTGAAATGAAGGAGGGAGGGAGTTACTGTGAGATTTTGAGTATTCTCTAGGTAGGTTTGTGACATTTTGCCAGAGGTGTGATTATTCTTAGGAATATGCTAATGTGTTGAGATACAAGTGTGATTTGTGTTAATATAGTCATACATTAGAGAATTGATTGTGTGGAGTATTGAGGGAGAAGAATAGCATAAGTGCCATAATTTTCGTACGATACCCACTTAAGTGCCATATCAGAGTAAAATCGATCATTTTGAGTACTAATTCCAGCAATTCATCTTACATGAATTTTTTACATTTTTTTGAATTTTTAAAATTTTTGAAATTTTGAATTTTTTGTTTTTTCATCTGTCTTCTATTTGCTTGGCAAATTCTACTTATCTTGTTCATCTTCAATACCTTGATCTTGCAACAAATTTCCTTGAAGGTCCCATTGCAAATGCTGTGTTTCAAAACTTACCTCTCTCCAACATCTTGATCTTTCACGTAACTCTTTCAACTCTTTGATTCCCATGTAGTTTGACAAGCTCGCAAGCCTTGTTCTTCTCAATCTTGAGGGAAATTTTTTCCTTAACATTGAAGGAGGCTTATTCTCATTCCTGAAGAGTAAGAAGTACCTCAAATCATTGCATTTGTGTGGTAACCAAATTAGAGAAGAAACTCTGACATCCCAGGCAAATTCATCTAGATTCACTGAGAACAACTTGGAGAGTCTAGTGATGTGCAATAATTATCTTAGCGGTGCTTCACCAAATTGGTTGGCGAACTTTACACTCCTAAGGTACTTAGATCTTCATAGCAATTTCTTCTCGGGTCCAATTCTTGGAGTCATTGGAGAATTACCAAACTTGGTAACAATAGATCTTTCACATAATTAATTGAATGGGACCATTCCATCGTCACTAGGTCAGTTGTCATCATTGAGATCATTAAATCTTTCACATAATCAATTGCTTGGGCATATTCCTGAGTCATTAGGGCAACTCATTGAGATCATTAAATCTTTCACATAATCAATCGTTTGGGCATATTCCCGAGTCAATAGGGCAACTGCGGGCTGTGCAAGACTTGCGTCTTGACAGCAATCATTTGAACGGCACTGTACCCGGTAATCTTGGAGAGCTTTCCCATCTATCGGCTCTGTATCTTTCTGACAATGCTTTAGGAGGAGTGATTTCGGAAATCCATTTTGCTAATTTGTCGAGGCTGAAATACTCGGATATTGGCGACAATTATAACCTGACTTTTAAGGCAAAACAGGGCTGGAGGCCACCTTTTCAATTTGGATCCATTCGGATGAATTCCTGTAAATTCCGAACTACATTTCCCCATTGTATGTAGACACAAGTGGAGGTTAGCGATGTATGTCTCTCAGATGCCTCAATTTTTGGGGCTTTGCCTAAATGGTTGGGCAACATAACGTTTAGCCACTTTAGCCTCTCATACAATCAAATCACCAGGACCTTGCCAAACGTATTTTTTTAATTGTTCTAGTTTAGATCTCTCCCACAACTTGATCTCTAGACCTCTTCTAGCCAATACGTGCCTAAAGACTCTCTATCTCAATGAATAACCTCATCAATGGCCCAATCCCATCATCCTTATGTGACATGTTAAATTTGACTGATTTAGATCTTAGCAATAATAAACTACGTAGTAGTATTCCCGATTGTTGGAAGGGCTCTCGTTTATCTCACTTGATTCTATCATTTAATAAGTTGTCCGGAGTAATTCCAAGCTCAATCGGATCGTTAAGTGATCTTTCTATCCTACACTTGAATGGAAACCATTTCAACGGGGAGCTTCCTTTGGCTTTGGGTTATTGCACAAGTTTGGCAATTTTAGACCTTGGTGAGAATAACTTCTCCGGAAGCATTCCTACATGGTCCAATGATAGCTTTTGGGTCTTGCTGATCCTGAGGCTATGAGAGAATACTTTTAGTGGCAGTATCCCTCCGCAACTTTGCGCACTCCCAGGATTGCAAATATTGGATATGGTAGCGAACAATTTGACGGGAACGATTCCACATTGCCTCGCCTATATGAATGGCATGAAAACCTTCAATCAAGACAATCTAGCTAGATTTTTGGCGAGGTTTGAGGATTTGAATAAAGAGCATGTGATTGAGATCATGAAGGGAAGATATAATGAATACACCAAAATTGTTCTGGACCTTGTGGTCAATTTGTATCTCTTGAGCAACAACTTGATTGGGTCGATCCCTGAAGAACTTACTTTCCTTGTGGGATTGCATGATTTGAACTTGTCGCACAACCTTCTCTCTAGAGGCATTCCCATTGGTATCGGGGACATGAAGTCACTCGAGTCTCTTGATCTTTTCAACAATCGCCTCTTAGGAACAATTCCACAAAGCATTTCAATGCTAATATCTCTAGAGTACCTCAACCTCTCGAACAATAACTTCACGGGGCAAATTCTGAATCAAATCCAAACCCTTGACGATCCTTCAATCTACGCTGGCAATCCTCTACTTTGTGGCAATCTTCTGAAAAGAAAATGCCCAAGTGTTGAAGCGCCTCAAGCACCGAAAATATCTCATGAAGAGGACAAGCTTGAGAAGGCGTTGTTCTACGTGGTTGTGATGCTTGGATTTGCAACAAGGTTTTGGGGCTTTTTTGGAGTTTTGCAGTTCAAGAAGGATTGGAGACATGCATATTTCAGTTTTGTAGATCGAGCAACAAATGAGGCATATGTTGCTATAGCAGTGATGTAGCCAAGCTGAAAAGACTAAGACGGTCAAGAAGCGCATAAGTAATGCATAATCCCATGCCCTCCTCCCTGCCTTTAGTTTTTCATTTTGAGTGCATGAGACTTCTTGTGCTTTGTGTGATCTCTTCCCTTTGTTTATACTTCCTTCCTTTAGTTTGCTCATTAACGTGTTGTACTCAGTATGCCATGCGGTTTCAGCTTTGCAATCCCTTCCCTGAAGTGCCATATGAAATGGAAGAGGATTTGAAATGTTATGAATACACCCTTATATCGTCACCATTCGAAGGTCTAACCCATGCGGACTAGACTGAGCGATTAAATTGATTCTCCTTCAACGCAAAATGCCTAATGACTGCATAGGTACACCTGTCATCAATTTGAGTCTGGACCATGAAGGCGACAAGATTGACTATACAATAATATAGAGACGCACAGGAATGGAATGCCGCATGGTTTGCTACCCACATTTTATCTGTCTCCTCTTGGGAACTTCATCATTTCCCAATCTCTTTATGTAGAACCTTTTTCATAATTAATTAGAAAGGGGTCTCCATTCTTCACTACGCTTAATAATTTCTCCATTTATATACATCTCGTGGAATTACGATAATGTGGAAGGCGAGTAATATGAACGCTATCGGTCGAGTGAAATTGACGTCAGTTTAAAAGTCAGCCTTTTCCTCTTTGTTCATTACAGAGAACGATCGTTCAGCAGACACCGCGTTACTTTTCTTAATTTTTCCAAGGAAAAAACGGATACTAAACAATTGAATTGATACTGTATTATCCATGATAGCACTTTGAGTATCCATAACGTTAAAATGTGTGAGCTGGAAGTTGCTTGATTTACGCAGAGGAAAGGTTGATTTCATTTAAATCATGGTAGTATTTTCATTTATTCAAAAGAAATGCAAACAGATGAACATTGACCCAAGTCTTCGCATAACATAACGACAGGGACCTCGAGACTTGACTCGGTGCTTGCGGGTCTTGCACTGCAAAACTTGGCCATACATAAGTTTTCCACAATATCGTTGTTTTGCCTAGCCCCACCAAATTTGAAACAATTACCAAAAAGTCCTAAATATATTACACTTTTGCTAATTCAATCCTAAACATTTTCACATTTTACCAATTAAGTTCATTCGATCAATTTAGATCGAAAATCGCTAACATAAATGCCAGTCGTCCTATGTAATACAACCAACACTAATATGGACAAATTTTAATAATATTATAATATTATTCTCAATTATTTTCTTTTATTTTCTTTTTTTCAATCTTCCTCTAGTTGGTTGTTGGCTTGGTGACTTGCCAGAGGCAAGGGTTGTGAGGTTGACCTCACTAGCCTCTAGCGAAGCTTGCCTTGCCAATCACTAGCGAGGTCGACCTTGCCATTGCTTGCCCAACCATGGTGAGGCTGAGCTAGCCTAGGACCAGTGAGGTCAATCTTCACTAGGGGCAGGTGAGGCTCACTCGAGGTTGGCAAGGTTGACCTTATTGACCCTTGCCTTTGGCTAGTCATCGACCATTACTAAGGCTCAGCGACTAGCTAGAGGAAAAAGGGAAGGAAAAAAGAAGAAGAAAGAAAAGAATAAATAAACTAAATTAAAAATATATATATTAAGATTTTATTTAAATTTGTCCACGGCAGTGCTATCCGTGTCATGTAGAATAGCTGGCATCCATACTAGCAATTTTTGGCTAATATTAGCCAAATAAACTCAATTAGTAAACGTGAAAATGTTTAGGACTCAATTGATAAAATGAAAATATTTAAGATTAAATTCGGAAAAGTGCAACTGGTTTATAATTTTTTGGATATTTTTCCTTACCAAATTGCATACATGTTGGGGCTATGACTTCATGTTGCTCAGCTCATAGAAGTTCATTTCAACTTCAAGCTATATGGTAGTGGGACGGGGAAAATTATTAATTCGGTTATAAACTTTTCAATTTTTTATATGTACTCTTAAACTTTTGCCTAAATTTCCAATATAATCCTTCCAGCCAATTATCACCGAAAATTACCACGTGGCAATTCACATAAGATGTCATTTCAAGTAAAGTTATCCATGTTAGCATGTGATGTGGGATGGTCAACGATGACCGAACATTGTAATTTTCCATTCCCTTTTTTTCAATTGAAATGCACGGCGATGATTACAATTGCCCGGAATGCATTTCTTGCGGGTAATCTAACTAGGGGCTTGTTTGGTTTGGCTTTGGGCAAATGCCATTGGGAAAATACAAATACCTTTGGGCTAAAGGGGTTTGTGAAAATGCAAATAGCGTTTGGTAAATTGTAGTTTTGAAGTGCATTATGAAACAACTTTGGGCAAAATATTGTTTGGTAAAAATTGCATTTGGAATGGACTTTTGTTAAATTAAAAAAAAATTACAATTTTCTTTTGAAGTCTGGCTAGCGAATTGGCCAGATCTGGCGGCCAGATCGCCGGATCTGGCGGCCGAACAGCCGGATCTGGCCGCCAGATGGCCAGATCGCCCCTAGTTGCCGTCGCCTGAGGTCGCCCACCTCAGGCACGCGACCCCAGGCGTCGGCGACCCTAGGCGCCAGTCGTGCGCCTCAGGCAGTTGACACCTCAGGTCGCACGACCTCAGGTGATAGGTCATGTGACCTCAGGTGGCCGTCACCTAGGGTCGATCACCGGCGACCGTCGCCTGGGGTTGGTCATCGGCGACTGTCGCCTGGGGTCGCGCGACCTCAGGCGGCCGCCTGGGTCACACAATTCAAGCCATCAGTCGCCTGAGTTGCGTGATTCGGGCGTCACCTAAGGTTTCGGCGACGGTTGTCGAGGTTAGGCGACCCTCAAGCAGTGGTCGCCGACCACCCCTTGGCCGGCGGTCGTCGACCTCCGATCAGCAGCGATCAGTTGGAGAAGTTGGAGAAGATGAACAGTAACCAAGCTATTTGCATTCCCAAAATACAACTTCCCAAAGTACCTCAAGCCTTGCATTGAGCTAAATGCCCTTAGAGCCATTTGGAGATGCAATTGCATCTTGCCAAAGTCTCCCAAAAAATCAAACCAAACGCGTTTGCAAACAGGGCCTATATGGGTCACTGAATTATTTAGTGCACTTAGAGGAGCTTAAAATTAATTCATGGCTTTCTAGCAATTGAAGTAATGGGGGAATTGCAAATTTGGTACTTTCTTAGGTCTGTTAAATAATCAATTGAATTGGTCCATTTCACAAATCCTTCGGCCGAGAGAAAAGAAGTTCAGCGGCAATATCTCTTCACATTGTGAATGTTGGACCCTGGCTGTGAATAATCTAACAGGAAAGATTACGAATTGTCTTGGCCACATGACAGGCACGAATATCAGCTACCTCCCTTCGTCCACTGCAACCCCCCAGACTGGAATCAAGAGCATGTGGAGCAGGTCGTCAAAAGGGGATTGACCTTGACCACACGACACTTGATCTACAGCATCAATATGAAATACAAAATAAGGACATGTGTCTTTTCTTGACAAAAACAAAAATGAGGACATAAGGTTAAGAAGTATGAGTTCGAAGAGAAACTTTTAGCCTCAGTCTCTTTTTCTTCTCTGCAAATTTAATACTAATAGCGGTAATCACACGAAATCTCTTGGCCATGGCTTTGTCAAACTCAATTAGGCATGATGATGCTAATAGATTTGTCAGAGCTAAGTGGATCGCTCAAATTAAATTTAATCAGCTACCTATTTCCTCTGAGGAGTTAGTGATGTCAAAACAATTCCACAATGTTCAAAATAGAAGAATGAGCTTGTAACATACAATCAAAGTTGTTCAGTCTCAAGCGCGATTGCCCTTAGCTCTTTCAACCCTAATTCAACCATTGTGTAACACAAGCAGCAGCCTGCATAACATTTCCTCTTTCCATAGTTTCTCTGGTGATTTCTACACACCAGTTGACGGAGTCAGCACCTACCAATCCCTCGCTTTCTTACACCGAATCAACTGTTTGACATTGTGCAAGCTGTGTCTCCAAACTGAGAAGTTGCTCGCATGGTTGTTGATCTTAACGATGCGAACTCAGGCATTAATGTGAGAAAAAAAAAAGGAGCTAAACAAGTCCAATTACTTTGTTTTGGTGATTGAATTGACATGTGAAATACAAGGAATTGATTTGCTGAAGGTCGAAGAAATCGACATGCAACTCGATAGTATTCCTACTCCTGCTGGTATTTACAGATGATCGAAATCATCATTTTGGCATCTTTACTCTATTTGTACTGTATATAGTCCATTCCAACTCGCGGGTCCATCCTGTCCATGGCTCATGACCTTGTGTAACAATCTATGAAGCGTCCAAAACCCACAACAGACAAGCAATTCCAATCAAGGGCCAGGCCCATATAAAAAATTTATTATAGAGCAAAACTAAGCCAAATTAGACATATTCAGCAGTTTCAAAGGGTGGTTTTCAGTTTTTGTTTCGTGTTAACCTCCTCAGAGAAGGCTTTGACTCTGTCGTAATATATTAACACGGAAGCTAACTAGGACCTTGCTATTAAGTTAATGCGAAATCACCGAAAAAATAAAAGAGGAACAATAAAGAGCATCAAAATTCGATCTAAATGTAGATACTTACATTTTCGAGGTGAGTCAATAACAAATAATCTAATCAGAGTTATAATAGCTCACATGCTTGAATATTTTTCATACTTAAATTATACCCAAATTCGAAGTATTTATAAATATATAACTCAATTGGATGAAGAGAAAAAACTCAGCACAAATTGTTTACTAAGGAATGAAGAAAACAACAACCTTAGCCTTTTGTTTGTTTCTCTACTAAGGCCTTTCCGTCGTACAATTGAGAAGAAAACGCATTATACAATAAAAAGTGTGTCCGTTCTTTTTGTCTTTTAGTGGCTGGGGACTTCTCCTTTTTCTTTGTGCGATTAAAACGTGGGTATCCATTCGACTAGGTCGGGTTCCATAAACAGCTCAAAATCAATTCATAATTTGACAAACTCAAATTGTTTATTCGAGAGGCATGAAAGATTTAGATTGTGCATGGGTGTTGGCACACAAAATGGTCCAAGTGTTGTAGTTGACATTTTGGTTGATAGAAACTTGATAGGGCCGGCTAATAAAGTCAATATAATCATCAAGTTAGTGGAGTTGATGTAACCGATAAGTAGTGAAATCGATATGACTATTGATGTAACCGTTTAGGCAATTTAGTCAATGTAACTATCGAGTTGTGGAGTCTAAATAACTGTTTGCAACAGCTAATTGTGGGTTATAAATACCCTCATTGTACTTTTTGTAAAAGGCACACCCCCAATCAATTATGGAAGCAAGGTTCTTCTGAAAATTTATCTTTATCTACTTTTCTGCAATTTACATTACTCAAAACAATTGTTCCCAATATTCATACCTTTTATTTTTTGTTAATTACTTTTAAGTCCAAATTCAATAAAGGATCCTACATACCCTTCATAGGGTCCTTTATTGATTTTGGACATCTTTATTGATTCGAGGAAACTACAACGACAAGAGCCGAAAAACAACTGGAATCCGACAATGCTACTGGCATTAACAATCCAATACCACAAATTGGTGACGAGATTGTTCCACACTTTGAATCTTCAGCGACCTAAAGAGTAGCATAAGGAAATTGACGCAAAGAAGTTAATCTTTCAAGGTGTCTTACTGAAGAGCAGTTAAAGAATGTTAGTCCAAATTCTGGCATGGTGTCGACCATGAGAAAAATGTTCGAAAAGTAGCAAAATGATATGATCAATGATGTTGTGATTCATATACTAGACTCAAGCCGATCGTCATCAATACTATCAATGATACCCTATCGAGGCCAAGATCATTCAACCAACCACTACAAGCAAATTTAGTGATAATAGAGTACACTCTTAGTCCCTCTCCATTTATTAACGCTGATAATGTCAATTATAATAGTTGACCCCTACAAGAATTATGCTTAAATCTTCTAATTAAGGCCGGAATAATGGATATAATCAAATTAATGCTAGTCAAAATAAACAAATTAATTTCGACCAAAAAAAACCAAATTAATAACAGTGATTTGGCCAACCAAATTGGTCGACATGCTAGTCAACTGCCAAATATTGGGAATGACAGGCTGGTGGTTCGATTGGTATGACCAAATGTGAATATTCCTTGTAGGCCTAATTTGCCAATTAATATTAGTAGAAATAATTTCGCAAAACCATCACCACCACCTAGGGGGGTAAGATAGCTAATATAATCCACAATTAACCCCTACACAGTTTGATGAAGAAGTTTGACAACAATTAGGGTTAGATAAAGGTGTTATAAGACCTATACATAGGAAACCTTATCGTGAGTGGGTTGAAAACCAAACTTTTTCTAGAGGCTTTAAAACACTTGACTTTGTCATCTTTACTAAAGAAGATGAACAATGGACAAGCATGTTGGTGTTCATAGCCCAAAGTGGTAGAGCAAGGACAAATGAATTTATAAGACTTAGGTTATTTCCTTAGTCTTTGTCAAAAATTGATTTCACTTGGTAAACTAATATACCATCCAATTTTGTCGATTGCTAAGCTGAGATGGAAAGACAATTTCACCATCAATTTTGTTCTTACCTGAGGTATCAATTACTGATTTGGAAGACTATCAATACAAGAACAAGTCAGTTGATCAATTAATTACTCGATTTAAGAAGGCTGGAAATAGATGCCTCACTTCGCTTTAAGAGAAAGATTTCACAAATTTGGCTTTCAGTGGGCTGAAATTCAACATTAAAGAAAGTTTCGAATGCCAAGACTTTGCCAATTTATTCTAATTGACGACAAGTACGAGCAACTACTTAAAAAAGAAATAAATGACCATGCGAAAAATTTACACAAAACATGATTTTAATGTAAAGATATGAGTTAGCGGATGAATTTGACCAAGATGATATTACTAAAGTTGCTATGATAAAAGTGATTGCCAACAATCCTTACATTTGTCCAGCCTTAGAATCTGCAAGAAAAATTGAAGCAATAATGGCTAGAGCTAAAGATACTCAAATATACTAGTCCAACATCATTAAAATGGATAAAACCTTCGACGTCCTTGGAAAGATGGCTTGATTAAATTAATCAAAGACTAAGTAATTCCAAGCAAAGAACATTTAGCAAACACAAAATATTGCACGTGGCACCACTCATTGAGTACAGTTGATTGTATTGTCTTTAGGAAAAGAATTCAAGAGGCAATATAATATAGCAGGGAAAGTCAAATTTGAAGGGTATATAATCACTCTTCATTATTTAATTTAAAAGAATTGAATGATTGATGAATCAATTGATTCTTTTATAATGGGGCATATGTTTTTTTTTTTTTTTTTTTTGGCAAGAATATTGGGGCATATGTTGATACCAAAAAATGTCCGAGTGTTGTAGTTGATAGTTTGGTCGTCACTTGTTAGAGGTCAAGTGATGGAGTCGATAATTGTCAAGATAGTCAAGTCAATATCACTATGAGTAGTAGGGTCAATATAACTATTGATATAATTGCCAATGATAAAGTCGATGTAACCATTGGGTAGTGAAAACCTAGCAATGACTAGTAATTGTCGATTGTGGGCTATAAAAAAAACACACACACACATTGTGCTTTTTGTAAGAGGGACATCCCCAGTAAATTACGGAGCTCATCATTTTTTCTATCTTGACTTTTTACTTTTCTACAATTTACATGTTGGGGACCAGGGTTCCAATGTTGATAACCTTAAATTTTTTATCATTCAACTTTTTATCCAAAATCAACAGTGAATCCTAAACACCCTTTGTCAAGTCACTCATATCGAATCTATCCACGTTCCGGAATTGCGCTTTCATCGTCTTTTCGGTGAAGCCATGGGACACAACTTTAATGCCTTTTATTATTATTTAGCCTTGTCATTTTCCATCACCCAAGAGTTGGAAAATGGTTAAGTGGAGGATGACATGGAATTTTGCTAGCGCGCATAGTTTTGGCTTTATTTTGAGAAAAGCGATGTGCTAGACGCTTCTAATCATATGTTCGCCATCCCCGACCGGATCGCATACTCGATGATGATGTACTACTAAAATCTATTCTCAGTCACTGAGCCTTCCATTCAGCTACAACCAACGATCGGATCATATTCATTCTGCCTTTCATTGATTAATGAAAGAATTGAGGTGAAATCGACTGTCCGTGATGTCCCATTCCCTCCCAGTAGATTCTCGAGCAACTGTTGATGTCGCGTTCATCCTGTTGGCATTGTTCCTATCAACCACAACCTGATCAATTTCTCGGAAGGACCACTCGATTGATCCAAGTGTACAATTCCGATTCCTTTGTTAGATCCGCGAAACACGTTGTTTGACTTGTTGACCCTGCCCGTGACACCATTAGTCGATTTCAAGAGAAGGTATGCATCAAGTTGCATGGTGCCTTCTGCATCAATACCGGTTGAATTCCATGCACCAACTCGCAATCCGATTCTGCGTCAAACTGGGAAGCTTTACGTAAATCCCGGTTCCTCCCAAGCCGGTGGCTTTGTTGAAGCAATGAATCCCTGATGATGGGTTAGCTTTGACCAGACACCAGGATTCCAGTGGCGGCTGATTAAATGACCACGTCGGCAACATCGCTGTCGTTGCTTATAAGATTCTCGGCCTTGCTTGAGAATTGCAATTGTCTTTCCCCAGGGTCAACCTGCCGCCGTGCTATGTTGACTTTAAAATGAGCTGTGGAACATAGTTCCATGACCAGCTTGCGCCAAGATGCTACTGCCGTTAAAATTAAAACTTGTGATTTAACAATTATCGACGCCCGCGTGGCACGACCCCGCCTCTGACTACCAAGTGCAGAAGAGGGAATGTATGTAGTTGATAGGAAAAGCTGAAATGTCAAAGCAGGGTGGGGGAGTTACTGTGGGATTTTGAGCATTTTCAATGTAGATTCGAACCCAAAAGTCTTCTGTAAGATTTACCAAACATTCGATGCCTTTGCTTGAGGGACTTCGCGTGCCCAAATTCAGATTCGAGAAACATTCTCAAGCGCACCGACAGCACGACGAAAGGCAGCCCACATGGTTAAATTATCATATGGAGTCGTGAATCGCATCTGAAGGCAGGATTCATGCATGGGAGACAAGCAGTGACCTGGATGCGCAACACAGATCCAGATCAGAACCCACTAGACGGCACTTATTCGGATTCATTCCTGAATAAGCAGTAAGACAATCGTGCAGTGGCTAGGTGGCAGCGCCAATCTCTCAAAATCCCTTGGACAGAATTTGTAATAAAAAGAGAAGAAAGATCGCAATCGAAGTCGATTAGAATAAATGGGAGAAGGGTCGTGGATGGTGACGTGGCGTGCACGGGCATGCGTGGGGCCCGCAAGGTTCCCTTTCTCTTTTTTTTTTTTTTTCTGTCTCCCGTCCCTCACGTCGGCCGCCATCAACTTGCGTCGTCCTATCCCGACGCGTCCATCAACGAGATTTGTGTTATATCCGAAGGAAGTGGACGTGAATCTGCCATGTTTTGCTCCATACTATTCAAACGAGTGGCGGCCGATGCCGTGACGAAAGCAAAGAAAGGTCCCCCGGAAGAGGAGGGAGGGAGGAGGAGGAGCACGTCACGGGTGGCGGGTTGCATGGGCAGGGGCGGTATATAAAAGCCGAGCCAAAAAAGGTGAATATGCGGACAAGACACGGGCAGAGAATCTGGACAAAGGAGGACAAGGGGGGGCCCCACGGGTAAGAATCGTCAGGGGCCACACCACCGAGTGCAGGGTGAGTGGCCATCTTGGTCTCGTGCTCTCTCGTTCCGTGATCTGCTTCTCTTGTTCATCCTCCTCCTCCTCCTCCTCTTCCCTCCCCGTTTCTGCAGTGCCGGACGGGGTAATAAACCAGACCCATTTCGAGAACGTTCGTCTCCTGGACGATATAGGTGAAAAGGAACGGTCTTGGAGTGGATTTGAAGCGCTCCGGCCGTCGTGATATCGGGAAACTGGGTGCGGAGGCGATTTTCTTTCCTCTCCCGAGTCGCGCTCACCCAGTTTTCCGAAGTCCTTTTTCGACCTTCGAGATCGAGTCTTGGATTCAGCCTGGCCATGGGTCGCCTGTCGTTCGTGCTTTCCTTCTTCTTTCTGCTCTCGACCCTCGCATTTGCTGGTAACTTTCGCGTCGCTTTGCTCCTCTCTCTCTCCCTCCAATCACCGTCGTCCTTTCTTCTTCTTCTTTTTTTATTAATGATGAAAGGTTCGCACCTTTGACAAAAAGATCCGATTTTGACCAATTCTTTTCATGCTTTTTCTATTTGGTATTTGCTGTTTGATGTTGTGTCTGGGACTTGAGAGTCGTTTTCACCATTCGGGAGGATGTATTTTTACACTCGGACGTTTGTACTAATGCGGACGTCCTTTCGCACGTCCCTGAAGCATCGGTTGAAAGGAGTTACGAATTTTCAAATCATTTTATTCTTGTTAAACTTTGATGGAGCATGTGTGGCTGCATTTTGGCGTTTCTGATGGGTGAGGAAATCATGGACATGGACAGGTTCATGGAGTGCTCAAAATCTTGAAAGCAGAAAGGATGATTTGTATCCAGAGATTCTAAGGGACGAGGCCGTGGCTAGACTCGATGAGCTTGGAAAGGTTTTCCTTTTCGCGATTGTGTTTTTTTCTTGGATAGTAGTGTGCTTTTCGAAAGCATGAGTTTGATGCTAAATGTTAAAATAAGTTTTTCTGGTCTTGAAGCATGAAAAAAGATGAAGGGAGGAAGAAAGGGTCCTTGACTTTCTGCTGAATTTCGGTCTCTTATTATCATAAAAGCTATCATCCAAGATAGCTAGCTGGGAGAAACTGAATAAAGTTCTTGAATTCAATCTGAATTCTGAATTTTGGTGGAAGGGATTTTTCACCTAATTCGCTGCCTCTGATTGATGATTTACTAGTTTGGTCAATTGATCCTGACTTTATAGCGAATGTCTTCTAGTTTTGCATAACGATCTTATCTAGGAACTGGTTGACAATGACATTGCGATAATCTTCTGCTTCGATCTATGAATAAAAGTGGAGGTCTCCATGAGAAGTTTAATAGATGTGGCCGTATTAACAGGTCAGTGATGCTGAGGCTTATCTTGAGAGGACATTCATGAGCCCTGCTTCAGTGAGGGCTGGGAATCTTATACGTGGGTGGATGGAGGATGCTGGCTTGAGAACGTTAGCTTCTTGCTTTTCTCTCCCTTGCTCTTATTGAAATTGAGATACTCTGCTGATACCTTGGTGCTCTATTTAGATGGATCGACCAAATGGGCAACGTGCATGGTCGAGTAGATGGGATCAATGCGAGTTCCAAGGCTATTTTGATCGGTTCACACTTGGTATTTGCTTTTATCTTCTTTTGTATATTTGAATAGGCTCTTTTCTGTTTCACACTTAGGCACCATTTTTTATACGTCGGCTTTACGTGGCTCCTACAAATTGTAACCATCAGGACACGTGTCTCAAACATCTGTTCTAATGTTCGATAGTTCTTTGTTTGACAAAGGATACTGTTGTTGATGCTGGAATATTCGATGGATCATTAGGTGTTGTCTCAGCAATATCTGCACTGAAGGTTCTGAATGCCCGTGGAAAGTTGGGTAATCTATTGCGGCCTGTTGAGGTATATGAAAATTTTGCTGCTTATTGTTCTTGAAGCTTCATTCGTGCCTTTGGCCATGTACTATTTTGCCTATAGAGTAGCATTCTTGCATCATCATTCAAATGCCCAGAATTGGCATTTGCTGAATGCACTGGAAGGTGTGGATTTTTCTTTTTAGTCTTATCCTCCTTTAGGAGTTTATCTGGAATAGGATATCTAGCACCTGAAATCACAGTCATTGCTAGAAAATTATGTTATTTGTATTTGTGGTTAACTATGTGGAGAACCATCTCCTTGGAGGTGACAGATTTCAATGATTCAATTCATGTAGGAAATTACATATGTTTGAGTGGGATTGTCAAAATATTCAGTTCAGAGGTCAAACCGAAATTCTATCTCATGGTGCCAGAGAGAAATGGATGGTAATCCAGAAGAAGTTCACTCTTTGACTCCATGATTGATTAGACAGACCTTGATTAGATCATTTATTTCCAGTAGTCATGCTCTCCTCTTTATAGTTTTGCGTTGAATGCAGCCGACTATTTATCCAAAGGTCATCACTGATTTCCTGTATCTGTTGCTACCTCAACAATGATTGGACTGACCATATCTGAAATCTAATCAAGCATCTGCCTTCGTCTTGGAACTTTTTAGGTAATCGCATTTAGTGATGAAGAGGGAGTTAGATTCCAATCTACCTTCCTAGGTAGTGCTGCTGTTGCTGGAATATTGCCAGCTTCAGCCTTGCAATTTTCTGATAAAAGGTTTCTTGAGTAACTCCCATCTTCTTCTTTTTACCCTTTGTATTCATTATCAATGTAGTTATTCCAATGTTTATGCAGCGGTGTAACTGTACAAGGGGCTCTTAAAGAGAACTCCATACAAATCACTGAGGAAAACTTACACAACCTCAAGTATGACCGAGATTCTGTTTGGGGTTATGTTGAGGTATATTCCTTTTCTGCCTCGCTAAACCAGCTGAGTACAGCCATTGTCTAACTTCTCATGTTGTCTATTCTGCTCCTGTAGGTTCACATCGAACAAGGACCTGTACTGGAATGGAAGGGTTTGCCTCTCGGTGTGGTGAAAGGAATTGCTGGACAGACAAGATTGAAGGTATAATGGATGTTTGAAATTAACCATGCACCCTGTTTAATTAGTTAATATTAGAAGATCTTGTTGCGTAAGGTAATCGGTTAATGCCTGTGAGAGTTTACTATTTTCTGTTAGAGGTAATTTCTTCACACGATTTTGCTATAGCTAATGGCGTGCATTACATTGGGAATAGGATTCACACTTAGCCTTCATATCATCCATCTAAGTTGCATAATTTGTCAATATGATGAGAGGCAATCGACCTTCAACAGTTAACCCTAGGAAAATCTCTTCTTGGGCCATATTCCTAGGGATTATTCATATGCCAGAGCGCAATGTCTTATGTTTAGTTATTGAGTTTTGTTAGTGACACTTCCAGAAGAATGCATACATTATAGACTGTGAAGCTCTCTACCCTTCGACAATACTTTGCAGGTAACTGTCAGAGGTTCTCAGGGGCATGCTGGTACGGTTCCAATGTCTATGCGTCAGGACCCTATGTCAGCTGCAGCTGAACTCATTGTGTTACTGGAAAGTCTTTGCAAACGTCCTGAAGATTTTCTCTCCTTCGATGGTCACTGCAAGGATTCGACAGTGCAGTCACTTTCCACTTCACTTGTTTGCACTGTTGGAGAGATATCATCGTGGCCAAGTGCAAGTAATGTCATTCCAGGCCAAGTAAGAAATTGTTCATCTGCCTTCTGGTTATTATGGCAAGGCTGTCTAAAGATAGCTCAGAATTCTTGATTCATGTGGAGTGATTTAATTTGCCCGGTGGCAGGTAGTATTCACAGTGGACATACGTGCAATAGATGATATGGGACGTGAAGCAGTGATCTATGAATTATCTAACAGGATGTATCAGATATGCGACAGACGTTCTGTTTCCTGCATCATCGAGCGCAAGGTGGGATGTCTAATTGCATTGTGCATTTCCTCTTTTAATTTATTTTACTATGTATGCAGGTACTTATGTTTTGGTGATGAACAGCATGATGCAGGTGCCGTTATGTGTGATGACGAGTTGCGCCGACAGCTCAGATTTGCAGCTGACTCTGCGCTCAAGAGGATGTCAGATAATCAGTTCCTAGATGAAGTTCCAGTGCTAATGAGCGGAGCCGGACATGATGCCATGGCCATCTCACATCTAACCAAGGTATGGCCTCCGCAACCCTTGTGCGTTCCCACAGTTTGGTCGGCAGTGGTGATTTGAAAGGAAGAACTGGCACCTTATGTGGAGGTATGTAATGTGTATCTACAGGTAGGAATGATCTTTGTACGTTGTCGTGGAGGTGTGAGTCATTCGCCGGAGGAGCACGTGTTGGACGACGATGTTTGGGCTGCTGGTCTCTCAGTCTTGGCTTTCCTCGAAACCCACATGTAAAGAACTCTTCAACCATGTACAGTGCAATCTGATTAATCAAGAGGATTTCTGAAGCTGCGATTACCATCTCTTCTTTAGCAAGGTCTCTGCCGCTACTTTTTAGTTTATATGTCCTGATGTGCTGCTGTGAAGGTGTTTGGTCAGTAGATGTCTGTCTAAATGAATCCATCGTTTTCCAATCTAAAGAGACGAGTGATTGTGAATACTAACTAAACTTGGACCGGAGGAGAATTCTGAAGACCAAAGTACAAACTCCCTTATCAGAATCTCATCCCTTCAACGTGGGCTAAGCCACTGCAATATCGGGGAGCACTGCGAGGGCCATTACTCCCGTCACTCGGTTGCAATCTTTGATAAGGCGGATGGCTCTAATATCAATTCATACGAACCTAGTGCTAACATCACATCCCAAGTGGTACCCATCAAACACTTGGATATGGTAAATCTAAGAAAAACAGATTTCAGAGAGAGAAGAGAGAGAGAGAGAGTGTGTGAAAGGCGGGGTATTAATGCGAGCATAGCACTAAGGGTGGAGGTGATGAAGACAAGGTGAAGCTTGAGCAGTGTAGGCAAATGGGCAAGCGATGATGCCTAGTTTTACTTCCGTAGCATTATACAAAGACAAGTGCTCGAAGCATAGGGTTCCCCAGCATTGAAGCTGGATGAACTTAGCTTAGAACCTATGCCAGGCACTGAAACTCTCTCTCTCTCTCTCTCTCTCTCTCTCTCTCTCTCCGTGCATCAAAAGTGTACCTTTTAACATGTCGTGTTTGACCTTTTTCTCATTGGTACTGCTATTCCATTCACTTCCGTGGTTGGGGGGTTCCGTGTAGGATTCTGCTCATCAGAAAAAGAGAACGGCCAGCACCGTTGCTTTGCAATGGCAATATGGTAGGACAAGCGACGAGGACTCTTCTTGTTGGTTCTCCTCATATTTCCTCCATCGAAAGGACTTCTGAAGCACATTCTTTCCGTAGGATCTTGCATAAAAAAGCAGTCTTTTGGACCCCTCATTAAAGATACAACTACATTAAAAAGACACGGAGTTCGACTTTTCGCACGACACATATCAATCAATTTTTCAAAAAGTGCATGTTCTAGTCGTCGAGTATGGTTAACAAGTGTCACTTATTTCATCAATTCAAAGCTTATAGATTCGAGCCAACTCGTCATATTGTAATCCTACCTTTTTTATAAATCAAAAAGTTCAATCAACATAAAATTTTAGAGAATTCAATTGAGTAGGTTACAAGGTATAGAGCTTGATAATCTAGTTCCACGAGACTAGTTCCCCAAAATGACTCAATGTTCTAGAGTTGTGCAACCAAAGCAAGGAACTTTCGTTCCGTGTTAGGGCCACCTCACCTCGCCTCTGTTTGTTTATCTTCCCAATAAGGATGGAATACTCTATGGATGATTTACATTATGAAAGTCTCGAGGTTTAGATTAAATTAAGATAAAACTTTTTTAAGGATTTACTTCGATCTAAAACGATACTCGGTTAGAAATTTGAATGAAGTGGAAGTTAGTGGTGAGGTTATTCTACGTATTTACACTTCATCTCTCAGCCTGACGAGTTACGCGGGCCTTCACGTCCTTTCACCCACTTCCTCTGATCAGTAATTGGGTCAAAACAGAGGAGAGGCCGGTCTACGTTGTTGTCGCGAAATCCTAAATAGTAAATGATGCGTCCGAGACCACCTCCTGGGGTGTGGAACGATGCAGACATGGGGCTGCCAGTGGTGGTAAGTGGAGTGCAATGTGATGATGCGATGATGCATGCCCTCTCCACCACCAGCCGAACACTTTAAGCTTCTTTTCAGCACGACGGCAGCGAAAAAGGTGCGGCCTTTTTAGAGGGGGAAGAGAGATTACGGGCAACTTTTTCTTAACGACTATCGCTTTTGGAATTTAAGGGATGCTGTCTTAACTCATAATGTCGACATCCGGGGTGGCTCGCCCACACACTTGTCTCCTCCCCTCCTGTTCCTCACCGCCTGCATGGACTCTGCATGTCGCCATATTTCCGCACTCCTCACTCACAACGCAACTTTGATCTTTCCTCTTTTCATCATTAATTTAAGGAATCTAAAGTTTAGGAGCTACCACTTGAAATTCACTTGTTTGAACTCGGACTAAGGATCTCAACCCCACTTATGGCTGTGTTCACGTCGGGTCGTTCTATCAGATCCAATGAAAAACGGGTCATACCATCGAGTTTCAATGAATGGTGTAACTTTTTCATAGCAATATGATAAGATCTAGAGATCAAATCTATAATATATTATAGCGATTTTTCTTCTTCTTCTATTTTTTTTTTTTGATAAGATGTTTGGCAGATTAACATGAACATAACATCTACGATGACATCTAAAGAGTTTTGAACGTTTGAAATTCACTATGGAATCTCGCACTCGGCTCTAGTCATGTTCGAGACAGGTCATCTTATTGAGTCCAATGGAGATGGTTATACTGTCGAGTTGAATGGACGGTGTAATTTCTTTACGGCGATATGATAAGATCTAGAATCGAATCTACCCTATGTTATAGCAATTTTTTTCTTTTCTTTTTAAAATGTTTGGCAAATTATTATGAACAAAACGTCTCCGATGACATCAAAAGGGTTTTGAACGAATATGGGCCCTTCATCATTCCCTCTTTTAGGGTTGAAACATCAATTTTTTTTTAATAAACCAGTCGTCTGGACGTACCACCTCAGCAGCATAACTCGCTCGGAGGCCCTTAAAAACTCCCGACTCCCGAAGCTGCAGTACTGTCATTTCTGTCTCGAAGCCAGAAAAGAAACCAGAGAGGAGACGCCATGATGATGACGATGATGATGAAGCTCAAGTTCTCGTGCATCTTCTTGTCGCTTGCGCTCCTCGTGCTGCTCGCTCCATCTGCCGAGTGCAGGTGCGAGAGCACGACCGAAACCCAGTTCCCTGATCTCGAGAAATCGTACGGTAGCACTAAGCACCAAGCTCTCAAGTACAAGCTGGCGGCCATCTTCTCCATCCTCGCCGCCAGCTTCCTCGGCGTATCGCTTCCTATTCTAGGGAAGAAGCTCCCCTCCCTCCACCCGGACAACCCCATCTTCTTCCTCGTCAAGTCCTTCGCCGCCGGCGTCATCCTCTCCACGGCCTTCGTCCACATCCTCCCCGACGCCTTCGCCAGCCTCGCCAGCCCCGCCCTCGCCGACACCCCCTGGCACAACTTCCCCTTCGCCGGCTTCATCGCCATGCTCGCGGCGATCGGGACGATGATGGTCGACACCTTCGCGACCAGCTACTTCGAGCGGTCGCATTTCGGGAAGGCGGCCGACGAGCTGCTGCAGCCGCCGCCGGCTGCGGCGGGGAAGGGGGACGAGGAGATGGACATGCACGAGGGGCACGTGCACGTGCACACCCATGCGACTCATGGACACGCGCACGGCTCCGCCCACGACTCCAAGTCCTCTCAGCTCACGAGGCATCGCATCATTTCTCAGGTTAAGACGAAGAACCTGGTTCATATCAATTTGCATTTTCTTGGATGCATGTTATTTGAAATGATCTGGCACCATTTGAAAGGTTAAAATCTTTCTGCAAGAGTTGGATTAAAATGTGGCTTTTGTTCATTTAACTTCTCAGGGGTTCAGAACTTCAAAACTAGGTCATTTCGGAATTAGGTAACAAGAGAAAAACGAGAGAGTTATTCTAAACACACCAGCAGTTCTTCACTTTCTTGATTTCATTAATGTCCAAATCATTATCTACAGTTAAACGCCCCCAAGTAATTTTTTAAGTACAAATGGGAGTACTTGAAAAAGCAGAAATAGCAATGAATATTTTCATTATTCATTCGAAAGTGAGCAGAATTTATTTATTTTATTGTAATAGACTGTTCAAGCAATTTACTTTCGGTGTAGTTCTAAGCCAATCCCGAATGCCGAAATTTTTTAAGTTACGGGCTGAGCCTTTAGGAGCACCAACTGGGAACCCCTACAGAAAAACCCAAAAAGAGAAAAGAAAAGAAAAATCAACCCTCTTAGCGTATTTCTAAGGTCGAAATTCATGTAGAACGGAACTGTCAAATGTATGTGTTATCATGCCAGTTTATCAAGACCTTGATGAATTATCTGTAACATCGTACTGTCGATTTTTGACATATCTGATGCACAATCCGCCACATTAATTAAAAGGCAATTGTAACTAAGAATAATCCAATATACATAAATGATACGAGGTCAGATAGACATATATATAATGTTGCGTGCAGGCTGGTGGTGGGGATATGAGCATTTCATTGACTTGAAAGCTCCACCGCAGCTGGTGCTGAGAATATATTCTAGCCTTTTGACAAAACAAGTGTTGTCTCTTGGTGATTAAATCAAAAGAGTCTGAATCGTGCTTTGGCACCTTGGAATGGAATTTGGACTGCAGGTACTGGAATTGGGGGTGGTGGTCCATTCAGTGATAATAGGAGTATCACTAGGAGCATCTGAGAGTCCTAGAACCATCAAGCCTCTCGTCGCAGCATTAACCTTTCACCAGTTATTTGAAGGCATCGGACTTGGAGGGTGCATTTCTCAGGCAAATTTCAAGTCCCGGAAAATAGCAGCGATGATGGCGTTCTTCTGCCTCACGACGCCAGTAGGAATTGGAGTAGGAATGGGTATGTCAAGCATATATGGGGAGGGCAAGCCGAGCGCCCTCATTGTGGAAGGGTCGCTCAACTCTGCATCGGCTGGGATACTGACTTACATGGCACTCGTGGATCTGATTGCAGCCGATTACATGAACCCCATCATGCTCCAGAATCTCAAGCTCCAGATGGGTGCAAATCTCTCCCTCCTCTTGGGCTCTGCCTCCATGTCTCTCTTGGCCACTTGGGCATAGAACATGGCAAATGCATCTGTCTTTTTTGTTTGTCCAAATAAGACCCTGCAATCATTTTGTAACATTTTTCAAGGTTTTTCCTCTATTCCATCCACAAAGATTTACATTGTAGTTCTTCTTTCGGCAAGTCTAGATCTTACACTGCCTGAATGAAACGTTACCCAAATCAGTGCAAAAGAGAACTGTCCTATGAAGATGATTGTGAAAGACAGAACTAACTGAGAAAGCTTTCCTATGCAGTAGTGATCGATGAGGTACAATCAATTGCTGTAAGAAATAAGAAGGAAATGCCTTCAAACAGATGATGGACATTTTGGCAAAGAATAAATTGACAATTGGACCGGTCCCAACAATACAACATCAAGTCAGAGCAGGAAGTTTCTATTTTGGCTGGGAGAACAGGATCTCTATCTTGATACTTCTCACCCCTCATGCAACCCAAAAACAACAATATTTTCTGTGCATCTTATAGCTCCTTCTTGCATTGCATCCAACCTTGTTCATCATCTTCCTGGGTATGTTGATGCTCTGTCATCACAACATTAGCAAGTAGGGCGACTGCGCTACAAACAACATGCCTCATAAAAGACTGGAACAATGGCCTAGAGGAGTAGAGTAGCAAGTTCCTGATGTTGAATTCTTTTCTACCATAATCTAACCTGGAGGACAAGAAGTAAATCCCGGACAAAGGTAGATCTCAACTGTTAACTCCTCTTTTAGTTTGCATGCCGTGAGGTTAAGGATGCTCTTTGCATGGATAGAGAAGTAACAAGACATAAAATCAGGATCACCTACCAGAACAAACCGATACAGAGGTTTATATAACAACCAAGAAACCAGGTTAGAACATAGTACCTGGCCTTAGAGCCTTTCTTCCGAACCACAATCTTGCGTGATGTTAGTGGGAATTGACTAGCTACTCAATCCTAAAAGAACCATCTCCTAACTCTTTCCAGCCCACCAATCAATGCTCAACAGCACATCAAATTTTCTAAAATGGCCACATCATCACATCAGTCAACATTCCAATGACTATTTATTTAAGATCATCCAGAGGCAAAAGGTATGATATAAACTGTACCGGACAAAACTTGCCGAACAACTTCCCTCTCACAATTTCTGACTATATGTTTCCCCCGACTTCCTGTGTCATCTCCATTGGCTTTTGTGCCAAGGTCTTTAAACTACATTGGCATTAACAGATGGTTACGATAAAACAGTCCACTGGTAAAACTACCTCTGTAAGCTTGTTGATATTCTGAAGGAAGAATAGCTACGTAGTACAATTGTGCTTCTGTGTGTGTGCAGGAGTGAGAGCATTTCCAAAGTTTAATTCCTGAAGGAGTAATTCAAACAATTATCAAAAGCAATAAAATAATGCTGTTCTGCACAAACAACCATTACCTTTCCTGATGCATCCATGCATCTTCCAACTTTAGGTACCAAGATCTTGAGATTGTTGACATATTCCCCTCCAGTTCTGCTGGAAGATACTTGAAATAAGCAGATCCATGCTGAAACTCCAACTATAGTTCCCATCCACCAAACATAGAAAGCAAATACTGAAGTGAAAATTTAATACGTGTATGGGAGCAGCAAGAGAAAATAATGTGGGCGCCCCGATATCAGTGATATCCAAATCATCAATTTACAGATTTAAAGCAATATAAAAATATCTTATTCAATGATCATCATGCACAGTTTTGAAGTCTTGTAAATGGTTCTAAAGTCAGTATTTGATTAACAGAACAATACACCAAATAAAGCAACAAAAGCTTTGAGATCTTCAAAATGTTGGTCTCAATCTCCTGAAGGGAACAATAGCACACATGATAGGATAGTGTCACCCATTGCTTTGCCCCAGAAAGCTGTTGGATATATAGAGAGAGAAGAGTCCACATGGCAGTCTTAACAGGTTAGCCTCAATCGAACAATTAATCTCTGTAACCTAATGTCAGTGAATAGCTGAAATATACTAATGGATTCGAACAATAGGCCACATCAAAATCATATTGATGACATCAAAGCAACAATGTTAAAATGGTTTCTCCAGCTAACAACCCTTGGCTTATCTAGCTTTGACCAAACCAAAATTTGGCATGTTGATGAGCATATTAATTAAACATTTTAGTTCTGAAAAATAAACCGACAAATATGTAGTGTAACAAAAAGAAGACACTCACCAGGAAAATGTCAGCAAACTAGGTCATTCCAGCAACTGTCAATTGCAGCTTGAACCTTTTTAGGTTTGCAAAGCTGCTGAACAGCCTTTTCCCAAGTAAATGCTTTTGGAGGCAAATACTTTTGCAGCATCACTTCTAAAATTCTGGATGCTCCCACAACTCTCTGGCGTTTGAATAGACGTAGCACTAGCTCGTCTAGAAATTCCCTTCCATCTTGAGGTGGATTTAACTTTTCGCTTAAAGCTTTTAGGAATATGTTACATGTGTACAAGTCAGGATCACATCCCTGATGCAGCATACTGTTCAGAAGATTTAGGGCATGGGAGATGTTACCCTGCTTGCATAATGCATTGAAAAGAATGTTATAAGTGATGACATCAGGTTGACAACTGGGCCCCTGACAGAGCATCTCATTAAATAGCTTCAGACCTTCTTTGAGCTCTCCATTATCACAAAGGCCTTTAATAAATGAAGTGTAAGACACAACATCAGGTTGGAATCCTCTAGCAAGCATGTTCTTCCATACCATCATAGCCTTCTCCAGCTTTCCATTCTCACACAATCCATGGATAAAAACGCTATAACAGACAGCATTGGTAAAGTCATTGTTATTTTCCATCTCTTCCCACATAAGAATAGCTTTCTCTGATTTGTCTGTCCTGAGAAAACCCCTCAGCAATGAGCTATAAGTGAAAGCATTGGGGGCAATCCCCTTATTCATCATTTCAAACAGAATTTCCTCAGCTTCTTCCGGCTTCCCTTCTTGACATAAACCATCAATAAAAGCACTATACATTACAGTATTGGGTTCGCATCTCTCTTCAATTATGTCCCGCCACAATCTCCTTGCCTCCTGAAACTTTCCCTCCCTGAATAACCCGCTAAGGAGGGTGGAGTACACATACTGATTTGCACGGGATCCTCTTTCCACCATGAATTTCAATACCTGAAGCCCATCAATGGCTCGTCCCAGTCTAACAAGTCCATTGATAATTGTTCCGTAAGTGACATCATTGGGCACAAACTTACTAGCGACCATCCGATTCAAAAGGTCTACAGCCTTCTCCAACTTCCCCCTGAGACACAAACCGTGAATGAGCGTGTTGTAAGTCACCTCATTCGGAGCACATCCTTTTAGAAGCATATTGTCGACCAGCTTGGCTGCACGTTTCAAGTCACCTTTCTTGCACAACCCATTGATCAAAACGTTGTAAATCACGGCAGTTGGAAAGCAACCCTCCATTTGCATCTCATCCAGCAAGGAAACCGCCTCCTCGATCCTACCCTCCTTGCACAACCCATCCATCAAAGTGCAATACGTGAACACATCGGGCACACAGCTTCTGAGAGGCATTTCCCTAAACAGCTCGACTGCTCTATCAACCATTCCCATCTTACACGCGGCTTTCACGACCAGATTATAACTAAGCACATTCGGCGAGATATTCATCTGGCTAGAACTAATGACATAAGAATAGAACTCCAACCCGCGATGATAAAGCCCATTTTGGATAATAACGTTGAGGACCGAATTGAAGGACCGGACGGTGCGCTTACACTGGAACTCATCGACCATCCTGTGGAACAAATCGACGGCCATCTCGGGCAAGCGCGCCCTGCCGTAAGCCTTGAAGATGCTGACGAAGCTCCTCTCGACAAGCACGCGCCTTTCGCGCTTCATTCGACGCAGGACCTCCTCCAAGGAGCCGAAGTCGCCCAACCGGGCGTAGTTGTCGATGAGAGAATAGAATGTGGAGTCGCCCGGCGTGTAAGTTCCCGACTTTGCGCCGGAACTGAAGATGTGGTCGGGAACGGGGGGCTCGGTAGGCGAAACGGGTTCGTGGGTCGGGACGGCGAGGGCTGAGGAGGAGCAGCAGCGGCGGCGGAGGGGAGAGGAGGAGGGGTTACATCGACGCAGCAGGGGAGGCAGGTTGGTGGGCTTCTTCGACTTGAGCGCGTGTGCGGCGGTATGGATGATGGGCATGCCGGGGTTCAGCTCAACGAGCTCGCTTCGCGTGGCGAAGTCGTCGTTCCATTGAAGCTGCAAGCTGCAAGCTTTGGAGCGAGCGAGCGGAAGGAGACGACGATGCGCTCGCTGCTGTTCCTGCTCGATACGCCTTTGCCTTGTTGGGTCGTCGGCCGGTGATCCTGCTCCTCGCCTCGGCTATTTATATACTTCACTTTGCAAAATTGCCGTGAATTCCTTCCCCCAGATGTAATTTCTTAGCGGAGATTTAAAAAAAGACACATGAAATTGTTTGGTTGTAAGAGGGAAAAACCACGGGGTGGGTACAAAAATTCGCCAAACATCATGCTAAAACATTGCAGATGACATTAGAAAATTTATTGAACATATTAATTATTTCGATCGAAGATGTAATTTACCAGAGGCCGATTTCATTTAACCAAACACGTTGCAAACAAATCATCATTCGCATTATTAATTAATTAATTTTATGAACCCGTGATACTTCATATTCTATTCCGTCTCAAAGGTAAAAGGAGAGCAAGGAAATTCCCTAGGGATGTTATGACCAAAAAAATCAAAAAATAAGTCCCTAACCAACGTTCAATTTGGGCATGGATAATTTATTTGACTCCATGGATTTTACTTTTGATGCAAACAAAATGTAAATAAAATGCATAACTCCAAACCACTTGGGGTTTGTCTCATTGACCACCCTTCCATCTTGCAAAGAAGAGGTTGGGGGTTCAAATCCCCACTTTCTTATTGGGGTGGGGAAGATTTCATTTCAGTAATTTCGACTTCCACGGGTGGGGGAAGATTTCGGGCGAAAATCTATCACGAGTGAGTGTTAGAATGGGATTAGAGTAGGACTGACAAAAAAAAAAAAAAAATGCATGACTCTAAACCACGCAAAAAGAGAGAGGAGAGAGAGAGGCGGGGTGCAGGAGGAGAGCAGCAGGGAAAACCCCTAAAACCCACAGAACAGAAGCAAGCAAAACCAAGCAAAACCAAGCAAAGCCAAAAGCTTTCAAAAAGGGAACCGACAAATCTCACAACCCTTCTCTTCTCTTCCTCTCCTCTTGAGTTTTCCCACCTTTTCCTTCTCCAGTTCAGATTCATCATCATGAAGCTCCTCCTGTAGCAACCTCAAGAAAAAAGATGAAGACTTTACGAGCTCTCAGAACTCTCGCCGCCCTCCACCCCCGCCCCCGCCCTTCCCCCACCGCCTTCTTGCGCCGTCCCTACTCCGCCCAGCCTCAGGAGGACTCCGACCACAACGACTCCGATTCCGTCTTCAACAGCGCTGATTACGCCCTCCCCGCCGCCGCCGCTGCCGACGCCACCGCCGACGCCGACCGCCGCGCCCCTCGGCAACCCACTTGGAGCCACGAGCACCGGAGGAGGGCTGACGCGGTGTTGTTCGGCGATAAGGCCGTGAGGACTCTGGAGGTCGAGGAGGAGGAGGAGGAGGAGGAGAAGCGGAGAGTGCTCGCCAAGGCGCTGCTCCAGGCCGCCTTGGCGGCTCCGGATGAGGAGGACGACGACGAGGAGAGGGCGGTGAGGGAGGAAGATCAGAAGTCTCTGGCGGTCGGGATAATCGGCGCGCCCAATGCCGGGAAGTCCGCTCTCACTAATTATATGGTATGGGTTCCTGCAATTTCAAGGATGTCGCTGTATGTGCTTAGTTATTCTTGGAACTATGCGATGGAGCTTTTGGACCGAGATCGCTCTCGATTTAGTCGTCTTTTGATCGATTGTTGACGTTTTGTGATGTGTTCCGAGGAGCACGAGATGGTGGGCTGTTTAGGAATGGGTTCTTTAGCTTAGCATTGAGTAATCCTCAATCTTGTTCATCAGGGAAAGGAGAAACTTAGTGGAAGGTTAATTTAGTTGCTGGTTCAAACTGAATTTCGTTGTGTTTGATTGAGATTAAGTTTTGTGATGTATTCGGATTTGCACACTAGAAGCAGAAGTTTTCATAGGTCTATTGCAAATAGCTAGTAGCTGGACTGCCAGTTCGTGCTTATATATGTTCTAAAGAAAGTTACTTGCCCAGTGAAAAGGGATAAGCACTTATTTTTACTAGTCTCCTGAAGATTAACAGGTCTTCTTTCATCCTGCTAGTCTGTGGATCACTTCACCTGTACTGTCTTTGCTTAGCTGGAGCATGAGCTGGATATCCTATAAACTTCCTTTTCGATTTGGAATTTTTGTTGCATTATAGGTACTCTTGCTTTTTTTTGCCAACCATCGACATCCACATTCATCTTCTGTTTGGGAGTTTCCTAGTGAAACAAACTTATGCTTATCTTTACTTGTAATGAGTCTGCACTAATTCCCGTACTGGTTTTTTGTCGTGTTAATCTTGTAACTTTGACATCTGTCATGTCTGTTTTGACATGGTCTTGTAAATATGGTGTACAAAGCATGGTTTAGAAAACTGTAAAGACCTTGAACCCATACGATTTCTTAAGATGCCAAGAAAAATACAATTTAGCTGATACAGTTTACCTTTCTGGAACTAAATGGCCGATCCTTGTTAGAGACCATGTGATGAATACCAAGGATTCAGTCCATCAATTTGACTAATGTAATAGATCTATTAAGTAATAATTGTTAACATGAGCTTCGGAGCCTTAGAATATAAAATGAAGTATATTCTATTTTCCTGAATCATGGGCTTATGGAGCTTGGTTGTCCAAATCTAGCTTCCAGACAGGACTATTCTTTTTTGAAGTTTTTGAGGAATTATATAATTCACCATTAAAGTGCCTAAGTACCTTCAATTCCGTTATTCGACCTGCTGTCACTATTTTCTGCTTCCTCTACACTCTACTTTGAGCACTTTTACCTCATGGCATCTGCAGATGACTTAGAAATTTAACTTTCTGTTGTAGGTTGGAACAAAGGTTTCTGCTGTCTCACGGAAAACAAATACAACCGTTCATGAAGTGCTAGGAGTTATGACAAAGGGAGACACTCAAATGGTATGTTTCTTTTAATGTATGCTCAAGTATCTTGTGTATAATTTCACTTGTTGCTATTCATTCCCAGAATGCGCAAAAACTCTATGCTGGTCTCACTAATAGTCAGCTGTAGATAGGTTGTTCATTGGACTAGCATAGACTGACATAGTACATAGTAGAGTTTCCCTTCTGTCAAACCGTTGGTGTTCTTTGGGGTGCGGTCGGTATGACCTTCACTAGTTTTAGGTTGCTCAACTTTTGCTTTTAGAGTTGGAGATTTTACTTTTTTCTTAACACTAAACACTTCAAACCTTATTTTTAATATTAATCACGTTTTACATATTTTTAAAGTCATGATGTGGAACTTTCTCATAATATCTTAATATTTTTTTATTTTGGTGGGAAGTTGCTTTTGTTTTTACCATGTGCAGCCAAATACACACTTACTTATGCTTGTTGAATAGTTTTCAGTCGTTTGTCTTTCCTCGTTATGCTTAAATTGATCACAAAATTGTTCTTGTCTGGCATGATGATGATGATAATCATCAACATAGGTCTGCGCCATATGCTGAGGGATGTAGATTGAGGCAGTCGAATGCCTTGTATCTTATAAAACCGTCATTATAATAATCTTATTTCTTCTAAATTCAATGCAGTGCTTCTTTGATACCCCTGGGCTTACGTTGACTTGCAGCGGGTTTCCCCATAAGGACTTGAAAGCACGTGTTGAAAGTGCTTGGAGTGCAGTCAAACTCTATGATGTGCTCATAGTATTATTTGATGTTCACAGGCACCTTACCAGGTTACTATTCAATTTCTAAAAATCTGGTTGTTTTTGTGTCTGTCTTTCATTTAAAATACATTATCAGATTCTTTTGTTACATCGCCATTAGAGAAATATCGGGGCATGCAGTTTGATCATGTTATAGCGTGCTGCTGATGCCAATGATAAATTGGTTGCACATGACTTTTGTGTTTTGCGAGTACTTATTACACATGTATGATACTCAATACTCACTTATTGTAGTTTCCAAAATAGTTTAGTGGGAATCTAATCAAAACAATTTTATGCAGTTTGTTGTAGCAAGCATGGATCTAGCCAATGGCTGGAGAGTTGGTTCCATAATTGCATAGTCTTTGCATTATCTACCATCACATGTCCAATAAACTTTGCATTATCAATATACTCAAAAGCAGGGAGATAAGAGTGTACATTTTTATAGCGTAAGATGCTGGCACTAAATCTTCATGCCTTATTAGTGATGATGGCACTTTATAATGTGAAAGCTTGAGTTCCTTAATTGTGTTTAGATTTGAACTTGTTGTTTATTTGGAATATGAAGGTAGAATTATGCAAGTTAGACCAAGAACTCCTAGGATAAAATGGGCATGAGTGGGTTGTACGTAGACTGAGGCTCTATTGCAAGTTAGAATCCATTTGGTGGACTGCTATGATTTGGTTCTTGAATTCTATAGTATGAAACATAAAGTTATTTTAATTATTATCTTCCACTTCCATGTTCTAATTATGAAATGAGAAGAACTAAAATGAAGATAGAGCTAGAGCTAGGGTTGTTCTATTGCTTAGCGAAATACTGGAGTTTTTAGTTCTTTTGATTATATTCTCTGAAATGTAAATTCCTCCTTAGCTTTTGTTTTTTATTATCACTTATAGTCTTTGATCTTGATGCTTTTAAACCATGTAGACCTGATATGAGGGTAACTAAATTGATTGAACGAATGGGAGCTCAAGCTCAATCTGGACAAAAGCGGGTATTATGCATGAACAAGATCGACTTAGTGGAGAAAAAGAAGGACCTCCTGCAGGTTGCAAACCAATTTAAAGATCTTCCTGGTTATGACAGGTTAGTGTTGTCCGTTACTGTAAAGAAACTACTATGGTATTTAGCAAACAAGGGAAAAAAGGAAAATAGAGAAAGAAACTTAAGAGGTTATCAGGAGTGTTTCGTGAGTGCTTTGGAAAACTTATTGACTGCAATTGCTCTTGCTTCCATTATCAGGTATTTCATGATATCTGGACTCAAGGGTTCTGGGGTGAAGGATCTTTCTCAGTTTCTCATGGAGCAGGCAAGGCTCTGTTTTTGATCATCTGTAATAATTCAAGTTTAACAATTCTACGTAGAAAAAATCTCTTTTTGGTTCAGGGTAATATTTGAATTTTGGCAATCATTTAAGGCAGTTCAGTCTGCAACCAAAGCAGGCAAATGCTGAAGCTCCTAAAGGAAATCATAAACCTATCACCAAGTTCTTGAAATTTTTCTCTCACTCTGACACAATCCTTCTATCAATCTCTCTACTCTTATAAACCTCACCTTTCTGCCCAAACCACATTCTCTTGGGCAGTGAACTCCCTTTCCCTCCCTCATGGAGCCATTATTCTGCCCATCTACATTTATATCTTTTTGCAAGTGGTCATGCTCGTTGATCTACAATAAGATATATTTAATATGTGATCCATTAATTCCATTTCCAAACACACTTCTCACATGGTCTGTCAATTCGTGTGAGTCTTCATTGATTTCAATTGCACTAACACATCTCAGCTATTTCTTTTATGGGGATAAGTATGAGAAGTGCAGTCTGTTAAATTTAGGAATATGGGGATGACCAAAAAAAAAAAGAAAATGTGCTTCTTGGGAATTGTTTTACATGGAATTTTTGTTTCTCAAGAGATTTGGGCTGCCTTTTAACAACCTCTTTTTGCACGAATGATATATTTAACATTGATTGCTTCAAGCCGTGAGAATGGTCTAGTATGTATCCACTGAAAGTGCGAGATGCCTATCTAGCATCTGCAACATTTAAGGAAATTTCATGGATCAGTGGTGAAAAGTCACTGTACATTCAAAGATGAGAGAATCGACTTTGTAGGAGGCATAAAAAGTATGTCCTTGCTGAAAGATCTGCTTCTTCCATGCTAAGGCGTTCCAATAAAGTCAAGTTTTGATTTCTTCTTCCAGTGTTTTGTATTCTCAGATTTCATGATAATTGGTTCCATCGCCTTTCAGAAAAACTTGAAGCAAAATTACAAGAAAACCTTCAGAAGTAGCTGTACTATTTGATTACTACGTGTGATAATCTTTTAATAAACAGGCAGTTCAAAGACCTTGGGATGAAGATCCAATGGAGATGAGTGAGGAAGTCATGAAAAACATTTCTTTGGAAGTTGTGAGAGAGAAGTTGTTGAACTACATACACCAGGTACGGTTTGCAGTTTACCCTCTATTTGCAAGTTGTTACCTGGATATGAGTGTAATTGGGTATGATCTTGAATTATGTAGGAAATTCCCTATGAGATTGAGCATCGCTTGATGGGCTGGAAAGAGTTGCGGGATGGTTCTCTGAGAATTGAGCAGCACCTCATTACCCACAAGCAAAGTCAGCGCAAGATTTTGGTTGGAAAGAAAGGCTCTAAAATAGGGTATGATGCTCTTACCTCTCGGTTTCTTGTTTTTAATTCTAGAGGCTTGCGTGCTGATTTCTGCTTCGACCATGCAAATTGAACTTTAGCTCTAGAATATTCTAACTCGGGAACAACGTATGCTGGTTCTTATGCAGAACAATAGGGATTGAAGCAAATGAAGAGCTAAGATCCATCTTCAAGAGGGATGTCCATCTCATTCTCCAGGTTAGAGTAAAGTGACACCATTTGCATCGAGATGATTTCTACAGCAGGATATTTGCCTCACCGTCCCTATGGTGGGTACACAAGAAAAGTTCTTCGTGATGTATCTGCACCTACTTCATGTCACGAGTCTCGCGACAAGCAGCAGTCAACGATGGGAATTGTTGTGCATCCATGCCGCTGTGAAAAAGGTGGTGAACAAGAATGGGACAAGATGCCGATGCAATGCAAATTCCTACAAGGAGATTCCCATGTGATACCAGCGGAGAAAGTTCGAGGTGGAATGCCTCCTCTTGTAGTCTAGTGCTGTATTGTTTCTTTTCCCCTGGTTTTGTTTCTAATAATGGTCAATCATGGTGAAAGTCCATCTTTATATTTCTTCTATGAAGGTTGTTACTAATTTTGTATTCTTGCGGTGATCACTGCATACCTCATCTCAGAGCAAAAGCTATTATGAGTCGCAATGTCATGTACATAATACAGCTCCAAAAGGCAATTGAAGCACCATTCTTTTCTAAGGCTCTTTTGGTTCTTTTCCGGCGCATTGCAGTACTTAAATTAATGGTGGAATGTTAAATTAGGACCGTGGTTTCTCATTGATCAGTAAATTGTTATTAGACATATTGATAATTTTTCTGACGACATGGGCATCAGATGATATATGTATGTCTTGAGTTGAGTTTATCCTTTGGTGATGTTGAATTTATATATAAGAGTGGGATGCAACCATAATTATAAATTATGATGTGGCACCTCCAACTAAGAAAACAATTTTCGGTGCCGTTTTGTTGTCCTTACGATCCATGAAAATCACGCAATTAAATAAAAATTAATGATAGGAATAATATTCGATAAATCTAACCGGCACGATAAATTTTTAAATGTGAAAAGTTACTAATGACAATGAAGTCAGTTAGCATAGTACCTGTTATTTAATTTAGAAAGTTATATTGATCATTGTTAATTGTTAATTAAGTCACTATCTTTCGTGAAAATCGTTAATCACCGGAAAGAAAATTATAAGTAATGAATAAGAAAATTATACCTATTTTTCTTGACTGGAGAAAGGATATTGCCAAAAGAAAAAAAAAAAGAAAAAAAAAAATGAGGTAACTTCCTTTATAAAATGAAAAATCAAAAGAAACAAAAAAAGGAAAAAAGAAGGGTTGCGCCCCACATATGCTTTGGAAGGAATTGTTGGAGGGAAAACAGAGGAGCGAAAGGAAGAAGAAGAAGAAGAAGAGATGCCGGTGGCGAAGCCTGTATCATCAGATGGAAGGGTCATCGCCCACATGGACATGGACTGCTTCTACGTTCAAGGTCTCTCTCTCCCTCTCTCTTCTTCTCCAATCGATCTTGTCCATGAGTGCTCGGCTGCGCTTCCTTCATTCTGATTCTGGCTCAGTAATGGATCTTTCCTCGACCCTTTTGTGAGTAAAACGACCCCGTGCTTTGCAGTGGAACAGCGCAAGCAGCCGGAGCTCAGGGGCTTGCCGACCGCCGTCGTGCAGTACAATTCTTGGAAAGGCGGAGCCTTGATCGCCGTTGGTTACGAAGCCCGCGAATTCGGTGTCAAGCGGTGAGTAAAAACCCAAAAAGAAGGTTTCTTTCGCCTCTTCTCTGAGGCTCTTTTCTTGGGTCAGGTGTGGGAAACTGAACTTCTCCACCTTTTCAGCTCGATGCGAGGAGAAGAAGCGAAAGAAGTTTGCCCGCAAATTCATCTGGTCCAGGTACCAGTTGCCCGTGGTAAAGCTGACTTGAATTCTTATCGGGAAGCGGGATCGGAGGTCCGTGATTTCTTTAGTTTGTAATCAATTTACAGTTTGTGTGATGGTAGCTGGCTCTGAACGTGTTCTTGATGACAACCCGTCCTTTTTCATAGGTGGTTTCTGTTCTTGCTAGGATGGGTCGATGCGAACGAGCTTCAATTGATGAGGTTTATCTTGACCTTACCGATGCAGCCGAAACTATGCTAGCAGAAACCCCTCCAGAGAGCTTGGAAGTAATTGATGACGAAGCACTGAAATCGCATATTTTGGGCCTTAAGCATGAGGTAGGCTATGGATTTTCTCCTTCTTTGTTCTTCAATGTCATGAACTGATTTTTCATCAGTGACCATTTCTGAAGTGGGATCTCTCATATGTAGGATGGGACTGACATGAAGGAAAATGTGAAGGAGTGGCTACGTAGGAGTGATGCTGATTATCGAGATAAGTTATTGGCTTGTGGGGTCCTCATTGTTACGGATCTCAGGATGCAAGTTTTACAGGAAACTCAGTTCACATGTTCAGCGGGAATTTCTCACAACAAGGTGGGATTATGATTTCTCTTCTATCATCTTTTTATAACTTAATTTCATCTCAGCATCTAATGACTCGAGTTTTAGCAGATGCTATCCAAGCTTGCTAGTGCCATGAACAAGCCTGCACAACAAACTGTCGTGCCCTACTCGTCAGTTCAAGGATTGCTCGAGTCATTGCCAATCAAGAAAATGTAGTTTTCCTAGATACAAGACTATGAACTATTCTACTCTCCAATGTAGTAACTAGCACCTAAATATTTTGTGTTTGCTGTCTTTATCTGTCTATTCTTAGAAGCAATTTATTGTTTGTGCAGCAATGTTGATGCAATGAAGATTTCAGTTTATTTTGATTGCTAGTTGTGCTTATGTGTGATCCTCCTAATAGATTTCTTTCAAGTCTTTCATATCCCCTTTTCAACAAAAATATTGCAGGAAACAACTTGGAGGAAAGCTAGGGAGTTCCTTGCAAAGTGAGTTGGGGTTGAATTTTGTTGGTGATCTATTGCAATTTTCAGAGCAAAAGCTACAAGAATATTATGGCATAAACACTGGGTAGTTGTCTGTTCTATACGCTGATTTTGTTCATTCAAATTTCAAATTTGTTGTAAATAGACTGATGATATTTTGCTTCCTTGTTGGGAAGTGTTTCTTTTCATTTGTCTAATCATTTTGGCATTAACAAATTTACTTTACATCTGCTACTTTATCATTTTGTCATATTCTTCTTTGAACATTCTAATCTGGAGCACGGGTTCAACATTAGTGTTTGTTTCTATTAGATACTGTTGTATTTATGGATCAGCTAGTTTTTGATAGATGCTTCTTTGTATTTTTTTTTTCTCCCTGTTTGAAACCAACTTTAGCACCTGGCTGTGGAATATCGCGAGGGGAATTAATGGTGAAGAAGTTGAAGGGCGCCTTCTTACCAAGAGTCATGGCTCTGGGAAGACGTTTCCTGGTCCTCGAGCTTTGAAGACGCTTCCTTCTGTAAGTCCTTCTTTTTCATCCAGATTAGTGCTTGGCATTATTTTTGGAGGTTTGATACCATATCAAAGAATCCACATCCAACTAATGAATTTTCTTTAGTACTGGAATGCTTTTGATTGTGCCAAATATTTTGTTCCTCTATTACTGTCCCTGTTTTCCTTTGTCTTTCAGACTTGTTATTTTTATTAACATGGCTTAGAAACACCTATCGGAAACCTAAAACTACGCATGTCATTGTTTGTTGTGTCACTGCTTTGTTTAGGGCTGACTGCACGCTGCAGGGTCCATTGGTGTCATTACTAGCCTTTTGAACTTAGAAGCTGAAGAGTAGATCTACTTTGATTAAATAATTTTCTGTGACCATTGATAACTAAGTTAATCAGATAAATTTTACTGCACATAGCGCTTTTCTTTTCCTTCACTCTGTCATTTGGATGACTATCAGTATGACCATATTATTTTATTTATGAGATTAAATTGTTTGAAGTGCTCACTACCTCTGCAAAGGAAAAACATAAAAGCCTCAAATTTTTTGAACTGTGTTTCGTGGAATTTGTCTGTACCCCGAAAATCCATCACCGTGCCTACAAGCCATTGTCATGTCATTAAACTATCACTGGTAAAACCAAAAAGTTCGATTATTGGCTTTTGTTTGGTAGCTTCCTTCAATTTTAGACACGAACTTGCTCGACTTTTTGTTGCTGCATTTTGTAAAATATTTTTGCCTACCAGAAGTTCCATTTTATTTATGGAGCTCAATTTGCCTGGTAGCATGTGGTTTTGATAAGGTTTGGCTTATAATTTTGTGCAAATCCATTACAGGGATCCACATGAATTCTGGTAATGCCATGTTAGAAATTCGGTGAAGTTGCTTTCCTGTTGGGCACAAGTTTATTTACCATTCTGTTTGCTTTATTTTAGGTGCAGCACTGGCTTGATAAACTCTGTGAGGAGCTAAGTGAACGTCTTCAAACTGACTTGGATCAGAATAAACGGATTGCCCGCACACTGACTCTTCATGCTAGAGCATACATGGTAGCTCCAAATCTTTGCTTCAACCAATTCTTACATGCATTACTATAGACGTTGTTCTTTTGATGAGTACTTGATGCACCTCAATGTCATCCTTCAGTCCAGTGACTCAGATTCACATAAGAAGTTCCCTTCTAAATCTTGTCCCTTAAGATACGGGACTACCAAGATTCAAGAAGATGCAATGAACCTCTTTCAAGCTGGATTACGTGAATATTTGGGTCCCTTCGAGGTTAAGATGCAAGGAAATAAAAAAAGTGGATGGGGAATCACAGGACTCTCTGTATCAGCAAGCAAAATATCTGATATACCATCTGTAAGTCAAGAAGTTTTTGGGCTATAAAGCTGATAAATTTGTTTCAAGCTGGTATGCATGATTTTGATGCCTGTGGATCTTTTAAATTATCTATTATTGGTGTCCTGTGGAGGCAGCACCAGTCTACATTATTAGTTCATAAACAATCTTAGGTTAGGTTTACTTTTTGTTCTGTTGGGGCCTAAGGTTATGTTTACTTGGTTTTCCTTATTAGCTGCTTCATAGTCTGGCGAACATTGACTATCTTGACTACAGTTAGTCCAGAAATTTCTGGATGGCAGTGAGATTTACCTGCTTCTTCACCATGAGTGACATTTGGGTGATGACTCCTCCCTTTTCATTTGAGAGGATGTCGTCTTTGACCTTTTGTGCAGTAACTGTCTGATCCTTGAATAAATAGAGTATTTCCCCCACCACGTTAGTCTGTACTTCTGTAATTTTAGGTTTATGCTAGATACATCAGTTTTCAGTTTTAAAGAAGTCCACTTAAAAGTCACAGTTTTGCCCAATGTAATTAATGACAAACATTGTTCCAGGGAACATCTTCAATCATGAAATATTTCCAAGGTCACGATCGACTTTGCTCTCCGTCAAAGCTAGCAAAAGAAAAGTTTGAGCTAGAAGATCCCTGTTCATTTTCTGGTACTGTATGGTTCAAAAAGTACAGTTTTTTTTTTCTTTCGTTATATTTACCTAGTAAACTTCTGGATCAATCTGAATGTGCCTTGGCCTTTTGTTCAGAGAATGAAAGCAATTCGACTTTGGATATAATCGAACACATGAAACTACCAGAGGAGGAAGCCACTATTAATAATGAATCCTCAGACTTGGAGTCAATGGAACATAAAACGAGTACAAATTCACTAGAGGTATGCATAATCAATGTTCTCCTTTTCTTTTACAAATGATTTTGATGAAGAAGATTGGGCATTATCTTGTTTGAGGAACAGAAATATGATACTTAAAACTGTCATCCCTTAAATCATACAATCAATCTTTACCTCGTTGTAAAGGATGAAATAAGTCGAAATTCATATAGGATCCTAATGTGGGTTGAATTTGTGGGCAGTTGTGAGTTGAATGCGAACAGCATTTCAACAAATAGCGATTCCTATATGATGAATTAGGATGAGAAATTTACTGACTAATCTACTTTGATAAAAGACTTGCTATAATGGCTGTAAATCAAGAGCATCTGCTTCTCTGAGGCTAACAATAGTTGTTGACTGTACCATTTTTGCCTTTCGAAAATTCCAAGTGTGGCAGTTATAATTGGAAAACTGGGACCATTGTCTTTTTTCATATTACTTGATGTGCAGGTTCCCTTTTACTCTTCAATGTCTTCATTGAAAAAAGCAGATTTCAGCCAGGAAACTCCATTGTCATTTTCAGGTACTTTCTTAGTACGTGGTGTCAGTCTCTTGTAATTCTTAGAATGCTTCTCTAGTATTACCCTGCGCAAGTATTTCAAGGCTTTGTATAATCTAGGAAGAGAATCCCATCTAGAATCAAAGCTGACTGAGCTGCAAAGTAAAGTTTCCAGCAAAGAATCTACGTTTGAGTCTGGAAGACCTGCTTCAGAGCAACAAGTGAAAAGAAACGCACAGAGAGACAAGGTTCTTTATGCACTTCTACTCCCTGAGTCATTTCTTTAATATATAATAATGATATTGGTGGAATCCATCTGATATGATTGCAAAGGATTTCTATTTCAGACTGTCAATTTATTTTACATAGTTCACTGTGGTGTAGAATCAAGAAACTTCATCTAATGTTGTGAGACCTTGGTTTTGATTGTTCAATAATGCATTTTGCAGTCTCTTTCTTTTGGCGCTTAAGTGTAGGATTCAAAAATTGAAATATGGAAATGAAAATTCTACTACTAAGGTCATGTTCATGCGTGCTCTATAATACTAACTATCACACAAGTATGCTGAAGTTCATACATGCATATGAACCCGATATCTGTTACTTATGACACAATTGATGTGTTAATTGTTCTGTATTCTGATGATTTAAATGTCAACCAATTATGCCTATATGTTTTCTTGGCAATTCTTCTTTTGCACAGTCCTACTCACCTTTCCATGCTATCTTTGTTGACCTCTGTTTCATCTCTCAGTTGGACTAATTTGGTAAATTTTATTAAGCATTTTTGATAACTGAAGTTAATGCACGTTGAGAATGGATAAAGAACTGTTTTTTTCCATATAGAGGGAAAATGATAACTTGAAAATTATCTTTTTGATTTCTGTAATACATGGTGCACAGTGACTGGATATGCATGGTGCTTAATGACTTGTGACTTGGAGAAATGCAGTGATTTAGTTTACTATGGGATGCTACCATCCCTTGTCTGATGAACAGTGACATGTAGAAATCGCTCTTGGGCATTTTATATTTGCAATCCCAACATTTAGTCACACGATAATCTAAGGCAGATTAATGGATTTTAACTCCTTAGTGTATGTCATGGTATGCTGTGGCAGGGAACACCTTCACTCTTGAGATTTTTCAGGAGGGTTGATCCTTCTTGCTCAATCCAAAGTCAAGTCCTTGCCCAATCTTCTGACAATACCAATATACGTTCCTCTTTAGGTAAAATTAGACCCATGTCCATTCATCTAGTCAAAATCATGTCAAGCTCTTCAGAAGGTTTTTCTTTTAACAGAAAACAGCAATTCTATTCATGGGGATAGCTTGAGTGAAGATGTACGAAGAAGGGAGATGTGGCAATACAATGTCGATGAGATTGATCCCTCTGTAATTGACGAGCTGCCTTCAGAAATCCAAGAAGAAGTCCGTGCCTGGCTTCGTCCTCAGAAGCGGCAAGCTAACTCAGCTAGACGGAGTGTTGGCATTGCCGACTATTTTTCTCGAAATAAGAAGTTGTAACCTCTTAAGATATGTCTTGTACATAGTGTAGCATATGCTGATTTTTATTCATTATCCTCTTCCGTGTACATTCTTTAATTACATTCTCTTCGAGTCTTTCTGTAAATGCACTAGCATTCAATTATTCACTCAACTAAAACCCATTATTTATCGTGGTGGCTATTGAGGATAATCATTCATTTTCAGGTCGGACCCGACGAGGAAATTCCAAGATTTGCAAAGAATATAATAGGCTACACTTATATTTTTGCGGCTACTCGATCGCATTCACAATTACATGTTACCCGTTGCAAATTTGTGCACAACTTAATTTAGATATAGAAAGCAGATTTCGACTTATAACGTATGAAGTCTCTAATGAAAAACCCGATTAACCCAAAAGTGGTACGGATCTAGTTTCATAAACACGACTCACCGAGTCACGTGATGTACCTCATTTGACAATTGGTCATGCCCATATGCGCTCCATTTTGTAACAGTTAGATGCCCTATGATATTCACGACTTGGTGGATAGAAGTTGAACCGAAAACCTAAAAGGACATCGTCAAATGCTATGATTCCGGTAATATCGACGGAAATGAGGGAGACTGGTACCCACAGAGTTCCTCCTAAGTAACCCGGTTTTGCTTCGAGAGATTTCCCCGCAAACCAGAAGCGAAAGCCAAAATGGGCATCATTGAGGGAAAGGAAAAAGCAAAAGTGAAGAGAGCGACATGCTGTTGCACGGGACGCGGGGAGCTCATGGTCTTCGAGGTCGGTAGTCGGCTGGGGCATAGTGTCGGTACAAGTACCAGGATGTCGAGACTTGCCGGTGGAGTCCTAGAATTTGGATTTTCTTATCTGTATCGAAGTGGCCAAAAAACCACATCCTGTTTTGAGTCCTGAAAGGCAGAGATACTACCGGCTCTCAGTCCCTGGTTTTGGGCTCCACGTTTTTATCTTTTAACTTGTTTCCTCCTTCTGTATATATTGAGTCCAACACAATCCTTCTTCAACATCGGTTGATCCACCATCCCCTGTTCCCTTCCTTCTTCCCTTCTGTTTCTCCTCCCTCAGTTGAAATATTTAAAAATCCCCCCCTCCCCTTCTTTTCCTTTGCTGGGAAGCCTTTAAAAAGATGAGAAGTTGCATTCCTGGGGAGTGATTATCTCTGCACATTTCTCTCTCTGTCTCTCTCTCTTCCTGGGATTGGAGTGGACGCCATGATGTGGACATAGTAAATGAGGAATCTCAATCCCATCCGCCTGCCATGACGAATGCGTAAGGTGAAGCCGACTTTGCCGTGGATGGTCGATTTGTGCGAAGCGAATTGCAGGGAAAGTCGTCTCCTTTCCAGCTCCTTCGGCTTCTCCGCCATCTGGGTATGCCCCTAATCTCCCCGTTTTCTGTCTCTGTCTAATCAAGATTCGAATCAGAATACATTTCTTTGCCTGATCATATATGCCTTTTTTCTTCTCGACAAGATCGGATGCTTCCCAATTTGCATTTCTTTTATGATGTTGATCTAGTTGAGGATGCCCGCATGGGCCGTACCAGTGGTTGTGCCTAAAGTCAATCGACTGTGCATCCTGCTGATCGTGATGCCTCAGTACTGATCAGCATTTTGGCCGGATGGTAGACAGTTTTTGACTCGAAGATTAAGGCATTGTGTGTTTTCGATGAGTTCACCGTCTTCTCAATGCTTCATTTGTTGGTCATATCACTTTACGAGATTTGTTCTTTCGGAGCAAATATATTCAGCTGACAAAAGTGCAGCTTCTTATGAATCTTGCCTGTTGGTATGGATTCTGTGATGACTCAACAAAATTTTGTTGTTTAAGCAGATGGCAATTTGTATTTCACACCCTGCACTCTTGTCTTCGTAAATCATATTTTCAGTTTTAAGGCAATCTTTTTAGTTTGCTGCTTGCTGTCTTAGGAGATAGTGAAGTTCTTATTAGGATGGCGAGTAGTTCATTTCTTGGGATGTATCAGCATTGGTGCTGTCTTAAAAAATTTAGCCACCGAGTTTTTGCTCGGTGTTTCATGCCTCTGTTGGGAAAGCTAGCGTTAGTAGCTCCATTTGCCGGTGCCATCGTATTTAATTTTTATAGATGTTTGAAGGAAGATAAGAACTCCCTTTTCTCAAAATTTGGATTCTTCACGATAAATATGTAGTATATGTGTCAATTAATTCCATTAGCTTGAAGGATGTTTCTGGGTCGTGTCTTTACTTTGACCATGTAATTTTCCAGAACCAGTTACCTATGCATGTCCTATTTTCTGTGCTCATGATGAGATACCGAGTGATCTGTGATGGTTGCAACATTATCATTTTCTTTTCCTGGTTTACTTTAGTAGAAGCAGGTCATCCAATTGCCTAGCTTTATGTCTTTTAACTCATAATTTGTTCTGGTTTCTTTCTCTCATTGTAAGGATGCATTGATAGGCTTCCTCTTTTCTAACAATCTAATTGTTGGGATGTTATGCTCATTATTTGTCTGTAGTTTCCTTCAATTTTGGTAAATGTGCTGTGGCATATGTTACTTTTTGCTTCTTGAGAATTTGCTTTTATCTAACTTTACAACTGCACACACAACACATGGGCATGCTCAGTGAACTAGGGAGGATGTTGTGGATCAAAATCATCAAATCCAAGCCAAATTCGAGGAAGGACTGTCCGTTCTGCTGGGTTAACCTTTGTCGTTAACATTTTCCAAGCTGAATCCCTCAATGTCATGTTGTAGATTGAATGCTTGAGCAATAAGCATGGAAAACTTAGGCCTTAGCTCTTCCTTTGCAATTATCATGCTGAAAACAATTGGAAAAGTCTCTTGGATATATTGTGTATGACACTGATATCTGCGAGACTAATATTTAAACCCTTTGAATCAACCTCTCTAGCTGTGTGTAGAGATCATTTATCTCTTGTGCACGACTTAATTCATGAGCTTGAATGAAATTCTAACATATTGACATTATCTTTGTATGTTTAATAGATCTAAGATTGGAAATTGGTGTTAGTGTTCCTTTACTTACTGATTAATCCAACTCATCCTTTTTTGCAGATGTGTGGGGACTCAAGTTACTTTAACAGTTGGTCGTCCAAATTTATTTTGGTGGACTCCAGAATTTACTCTTAAGGCCTTATCCTCCCGATTGAGAATCTGCAAATGAAAATCCTATCCAAATTACGATGCATCACTGTAGATGTCACTGGCACACTCATGGCCTACAAAGGGGAGCTTGGTGACTATTACTGCATGGCTGCCAAATCAGTCGGTCTTCCATGTCCCGACTATAAACGCGTCCATGAGGGCTTTAAACTTGCATATACAGAAATGGCAAAAAAATATCCATGCTTTGGACATGCTGCCAAAATGCCAAACATTGTATGGTGGAAAACTTGCGTGAGAAATTCATTTGTCCAGGTAAGATAGCCAAGCCTATGAAATGGAGCTCTGTGAGTTGCTTGCTTAATGCAGCTAGACTACTATTTTCTTTTGCATGTCTGAGTATGTAATCCTGGTTCCAGGTTTATCTTATTAAATGTATGAAGCTGTACAGTTATTTGTTGATAACTTAAATGGTTTAATATATCGAAGTGCTGTAACTGTCATTCTGATTGCAACATTTTGTACTTTTAGTACTGCAAGTTGAAGAATTCTGCTAATAGCTTGAGAGTTTATTTACTTCTCAAAATCCTATGCCTGGATGTGTTACTAATCTTAATTGTTTTGCTAACAGGCAGGTTATGAGTATGATGAAGAAACATTTGAGAAGATATTTAGACGCATATATGCATCTTTCGGTTCAGCTGCACCTTACACTGTCTTTCCAGACTCCCAACCATTCTTGAGGTGGCTGCGTCAGCAAGGCCTTAAAGTTGGAATTGTGAGCAATGCAGAGTACCGGTACAAGGATGTGATTCTTCCAGCCTTGGGATTGAACCAGGTAGACAGACTACTGTTAGATTACCAACATATAATTGTGGTTTCAATGTTGGCAGTTCAGCTTTACCCCATGATAAGCCTGAATTTATGATTTGCTGGGCACACAAATGCTCCTGTAGGATATCATTCTTTTCCTATCTCAGCATTGGATAAGTTGATTTAGCTTGCTTTTTCTTGACAGTGCATTTCATGCACAATATAATTGGTCATGTAGATTCAAGTACATGTAGTGTGATAATTTTGTGTGTATCTATGGCTTAACTTTGTAATGTCATGCATATGCATGCGATCATATATTTGAGTTGCTTATTGGCACAGAATCGTGATAAGAGTAGTGCATTTTCAAAACCACTGAGTAAAGAGCGTGAACTGCTATTCCAGGGGTCCGAGTGGGACTTTGGTGTATTCTCAGGGCTAGAGGGTGTGGAGAAACCGGACCCTAGAATTTATGAGATTGCCCTTGAGAGGGCTGGAAATATTGCACCAGAAGAAGTGCTGCACATAGGAGACAGCATGCGCAAAGACTATGTGCCGGCAAGGAGCGTGGGAATGCATGCATTGTTGTTAGACAGGTTCAAGACGTCTGATGCCGAGCAATGGAGGAAATCTGGTGCAGTTGTGCTTCCTGACCTGGTGGCTGCACAAGATTGGTTGTCCAGGGATGAGCAAGTTCCATCGTAATTTCCTCCTATTCCTTGCGAAGAGACTCTTGTTGTTTAAATATCCATCTCTGTCACTGGTTGGCAGGAGGTGCCATCCCTAAATTATTTCGTCACCTTCTGCAGCTTACAGTCTCAAGGAACAATTTATTGAGCTTGATTTTGATGAACCTTGTGTAACAGAGAGGAAATTACATGAGATTCCATTCTGGCCATTTTCATTTTTATGTCACGGAACTTTGTGCACTGATTGGTATCTCACAAGGGCAGACTACAGTCAATGGAAGTCAGCAAAGGATAATAAACTTACAGTCTCTCTGAAAGCAGCTACACAGAAGATAAAAATTTATGCAAAATCAACCGTTCGGGAAGAACACACTTGATCTGACCATAAATCATCTCTCAGGCTTAATGTCCAACTTGTAGTCTATGCTTGGAGATGACGCAAGATATGTACTGGTTGGTGCCATGCTGATGGCGTGTTTGCTGTGCTAAGATTACTTTGGAGGGGCTTGTCAACGGAAGGGAGGGAGACGTGGTCAAGTCTCTAACTTCACAGAGCAAACTTCCTTGCCAGGTATGTAGTTTAGTTTGGCGTCATCCTTGCCATGCGTGGTGACACTTCCCAAATTTCACATTCAATGGACTTGTCCTATTGTGCATTTTTTAAGTAAACATACAGCTCAAATGGTCAATAACTTGTGTGGTCACTCAAAATACTCCTTTTAGGAGCTTAGTCCCCACCTACAACAGGAATGATCCTTATACATGTGATTCATAAATGGTCTAGGCCTATAGACAGTCTAATGAGGGTGAGGAGTGATCACGAGAGCAAAAAGATAAAGTGCAAAGACTGCACTAGTAACTTGTCCTTGCTCCTTTGTTTCGACTTCGCTTCTCCCCAATTTACTTTCATCACTTGGCTTTGTTTACTTGGTGTTCGAGCGGGAAGACACAAAAGGCGCTTTCCTAGTCTATTGTCAGTTTCTTTTCTTTTTCCCCGGGAGAGAAGATGATGTTGTTTAGAGCCATTCTAATGAACTTTATCAGGGAGCTGGAATAAATTTGAGAATAAGATGATTCGGGTGATGTACACCGAGGACTCTGGAGTTCTCAAGGGACAAAATCGCCATCGTTGTCATCGTTGTCGACTTAAATTTGAGAATAAGATGATTCGGGTGATGTAGACCGAGGACTCTGGAGTTCTCAAGGGACAAAATCGCCATCGTTGTCATCGTTGTCGACAAAAAGTCCGCGTGACGGGACAATTAGCTCTCTTTCCAAGTTAGACTGATTGCCAAAAGCCAAATTTCTACGGATCCGTGGTCCCCTGGAAGACAAATGTGCCCAGCACCAGCACCACTCTTCTCCCTAAATCATTTGACAAGAAGGATTCGACTCTTTCGGACTACATCCATGGAGCGCGCAATCGGGTTCACATCATCTACTTGCAAATACAGGAACACTCATTTATCTTTAAAGGCTAAAAAGAATTTGACATGAACCCGTAATCTCACTAAAGGTTGGAAAAGTATACTAAGAGTTTTGAATTTGTACGGCACTCAATATAGTATAACGACTTTTGGATCACGCATCTAAGCTCCTTAATTTTGACTTTTGTTCATTGAAGTTACTCACCAAGAATATCGACGTGATGTTAATGTAACGATAAAATCACTTCCATGTGCTTTTAAAAAAAAAAAAAATTAGCACCACATCAACATCAGCGAGCAAATGATCGGTGTAAGTTAGATAAAAGAAGTTAAAGGGACTTAAATGGGCAATTGAGAAATATGATCAGTGTAAGATAAAAGAAGTAAAAGGACTTAAATGAGCAATCGAGAAATTTTGGTATTACAATGAGTGCCATACCGAAAATTTTGAACTTCTGCTTTTAACTTTTCCCGTCTAGGAATCTTCATATCAATTAGAAAAATTAGGAAAACTATCATGATTCAAGATGAGAAAAATCATTCACTTGCTGTCCATGAAGTAGTAGACTTTCCAACAGGGGGTCGTGCTTAGGGCTGCTTGTTTAAATTTGTTTCTGTTCCTAGAACACAAAATTTTACTTTTTTGTTCCAGGAAATAAAAAAAGAATAAAAACGCGTTTATTTACACTTTTATTTTAGGAACAGATTTGGAACATAAACAAAGAAATATAAAAAACTTGTTTGTTTTAACAATTCCAGAAACACTTCTTTTATTTCTCTTTTTCTTTTCTTTTTTTCTTTGACCGGTCGCCGGCCTTGACCATGGCTGGCGATTGGCCGTCAAGGGCCGATGACCTCGTCGGAGCGTCGCTGGGCCCCGGCAAAGCTTGGCCTCGCCTTGGCTAGGCAAGCTCGAGCTTGCCTAGCCACCGGCAAGCTTCACCTTGGCTAGGTGAGGCCGCCGGCCCTTGTTAGCCAGTCACCGGCCATGGCCAAGGCTGGCGACCGATCAAAAAGAAAAAAGAAAAAAAATTAAAAAATTAAAAGAAATAAAAAAAATTATACAAGTTTACCAAACGCGTTTTTCTGTTCAAAAATTATTCCCCATAATATAAATAGTTTTTTCTATTTCTGTTCTCGGGAATTTTTGAACAGAACCAAAGAGATAAGCTATGATAAGTCGCTGTGGCTGCGAGACTGGGAGGGGAATAAAGAAAGTGGGGAAACGTTTCGGCTTGTCGGCTGCAACTTGCAAGTTGATGAAGCGTCTCTAGTTGATTTGATACGGAGGGAATGTTCGCCGTTTGTTACGATCGGAAAGAATCTCTCACAAGACAACGGGAGTGTGCATTATTATATCCAGAATATGGACATTTCACTAGGCAACGATCCGAAAAATCCTGCTTTGGCTGTTAGTCATACCTTCCCCGCCTTTGTCGTCGACAAGAAAGTCAAGACGAGACGAGTAGTGATTGGATGAATGAACGTGGAGTATCAGACACTTGAGGGCATCTTCTCCTACAAATAATGGCGCGTCTATCCAGGAGTGGCCAGTAGAGCTTCCAACTAGTGTCTCAAACTTCCATCTCAAGAACTCAGTCTAGAGAAACCATGAAAAGTTCTAGCGAAGGACCATCCATTGATCAGGTTGGAGCAAGAAGTTACTGGAGATGGAGCAAGCAAGATTTCTTCCCAGAAGAATCATTTAAAAGTTGGGGATCCTACAGATCCGCGTTGCGGCAGACGTGGTTCCGGCTGCAGGATAGGATCAAAAGCAGGTCGGATGATATCACCGAGCTCGGGGAGCTCCGGAAACGGAGCGAGAACGACATGAAACGTTGCCTAAACTGGTGGGATCTCACATGGTTTGGATTCGGGTCGGTCATCGGAGCAGGCATTTTCGTGCTCACTGGCCAAGAAGCTCATAAACATGCTGGACCGGCCATCGTCCTGTCATATGTCGCATCGGGTGTGTCTGCTATGCTTTCAGTCTTCTGCTACACAGAATTTGCAGTAGAAATTCCCGTTGCCGGTGGATCTTTTGCTTACTTGAGAGTAGAACTAGGGGATTTCGCTGCCTTCATAACAGCAGGGAACTTACTCCTGGAAAGCATTGTTGGGACTGCAGCAGTTGCCAGGGCTTGGACTTCCTACTTCACAAGCTTACTGAACCGTCCCTCCAACTCGTTACGCATACATACGAGTCTTCACGACGGTTACAATCTCCTGGACCCGATTGCTGTTGCTGTTCTGTCTATTGCCGCCACAGTTGCAATGATCAGCACGAGGCACACTTCGTCCATCAACTGGATAGCATCTGCAATCAACACCGTGGTAATTTTGTTTGTCATAATTGCAGGTTTTATGCATGCAGACGCTTCTAATTTGACACCTTTTATGCCTTACGGGGTTAAAGGGGTCTTCCAAGCGGCGGCTATTGTATATTTTGCATATGGTGGATTTGATAACATAGCCACCATGGCTGAGGAAACAAAGAACCCCTCGAAAGATATACCGCTAGGACTGCTCGGTTCAATGTCGATCGTCATGGTGATATACTGCTTGATGGCTCTCGCGCTTAGCATGATGCAGAAGTACACAGAAATAGACGAGAACGCAGCCTATTCTATGGCTTTTCAAAGTGTGGGAATGAAGTGGGCAAAGTATCTGGTAGCTCTCGGTGCTCTCAAGGGCATGACGACAGTTCTTCTCGTCGGGGCGCTTGGCCAAGCACGGTACACCACTCATATCGCGCGAGCCCACATGATCCCGCCGTGGTTCGCCCTTGTCCACCCGAAAACCGGAACTCCCATCAACGCAACCCTTCTGATTACAATCTCAAGTGCTGTCATCGCTTTCTTCTCCAGCCTGGACGTACTTGCAAGCTTGTTATCCGTAAGCACGCTGTTCATTTTCACGATGATGGCAGTCGCTCTTCTCGTGAGGAGGTACTATGTACGAGACAAAACACCTCCACAGAACCTGTCGATGCTGGTCGCTTTCTTGCTCATAATTGTGGCTTCCTCTATGGGGACTTCAGCTTACTGGGGATTGAACCCAAAAGGCTGGATTGGGTATTGCGTAACTGTACCACTTTGGTTCTTGGCCACTTCTGGGATTCACTATTTCCTGCCACAGCAGAGGACACCAAAATTTTGGGGAGTTCCGCTCGTCCCATGGCTTCCATCGCTGTCTATAGCAACGAATTTGTTCCTAATGGGGTCATTGGGTGCCGAGGCTTTCGTACGATTCGGGATATGCACCGTAGTGATGCTCCTTTACTATCTTCTTGTCGGAGTCCATGCGACCTATGATGTGGCACATCCGCCACGGCAACCCGAGGAGAAACTTCAGCAGGCTGACAATGAAGACGATGGCTAGAGCAAGACACCGGAGGCGCATGTTTCTTTCCGCCAATCCGTCCTGAACTTGGTGGTTAACTTCTACTGCGGTTGCGGTCACGATACTGTAGGGGAGGTCCCTTAAAGGTCTCGCATTTTCAAGCTCTAAATATGTATCCGCCATTTAGGCTTACAATAATATTATGAAGAAAGTTCAGCAAGTTCTAGATAATTAATAGCAAGAATCTGTCTCTTCTTTGCCGGAAATAACAAAGTTAATAGTGTTTTTGCCATTTAGTCTCCATAGCATCACCTGCTTTCATTTTGCAGCTGCCTTTCGAGCAAAATTTCTTCAGTCGGTGAGAAGCTCCTCTGTATTCATTTCACAGAGAATACCCAAAATCAGCGCAGGAGACGCGTACAAATTGAAACGCTAAGTTCAAATCAAACGATCGATTGATCTCACGAGTATTATTGTACTGAGCTATGGACCATCTATTTACATTCGGTCATATTGTGAGAACTACGATGCACAATGACAACTGTCACGTTCCACCATCGCCCCAGCATGTTCTGGGTTTTACTGATACTATAGGAAACCCCAGTTGCACCATTAAATCACTCAGCACACCAACACTTGACTAAGCCGCATTTCCATCGGTTACTTGTTCCTTGTGATGGATGCAAACCGATATGCCAAGTCTGTAAACACAGAACGAATCCAAATGCTTCCACTGAGATTTGCCCTCTCTGTTGGACTATGTATGCCTGCTGGCTCCTGAAGTGGATTTTGTAACTGATGAAAGCATGAAAATTGACTTGGAATTACGAGAGACAATTTACTTTGGATTAGCAACATGTTTCTGGTAACCACACAAGATAATCAACATCTGTAATTCAGCTGAGTTTGTGATGCATGTACAACCAATCTATACTGGAGGTGGAAAGACTAAGCCTAACTCAATCACTATTCCCAAGGCTGAGATACCAGCACTCTAGAGTCGATGGTGCTTAGCACCAGGCAAACTGATGAACAATGGCTGATTTTAATGGGATAAAGTCACATAGACAAAGTTAAATTATGGCTCAAATACTATTCAATGACATGTCCCATTCATTTCGCCAGAACATCTTTATTACAAAAGGGGAAGAAAAAAGAGAGCTAGATAAACAGAATATCAACCGCCAAAAATACAATTCTAACTGACAATGAGTCAAAATGTGCACAAATAATGTGAGTATCCCAGTTTCATTTGCTGCGCTTCACAGCACGTCTTCCTTGGCCCTTCTTGGGTGGTCCCTTCCCACGACGCTTCAACATTTCAAGCTTTGATAAGCGCCTGGAAAAGAGTTCGGGGAAAAAAATGTCAGATAGTACAATACATAGTGCATGATTATACAAAAATCATCATTATCTTGCGTGAGGAGTAGACTTCAAAATCAGATGTCATCCTAGCTAGCAAGCTTGCTCCAGTAGACAGAATGAAAAACAGTTTATACTGTGAAGAAAATAAGCTAGGGATGATCTAATATAGTAAAATGCAAGTGATCCCATTATTGCTTTCTTCTCTCTCTTTTTTCTTCCACTGACTAGAGGCAAAAATATCACTGGCCACAGATAATTTCAGCGCAACACCGATTCAGCAGCCAGGATCCCCCCAAAACACTCGGCAGAAAAACCAAAGAAAACTGCACTGACCCTGGAACCTTCCTTTTGTACTGGAGATATCCCTACTTGCAGCATATGATTAGGCTCAAGAAAGAACTCAAAAAGAATATGGGCCAAAACTTCCATTCGAACTTGCAAAAGAAATGCAGACCGAACACCAAACACAGATACTGCAAACAGTTGAAATCTCATCTTACATTATTTATCCTGTGACAAAGCATACAGAGTTTTACACTATAGGCATCCCCTTGATGCCACATTGATAGTTAGAAAGTTCGTCCAGGACAATAGCAGAAGAGATGGATCGAGCACACATTTAACAGCAGAAATTAAGCTTGTACATGGAGCCAACTGGCAGTGATAACTGAATTAATTGCCTACTCAACTGAGGTGGAGAAAGTAGATTAACATTCTAGCACTACCATTCCCATCATCCCAGGCTAACTCCTCGGTTACTGCACGATGTACATGATTTCTTGGATTTTCTTTGTCGTGCACTTGAGATCCTCACATTCATAAGCTATCTCACGTTTGTTCCCATAAATATATAATTGCATCAAAGGAGGAACCCTCCTCCTTCACTAGGTAACAGCACCATACTTTCAGGCACCAGTCCAATCTTTAAAAGGCCAAATTCAGTGAAACCAGACACCACAAAGTCCGGCATGCTTCGCCACATAAACATACAGATGCATATCTCGTTATGTCCGCTAGAGAGAGAGAGAGACAGAGAGAGACAGAGAGAGAGAGGATTACTCTTGTTCTTGACGGCCCATGACGAGAGGGTCGTCCTTCTTGATGTCATAAGGGTACCACTGCGCGACCTTCTCGCCAAAGAGCTTCTGCCTGAGAAGCTTGTGTGGGGATCGCTGCCCCGTGGGATTCAGGATGTGCCCGAATATCCTCCCCTTCGCCTCCGCCACCCCCGTCGTCACCGCCGCCGAAATTAAGCTCCTCAGCCCACCGCCGCCACTCATCCTCCTTCACTCCCCCGCTCTGAGAACCAATGCAATCACAAGCAAACGCATAAGCAAGAACGCCATCTCCTTTACCCACTTGGGAAGCAGTACGAAACAGGAAAGATGAGAAAGAGCAACGCAGAAGGGAGATGAGAAGAACCTCTCGACTTCTGCACCTGGAGACCCCGTCCCCCCCGTCGAGTCGGAGGAAGTCGAGCACTGGCTCCGTCAGTTTCAGCAAAAACAGAGAGAGAATAGGGGAGAGAGGGTTTAGGTTTTGCTGTGAAAGAGAAGAGGAAGACGACGATACAGCTGATTGGGTTGGACCTTTCATGGGCTAATGGGCCCTCGAGGGCTGGAGCTTGTTGTCTGTAGTACTCCAATCTCTTCAATTGGCTCGAAAACAATTTTTGTGCTAAGGAAAGTTCGTGACCCAATATTTAAAATTGCATCTCGATATATTCAAGAAAAAGTCATTCCCATTGACTTGATTTTCCTGTGCAAAAATCAAGTCAATAAAATATCGGATGAAAAACCTATTCCCAATCAAAATTTGGTCAAATCTGTCTAAAAACAAATGAATATGATTTTTCAAAAAGAATTTTAATTTAATAAATCCAAAACATCAAGTCACAGTGTTCAAAAATCAAGTTACTAAGGGTGCATTTAGTAACATTTCTGTTCAAAAATTGTTCTCGAGAACAGAAATAGAAAAAATTATTTCTGTTTCGGGGAAAAATTTTTGAACAGAATAATGCATTTGGTAATCGCAAAAATTTTCTATTCCTGAAATAAAATAAAAAAAAGAAGAATAGAAATGTGTTTGATAGACTTGTATAATTTTTTTGTTTCTTTTAATTTTTTAATGTTTTTTAATATTTTTCCTCTTTTTCTACTAGGCGACGTTCGGCCGAGCTCGCCGAAGCCTCACCAGCCACCGGCGAGCTTGCCAAGCCTCGCTCCGGCCTAGGAGGTTCCGACAAGCTCGCCGAGCCTCACTCTAGCCCCAATGAGGCTCGGCCTCGCCCAGGCGGTGTGAGGTCGGCCTCACCCTAGCCTGGCGAGGCCCGGCCTTGTGCCAGCTGGGGATGTCGAGCCTTGCTTGGGCCAGGCGAGGCGGACCTCACCCAGATCTAGCGAGGCTGAGCTCGCCCAACCACCGGCGAGGCTCGGCCTTGCCGGGCCATTGCCAGGCGATGCTGTCCTGGAGGTGGCCCGGCCAAGCCAAGCCTCATCGGTGGCTGGGCGAGCTCGGCCTCGCCTAACCCAGGCAAGGCCAAGCCTCGCTGGTGGCCGAGCGAGCTCGGCCTTGCCTAGCCCAGCAAGGTCGAGCCTCGCGCAACCATGGCAAGGCTTGGGCCAATGAGCCTCGCCGTGGCTCGGCCTCTCTGAGGGCTGGCGATGCTCCGGCGAGGTCATCGACCCTCGTTTGGCCGGTCGCCAGCACCACCCATGGCCAAGGCCGGTGATTGGCAAAAGAAAGAAGAAGAAGAAGAAAAGAAAGAGAAAAAAGAAGAAGAAAAATGAAAAGAAAAAAAAAAGTTTTTTGGAAGTGTTCCGGGAATAAGAAACAAGTTTTTTCTACTTGTTGTTTTTTTGTTCCAAATTTGTTCCTAGGAACAAACGTGTTTCTATTCTTTCTTTGTTCTCCGGAATAAAAGAACAAAAATTGTGTTACGGGGAACAGAAACAAAAATTTGCCAAACATCCCGGGGACATAAAAATTCTTTAAAATGATATCTTTTATGTCCTTCTTACCATTGACTTTGTTTTTTTTACTTAATAAAGTCCATGACCCCATACTTAAAATTGCATGAAAATATTTTTGAGAAAAGTTCTCTTTCCCTATTGACTTTATTTTTATACTTACGGAAAGCTAGTAAGCTAATACTTAAAATCACATCTTGATATATTCAAGAAAAATTTATTCTCTCACTGACTCAATTTTTGCACCTATAGGCTTTTTGTTGGTGCAAAAGTATATATTCAAGAAAAAATCATCCTCGCATTGACCCAATTTTTGCACATACAAACTATTTGTATGTAAAATTGAGTCAATAGAATACCAAATGAAAAATTTATGTCCAATTAAAGTTTAGTCAAATTTGTCTTAAATACACATGAAAATGATTTTTTAAAATTTTACCCAATTTGATGAATTCAAAACATTGTGTCTCGATTTTATACAACCATTTTCTTTCAGTAGTATAAAGAAGAACTAGTTATAGATGCTAAGGCAAGGCTAATAACAGCCTTGTTTGAATTTCATACATAAAAGCACTATGAACAAGTTTAATTTAATGATGTTTCCTCCTATCATTAAACTATCTCTTTATATTTCTGTGCAGCATTCAATTTGCTTAAAAATTCATGAAGTTTGAAAGTACCTCCGATGCATCAGCCACTATTGTTACCATATCATATGTAATCTCTTTAAAAAATTTATCCAAGAGGAATATTACGTTTGTCAGCTTCTGGCATATTAGAAGAGTTCCAATCTCCTCACGTCTAGGAATTGTATTAATAGTATGTTTAAGAGCACTCAAATTACTCAAAGCAAAATTTTGGATTCTGGAATCAGTGTTGGCACCATGTCTCACATTATGGATATGCTTTAACTGAATGGGAGGCATTGAACATGCACATAAGTATATGAGCTCCCAAGCACTAATTAAGTATTGCTTGAAATAGTTAAAACTTGGCAATTTAGCTGAAGATGAAATCAATCAAGCAAATTAATATTTAAACTTGTCAAGCAAGATAGAGTTTACATCTTTCCAAATTATCCCGCGTTTGATTTAACTTGAGCAAAAAGCTCATCATTAAGCTCATATCTCTTCACCGTTTTCTTATACAATTTCCTCACTAGTTCAATTCGCTCATATATAGTTTGTCGGAGAGAGTCTATCAGTTTGCCCATGTACTTCATCACTAGGGAAATTGATATCTTTTACGCCCTTCTTCCCATTGACTCTATTTTTGTACCTATAAAAAGTCCATGATCCGATATTTTTGGTGGAGAGAGTCTATCGGCTAAATCAATGCTCCTGTATTGTAGAAAGCTTGTAGGTGCAAAAATTGATAATGAGAAAATGAATTTTTCTTGAATATATCGAGCTGTGATTTTAAGCATTAGATCACTAGCTTTTCGTAGGTATAAGAAAAGAGTTATTAGGAAAAAGGAAATTTTCTTGAAAATATTTTCATGCGATTTTAAGTATCGGGTTACAGAGGTTGTGTAGGTATAAAAATAAAGTCAATGGGAAGAAAGATATAAAAGATATCAATTTCCCTAGAGATGAAGCTCTTCAAAATAATTTGGCAGTACACGGGCGTCGATTCAGTCGATAGACTCTCTCCATCAAGCTTATATGAGCGGATTGAACTAGTGAGGAAATTGTATAAAAAAACGGTGAAGAGATTTGAGCTCCAAGATGAACTTCTTACTCAAGTTAAATCAAATATAATATTCTTCTTGAATGAAACTTTTAAAAAGATTACATATGATAGCTCCATGATGAGCTAGTCCAAGGCATACAATTTCCGGATGTTAGGAGATTGAAGCTCTTCTAATAGGCCGGAAGTTAACAACCAAAACTTTTAAAGAGATTACATATGATATGGCAATATTAGTGGCTGATGTATTGGAGGTACTTTCGAACTTTATGAATTCTTTAGCAAATTGAATGCCGCGTAGAAATATAAAAAGATAGTCTGATGATAGGAGAAATATCATTGAACTGAACTTTTTTGTAGTTTTCTTATAAATAAAATTAAAACACGGTTGTTATTGGCATTGCCCTAGCGTCTATAATTAATTCTTCTCTTTAATACTAAAAAATAGTTATATAAAATCAAGACATGATGTTTTGAATTCATCAAGTTGGGAAATTTTTTTTTAAAAATCATTTTAATGTGCTCTTTAAACAAATTTGGCCAAATTTTGATTGGATATAAGTTTTCCATCTGATATTTTATTGACTCAATTCTCGCATCTACTGTCTTTGCATCTATAGTTGCACCTACGGAAAGCTTGTAGGTGCAAAAATTGAGTTAATAAGAAAATGAAGTTTTCTTCAATATAATGAGATGTGATTTTAATCATCAATTCACTAACTTTTCGTATGCATAAAAATAGAGTCAACAAAAAAAAAATGATTTTTCTTGAAAATATCGTCATGTGAGTTTAAGTTATCGGATCATGGACTTTTTGTAGTACAAAAATAGAGTCAATGGGAAGAAGGATGTGAAAAATATCAATTTCCCCATCAACGAAGCTCTTCAAGATAATTGTGAAGTACACGGATCTCTACCAAGCTTATATGAGCTGATTAAGCTAGTGAGAAAATTGTATAAAAAAAAGGTGGAGATCTAAGCTCAATGATGAGCTTTTTGCTCAAGTTAAATGAAACATGGAATAATCCCCAAAGGTGTAAACTCCATCCTCCCTAACAAGTTCAAATTTTATTTTGCTTGATTGATTTCACATTGAGCTAAATTGCCAAGTTTTAACTATTTCAGGCAATACTTAATTAGTGCTTTGGAGTTTATGTACTTATTATGTGCATGTTCAATACCTCCTAGTAAGGACATGGTTGATTTTCAGTTAGAGTATGTCCATAATGTGAGATCGGCACTAATTCCAAAATGGGGAAGGGTCGGCCGAGGTCATTGGGTCGTGGTCAGGGGCCAACGACCCTGGCTAATCAATGGCGAGGGCCTACAAGCCCTTGCGTAGATTTGCAGTGAAGGTCGCGACCCTCCCCCAGATTTGATGAGGGTTGCTGGCCCTCGCCTAGTTGGGCCAAGGGCCACTGTTGGCTATCAGACCCTAGCCAATCGGCAAAGTGGGCTCGCAAGCCTTCGCAGTTCTACAATCTCCTCTTTTTAAAAAAATAATTAATTAATATTTATATTAGAATTTAAATAAGAGGCAAAATAACATCGTTTTGGCTCTTCTTTGTTGACTCAGCTTTCCAAGAAGCCACATAGACGACTCATATTACTAAAAATAAGCCACGTCAGATTTTCAGTACCCTTCGCCGAAGTTGGCACTTTAATGTCCCATTTTTCAAAGAAAGTGACACTAAGTGTACCTTTCGGAGTTTTTGGTATTTAATGACGTATTTGGTAATGATTCTGCTCCGGTGAACAATTTTTGATGAGAAATAGTATTTTTTGTTTCTGTTCCCAGAAACAATTTATGAGTATAAAAATGTGTTTGGTAACTACAAAAATTTCTATTCCCGGGAGAAAAATGTGTTTAGTAAAATTGTATAATTTTGTTGTTTCTTTTAATTTTTTAAATTTTTTTATTATATTTTTCCTTTTTCCTTTTTCTTTTTTTATTCCTTCTTCCTCCTTGGTGGCTTGTCACCGGCCACGGCGGCGACCGACAACCGGCTAGGCGAGGTCCGGCGAGCTTGCCGGAGCCTCGGCAGCCACTACAATGCTCACCTTGCCGAGATCCGAGCGAGGCCGAGCCTCATCGGTGGCTTCAGCCGGTGGCCGGGCGAGCCTTGCCGTGCCACCGATGAAGCTTGACCTCACCTAGGTAGCTCGATGCGAGGTCGGCCTCGCCCTGGCTTGACGATGGCCGAGCCTCGCCGATGGTTGGGCGAGCTCGGCCTCGCCAGATCCGGGCGAGGTCGACCTCGCTTAGCCCAAGTGAGGCCGAGCCTCGCTTGAGGCTCGAGTTGACGAGCCTCACCGTGGCTCGACGTCACTAGAGTGTCGCCGGCCAAAAGGAAGAAGAAGAAGAAGAAAAAAAAGAAGATAAAGAAAATTTGTTTCTAGAAATTATTCCGGGAACAAGAAGCTACTTTTTTTCTACTTCTTGTTTCTGTTCCAAATATATTCCCGAGAACAAAAAAATAGTTTTTTGTTCACGGAAATAAAAGTTTTACTAAACACATTTCTATTCTTTTTTCGTTTCTCGGAACAAAAACATAAATTTTTGTTTCGAGGAACAAAAATAGAATTTACCAAACAGCCCTAAGTGTCCCCATGCCAAGTTTTGGCTACTTCTGCTGAAAGAAAATGGAGGTATAAAATTGAGACACGATGTTTTGAATTCATCAAATTTGAAAAAAAATTTAGTGTATTTTAGACAAATTTGACCAAACTTTGATTGGACATAAGTTTTTCATTTGATATTCATTTGATTTGATTTTACCTACGAAAAGTCTGTCGGTGCAAAAATTGAGTTAATGAGAGAATGGATTTTTTTTTTTTTTTTTTTTTTTGAATTTATGGAGATGTGATTTTAAGCATTAGGTTACTAGTTTTCTGTAGGTATAAAAATATAGTCAATAGGAAAAGAGAATTTTTTTTTTTTGAAAATATTTTCATGCGATTTTAAGTATAGGGCCATGGACTTTTTTTTTGAAAATATTTTCATGTGATTTTAAGTATGGGGCCATGGACTTTATGTATGTACAAAAATAAAGTCAATGAAAAAAAGATGTAAAAGATAGTATTTTTAAGAATCGTTCTGTCCTACATCCGGTGACTCGATTTCTGAACATTGACTTGACGTTTTGAATTCGTTAAATTGAAATTTTTTTCGTAAAATCATATTTGTTTGTTTTTTAGATAGATTTGACCAAATTTTGATTGAGCATAAATTTTTCATCTGATATTTCATTTTTCATCTGATATATCATTGACTAGATTTTTGCACTTACTACTCACAAAAATAAGTAAATGGGAATGATTTTTCTTGAATAAATTGAGATGCAATTTTAAGTATTGGGTCACTAACTTTCCTTAGGTACAAAATTTGTTTCAATGGAAATGACGTAATGGTTCGGTGCCCAACTGAAGGAAAGTTCCCCTTGACACTCAAAACTGGAGTAGACCACTGCTCTCTCATAAGATTCGGTGTGCTATCATTTGAAAATGTGCGGACTAAAACAGTAGAAGCTCTTGATACATATCCAACGCCCGGATGACTTTTTGTATGTACAACTTCCGATGAAGCCTATACCTGCGAATATCGAAGGTTATACTTTGTCACTGAGCATTGGAAAGAACAGATATCAACACTTGGGTACTCAAATAGCATGAAGTTCCTGGGATGCTCAGATGAGAAAAGCTTACTTAATTGCAACTTCGAATGTCCTACTTTGTGGCATGGAATCTGTGAATAGCATTAAAGTGGATATCACGCATATCAAATGATAATCAAGTTAATCAACCAAGCAACTAGATTTAGTTTAATATTTTCTTTACCTAGTATTTCCTGGTCTTGCTCCAATGTTGTAGGGAATTGCGCAAGCATCCGTTGGCATTCTTCTTGCAATTCTTTTGCTGCCTTTCTTTCCACGCTGGGCACTGCAGGCAGATCTCCATCTGACCAAGTGGGTAGTGCTCTTGCAGCTGCAAGAACAGCTCCATCCACGAAAGTGCCTCCGACATTGGCTAGATGATCTGGACCTGTTTACGAGATTCAGACAATAATGCCAGAGTAAAATGCCTGGGGTGCTGTTATATAGTGGAAACAATGATGAAGGGATTGGTCTTTTTCATACTCTTATGGTAATATTCATCAGGAAGGCCAGCTATGTCGAAGACAGACAAGAACGAATCCAAATGAATACGAGCATTGCCAGAGAACTCAATAGCATCCCAAGGATTCTGCCACAATTAAGCAATGTGTATCAAGGAGTTAGCTCTGCAAAGATACTTAAATCTAAAACAATTGAAATCAGAGGCCGAGAAATTATTAGCCATATGTTCCATGCAACACTGAAAGTAACACAGGCAGATCCATATTTCACGAATAGACCTTACAAGATCAAGCAACCCTGGCAAGAAAGTTCTCCAGATGACAGAGGACTAAGTATATGCTAAGGGCTATTGATGGCTTCGGATGTAGAGGTATTTCTACAGCTTCAGCCACAGCCTCACTCCTGACTTATGCTATTCAGTTTGCAATACTGTAAGTTCAAGAGTCATTTAGACACCTTCGATCACAAAGATAAGTGGAATTGGATGAAATCTTTGGCATCTTGCTAGCAATGATGAAAGAGCCAAAGCAAAGGGTAGTGATGGAAGAACATCTCAAGTTGGCGGAAATTGTTGACATGTTATTTTGGAGTGTTCATGTCAATCTTCGGCGAGGTAATCATTAGAGTTTTGTATTTTGTTTCACCTCTACTATCAATCTTGCATTTTCAAAGAAATTACAGATTCTTGACGAGTTTTTGCAAGCAACCAGCAGCAAGGCCGAATGGCATCTAAAAGAGACAATTACGAGTCAACTCTCGAAATAACCAATGCTTTGTTTGTCTAGGCACGACAGACCAATTATAAAAAGTTTTTTCAGGCTGATCTCCACTGTCTACTTAATTCTCATTAATCTGTCACCATGGTATAGCATTTTCCCTTGGTTCTGCCTCATTTGTCAGTGTCAGAGCATCAGCAGTCACCTTTCTACAAACACCATTTTATACATGTACTTTTTAAGTTCCATCCTATCACTCCATTCAATTAGATCATATTCTCTTTTGAATAAAAAATTACTGTTTTCATTCTAAAGAAAGATACATCACCAAAGTGCCCGCGTGTTTAGAACCCTATAGAAGGTGTTACTCCCAGAATAATAGTGCTAGCTAGCCAAAGTTGTCCTAAATGAAGCACAAAACCATTGGCAGGACAGAGAATGTATGAATACCACTCCGGTGACCATGGGGCATAACCCTCACTGTATGTTATATCAGGTTATATCAGGTGCAGCATGCATAAAGACAAGCAACTCAGTAAAGCAATTTGCATAATTGATGCTTGTAAACATAAGAAAATCATATATTCACAAAGCATTAACTTACCACAGGTGATGAAAAGCCGTATCTTTGCATGAACATGTTATTCTTCTGGCTGCCAAGGTAATTGATTGTCATCTGTCAAATCGAAAGACTCAACCAAATTACAGTCTATCACCATTCCCATCGTTCATTTACAGGACAAAAATGACTTTTTCAAAAAGCCTTTGCCCCATGAGCTAGTGTAGCATCACGGGCAATGACATAAGTAGCTGCTCCAGGTCCAGAACTAAGCTGTGAAATTTAAGCAACTTCACATCTAACATGTCAGAATCACCAAGTGTTGGTTCCGGCTAGCAGGCAAAAAACAATGCCAATCATCTAAGAATAATTATTAACCAAACCACCATACCATCTGACATTCCATGACATGTCAAGGCCTTGGTTCATTCTACCAAATGTACTAATTGACGGTTTAAACATTCAGTGCCTAACACTTAGATTCACTGGCCCGCCTCTAACAATTACAAGAAAAATTATTTTGTTGAAAGGTGAATGTGCCATAGAGAAAAAAAGTAACTATTACCTCATCTCCCTTTCTTATCCTTTGTCCAGCATTTATCATCACCTCAAGCATGCGATCCTTAAAGCGCCAATGTAGAAAACAATTTGGTTCAAAAGAATGATTAAGCATGTCTGCATGTCCACCCAAAGGTATTTTATAAAGTCAAGTCAGTCTGACGGCTGTTAACAAAAGTGGGAATTAATGAAGAGAATACAACAGATGCAACAACATATACAGCATTGACAAAATACAAAAATTCAAAGTAGACAGCAAATTCCACTGTGAACAAATGAATCTCGTAACATAGAGAAAGTAACAGATAAATACCATTTGAAGACGTGTAAAACTAACCAGCATAAGGAATTAGCATATTAGAATCCTGAACAAGAGCACCTATCCTTATTTGCAAACCAATACTTCGTGACTGAGCCACGCTCACTGCCCAAGTGAATCTCTCAGGATCGCGAGCAAGACGCTTAATCTTGAGTGGTGCACCATTATGCTACAGGATGTTAAGACCACAGATAAATATTCAGCAAAAGAGAAAAGTATACCATTCAAAATTATAACTAAAGAACATACAGACAGCATGGGCCAACTAACCCAATGCTTTTCCCAAAAGTCCAAGGCACGTCTTTGCTGTTGTTTCATAGTTGTAGCAAGGGTTGGATCCTGCAGCTCCAAAAGATCTCCCTGTAGCAATTAATCCATGAATGAGCAAGATATATTTTAAGAAAAAGCTGGAGAAGGAAGCAGAGTGTTCCCCAAAAACCTAATAGTCCATTATAGTGGCTACAATATAGCAGTTGCGGCCATTGCGGCTACCAAAATCACCAGTATAGAGTGCTGAGCTAAAAAGTCACACTATTAGCAGTCGGTAGAGGCCGCTATCAGCGGTATTTCAGTGATAATGCCAGTCCCAGTGTCATTGCCATCATTTGCTGTTCAACCGCAGAATGACCCCAAAAAAATGACACTAAAATTAGAATCAATCCAATCTTAGATCAATGAATTAATAATTTTTTTAATAAATCTGTCAATTCAAATTCAGCATTTCTGTTATTATTACTAGAAGCAATTTTACCACCATAAGATATATTCCAAATTTACAGCTACCTAATACATTCAAATATTCATATAGCTTAGCCTCTTAACATCTTTATATACATTGGAAAGCAAGCTTAACATTCTTAAGAAATCACAACGGAATGTATATTTGACACACGGAAGTATTATGATTTTACCATATGTTGTGTGAATGCTTGAAGAATTTCACAGAGATACCTAACTACAAAGAGAAACAAGTTAAAGATGATACTAGATACGGAAGCAAGTGTAACAGCTCCATGTCGATACGTTAATAGATGCATATGTGCAGTGCTCCAGCCTTTCATCAGCCAAAAGCTTAATGACCAAGACATATTGCACTAAGATTAAAATCAGCGGATACTCATGGAGACAGGAAGTCTGACATAGAGTTTGCATAGAGTTTGAGGCAAAAATCTTGTCAAAGTACAAGTGAAAAAAAAAAAAAAAAAAAAAAAGAGAAAAGAGAAGAAAAGAGAGATAACTCAAAAGATCTCATTGCTTAAAGAATTAAAAGAACTCAGAAATTCTCTAAATAGAAAAACAATTCAAAGCTTAAAGGAAAAGATAAATAATAGAAAATAATGACCTCTGTTGCTAGAAGCAAGCTAGTGCACTCATCTGCACCTGGTAAAAAGTCCCCATATAACTGCCAGAAGTGGTCCTGGTTATCAAATGCATATAGAAGAAGACATGCCATTCTCAGGTCCCAGTCCGTCTGCATGTAAATTATCACATGTAATTATCTTGTCAGTGATATACATGCTACAAAAAAAAAATTGCAGAAGCAGCATCTGTTTTTGGGAACACAAGACTAGAACAAACGGTCATTTATGTCACTGAATAAGAACAGCAGCGAATTACCTCTGGATCGGTTGAGTTAATAATATCAAAAATGGGATGACCGATCGGTACTATATCTGGGAAGAACATCCAAGGGGGCTTTTGTCTAATGGTTAACATTAGTTCCAGCGGAATTTCCATGATTACCTGAACAAAAGCAAAAGACCATCATGCCTTATCTTAAAGTAGCCTCGAGAGAATCCAACCGTAAATTACCAACAGCATGACACTAGATTTCACATCAAACGCTGAAAAGAAGAAGAAGAAGAGGAGGAATGCAAGCACATGAAGATTCACAGTCATCCTTGGGTTAGTGATTCAACGAAATGTCTTATGAAGTAAACAGTCCACACACCCTAGCACGGCGCAGTGGCTCAACATCTTTGGAAGCGTAGACTCCAAATCCATCAGGCCCTTCCTTGAATTCTATTCCATAAGCTCGCATACTTCGAACATATCCAATCTTGTAAAAGTCGGGGTCTGCTGGTTCGAGCTGTAGAGTACAATCCAGAGTTGAAATCACACTCAGCAAATGAAAGTAGACATGCATCAATGTATCCCCTTAGATTTACGTACGACGGTCAATGTAATCCTCTAGGCCTTCCTAATCGCAGTAAAAGACGTAAACATGCATGTAATGTAGACTTCTTACAAATAGATGGCGGGCAACTCCTGCTGCAATTCGAGATAAACGGGCACGCAAACAGAGACCCTCGAAAGTGTGCAGTGGAAATGGAAGAAGCAAACAGAAGAAACAGCAAGCTCCTTCTTTTCCTCACAATTCGATACGCAGAGCTAGCATTGCATACAGATGAATGTTGGTAACTGGGTCGGGGGCTACCTCGGAGAGAGACTCTTGGGCAGGGGGAGGCCGATAGAGGGGGAACGAGGAAGGCGAGTCCACCAAGGAAAGAGCAGCCGTTATGGGTCCGACGTTAGACGCTCGCCGGTCGCGGTCCAGGTGATGTCTGGGTCTCGCCGGTGGTATTCCCCCAGGCAAACGCTTCCACTGTCGTGTAAAAAAGGTGACCTTTTGAGAGTCTGCCCACAATATCATTCAATACCCAGAAAGAGAGAGAGAGAGAGAGAGAGAGAGAGAGATGGGTTGGACCTGTTGAAGGGAAGAGGTCAAGAAGTGGTTTGGCTGAGGGAGAGGAACAGAGAGCTTCATGTTTGACGAAGCACGCCAGCAGTGATTCTCCAAGAAGAGCAGCAGCAAACGGAGATGAGACGAGCTGAGCTGATCCGGGGGGAGCTTTACCCTGTAGCAACAGGAAATGGATAATTCCCCGCCCGGTCTAATTCTTTTTCATTTGTATTTATTTTTACTAGCAAAAGGAAAGAACATTTGTGGAAATCGACTATATATATAAAGGAGCGACCTTTCCAAACGTTCTTCAGTTCGTTAGGCCAGAACTGGATCGTCGTCCTCTGCACCGCGCCGCTTGGCCCCGACTAGAAGAAGGCCGCCACCGAGTCGTGGTTTTGCTAGCGGTGGAATCCCAACGCAAAGCCCTGTTGTTAATTTTTCTTCTTCTTGCCTCGCCAAGATATGCCACAAGGTTCGTCTCAGTATCGCCCTGGAACTCTCTACGATTCTGTTGGTTCTGTCTCTGGCTTTGGTGGTCTTTCTTGGGTATTCTGTTTCTTCTTCTTCTTCTTCTTCTTCTTCTTCTTCTTCTTCTTCTTTGTGTTGATGGGTTGTTTGAGGAATGTGGTGGGAACAGAGCTTCCGGGGTTCTACTTCGATGCGGAGAAGAACCGGTACTTCCCCATCAAGGGCCCCATTCCCGGCTCCAAATCAAAACCCCCCCGCTCCAGCTCCATCTCCAGCTCCAGCTCGACTCCCGCTCGGGTACTTTCATTCTTGCTTTTTTTACATGAGATTTTCTCATACCAGGAAAAAAAGTTTTGATTTTGCGGTCATGGCATCGGAGTAACCAGTTTCCCTTGCATAATGTTTGCGTGATTAGTTTTTCCCCCCTAATGGTTTCAGCGTAGACCCATCTCGGGCCGAACGTCCATTCTTCTTGAGATGAGGGAATTGAATGGCAATCCTTTATGGTTGAAGCATGCCAAGTGTAATTTCCAGGACGAGTTCCTCAAGATTCAGGCTTCCCATCCTCAGGTACTGTTATTGCTTTCTGTTCTTTCACCAATTGGCCTTCAGGTGTGAATCGTACTGTCGTCAATGTCGCACGCAGTTTCTTAAGTGGATGAGAGTATGCTTGATCGAAACATTCTTTTTCCAACTTTATAAAGGGCTTGATTGAGAACCCGGGATGTGAAGTCTGTTGTGAAGATGATATGACCTGCTGCAGTTGCCTTTATGGCTGTCTAAACCCAATAGGATCCCCGTTATCAACCAACCCAGAGCGCAGCTTTATCTTTGTGCTTCGTTGTGCAGGTGTGGGCATTTCATGGGACAGATAAGATAGCTGATGGTGATTTGGAACAGATGCCTCTCCATATAATGACACCGGAGGGTGAAACTGCAACAGTTGGCCTGCTGGCTGGGGGCATGAATGGCTCTTTGAGGTGTGTTGCTTGCCATGCTCTCCATATCTGAGTATTTTGATCCCTAGTCGAAATTGCGGGGCAATAAGCTAGTGTTGTCCTCCCTCCGAGTTTGCTCCGTGGGTATTTGGAATTGGAATGCTGAACATGTGTCTGCACAGAAGTATTGTCAGCCATTGTCTTGTCAGTTTAATTTTAAAGTCAAGCTGATGTAGAATGATTCCTTTTCGATTTAAATGTGCTCTTTTCTTGCTTGACAAGTCAATGAAATAAATGTCCTATGAAGTCTGTAGCTTAGTCTGCTACATCTTTCAGTGGCTTCTTTGAGTCTCGCTCGTCATTCTAACATCACTGTCTATATGCTCTCACCTGGCCATCTTTGTTTAATGTTGTCCACATAATTGATGCTAAAGATCTAATTTGGTATCTAAGTCCTCTGTGTTCTTATAGATCAGTTGCAATGGTGCATCTGTACCTTCGAGCACTTTCTGCTTGAGATACCTGTTGTCTTGACAACCATCTAGGTGTAGATTTTTGCATAGTTGCTCTAAAGTATGGCCAATTTATTGCCTTGTTATTCCATGCACGCCTGCTTGAGGACACTATTTCATAATGAATGGCTGCACAGCTTGGTTTGTTGGTTTTGGTTTTTTGAAAAGGAAAAAAAAAAAAATAGAGCCGCATCATTCTTATTTTATGTCCTTTCTGCAGCCACTTTTCCTTAGCTATATCTAATAATATAATCCTGACATCGTGGAGTACATGGCTGACATTGCTGCTTCATTATTCTTTTCAAATATTTCTCTATTCATAATCTGAAAGATTAGTCTGGATGTTTTGCACTTTTGGGATATGAAGAGATAGTCTTGCTAGATAGAGACACAAAGAACTATGTGAAAGAATAAGGATATTGCTTTTTACTTAAAATGTTCATCCAAGAATATAGATGAGTGCAAGAAACTTGAGATTTTGGACTGAAAGTTCAAATGCTGAGCTGTGTGCGGCATGAAGATCATACAGTAATAGAACTTCTATTACTCTTCAGAGAACCCCAAGTCATTGCCTCAATAGAATCTCAAATCAAGACAAAATGTGTATCTATCTTTTTTAATAGATGAGATGAACCTATTACAAGCTATTGCATCGAAAGTTTGGTGCTTTTCGCAGTTTTTGTGAAGTTGGAAAAGTTGGCCAACATTTTGATTATGGGGTCGCTTGCATGCCAGAACATGTGTGGCCTCTTAAAAGAGAACATGAAGATTGCAAAGTCCCTGTTCATCTTTGGAGATCTCCAACAGTACAATTTTCTTCAAACGTCTCCTGCATTAAAATGCCAAGAAAGCGATCCATTACAGTTGATGGCAATCATATTCAACATGCACTGTATCCTTTACTCGGCCGGATGTGCTGTATTTTTTTAGTCACAGTTAGATGATATTTTGCCTCTTGTCCTCCTCAATTTATATAATCATTACATACTCGCTTGATCTTCTTGTTTTTCTTTGCTTCACTTTCACTCTGGTGTTTGGCACTTCTCTGGAATTTAAATGATTTTGTTTAATGTTCTTTGCTTAATGACTCGATTTGCGATCTCTTTACCTTTGCTTCCCACTGTCTTATGCTCCAATTCACATGTTGAGGCTGGGCATTGTGAACCAAAAATATAGGTTTGTTCAATGGGTCATGTTCTTTGTTGTTTAATGTTATGTTTATTCTTTTGTTGCTCTCTAGTAATTAAATGTCCATAAATAAATGGTTCTTTCTTTTGATACAATAAATCAGTCTCTAGGTGCATGTCATCTATGTTCTTTAGCTAATTTAAATATCTTGGTCTATTCGTTGGCTGTTCTCCCCGAGTTTGTTGTTCATATTTGTAGTAAGCTATTTGCTTGAGTGAACCATTGTTTTGAAGTGACAATTTTCTGCTTTCAAATCTCTTAAAGCAGCCAATTTGTGTGCTGATTATAGGTAAAGGCTCTTTCTATACTGTCATTGTACTTTGATGTTCCAGGTTTTCTCTTGATTTGTTTGCTCCAAATTCAAAAAAGATCATATTTAAAAGCTCTGGTGTGCCTTAGTTCTAATTATCTCTTGTCTGGGTTAGCAATACAGTGACTTCCACCATCTTTTTCAAAACAATTTTAAATAGTCATTCATCCAGTTTGTTTCAATACTCTGAACAAATTGAAAGGAAAAAAGCATTCTCTGTATTCGGCAAACAAACTTGTTTAGCATTTTGTGGTTATGATTTATGAAGACATTCTTTTCAAGACGAGATACCTTAACCTGCACGCAGGATAACTACTTTAGGTTCAGATAGATCTGGTGGTTCTGTTCATATTCTTAATCTAGCTGAACCTTTTGATTTTCCTCTACGTGCTTCAACTGTAAGGCAGAGGCTGCATGATATTGCTCCTTTCCATTGTACCATATGGACAGCAGATTGCTCTTCTAATGGCAGTCGAGCAATTGTTGGCAAGTCTCTCTCTCTCTCTCTCTCTCTCTTTCTCTCTCTTTGACACTCGTCCAGTGCACACACAAATATTATCCTCTTTGGGAAGCTTCAATTAGTTGCTGAATCTTTGAAACTGTGAGAACTTAGTAATTGCTCAAGCATGAAGAACCTACTGTAGTATGTCACATCAGGTTCTTGGTTGGCTGATCCCTTTGCATGACCAATGATATACATAATTCTTCTTTGACCTATCTTTTATTTTTTACTTCTAGATTCATGTTTGAGGGTTTTTTTTAGAGGCACTTATTCAACTTGTGGTTAAGAATATAAGTTAGTTCCTGGTGCCAAGTTTTGCTCTGTGCACTGTGGATGCATTTTCACCATTGCATGTTCGTATGAAGCTCAATCTTTAGCTATTAAACTAAAGCAAGGATGTTTTCTAATTCAATTTGGACTTTTTCTGGCTAGTTCCTCTGTTATTTATATGTTGCCTTTGTATATCTAGGCACAAATTTGGGAGCTGCAGTGGTCAATTTGGAAAATGGGGTGGTATCCTGGGTGTGTCGTGGTAAAAGTGATGTTCTGGCATTGCAATTTGACCAGTCGGTAATTCTTCATGTCTTTTGAGATTCCAAGATATAGAAGCGTGATGTTTTGTGCTTTTCCTTCTTTTTAGTGGATTATTATTTTGGCAATCACAATGTTTATCTTTTGTTGAAAACAAGCTTTTCTTTTTTTGCTGGATAAGCAGTCTCCTCCTTTCTCTGGATGCTGACACCTTTAATCCTTCTTGAAGGGAAATATCGCATTGTGTGGATTCAGAAATGGCGCTATTGTTACAGTCGATGTCCGAGAAAACCAAGGGGTGCCTTCTTCTAGACTGATCAGTCATCAGATACCTTCCTCTCCTTCAGAAAAATTTCATGGGCATTCTCAAAAGCAATGGTTTAAGGTAATCGTTAGGGCACTTTTGTTTAGAATTTTAGAGTTGAAAATTACTTATTTGCTTTCCCACCCAAATTTAATTAATGATTCTAATTTCAAAAAATAATGAAAAGACTATGTGCAAATTTGAGCACCGATATTTGTCTATCATGAAAGATTAGTATGTTTTGGGTTAAAAAGAAGTCAAAGTGCATGACCAGTGAGATTTAAAAAAAAAAAAAAAAAGCAAAAGGAAAAAAGTAAAATCTTCTTGATGATGTGAATTATGAAGTAGATGTGCTGAATGGCCATTATTTTGATCTTCTTCCCCTCCATTCAGAAAAGCTGTTGGCTTTCGACCCACATTTGTGACAAGAACTGCCTTAAGCTCTTGTAGAATCTTGGATTCTTGTGGTTTTTTCAGGCTTGGCTGAGAGTATTTTTAGTCTCATCTTTACTTTCTCAACTTGTCTTATATAATTTTTGGCATCAATGCTGTCTGAATCTCTTGTCAGAGTACAGGAGAGTACTAGAAAAATGTCAAGTGATACGTTTTGCTTATGCTTTTGTAAATGGCTTTTCCTGTAACATTTCGTTTTTCATATTTAAATCTTTTTTTGAAAATTTCCTTGTCTTGATGTCTTTATTTGAATGCATCATGGGTTTCTCAAGTCATTGGTAATGAAACTTGGGATTTGATACCTGCAGCTCTCTGGAAAAATATGTCCAACCAATACGACTTATATGCCTAAGTCTATTTGCAGGTTCGTTTACCTTTAATGTTATTGAAATAATTGTTTTGATTTGTTTCATGCAATGCTTTTGCTAACATTTACCTACTTTGAACAACTAGTTTGGTGTCACTCCAGTTGTATGACCAGTACTTCTTAGCGAGTTCTATGGATGGCTCGGTTAGTGTCCATAATCTATCTACTTTTATTTGTTTACCTCTGTAAAATAGTTTACTTTTCCTGTGAAGTCTGGTAATCTTTTGAAATTTATGTCTATATGAGTGGTATGAGGTCTTATTGATAGGTCATTGTACACTTTAATATGAACAGTGGCTGCTACACATTCCCAGAGAGATTCGTTAATATTATTTGTCTCATTAATGAACAGATCAATCTGTATGATCATCGTCAAATAAAAAAAGGGCCTGTGCAGTCCTATGAAGGGCAAGTGAATTCCCATACCCGTACACAGCTTGGGACAGACCCATCAGAGAAATTTCTGTTGTCAGGTGGTTATAGCTATTCTCTGGATGTTTTTATTTTAAAATTGTCACTAGAATCTACTGACTTCCTTAGCATGCCTTTGACCTTAGGTGGAGAGGACTGCTTAATGCGGCTCTGGAATATCAAGTCTGGGAAACTTCTGTTTGAGGATAGAATTTCAACTTCGGTCCCCTTAGTTTCTTGCTGCCAGTCGACTGAAAGTAATACAACTTATCTTTACTTAGATTAAGCCCAATTTCCATGGTTCTGTTGGTTTTTGAGTATTATTTACTAATTATGCCCGTTGACTTGATTGTTTTGACTTGTTCAAAGGATATCCAAGCGAGTTGAATGGCAGACAAAACCATATGGGATACTCACATGGGCAGCATGAGAGCTGGGGGTCATGGCTTGGGTCACAGGATGGATTATACTATGTGCAATGGTACTGATTCATGATTCTGATAGCTGACTCTCAACTAATGATCCATGCATCTGGAAAATGAATGCTGAAGTTGGATGCTCAAGCCTTGCTGGCACCTCCGAACATCATTCGAATCTGACCTGTTATACTCCCGGGTTGTGATAAAGCCCTTTTTGGGTGTCTTGAGGAACAACTCCTGTGTCTGGAGGATATGAATTGAGGTTCATCCACGAGACCTTTTTTTCAGCCTAAGGGCAGTGCTGACTTTGTATAGCTATAACTTTGCTTTTTAGTTCAACAATAGCGAGCAAAATCTTAAACCGGTTTCTTAGGCCATGGGGTGTATTTTTCCCCCCCTTTGTTGTTCTGTAAACAGACATGATTTTATAAGTAGGCATCTGTGCTTTCTAAATTGTTTAAGCCTTTGCGTGGATGTAGCTGTTTTTGTAGTACTATCTGTGCCTTCATTTCAACTGGCTTCTCAGTATTGAGAGAGGATGTAGCTCTTACACTTGTGGAATGGATTGATGGAAATTGTTAGGGAGAATTTTGGCGTCTACTTAATGGCTCAGCTTCCCTTTAATCTTTTTTTCTGTTTGAGAAGATGCGATAATCAAAGATTTTTTGACCCCTCAATGTGGAGGAAGAGCTGCTTGTATGAGGGCCCCGAGAGCCTGCAAATGCGAGGATGATGTCGGAGAGACGATAGAGATCTCTCCTAGCATCTCTTGTCTAGGCTTTATGTCAGATTCGGGTTCACCTGGCTTTCGATTTTTTCGATTTCAAGCTAAGTTGGATTGAGGAAGTTAAATTATTTGATTTTCGTGGGTTTGGATACGGTTACAATTCTTTTTGCAAATTGTCAGACTTTTCTTAGTTAGTGTGTTGGGATCATGTATCATTTTTGCTGCTGCTACTTTCGGTGAGAAAAAGTAAAGCACTCCCAATGATAGGTAGCAAATGCAGTCACGATAGCAACTTTCTGGATTTTGGATATGAGTCGGCTATCGCTATAAGTCGAATTGGCCGTGTGGCTGATGCATCGATACAACGGATATCACCATGAGCCGTGCTTCGATATGTTCACTTCCCAACGTGGTTAGAAGATACTTAGAAGCAAACACAATGCAATGATACGTATGGAGTTTCCGAGTGTCGGGGGACAATGTTGGAAAGAAATCGAATACAGTCGGATATTTCAATCATATGTATAAATGGAGACGGATGTTATCCATCCAGTTGAAAGCAGAGCAGAGGCAGAGCAGAGGAGTCGTCGTCGTCGTCGTCGTCTCAAACGGTAAATAACGCCCCGCCATGTCCTCCATTCCCGCTCCCGTTTCGACTCACCCCGTCACCGCCTCCTCTTCCGTCGTCCCACCCCACCACCACCCTTCTCACGTCTCTCCTCCGCCAGTAGCCAGCAACACCTTCCCCATCTCCTCTGCTTCTCTTCCTCCTCCTCCTCCGCAGCCTTCGCTTTCGACCCCTCCTCGCTCTTCATGGATCGAGTCCCTCCGCTCCCAAGCCAGGTCAAATCTTTTCCGAGAAGCCATATCCACCTACGGAGATATGATGGCTCTCGCCGGTATCCCTCCCGACCACTTCGCTTTCCCTGCTGTCCTCAAGGCCGCCGCGGGCCTCCGGGACCTCAATCTCGGGAGGCAGATTCATGCCCATGCCGTTAAACTTGGGTATGAGGAATCTTCCGTTACCGTTGCCAATACCCTGTTGACCATGTATGACAAGTGCGGGGATATCGGGAACGTCTTTAAGCTGTTCGACAGAATACCTGAGAGGGACCAAGTTTCTTGGAACTCTATGCTCGCGGCACTCTGTCGGGATGAGGAGTGGGTTCTTGCGTTGGATTGCTTTCGTTCGATGGTGTCAGAAAATTTGGAGCCCAGTTCCTTCACTTTGGTGAGTCTGGCGCTCGCTTGCTCAAACTTGCCACAAGTGGATGATGGCTTAAAGCTCGGGAAGCAGGTTCACGCTTATAGTTTGAGGAAAGGGGATTGGAAAACATTTACCAGCAACTCTTTAATGGCTATGTATTCGAAGTTGGGAAGGATGGGCGACTCAAGGGCTTTGTTTGAATCGTTTGAAGACCGTGATTTGATTTCGTGGAACACCATCATAAGCTCGTTCGCCCAGAATGAATGCTTCTTGGAGGCTTTGATGCTCTTAGTTCGCATGGTTCGTGATGGAATTAGACCTGATGGAGTGACGATAGCTAGTGTTCTTCCTACATGTGCCCAATTGCAGATGACAAATGCAGGTAGGGAAATCCATGCTTATGCCTTGAGGAATGAGGCCTTGATTGGGAATTCTTTTGTGGGCAGTGCTTTAGTTGACATGTACTGCAACTGCGGGCGGATTGAAAGTGGTCGTCGAGTTTTTGACAGTTTATCTGATTGGCAAATTGGGGTTTGGAATGCTATGATTGCTGGTTATACACAAAACCAACAGGATCATGAGGCTTTGATGCTCTTCCTAGAGATGGAAGCAATTTGGGGGCTTAGTTCAAATGCTACCACCATCGCAAGCATCTTGCCTGCTTGTGCACGCTGTGAAGCATTCTCTGTCAAAGAGAGCATTCACGGGCATGTCATAAAAAAGGGCTTGCAAAGCGATATGTATGTGCAAAATGCACTCATGGATTTGTATGCGAGAATGGGGAAGATAGGAATTTCGAGAATTATCTTCGACAGCATGGAAGTCAGAGATTTAGTTTCTTGGAACACAATGATCACTGCATCTGTTATTTCCGAACGCCACGAAAGTGCACTTGCTTTGTTAATGGAGATGCAGAATAGAGGGAAAGATGCTAACAAGGAGGAGGATATGTACAATGATGAAAAAGCACATTCTTGGAAACCGAACTCGGTCACCTTAATGACAGTGCTTCCGGGTTGTGCTTCACTAGCTGCTATTCTGAAGGGAAAGGAGATCCATGGTTATGCCATCAGAAATTCATTAGCATTAGATGTTGCAGTGGGAAGTGCATTAGTAGATATGTATGCAAAATGTGGCTGCTTGTACTTATCGAGAAGAGCGTTTGACCAAATGCCGGTTAGGAATATAATCACCTGGAATGTCATTATAATGGCCTATGGCATGCATGGCAAGGGTGAGGAAGCATTGCAATTATTCAACAATATGGTGGATGATGGAGCCAGAGGTCAAGGGGTGATGCCCAATGAAGTTACCTTCATTGCCGTATTTGCCGCATGCAGTCACTCTGGAATGGTTGAAGAGGGAATGCAATTGTTTTACCGTATGAAAGATGAGTATGGAGTCAAACCATTGCCAGATCATTATGCTTGTGTTGTCGATTTACTTGGTAGAGCGGGTCGAGTGGCTGAAGCCTTTCGGTTGATAGATTCCATGCCTTCTGAATATGACAAAACGGGTGCCTGGAGCAGCATGCTTGGTGCTTGTCGAATTCATCAAAATCTCGAGGTTGGGGAAATCGCAGCTACGAATCTCCTTGAGTTGGAGCCGGATGTGGCTAGCCATTACGTGCTACTGTCAAACATTTATTCTTCTGCAGGACTTTGGGACAAGGCAATGGATATCAGGCGGAAGATGAAGGAAAGGGGAGTGAGAAAAGAACCTGGATGCAGTTGGATTGAGTTTGGTGATGACGTTCACAAGTTTATAGCAGGGGAATCGTCACATCCACAGAGTCAGGAGCTCCACCGATTCTTAGAGACGTTGTCAGATAGAATGAGGAAAGAAGGATATGTGCCCGATACTTCCTGCGTACTGCACAATGTTAACGAGGAGGAAAAAGAGGCCTTACTTTGTGGACACAGTGAGAAACTCGCTATAGCTTTTGGGATCCTGAACACTCCTCCGGGAATGACCATCAGAGTTGCCAAGAACCTCAGAGTTTGCAACGACTGTCATACAGCTACCAAGTTTATCTCCAAGATAGAGGAGAGGGAGATCATTTTAAGGGATGTGAGGAGATTCCATCATTTCAGGGATGGGAAATGTTCTTGCGGCGACTACTGGTGAAGTTCGCCGGCTGAAGTCCATGAGGAAGAGTCGGACGATTGCATTGAGAGTGCAGGGCGCTTGCTCTCTTTCTAACGAAAATAACTTCCAAGTTGAGAGAGACACGTCGGCTCACTGGCTTTTTGGATGCTGTGGAGGAGCAACATGACAAATGAGGGGAAATTCGAACAAGCTGTATCCTGTTGTAGAGTTTTAGTCTTGAGCCAATATATTGTCTATCAGAGTCTCGCGTGCTAAGGCAGGTACCATATTATTGGGTGTCCATGTTTAGGATTTTCTCCATTCTTTCACTAGAGGACTATGTATGCGTTTATAATAAATCAAAGATGCATAAATCAAAGATGCATGTCACTAATTGGCTTTTGGTGATCTGATGCTGATCAAGTAGTACATAATTTAATGAAAAAGTCGGGGAGAGAGAGTGAAATAATTTCCTTGCATTGGCGAATGAAATCGACGATTGTTTTTAGGGTCGAAATTGCGACTAATTTTTTGTTCGACCATCAACCTTCATCCTCAATCTTTCTTCTTTCAAATCACTTGTTCTGATTTGGATAGTGCAAACTAATCTAACTAATCTCGATTGTAAGATGCCCAAATTTCAGATGGTGTTCATAAGGATCCACACTAAGTAAAAATCTAGAGACGATATCAAGTTTGATTCATACTTTTTATTTATCTTCTGTGGTCCGGTTATAAGAAGACCATTAATCTTAGTCTTGACATGAATGATGAACTTATGTCCACGGTAGATATCCATTTAGCATAATTGTGACCGTGCAGGGTAATTGTTAAGAAAACCTCCTAATATCTTTTGAAATCAACAAAACTATCCATAGCTTATATCGATCTTGATAAATACAAGAAGTGTTATTTTCAGGTAATACTCGCACCAAAGAATTATTTATGACCGAAAAATCTACACTAACAAGTTTAGAAAATAACAATGTTTTTTGTCTATAGTGTCTTCATCTCTATCATTGTCAAAGTATATTCATTAGAGCCATAGATCATATCCAATAATCCAGAAACAACCAGCTGCATGGACAGTTATCAAATCTGCTTGCCCTTGTCTAAACTTTAAACTCCAGCAAATACTTGATAATCATACTCATTCATTGCTCGATAGATGAACTGCACTCAATGACATCAATATGACCTAACCCTGCTTATATTCACTCTGTTTTACTTGTTCCTACCAATATTGATATTGACTCTTGAATTCCACTATATTTAGTTAACATTTATTGAAATCACCTATTCAACCCCCGAGTGATATTGTTAGTTACTTTTGATAATGACGCAAATAGTTCTCCAATTTTGATATAATATGCAATATAGTCCCTGAATTTTCAATTTATTCAATGTGGCTTTTGCACTATAGCCCAATGTATAACATCGTTATTGAGTTTTTAATTTGTTCAATTGAATTATAGTTCAATGACTATTTTTCCCCAACCACGCCCCTTCATGCAACCGCACTATGCATCAAACAACCCATTGGGCTAGTCCATAACGGAAACGGGCCCGAACGAGGCCCATTAACACCGGCCCGCACGTCCCTCGCCGTCACCGCTTCTGAGCTCTCTCTCTCTCTCTCTCTCTCATCGACGAACACGACGCGCCTCCGCTCCCCTTCCCTTCCCTTCCCTCCGTCGAGTGCCTCGCGCTGTAGCAGACCGCCATGGCGTCGAAGCTCCTGAGCCGAGTCCGCGCCGTCCCCGCTCGTCTGGGATATCCGCGGCCGCTTTCGCCGACCCTCGCTGCCTTCGCTCGTTCGAGGCTCCTCTCCGACGCGGCCGCGGCCGGCGATTCTCCTCCCGCTTCCGCCTCGCCGGCTCCTCGACCTTCCGGAAGCTCCGGGAAGCTCGACCGTAATGCGGGGAGCTCCTCCGTTCGCTCGTCTCTGAAGGATCCCGAGCTGGCCAAGTTCTCCGCCATCGCCGATACATGGTCAGTTCCTCGATTGCCCATTCGTATCTTTCGTGAACGGTGATTTTCCTGATTTGGCGGCTTTCTTTCGTTCGCCTGAATTCGGCATTGTGCATTTGCGATTGATCGCAGTGGCACCGCCTTCTGTATTTTTTTTTCATTTCATCTCGTTTAGCAGCTGAAGCAACTTAGCTGAAGTTAGTTAAAGAGTTGAGGCTCCTCGATTTTGCTGGAACTATTAGAAATTCAAATGCGTAGTTTTTATAGCTTTTAAGTTACGAGATTGCTGCAGAAGTTGCGTTGATTTCTTGTGCAAATGTGATGATAATTGGGCTCTCCGCGTGCTGTGAATAGGTGGGATTCTGAAGGCCCTTTCAAGCCTCTGCACCGGATGAATCCTACGAGACTCGCTTTCATTCGCTCCACTCTTTGTCGGCATTTCGGGTATGTCAAATGTGATCCTTTGCTATTAGCAAGTTGTTCGCACGATCAAGTTTAATTACTGCATATAATGGCTTCATGCCTAATAACGGGGATGAGGTTTCAAGTTCGCCACATTCAGTCGAACTCATTAGCTCGAGACAAAAATTCAATAATATTGCAATTTCTGCAATCATTTCAGTTGATAGACTTCTAGGACTTAAAACTCAGTTGTTTAGCATGGCTTCCATCAGACACATTGAACTCTGTTCTTCTTTTGTCAATAATTATTTCTTTTTGAATGAGAATCAATTAGTTTGTCCCTGCTAACCATATTTTGCAGATTTGTCTGACTTCTCTTGATTTAGGAAGGATCCATGCTCTGCAAGGCCTTTTGAAGGTTTGAAAGTTGTAGATGTTGGTTGTGGTGGTGGAATTCTTTCGGAGGTATGAAGTCCCTTTTTTTTCCTTGTTTTCCTACTTTGGCACGAATGGCTATATAGAAGATGGGAGTAACCACCTTCTGGAAGGTCCTAGACAGCAGGGTTTGTAGGCTTAATGTGTCAAATACTGAACGAGTTTGTTGGTCTTATTTATGCTTGTATAACGAAATCATGATGCACCTACGGCCATTAAATCTGTCTCCTTTTCTCTACTGGAGGATTTTAGTACACTTAGTTCTGTCATAGTCATATGGTATGCAGCTGCAAATGGTATCATACTCAATAACGAGGTTTCTTTTTCTTTTTTCTATCTTGAAAAGGTGTACAACTGTCAATTCCACATGCTATCCTATTGGCTGATTTTGTTATGTTGCAATGTGAACATTTAACTTAAATAGTAGTGATAAGGAGTTCATCTTAGGCCATGGTGACATTTCTTCAATAGTTCTTGTAACTAGATATCTCTATCATTCGATGCCAGAAGCTGGACTTTGTGGTAGTTTCCATCACAATAATATCAAGAATATGGACACGAGTCATTAGCAATGGTGATGTGGCAGTGGAAATGCAGCACCATATGTTGGGTTTGTTTGATAAAATGTCTTTCTTGGCAAATATGCTGGTCCCCAACCATCAAGGCTGCTGGTTTTGCTTGATGAGCAACATGAAGGTTTGACTTGGGGACTGTTGCACTCACGAGGCTTGTTTTGTGCTGTATTTAGTTTATTTAGTGCAGATGGTTTGAGTCATAAAAAAAGCAAGAAGGGAGCAGCATTTATTTAACAAAGTAAAGAAAGCTTTTATTTACCAATGATATCATAATTTTGATAGGGGAATGTATCTGCCTTGTTGTTACTAGTCATGCAAGTGGCCACTTAATCATCTATCGTACGGTATACTGATTGTTGTTGATGTGCTGGCTGGTGTGAATTGTAAATTGAGTTCCCTTTCATTGCCGTGGGAGCATAAAAGGTGTATGAACTACAATTGTAATTTATGGTTAGAATTTGGTCAGTAGAGAGGATGGTGTATTCATTTTATTGAAATAACATGATTTTGGTTTCCTTTCAATTCCAAGTATGTTGCATTTTGAGTTTGTTCAGTATATTTGGACATCATAATCCATCTTCAGTTGTTCAAGTGGAAAGGTGTATTGGTTAATAGTTGTCTTTTGCCTTTTCAGCCGTTGGCCAGGATGGGAGCTTCAGTAACAGGTGTGGATGCTGTGGACAAAAACATCAAGATTGCACGCATTCATGCTGTATGCTCATTTCTCCAGTGCAATATGAACATTTTCTTATGGAAGTTCCACAGTATAAGTACTACAATGATCAACTTTGTTACTGATAGAGTTACTTCAGAATGGATTCTTTAGAAATTAGAAGATTTTCTTGAAGCTCTAAAAACATTTTTTAATATATACATGCATTGAATTCATCTAATTCTCAGTGTGAAATCCACAGAAAAACCCTACAGATGCCATTATGAATGCAGTTTATTTGTGAAGTTTCAGACTGAAGCATACAGTCTGAAGATTCTAAGTAACATAGAGCGAGCTAGATACTTTAAAATACTTTGAAGTTGCCACCAATCAATGCTTGGGAATAGTCTCTTAATCTATGAGTTACTCCAGCTATCAAGAATTTTCTGGCAGATTGTGCGATTGACTGTGAATCCACAAATCACTTTACTATTGTCCAGTCCCTTTGTATTCTGATCGTTCTTGTTTGATTATCACAGTCAATTGCTATGAAGCCTGTGATAAGTTTTACTGACAATAAGTTCTGGATTGATGCTGTGAATCCTTTTCAGATTTCCTGGTTGGCATTTAATGTTTTGGCATAAATAAGTATTGCTCTTTACAGATTTTTCTTTTCCTGATGATTATTTGGACTTGAGTGATATTACCAAGTGTAATTTCTTGGTTAGCTGAAGCAATTTTTGCTACTGATCATGATCAACTTTCAACTTTTATCTGGACGCTTGTAATATTCTTTATCAACACAGGATTTGGATCCAGTGACTTCAACGATTGAATACTGCTGTGCAACAGCTGGTATGTTAATCTCACAATTTGCTCAAGCATTTTCCTCTGGTAGTGATTCACATAGATTTAATGCATATTTTCATGTTTTAATTGGATTGTTTCCCTCTGAAGGGAGAACTCCATTTTTCTGTCAAGTTTTTGACTTGTCCAGTCCTGAGACTCCCTCATAGTTATCATTATTTGTAAATGCAAAGACCAAGATGTTCTAATTTATGATTAAGAATTCCTAGCTGGAAGTTTCGAATAATAACATCATGGTTGGTGATTGTGTCGCCATAAATCCAAAATATATAACGCCTACTTCTTGCAAGTCCTGTAGTTGGCAAAATATTGGTATTCGGATGCATAAAATTCTCTTCCGAAGGTAGTTCTCTCTTTCTTTCTTTTTTCGACCAAAAAAGGAGGTAGTTCTCTCTTTGGTTGAGATTAGCTTGCGTTTTTCAAGAGTCTCCTATCTAGCTGCTTAAGGTATTTGGATCACTATCCTTAGTGTTATAGTAACTGTTTGGCAGGATTCTATATCTTTTGAAATAACAGTGGTGATTTACATCTGGAGTATATAATTTCAGAACTCAAAAGCAGTTATACAGAGAACATTGGGTTAAATGTCAGTATAATATAGGGATGGTAGAAGTGCTATAGCTTTAACAAGGCACTCGGGCATGGACTGAGGCTTACTCTTAGAAATTTTTCTGTATAAGTGCTGTTTTGGGTCTTTTGGCTCACATGCAGTCGTATCACCATAACATGATTGTATATCTCTTGCCTTTCTTCTTTGCAAAAGGAGGAAAAAAGGAGGATAATCATAGAGAGAGTAATGTATTTCATAATATTACGTCAGTCAAAACATGAGTCGTGAAAACTTATGTGATTCAAATAATTGGCAGAAAAGCTTGTTGAAGAACAGAGGAAGTTTGACGCAGTGATCTCTTTAGAGGTATCTATTCTCTGCCCAAATCACATGCTAACTCCTTTCAAATCTTTTTCTTTTATGTTAACTCAGATCTTTCAAATTTTTTCATGAGACAGATTTACTTCATTACTTTCTCTTCCTTCTAGTTTTCTGCTTTTCAATTGTGGAATGAATTTTCAGGCTACAGCAGCACTATCCTATCTAACTTTCTTGCATGGGTGCTTGATGGACATCTTTTTATTATGGACATGATAAATGATGAAAGGGTTTACATAAGTGCACTTTTAAATGACTAAAGGTAATAGAGCATGTAGCAGATCCTGCTGAGTTCTGTAAGTCACTCGCGGCATTGACTATTCCTGAGGGAGCTATAGTGATTTCAACTATTAACCGTTCTATGAGAGCTTATGCTACTGCTATTGTCGCTGCTGAGTACCTCCTCCGTTGGGTATGTTTCTTTTCCTTTCTCCCTGTCTTCATCTCTACTATTGATTCCATTGCAAGATTATACTCATAAGTAATTTCTGCTGTTCCTCGACACGTTTCAAAATGCATGTTATATTATAACATAGCACTGGAGACAATGGTCTGTTTTGCCTTGGCTGTCAATATTCATATCTGTCTAGACAAAAGAAAGAGATGCAGTGAGTCATCTTTTGTTGCTGGGTTAGGAAGCTCCTAAGTGGCTAGATATTTATGAATGGATCTCCTTGGTGAAATTGCAAATATAACTGCGAAATTTAAACTGGGTGATGATTCTCTCAATTCAGCAGTTTCACTTGCAGTTTTCAGCTAGTTCGTTTGCCTCTAGATATAATGGTTGGTTGATCAGTTGGTAAATTTACTATGAACTGTGAAAATAATTTAGCTTGGAGACATCACTTCTCGCTTGTATCTAAAATTTAACAAAGGAATGCATCTTCCCGTTTCAACATTGCAGCTTCCGAAAGGTACACACCAGTGGTCGAGTTTCCTTACCCCTGAAGAGCTAGCGTTGATCCTACAACGTTCTTCTATCAGTGTAAGCCACAATCGCATGCTTGTCCTTCCTTCTGCATGCCTCAGTTATTTTTAATGTGATCAGTATATTTTGGCTGAATCACGGTCGTCCATCCTCGGATTCATCCAGGTCAAAGAGATGGCCGGATTTGTGTTCAACCCCTTGACAGGAAGATGGTCTCTTTCCGATGATGTTGGCGTGAATTTTATTGCTTTTGGAACGAAAAACAGCCAGTGAATGAATATTCATGAGAAATATCTCCTGCCAAATGTCAACAGCTTTCGTGTTAGGTTTGTGTCTTATACATGATTTTAAATAATATGCTAAATCTTTATGGAAAAAATAAAGAAAGAAAGAAGTCGTTTTCTTGTACTTTCTCAAGTCAAAACAAATCCTCCTCGGGGATTTCTTTTCCTTTGTAGGGGTCATATTTTCTTCTCCTATTCTAATTGCTTGAAGTGTCTGGGTCATGCTGATATTAATCTCGTCCATATTAGAGAGACATTGGGGGCATTGGCATCGTCATCGGCATTGTCGTTTTCATGTTGGAAACGAGCATCTACGGCAATTTTATATGGCAATTGCCCCTACCCGATGGCCACGTATCGGATAGTTCCAATGCTTCATGGGCTGTAGCGGAATCTTGGATTGGTTGCCCTATTGCTGATAATTGTGGAACTTGTGCTTTTCTTAATGATATTTCATGGCCCATCGAACGGATCAAAAGATAAGGCAGGTTAGATTGGGCATTAATTAGGGTGTCACGGGAGTTGAGAGAATCCTCACCGTGTGATTTTGGGGGCAATTCCAACACGCCGTGCTTATCAAAACGGATGGGAGTCCATCATGCACCAGCCTAACTCCTTGGATTACACTGACCATCCATAATTGAAATCAAAATAGGGGCTAGTTTGATTGATCCTCTCCAGCCAAATCCCCCTTTCTTTAATGGGATTCTATTGATCTTTATTGCCCTTTGTTGTTCTTTTTGGCTAGAATAGTATCATGTCCATCCTTTGTTTAACCTAGTCTATCAAATCATTAATAAACCATGATGACCTTACATTAGTGAAAGATGAACCTTTGAGCTAGAAAGATCTACTGGGCAAGCTACTTGACCTGAAATTTTTATTTGACGATATGCCCAATCCAGATGATAACCATTTTACTATGCTCAATCTAATGGTTGAAGCTGACCTTGTGCTAGCGTGAAGTGTCGAAGTTTGATTCCTACTCATCATAATTTTAGCTTTACTAAGAATTATTATTATTTTTTTCATTAAATGGTTTCTCTTTGAAATCAGCAATATGAGATTGATCATATATGCCTAGCTACTTGTCCGCTGTATCACCACAGTTCCGTGTCTTTATAGTTGTACCGAAGTTGAATCGGATTCCTGAGTGAAAAGCTCGGGTTAATCCAAGCAACGAGAAAAATTCATGTTAATACTTGGTTGATAGGCCAGTTTAGTCCGACTTCCCAAACAGTGTTGCAATTCCCGACCTCGTCTAATCTTGTATCTACCACCGAGTAGAAACTTATCTACTTGTGTCAAAAGTTATTGACATGCTCTACACTCTTGGTAAAGATTAGCTAAAGATTAGAATCAGCTATTCGGAAAAAAATTGTTAACAAAAGGGAGTTGGTAAGACAAACTCTGGAGTTTTTATGACCGGTGAAGTGAGAAAGATTTTCGAGATATGATGAATTTGAGATGAACTTGTGAGTCTGGCTAAAGGAGTTGCATTTGGCATTTTCCATGGGAATTGTCGGGGCCAAATCGAGTTGGGTTGGACTATTTCTGGGGAAGGCCATTTTTCTAGACAAGATTTTACCTTTCTAGACCAAGCAATAGTTGATTCGTATCAGATTACAGCTTTTAACTATAGCTATATAGTGGCGTTGGAGGGGGGCATCAAAGGAACTGTAGCTCAGACAATGGAGAAGCTGGGAGTCCAGAGGGGAGAGGATTTGATAAAGGATAAAGAAAGACAAGAAGTCAATCAAAGGGACAAAAGAAGAAAGAATGTTTTAATAAGTAGCTGAAACCAGCAGGAATTTGAAAAGGTTACTTGTTGGTATTATGGTCGTGAGCACTGAATAATGAAGGGGAGAGACTTGCAGGACAATAAAGAGGGAGGGCCTATTCATGGTGGAGTAGGAGTTTGTTGTACTTTGGAAGTTTGCTGCAGGGTACACTAGAAGGAATATCACAGGACGTCGTCGACGTGAGACATTTTAGGATGCTTCGGGTGCATGTGCGGTCAGCACATCCTGACCCTCGGATCATATGGATCTTCAATATCAAGGGCTCAAATGCATCGACCTCGCGCACACCAGATTCATTTAAGAATCGTTTGTGGATGTGGACGTGGTGGGGTCTGCTTTTGACTTGGTGAAGCCTTTCAAACCGTTGTAATGGTATTCTATACGTGCCAAAGTTTAAAGAAATGGGAGAAGTGGCAACTCAACCGCTCTCTTTCGAACGGAGGTTTCGGTACTCCAGGAAGCTAACACACTCAGAAGCAGCAAAGAACTAGAACATCAGCAATTCAACCACTGCGTCTTTTCCTTTTCTCTGTTCTTTGGACTTGGACGTTGGAGTACCCAAAACCCAAATGAAACCCAATTATCAGCACCGCGTGGGCTCGCGCTCTTGGTGCAAATTCATGAATAATTTAGCTTGTTAGCTTATCTTAATTGATAATAGTATAAATATGGTTTCATGTTTTGGAGTTAGTCACTGACTAGATAGCTGTAGCCACCCTTCCTTTTCCTATTATTTCATTACGACTTTTTCACGCTGCATGCATACATTAGACCCATCCTGCCTGACCCTCTTTGACCTTATTAATCCCATCCTCCTCTGTTCTCATTAACTCTCTCTCTCTCTCTCTCTCCTCCGTTCGGTGGTCAGTCATGGCGGTTCATTAACAGCTGAGCAGGCCTGCGCGCCCGTGTGGGGTTTCAAGGCAAAGGGCGGTCTTTAAGGGCTCTGCAAACACCACCCAACTCTTTCCAACTCCAACGCATGCAAGCACTCGAATCCATGCACCCCTTCCCATCCCCCTTCCTCCACCAGCCAACGACCACCGGTCACAGCGGGAGCGCTTAACTCGGCCATAACCATCGGCGGGACACGCGCGGTCGTGTTCCATGCTCTGCTACCGACGCATATAGTGAAGGAGACGCGCGTTGCGCCGAGCGAAAGCAATGGCGATGTTGTTCATGGGACGCGGAGCTCGTGATATTTGGGTTGCTGTGATCCTCGCGCTTCTGCCGTTGTTCTGCGCGGTGGGACATGGCGAGACGACCCTGAGAATACTTCTGGAGGCCAAGGCGTCGTTCGCGGGAGGAGACCCGGGAGTGCTGTCCGACTGGTCTCCGAGCAACCGGGATTTCTGTACGTGGACTGGCGTGTCCTGTGATCAGCTTCAGAAAGAGGTGGTGGCCCTCAACCTGTCGGCTTCCTCTCTGTCGGGATCGATATCGCCGTCCCTGGGCCGCCTGCGGAAGCTGCTCCACCTTGACCTCTCCGGCAACAGCCTGACGGGACCGATCCCACCTGCTCTATCCAACCTCTCCTCCCTTGAGTCCCTCCTCCTCTTCACCAACCAGCTCTCCGGGTCCATCCCTCCTCCGCTCGGCTCCCTCTCCTCCCTCCGCCTCCTCCGCCTCGGTGACAACCCTGCCCTCACCGGCCCCATCCCTCCGTCCTTCGGCGGCCTCACGAGCCTCGTTACTCTCGGCTTGGCCTCATGCAGCCTCACCGGCCCCATCCCGCCCGAGCTGGGCAACTGCTCCAGCCTCACGCAGTTCACCGCCAGGCTCAATGGCCTCAACGGATCCATCCCGAGGGAATTGGGCCGGCTTAGGAATCTCGAGTTGCTGAACCTGGCAAACAACAGCCTTTCCGGGGAGATTGATGACATGATTGGCGAGATAAGCGAGCTGTACTACTTGAACTTGCTGGGGAATCAGCTGGAGGGTCCCATCCCAACATCCCTGGCCCGCCTGCACAAGCTCGAGACTTTGGATTTGTCGTTGAACCAGCTCACCGGCAGCATCCCTGCGGAGTTGGGGAGCATGGGGGAGCTGGTTTCCCTGGTTCTTTCCAACAACAACCTCTCCGGCACCATTCCCGCCGCCCTGTGCTCCAATGCCACTCATCTGGAGCACCTGTTTCTGGCTCAGGCCCAGCTCTCTGGCCCCATTCCCCCCCAATTGAGCAAATGCCGCGCTCTGAAGCAGCTCGACCTTTCCAACAACACGCTCACCGGCGTCATCCCCGTGGAGCTATATGAGTTGGTCGCCCTGACAGATCTCTATCTCCACAACAACAGCTTGGCGGGCAACATTTCTACATCCATAGCAAACCTCAGCGGCCTGCAGAACCTGGCTCTGTACAGCAACGATCTGGAGGGGAGCCTGCCGCATGAGATTGGGATGCTCGGCGAGCTCCAGGTTCTGTATCTCTACGACAACCGCTTGAGCGGGGAGATCCCCACGGAGATAGGAAACTGCTCGAGCTTGCAAATGATCGATTTCTTTGGAAATCACTTCAGTGGGAGGATACCTGACAGCATTGGGAGGCTAGATCAACTTAATCTCCTTCACCTGAGGCAGAATGAGCTTGTAGGAGAAATTCCCGCCGCTTTAGGCAACTGCCACCAACTAATCATTCTGGACTTGGCAGACAATGCTCTGTCTGGCGGTATTCCCCCAACACTGGGGAGTCTCCTGGCATTGGAGCAGCTCATGCTCTATAACAATTCTCTCGCTGGTAATCTTCCCGACTCTCTCATCAATCTAAGGAACCTGACCAGGATCAACCTTTTAAAAAATAGATTCAGTGGCAGCGTCTCTGCCTTGTGTGGCTCGCGCTCTTTCCTTTCTTTCGATGTCACAGACAATTCGTTTGAGCACGAAATACCTCCCCAACTGGGTAATTCGCCTTTCCTGGAAAGAGTCAGATTAGGTAACAATCGATTCAATGGGAGTATCCCGTGGACCTTGGGGAAGATCCGCGAGCTCTCGTTGCTCGACCTTTCGGGAAATTTGCTTACTGGACTGGTTCCTGTTCAGCTCTCCTTGTGCAAGAAATTGACCCACCTCGATCTAAACAATAACCTTCTCTCCGGGCCAGTCCCGTCGTGGCTTGGGAGGTTGCCTCAGTTGGGTGAACTTAAGCTTTCGAGCAACAGCTTTATTGGCCCCGTTCCTCCACAGCTATCCGAATGTTCCAAGCTGTTGACGCTTTCTCTTGATGGAAACTCGCTGAATGGAACGCTCCCTGCTGAAATTGGTGATCTTGCCTCACTCACCGTCCTCAACCTCGACCGCAACCACCTCTCTGGGCCTATCCCTTCTTCCATAGGGAAGTTAGGCAAGCTTTATGAGCTTCGACTCTCGGAAAACAACTTCACTGGTAAAATTCCTGTAGAACTAGGACAACTCCAGAATCTCCAAATCATTCTTGATCTGAGCCACAACAATCTCGGTGGCCAAATCCCACCCTCTATAGCCAGGCTGTCGAAACTCGTAGAACTCGATATGTCTCACAATCAGCTGGTTGGTGAAATTCCTTCGGAAGTTGGCGAAATGAGCAGCTTGGGCAAGCTTGATCTCTCTTACAACCAGCTTCAGGGCAAACTGGGGAAGCAGTTCTCACGGTGGCCAGCTCAGGCATTCCAAGAGAACCTGCATCTCTGCGGGAGTCCTCTTGTCCCATGCAACAGCTTCATATCCGGTAACCAGCCAAGTCTGAGTGAATCCGCAGTCGTGATCATCTCGGCAGTGTCGACCTTGGCAGCTATTGCTCTTTTAGTGCTTGGAATTGCCCTGTTCTTGAAGCGCAGGCGAGAGGCTTTCAAGAGATTCAACGAAGTGAACTGTGTGTCCTCCACCAGTTCTTCCCAGGCACATCGGAGATTACTCTTCCACCAGGGCGCTGCCAAGCAAGACTTTAGATGGGAAGATATTATGGAAGCCACCAACAACCTTAGTGATGAGTTCATGATTGGTTCGGGGGGATCTGGTAAAGTCTACAGGGCTGAGATGCCTACTGGGGAAACGCTGGCAGTTAAGAAGATAGCGTGGAGGGAAGATCTTCTGTCAAATAAGAGCTTCGTCAGGGAAGTCAAGACGTTGGGCAGGGTCCGGCATAGACACCTTGTGAAACTGATGGGCTACTGCAGCAACAAAGCAGCAGGTTCCAATCTGTTAATTTATGAGTACATGGAGAATGGAAGTCTATGGGATTGGTTGCATCAGAAGTCAGCGAATTCAAAGGAGCAGAGGAGCCTCGATTGGGAAGCAAGGTTACGCATAGCGCTGGGTTTAGCTCAAGGTGTGGAGTACCTGCATCATGATTGTGTTCCAAAGATCGTTCACAGGGATATCAAATCTAGCAATTTGCTGCTGGACTCCAACATGGAGGCACACCTAGGTGATTTTGGGCTCGCGAAATCGCTGGTGGAGAATTATGAATCACTAGACACAGAGTCCAATTCATGGTTCGCGGGGTCCTACGGCTACATTGCTCCAGGTACTTAAAAAAATTGATGCTGCCAAAGTCTGCACCGTTCTGTTCCAATCTAAATTTTCATTCGACCTAATATATGCAAAGATAGTACAGGCTTTTCTTACTTGCCGCTTTGCTTTCTCTCAGAGTATGCATACTCCTTGAGAGCAACTGAGAAAAGTGATGTGTATAGTATGGGAATCGTGCTGATGGAGCTCGTCAGCGGGAAAATGCCGACAGATGCACCTTTCGGTTTAGACATCGACATGGTCAGATGGGTGGAGACTCATATTGAGACGCAAGGTTCGGCTTGGGAAGAGTTGATAGACCCTGCATTAAGGCCGCTCTTAGCTAGGGAAGAGAACTCGGCTTTTCAAGTGCTCAAAATCGCGCTGCAGTGCACGAAAACTGCCCCACAAGAGAGGCCATCAGCCAGGCAGGCGTGCGATCACCTTTTCCACGTATTCAACAACAGGAAGACGGATTTGGAGAAGACCAGTCTCGTTCCCTACACGTAAAATTACATAATAGCCTCTTCTGAATGAATGATGAAAGGTTGGCGGATCGTATAGCCGTAAGAACTTCCTGTAGTTAGATTTTTCTTGTCGACAAATTCGAGAGTCTTGATACTGTTTATTCCCACCTAAATGCCGCGAGCAAACGTTGTGCGGAAATTCTCAAATTCATCAGGTATCTCCATCAAACAGAAGCGTAGGCGCAAGTCGTTCTGTCGACGACATTAGATGTGAGTCCGTCTACACTATACCATGGGACTATGTACTGTTCTAGTAGGCAAATGGTTAATTAAGGGTATCGTCGCTTCTTTTTCGATTTGAGGAGAGATTTCACGAGCCAAATACGATGAGCCTGGTGATCGGTTTCACAGAGAGTTTGGTTCGAGTTCATGCAGCCGCTCATGTCACTTGGCAATCCTCATCTGATCTGGTCGACAAACTGAACTGATGGACTAACGTTGGCGACGATACAAATCATCGACCACCGCTAATAACAACACCGCGGTCGCTCTCTTCGCATATTTTAAGGGCTCGGGGTCTTGTTTCTGGTCCGATGAATCTTCCATTTTCTCACATGCATAAAATCAAGTCAAATGTTAATCATATACGGCCATCCAATGCAAAGAAAATGAGGGATGAACATAAAACCTAACGCATCAAATGTTAAGCTGGTGTGGGGACCAAAGTCGCAACGTTGGATCGATTCACGGCTGAGATGGGCCGCAGAGAGAAAGCCCAAGAAGCGAAGCGAAGCCCAGGCCCATCAGGGGATCTTTTGGCGGGAGCCCATGGACGGCCCTCCATATCTTCCCGCCAAAACTCCGTCGTCCTTCTCCTTCCTCCTTCCTCCTTCCCTCTTTCCCTCCACCATTTCCGTCATTCCAACCCTCAGAGGCGAACTGCTGATCTGCGGAGGAGAAGCGGACGAGGGAGAGGAATTCAATCGTCGTTCGCCGACCCCCCAATGGAGTCGTACTTCGTCGACCGCAAGGCCGTCCAGGTGGAGGATGTCTTCCTCGACTTCCTCAAGAGGTAACCCCTCCTTCCCTTCCGATGAATATGATGTTTGCCTCGTGCTGTCGATTCACGATGATGAGGAAAAACCCCACTGAAAAAACCGCAGCTTTACGGTGGATCCGAACTCGAGAGGGCCGCCTTACTACTCGGCGGAGATCGAGGCCATGAAGGCCAGCGAGTCCAGCACCATCTTCATCGACTTCTCCCACGTCATGCTCTTCAGCGACCTCCTCCAGTCCGCCATCTCCGACGAGTTCTTGAGGTCCGTCTTTTTATCGCCTCCGTTCCGGTTCCGCCGCCTCGATTGTTCCCTCAATTTCTGTATTTGACTGTTGTGTGTGCTGTCGATTAGGTTCGAGCCGTACCTCAGGAATGCTTGCAAGCGGTTCGTCATGGAGCAGAAGCCCACCTTCATCGCGGACGATAATCCCCACAAGGACATCAACATCGCCTTCTTCAATCTCCCCTTCGCCAAGAGGTCTCCTTTTTCTCCTCCCCCTCACTTCTACTTGCTCATAACGACAGTAAAGTTCGAATTTTTAGAGGCAATCACTCTGCCCTTTCCGTTGCGTGTGTCGATTCTCGTTTGCCCCGAATTCATTATCTCGAGATGATTCAATTGATCTAAAACTGTAGGTTGAGGGAACTGACCACCGCAGAAATAGGGAAGCTTGTATCAGTGACTGGCGTGGTCACTCGCACGAGTGAAGTGCGGCCGGAGCTTCTCCAGGGTACATTCAAGTGCTTGGACTGTGGAGGCGTCATAAGAAATGTGGAGCAACAATTCAAGTATACTGAGGTTGCCTAGTGCCTTGCGAGTGCTTTCTTCTAGTTCGCATTATTATCTCTTCCTTTTAATTTATTTATCAGCCTTGTGGTGTCGTGCTCAATTGCAGCCCTCAATCTGTGTGGATCCTACGTGCACAAATAGGATGAAGTGGGCATTGCTCCGCCAAGAGAGCAAATTCGCAGATTGGCAGAGGGTGAGAATGCAGGAGACCTCCAAAGAGATACCTGCTGGATCCCTGCCCAGATCGATGGATGTCATTCTCCGCCATGACATAGTTGAGCAGGCTAGAGCTGGTGACACGTAAGGATCGATCGCTCATTTTTCAGGGTCGCTATGAGGCCTAATTGTCCAGTCATCTTTTCGGTTTCATCCTTTCTCTAGTTTTTAGTCTTCCAGAATTTATTTTCTTCCCAAAAAGTAACAGGCAGGTGATCCTACGGTAGGAAGCTACCAATCTCAGCATGTAATTTCTTACCATGAAAGAATATGATGAGTTTGATTCTTTTGCGGTGGAAGCTACGAATATCAGCATCTTCATTCCAGAATACATCTGGTTAAACTAGCTATTGGACAACGTTCATCTCAGACTATGTGGTCTTGCTGGTGCCAATCTATTTGAAATAGTGGTAGCTAATTAAGATTGCAAATTTATTGCTGTGATAGAATTATTCCTTCTACTGTAAATTCTAGGCCATCGTCGATGCCAATTGTCAAGCTGGACGTGAGAGTCTTTGCCATGTCTGACTTGTCGGAAGAAATGCTATGTATATGCATTTGTGTCCCCTACATAGGCCATTTGAAGCTGAGTGGATCATATCTGAATTTGCCTTTTTGCAAACGTGCAAGTTTCAGTGAGAAAGAAAAGAACAAAGAAAAAATTGGTGTAATAATTAGGACTGCTTTTTCTTGAAGAAACACAATGCTTAAGACTACTTGTTTACACAGATCAACTGATAACTATTGAATGTGATGGAACATTCTCCTACTCACATTAAGCATAGGAAGTTATCTAGAATTAGCTTGTCAATCTTTCTTCTTTTATTCATGTACTTCTTGATGCTTCTTCTTCTGAATTAATTTGATCATTTGAATGATTCCAGGGTCATTTTTACCGGTACTGTCGTTGTCATTCCTGACATATTGGCCCTGGCTTCCCCTGGCGAGAGAGCAGAGTGCAGCAGGGAAGCTTCACAGCGCAACCCATCATCTGTTGGGAAGGAAGGTGTGAGAGGTCTTCGAGCATTAGGCGTGAGAGATCTCTCTTATCGGCTTGCCTTTATTGCCAATTCAGTGCAGGTTGCTCACTGGGGGAATCAGTTGATTAATTAAGCAAATTGTGCAGAGAGTATTTACTAATGCTAACTTTACCTCTTTTTGCATCGGTTCAGATTATGGATGGTAGAAGAGACATTGACATTAGAAATAGGAAGAAGGGTGCTGATGAAGATGACAATCAGCAATTCATGGTTCGTCTCCAATGAACAACCTTCCTTTAAGTGATAGTGTGAACAATAATGTGACTTAAGAATGTAGCTGAATCATTTTACTTCATTCAACAAAAAATATCTATCTATTTATGGGTTTGTTCAATTGATTGTGATAGAAACAAGTAATCTGGTTGGGGTTTCCGTAGTTCCGAAATCAAATATATAAGATAGTGAAATAATATTCTGGGCTTTAGTTGGCATAGTTGTAGTTGAAGAAATCTTTTTGACATAGTAGGCGAAAAGCTTATGTCTGTACGAGACCAAGTTTACTCTGTAAGTCACATGAACTCCCTTCTAGTAGTACCATGTAACTCGAATTCTTCCAAAGTAGCTAAAACATCATTTAACCTGAACCATTATCCTGTAATGAGCTTTCCCTGGCAACCTTGTGCAATCACGGCGAGTTACAGTAGTCACAGCTGACCCAGCAGCTTCTGATGTCTGTGTCTGTCACAGGCTGAAGAGATTGATGAAATTCAGAGAATGAGGAATACCCCTGATTTCTTCAATAAGCTTGTCAATAGCATTGCTCCAACAGTTTTTGGTCATCAAGACATAAAGCGAGCTATTCTCCTTATGCTTGTTGGTGGCATTCACAAGGTAACTCACGAAGGCATCAACCTGAGAGGGGATGTCAATGTCTGCATTGTTGGAGATCCTAGCTGTGCAAAATCTCAGTTCCTCAAGTACGCTGTCTTTTTTAATCCAATTCGTCAACCCTATGATCATGCTTGCTGAATGGAATCCATGTTTTCGTGTATTATTAGATTTATGGACTTATTTATGTGCTCGCTTGTGTTTCAGATATACTTCAGGCATAGTCCCAAGATCTGTATACACATCGGGAAAATCTTCCTCTGCTGCTGGGTTGACTGCAACTGTTGCCAAAGAACCAGAAACAGGGGAATTTTGTATTGAGGTAGCTGCTTCTTATTCTTTCTTTTTAGAATATCTTTTGGTTTGATATGGTATATGCAAAAATGGGTTATTGACATTAAAGTGTCCGATGCTGTCTTTGCATCTTTCCTGGTAAAAGAAGAATTAAACTGCTGCAGTGCGTTGTGCCTGCAAAATTCAATTTCTATTCTAGCATGTGCCTTGCTGGAAGTTGAAGAACCCACTGAAGGAAAGATTGGACTACTTTCTTTGTCACAAAGTTTGGTCTTTCTGATGAAAGAATACTTACCTTGTTTGACTGCTGTGACTTCAGATTTGCGATAATTCTTGTTGAAGATGCTGTCACCTCTCCCTGGTCTACCTTTTCCATAATATCAACTGTATGCAACTAAGTGCAATCACAGAGTGTGGGGTATGTGGGACCACTGATACTTTTAGATAATGGTGGGGGTTTATATGCTTGCTAGTTGTGAAAAATTTTAGTGAGATATGTTGTCAACCAACAATGACAACCATTCACCTAATCTAATAGTTCTTATTTTTGTTTTGCTTGCAAATGGATCTTCCTTGGTCCTTCAGGCTGAAATCCACTTTTTACCTTTTCATTTAGAGATCTTGTAATAGTGACAAAAGCCAATAATATTGTAACGGTAATTATTTCTGTAACAACTTGGAAGCCACAAGCTTGACTATTGGATCTCTATTTAGAGCCATTTCATAGAAGGTGGACTTGCAGAATGCACAGTGCAATTATGGTTGAAGCATCTTCGTAAAGTACAAAATGAAGTAGCAATCTGTTCATTATATGAGTACCAAAATCTTTGACGGTATTCTGGAAGTAGCAGAATGTACCTTAGACTGTTTATGGTCCTAGATTCGCCTTTCCTATTCATCTCCTCCAATGTAACTGGCAGTAAGGAAATTTACTGTGGGCTCTTTCTTATCGGTTGTAAAGGCAGAGTTGAGGAAGATATCCCCTTTAAGTAAGCTGCTTAGTAGGAGTTATTTTACACGATTCTGTTGAAAAATGTGAGAAATTGGCTTCACTCTTTTCACATTCCTGACCTGTTATTGAGTGTTTACTGGCACCTTCTTGATTGCCTCTTCTTTCAATCGTCTTACATTCTCTTGTCAAGATAATATCTTTATGTTGAATTTGGACAAATAAAGTTCAACTGGACAGAACAAGGGAAGCTGTCTCTCTTTTCTTTAGTTGTTTTCGTTGCTTCTCTGGTGCAAGAATTACTGCAGGTTTCTGAGATCATCTGATTATTTTAGGCTGGTGCCCTCATGCTTGCGGACAATGGAATCTGTTGCATCGATGAATTTGATAAAATGGACATCAGGGATCAGGTGAGTTCACTTCCTTGCTTCTGTGACATTGGCCACATTTAAATCTGGTACTTGGGACTGAAATTGACTTTCGTTTTGAAGGTTGCAATTCATGAAGCTATGGAGCAACAGACAATAAGCATCACAAAAGCAGGTATTCAGGCAACTCTAAATGCCCGGACATCAATCCTAGCTGCCGCCAACCCGACAGGGGGCCGTTATGACAAATCTAAACCACTCAAGGTGAGAGGATGAATTTTTGGAAGCCTTGAAGTTAGACCTTTACTTAATTGACATTTTTCGATCATTGCAGACTTATGATGCTTGACTAATTTAGTTATGCCTGTACGCAGTATAACGTAGCTCTACCTCCAGCTATACTTTCGAGGTTCGATCTGGTATATGTAATGATTGATGACCCAGATGATGAGATCGATTACCACATTGCCCACCATATTGTGAGAGTTCATCAGAAACGTGAAGATGCTATTGTTCCTGCATTTAATACTGCCCAACTGAAACGTTACATTGCATATGCAAAAACTTTGAAACCAAAGGTTTGTTTCTGATTTCTCAGCAGTGACTTTGTTCTTTGTTTTACAGAAAAGTTTCTGCAGGTATATATTGATCATTTTAACCGGACTGATTAATGCAGCTGAGCTCAGAAGCAAGAAAAGTGTTGGTTGAGTCATATGTTGCACTTCGAAGAGGTGATACAACTCCTGGTAGCAGAGTTGCTTACCGCATGACTGTCAGGCAACTTGAGGCATTGATCAGGCTGTCTGAGGCCATTGCTCGAAGTTATTTGGAAACTCAGGTACTTTTCTTGAGGTCCTTGTCCCTTCATTGGGTAATTTCGAGTAATATTTTATTAAAAAATAATGTTCCCTATAGGTACAACCACGCCATGTTGATGTAGCAAGGAAACTGTTGAAAACATCTATAATAAGGCAAGATCTCAGCTAACTTTTAAGATTGCCTCCTCACATTTAAGTGTTGTCCCCTGCCTTCCGCTCCTCTAAGCGAGCAATGTACTGCTCAACCCATCTCACATACCATTGCCATAACCTTTCTTGGGATTTGTTCCTGGTTTTCCCTCCATACAGTGTGGAGTCAACTGAGATTGATCTATCCGAGTTTCAAGAGGGTAATCGTGATTTGGGCGATAGCAGCGGTGGTAATGGACCTGATCCTCCTGCCCAAGATGATGCTCAACCCACAGATGCTGCGTTGGACACGCAGTTTAGCAATGCAAGTGAGTCTTCAATCTCCACTAGCTTATTATTCTTTTGATTGTATTTTGGATCTTACAAAAATTAGATTATGGTAATGCAGAAACTGGAGCAAGTTCCGGTGACAAGCAACGAGAAAAGCTTGTGGTCAGTGATGAGTATTTCCAAAGGGTAACCCAAGCCCTCATTATGCGCCTGAGACAGCATGAAGAAACTGTAACACGAGAAGGTAGATAATCGTTTCTCCTCTGGGCATATAAGTTGATCTAGAGGTGCATCGGTTGGAGATTGATTTTTCCAACAGTTGTTACATATTGCCTGATGCTCTGCTCTTTGTATAAATGATCCGGTGGGAACTTTCTCTATTTAAAGTTTGTTGGCAGATTGATGTATTTTTTATTTGTTTCCTTGTATCTTGCAGGGGATGGATTAGTTGGAATGAGGCAAAGGGACTTAATCATGTGGTATGTCCATCAGCAGTTCGATGAAAATAATGATATTTCAGAGGAGGAAGCAGCGAGTGAAATCAAAAAAGTCAAAACTATCATAGAGGTATGATGCAACTGCTGAGAACTCTACCATTTATTACGGAAGTATCAACAGCTCTCATCAGCATTCTCATGCCGAATTCCTTGTAATGCAGAGCTTGATAAGAAGAGAAGGTTATTTAATAGTTCTGGACGATGGTGTTCAAGCTGCCGCAGAGGGCGAAGGTGCTAGACAGGCTGTTAATCGAAATGACAGAATTTTGGCGGTGGCCCCTAACTATGACCATGCTGCTCTCTAACTAGAGACTAGATGAGCAGCACAACGCCTCCCTAAATATCACAGCAAATCTGCTATCTGTATACTTGTAGTTTGTGGACCGGTGCTTGCCAGAACAGTGAGAAATTGCCCGCTCTATTATGTCCAACATATAGATGCTGGTTCGGGGTTATGGAATGGAGGGCAACGGCTGATGTTTCGATCTATGGTCCCTTGGGTTCTTGTTTTTTGTGGCCTTTAGTAACTAAATACAGAATTAAGCGACATCGCTACAAAGAAGCACGAGCCTAACCGTAGCACCTGGTCTTGATCATCATTAAATGTACTGACTTGTTTGTTGCTATTCAAAGTAGGAACCCTTATCCCACTATTGAAGACATGTCAGTTTAATTTTGTATTTCCTTCATAGCAATTATATAAGGGTTCTTGTTTTCCGGTTTTTTTGGTGGAGTTCGAGAGGTTATATGTACATATTTGTAAGTTTAATGAAGTTCTTGCATACTTAGACCAAGTAGACAATGATGATATGGAGCTGAAACCAATCAATGACTTAATCACACTCGTCGGGTTTCATTCGAGCTTCGAATATATGTTAATTTGGAGCTCAGTTCAGTTTCGATTTAATAGCTCTTTCCAGAATGGAGACGTGGACATCCGTGTACACAACTCTTACACTCTCCCTGTAGCCCTGTCATAATTTGGTATGCAACCATTATTTTGCCCTGTCATAATGGGAGAATGTGTGGAGTGAGGAGATGGGGTACCAATTAGAGATGATGAAACGTTGAGCTAAGTAGGGCATGGTTTTAATTGGTGACAGGGAACAGAAGCCGTAACTTTCAGTGGATTATAGGCTCTTAATCAAAATATGAGACTGTCCAATTTAGACAGGGAGAAAGTTGTCTCTAAAATGTACGTTGTACTCTAATACATCAAGCAACCCCGGATTAACTAAGGACAGAGCCTGTCCATGTCGAGAGGAGTTGTGTACTCAATTGCCAAAGTGCGTCATCTTTCTTGTAATTATCTTTTTGGGTTTTCCTGCAATAGCAATTGACGCAGACTCCTTCACTTATGCCCCCCCACGGTGATGGAGACAGGCTTAAATGAGCCACGGACGAATTAGTCAAATCCGGATAAGAGGAGTCTTGAGATTATGCACCAAGTTGAATGGTCAGTACAGAAGGAATCTAGTGTTTGACTAAATGAAATTATCTTCTGGGCTTTTTCCACCATTCGACGCAAACTTAATTATGCAAGGTCCAAGAGGGGAGGTAAATATTAGGGGTGTCGCAAAATACTCGGGAACCGCCAGGAACCAGGACCGAACCGCCCGAGGCCGACGGTTCTTGAGGAACGTCCAGGTTCCGGTTGCCCACTTCCGAGAACCGGTGGGCACCGGTCCGGTTCCCGGCCCATGGGCGGATCCGCCCGCCCGCCCACCCGGACCAGGACCTAACCTTTTTAATATTAAAATATTACTAAAACAAAACAAACCCTAACCGAGACTTCTCTCCTCTGTCCAATGTCTTTGACTTCTTCGGTTCTTCTGTTCTGTGACCATCTGTCTCTCTTCTTCTTCGACTTCTTCGACTTCTTCAGTTCTTCTGTGACTGTCTCCGCCCAGAAGTACCCCGCGGGTCGTGACTGTTGTCCCTCGCGCCGGCCGCCGCTGCTGTTCGCCCCCTCGCGCCGGCCGCCACCCACCAGCTTCTTCGACTTCTTCGACTTCTTCGGTTCTTCGGTGATTGTCTCGCCAGCGGTGACTGCGGCCTGCGGCGCACATTCGGCATGTTCGCCCCCTCGCGCCGGCCGTTGCTGCTGTTCGTCCCCTCGCGCCGACCGCCACCCGCCACAGCCTCTGCTCCGCCTAGCAGTGACCCGCGACTCCACAGCTCGCCTCCGCGCCGACCACCGTGCCAGCAGTGAGGGAGAAGTGGATCAACATCGAGCATCGCTCGCCCATCCTCGACGCCAATCGCTGACCTCGAGCACAAGACTTCTCGTTCCCAAACCTCGGCATTTCCGATGAGTTTTCTTTTAGTTCAAACCGTTCGTTCTGGCCAAGCGAAGTTCGATTCGTCTCTAAGCGGCCTTCGCGCCGCCGTCTTCAAGGCGAGTAGGGGTTTTATGACGAAACTCTTCCCCACGAACCCTCTTAGCACTACTTGTTTTGGTGATAGAATAGCCGAGCGAGATTTCTCGATTCCTGAATTTTTCGTGTCCAACCGAGTCAATTTGTTTGATGTTGAGTATTTCCCTGTGTTCACTCGGGTCTAGGTCCGGGTTCCTAAGAAGTGGCCAACGTCGTTCTCCTCACTTCTTGCCCAAAACGCTTGAATCAAACCTATGTAAACCTGTCTCTGTGCTGTGCATTCTAGCCGACTGCCATGTGTTTGTGATATTGCCTAAACGGAGCTACGTCAAGATCGGTTCCATGGATCCACCCGGAACCGGACCGGACCCGGCGGTCCGGTTCCCGTGTGGATCCATGCAACAAACGGGTGGATCCGGTTCCAATTTTCGGAACCGGTCCTTAGCGGGCGGTTCCGGTTCTAGGTCGGGAACCGCCCGCCTGGACCATGCACACCCCTAGTAAATATCATTGATCCATAATAAGATTAGACAATTTTATAAAGCTTAAGATACTAGCACGTTACTTTGGATACTTTGTCTCATGTTTATGGGTAATTTGCGAAGTGGGTCGATAAAATCGTTCTTCAACAAGATTATCTATGTTCTTCTATAATTGATAAGAGAAGGCCCCTACGTACAAATTCTATTAAAATCAATTCTTGCAATCCCCGCATATCTTTGCCCAAAGTGCGCAACAAAGGTGCAATTATTTTATTTAATCATACAAGCAAGGTTAGAGAACTAAAATTATGGGAAAGAGAAAGTAATTGGCAACTCCAATGAAACATTTGTAATCGAATGGTATAATGTCACCAATGAACTTTTACAAAATATACAATCAAATCCTTAAATCTTTTTGCCGCCTATAGGGTTCTTGATCTCTTAAATTCTGTGTTTACCTTTTAAATGAAACATGTACAAATAAAATTCGACAAGTGTGAAAAATTTGATAAAAACACTTTTTGGTCTAATTGGCACTGACATGGCAACACATGTTAGCTTTTTTCTTCAAATGCATGTTTCACCCTGAAGAACCAACACGAACCGAAAAAAAAGAGTACAAGGATTTGATAAATAAATTTCGTAGGACTTGAGAAACAATTTGCAAAAGTTTAAGAACTGCCATTGCCTCTCCCTACTCAGATAAAATAAATGGTGATGACTTGGTGCATATTGATTTTAATAAAGTGTGTATAAAAATGAGAAATTGAACTGGAGACATCCAGCTGAAATGTCAATTAGAATTGACCACACAAAATATCTTCTCTAATCTCATACACTATTAGAGAACGGCGTATTTTGAGTAAATCACCAGTTTCGTGCAAATCACTAGTTTCGTGCAAGTTGCAATAGCATTATCAAATCAATGCAAACTCTAAAATAGAAACAACTAGATAGCAGAGATCGAGGTTGATCGTGATGAGTTTAAACTTCATCATTAGGAGGGGAACAATTCAGATGACACATTAAGATCCCTATATGATCGTTTAGTAATAAGATTGGTGCATGTATAAATACAATCAAGAGGTTTGTTTGGAAGCAACCATACTATCGAAAGTATATTGAAATTCTATAGGTAAAGTTTCGACAATGAAATTCTGCAAGGATATGCTTTTAACGCTAAGAAGTCTATTAGCAAGAATAGGGGAATTTCATGGCCAATTCCCTTCCCGTCTGCTTGTTTTGGGGGTTGGTGCCAAAGGTGGAGGTTGGATTCACTCTTCTGCTTGTCTTTATCTATGACCATAGGCCTGTCATCTCAATATAACGTGCATAAAGCACCTTGATGGTTGCGGTTTCTTCTAAGAGTGGATAAGTATCATTTTAAAATGGAATGCTTAGGTTGCTTGGGACCGTTAGCTTGAACCTATCGAAAGCTCCTCTTCCACCAATAAACGAGTGTGCTTGAAATTTTCCCTCTCAAGAATTATCACATTGCACGTATTGTAAACTTCTTGACCTGTGTACTTGATAATCTGTCGAATGGGGTTCGTGTACACCATGCATGAATGCGTCCACTTTGTAAACGAGAAAACCCACCATTCGAAAAACCAATCCGATGCCGTATGGAGATTCTGCATCTTAGCAAAGGAACATATGAACAAATTGGCAATCATGTGCCGATCCATTTTCCATCAAAATTGTTTATGAAGGTGGTGGGACGTAGCTTAGCTATTATTTGGATGTCGTGTTATGGGAATCAAAATGGGGGAGGAGGGCGGCGGGTCATTGACGGCCTAATTGGGGTTGTGTACCAGCGAAGCCACGTGAGATTCCATTGACTCTCAATCAATCTTTTACAGATCGACATCAGGCAGCGTTGGAGGTAGGCCCCGCGGTCGACATTGCCAACCTTTGAATGAACGAGCTTGATTGCCATTGCAAGCTGTCTTCTCTTGGCGCTTTCGCCGCCATCCCCCCGAGGGAGCCACCTGAAGCGAGGGCTCCGGAGGTCATTTCGGGACCGGGTGGCTGATACCGACCAATCATGAAGTGGGCAACTTCTTGTGAATTTTCAAGACCAAAAAACCCATCCATTATTCTATCATCTTGCGTGAAGAGATGCTTTGATAGCATGTATTTTAATCTCTCTCTCTCTCTCCCCCTTTGTGTTGGGCTCTATATGTGCCTTGATTCGAAGGGACAGTAGGGCTATCTATAATCCAGTACAACAATCCCTCCCATCCCAGGTCGAACGTATTCGCCTTCAGACTCAGCACCAAGAGAGGCGTAACAGCACGAGTAAGTTCAGCTCAGCAGCTTCACCAAATAACATCTAATTCCCCTCAACTCTCTCTGAACTTGATTGGTTTATATTTTTCAAAGTCCATCGTACTCACTTTTGTAGGATTTGCTTCCGTTCTATCTTCTACAACAGAGAGTGAGACATGGGTTATTGGTCATCGAAGGTTCTTCCGAAGATCAAGAAAGTGTTCGAGAAGAATGGAAAGAAGCCTGCGGCTGCGGAGGCTTGCAAGTCCTTTGATGATTCTAAGGTCCCTTGAGAGTTGATATGTTAATTTCCCAAGCCTGGTTAACGTGGCTAGCTGGCATAATTAATTACATCTTTATAGGTTTATTGATTTGCGTGGTTCCTTGAAACAGGGGGAGATAGATAAGGAGTTCGAGGAGAAGAAGACAGAGCTTCAGCCTAAAGTAGTGGAGATATATGAGGCTTCCTCCGCAGAAGTTAAGGTACGAGCGGAACGTCTACACTTCGATCCAATACCTATAGTCCTATGTCTATACATACGACCTAAGAATAACAAGTGCGCTCGGTATGCCATGTAACAAACAGGCTCTTGTTAAGGAGCCCAAGGAAGCAGGACTCAAGAAGCACTCGACCGCTGTCAACAAGTTCCTAGAAGAGCTTGTGAAAATCGGTGCGGTTTCTTTTTCACAACATGTTACTTATATTAGCATATATGCATCGATGTCTCATGTGATTCAGTGCCCGCATCATACGTATAAGTGCCTCATACGCATGTGTATCATCCTTATCTATGCAAGAAGCAAGTATACATGATCTGATTCTGTGTGCACGCACGGTTGATCACCTTTATGCGGCTGTGCAGAGTTTCCTGGATCGAAGCCAGTGTCAGAAGCGTCCACAAAGTATGGACCAGTCTTGGTATCGGGGCCCGTGTTGTTTGTATTTGAGAAGGTGTCCACCTTCATAATCACTGAGGAGAAGGAAGTCGAGGCTCCTCCTGCAGAAGCAGCAACTTCTGGAGAGGTAACTGTGGCAGTGGAAGAGAAGGCGGAGATTGTCGTCGAAGAAGAGAAGAAGGAGGAAGCGGCCGTGGAAGCTGCGGAGCCACCCAAACCATAAAAAAAGTGGGGAAAAAGGAGCAGTATCATAAATCATTTATAGTGAAACTCTGTGCACATGGTTTACGCGATACCATTGTAAAAGCTGATTTGTTATTCTTTCGTTGTATGTCCACCTCTTCGTCTTGTATCTCCGTCTTCAGTTGTTTATATTTGAAGAAATCAAACGTGTAGTTTTCATTTTTCTGGAATCAATCAATTAGGTTCGATTGTCACTGGTTTCGGGTGTGGTCTCTGGGATATCGCAAGGTGAACGCGATGGAGCGGTGGCTGCTACTTTTGATCTTCAAGACCTTCAATCTGTAAATCACTCTTTAAAGTGTTTTTGTTCATATTTTAATTACTAGATAGCTAGGAAGTCGGTGAACCGATGGTGATTCTATGGAATTTTGCATAATGGCTTGCAAAAATTTGTGAAAAGAATCCTGGGCCCATGTGGGTCCGTCCCTTCACGTATTGCATTGTATATGATATTTTTTGCAAGTGTGATTCTTGGTTCTTTTTTGGGTCTTCACCTATGTCCCATGAAGCGTTTGCCTTGAAATATAGTTTCGTACCCCTTTTGACATGAGTGATCAATTTAGAGGAAGCTGTACCTTGAAGGATCTAATTTGTCGGGTGATATGGTACTTCTTGTCTGTTTGGTAAAGTTAGGGTTGTGTTGTAGTTGTGTTGCCACTGTAGATGTGCTATGAGGTATTTTAACTTGTGGTTTTTTAAAGCTCTTTTGATATAATTGTGCACAATCTTTGTGACTTTGTATTCAAACTTCAATATCGCTCTTTCAAATCCCCAGCTACTTTCTTTTCTAAAAGTTCAGATCCAACTCACTGGAGCTCCTCAAACTGCTGACTCTATTGCTGCAACACTGCACTACTAGATGGTTTATCAAGTGCATAATCATGTTCTTGATTTAAATTTTCACAATGGAAATGAAGACGCTTTATTTATTTCCATGTAGAATGATCAAGCATCCTGCATTTATGTTCCCAGACAAATCTCGAAGGAAAAGTTGGCCAAACTCCTTTTAGAGACTTAGATTACCAACTATGAAAAGTTGCATTAGAATAACAAACCTTTCCAGTCGACGGACTCTGAGTTCGTCAAAAAGAAAGATGGAACTGTTTTCATCAAATTTGGCAAAGAAAATGAAGAAAGTCCTTCTATCTTCCAGACCATTTTTATGATTGAACCATGTGTTCCCGAATCAAATTTTGAGCCAGATCCAAAAAAGCTTGTTGAATATTTCAAGAGTGATGGACATCCTGTTCATTACTACAAAGACCGGTATTGTCATTGCTTCTGGGATTCTTTTTGTCAATGTTCCTATTGTACAAACTCTCCTAACGAGGTAGATCCAACTGCCAGACCTCGACGAAAGCACAAGAAGCCAAAGGATGCTACGTACCAAAGGTACTTGAATGGAGACTCCTCTGTTGATACTCTTGGTGAGTGCAACAAATTCCAGTTTATGGTTTATTATGCTCCACCTCTACCACTAGAGTTCACTGCTTCACCCTCAGTCTCACCAACTCCACCACCATCACCTCCTTCATCTCCCCCTCAGAAAAAACCTGCCTTTTCTCTGTTTTATAAGCCAATCCTAAAGTGGACAAAGAAGCATTCCTATCCACTTGAGGCCCGAACATAAACACCATTGAGTTCTTCCATCGCCATGTTCCATGAAACAGACTTTCCCCATCTTGTCCGAGAAAGTTCCAAACTCTCGTTTCCTGCTCCAGAAGAATTTATTAATCCATAAGGTAGATATCGACATGTTCCCAAGATACCTGCCCCCACTAATATGGATGAGCACGGAAGACAGAAAATGACTTATGTTGCTGAAGTTGTCCTAAATTGGCAATCGGAGACTCTTTTAGCACATAACCATGCATTCAAAGCAATTGATTCCAAGATTGTGAATGTGCAACAAGATCTTCGAAGATATGATGAGACCACCAAAAAAATGCTTTCCGATTTCCAAAAGAGGCTTCATGCTTTGGAATCCGGACAACATTTAGGGTATCATCATCTTGAAAGTCCTAAGGTGGAAATAGAAAAGCTTAAAAGTCAAATCTAGATGCTTGAAGAAGGAATGTTCAATCCTTTTAATCTGTTCTTGACCATGGCATGATACAGGCAGAGTATTCGCCTCTACCACCTCAGACGTCTATCTTTGCTGCCCTCACAGATGTTCCTATCAGACAGGACAAGACCAATGTAGTAGAAATGCGAAATCATCTTAAAGAATTGGATTGAGTAAGGAAGGAAAAAGGAAAGGAGAAAGTGCCTGCAGAATCCTCGATTGTTATAAAGGAAAAGCCAGATCAGATGATGTTATCCAATCCGTTGGAATCTTTCCTAAAGGATTTGGGCGATTGGGAAGAATAGCCTAATCCTGCCATTCCAAAAGATCATATCTTATTTCCAGCAGAACAAGCTTTTCCAAACATCTTTGATACAGAATCAGATTTGGTATCCCTTTCGTCCTCATCATCCTTCTCAATCCCTACCATTGATTCATTTCCTATTGTACTAGTAACTTCATCAATATTCATGGCCGATCCCCTAGACCAAGATATGGAAACAAACCCTTCTGAACCAGAAGTTGTTAAGCAAAACAATCCCTCCCAGCATGTGTTTACAGCATCAAAATAGTTTTTTACTATTGATGATATTCCTTATCAAAAATGGCCAGAAAGACTTAAAGAATTTCACCTGCCATTCCAAAAGATCATCCCTTTCGTCCTCATCATCCTTCTCAATCCCTGCCATTGATTCATTTCCTATTGTACTAGTAACTTCATCAATATTCATGGCTGATCCCCTAGACCAAGATATGGAAACAAACCCTTCTGAACCATAAGTTGTTTAGCCAAACAATCCCTCCCAGCATGTGTTTATAGCATTAAAACAGTTTTTTACTGTTGATGATATTCTCTATCACAAATGGCCAGAAAGATTTGAAGAATTTCATATTTGGTTAAATGTCCAAGTCCTTACCAACCAGGATAAGTATGATGTTCTTTTTGGTTTTGTCACAAGGTTTACAGGTAGCCTCAAAGATTGGTGGCAATCTGTGACAGAACAAGATCGGCTTCAATTTTTACTCTCACCTGACTTTGGTCATGCCATTACCCTTCTATATCATTTCTTTGTTGGAAAACCTTCTGAACTCCACGAGCTTAAAATGAGAGAATTTTTCGAAAGAATATGCTGCTCTCTCCAGAAAAAACATCTTGATAAACACTATCGAGAAATGCTTAAGCTCTTTTATGGTATTGGAGCTTATCCAAACCTAAAGCATGTCTTCCTGACTTTCATCCCCAAAGATTTATCCCAACAGGTTGAGAGAACTTTTCTCACTAGACAAAGGAGAATTCAGGATATTCTATTGGGCAAAATCCAATAATAAATTCAACAAGAAAACCATTTGTGCCTTGAAGAATTGTGTATAAAATGCCAAATGATCTAGACTTATGTCGACAATAATAGAGAACTTGATGCGGTCTGTTCTTGCCAGAAGCTAAAGATCAAATGCTCTAAGTGAGATTGTGATGGCTCTGGTGAAAAATCTTCCAGAAAGAAGAAGCATTTCAAGAAGCTCTGGATAAAGAAATCCATACATGGCTCTACGCACTTTCGAAGAAAGAAAAAATGGCGATACCTACATAAAAGGAAAGATCGCTCAGGCCACAAGAAATCAAATCGATATTTCATCTGCAATCATAAATGACAGTTTGCCAAAAATTGTCCTTAAGCAAAAAAAGGCCAGAACCATCTGATACATCATATAGAGAACGAAACAGGCATTTCTCTTGAAAATGATGATATCGAATCTTTATTTTCTGTGGATGAATAACCATCTGAAGAAACTCTTTGTGTCATACCTTGTTACCAAACTCCCAATGAAACTAATTCAGATTCAGATTCTGAAGATATTTTTCACATATCTTTCACATCTTTAGAACAAAGTACTAACATATTTTCAAGCCAAACTCATTGTCTCCATTTTCCTATGAAAATCTTTACCTCAGAGTTTGCCAAGCCTATCACTGTCATTGCTCTCATAAACACTGGAGCAAGTTGTTCAATCTTAGATACTAAAGTTCTCCATAAAGAATATTGGACTCCCTATGTTTGATATTTCTACTCTACCTCAGGAGTTACTTTTTTCACAAATGTGAGAACTACCCAGTAACTATCCAGTTCTTTCTCTAGTGTTCCATAACCACAAAAATCTTCAGATCCAGTCTCCCCGACAAAGATTTGATTATTGGTTGGGACATCATGACTCAAATCTCTCATCTTCGTATTATTCCTGGAAAATATCTTAAGTATAAGAACCAATTCTCTGAATTCGTCAATAACCAAAGACTTTTTTCCATCTAAATATGTCAGTTAGATCCGATCATGCAAAAGTTGTTGGAATCTTATTCATAATCTCATTTTGAATTCGCCCAAAAGTGTTCACATCATTTATGGGAAAATCCAGAGTTCTTTGTTCGCATTCCTTTAAAAAAGAATGAAAATATCAATCCAACTAAGGTAAGTCACATGGGAATGAAGCCATAACACTTGGTTTTAGCTCAAAGGGAATGCTCGGAACTATTGCAACAGGCCTTATTGAAATCTCCAATTCTCAATGGGCTTGTGAAGCCTTCTATATCAATAAGCGTGCCGAGCAAAATAGAGGAAAGATGAGATTGGTAATTAATTATTAGCCTCTTAATCTTTTTCTCCAAGATGACAAATTCCCTTTATCCTCTAGAAATTCCTTATTTACTGGATTATCCAAGGCCCATATCTATTCCAAATTCGATCTTAAAGCCGGATTTTGGCAATTGGGCATCTATTCTAAAGATAGACCCAAAACAGGGTTATGTATTCCTAACCAACACTTCTAATGGAAAGTTCTTCCTTTTGGCCTAAAGGTAGCACCATCCATTTTCCAAAAGGCCATGTGCTGAATTTTCCAACTAATCCTGTCAAGTATAGCAGTTTACATTGATGACATCTTACTCTACAGTTTTGATGAGCAGTTACATTGCCAACTTCTTGAGCAGTTTGCAGAAATTATGAAAAAGCATGAGATTATGCTTTCCCAAAGAAAGATGAATATTACCTAGATAGAAATTGAATTTCTTGGTATGCACCTTAACAAAGGTACATATTACCTAGGGCCACATATTACTCAAGAACTGTTAAAGTTTCCTGAAGAATATTTCACGACAAAGCAAGTTCAGCAATTTCTTGGGATAATTAATTATCTCAGAGATTTCGTTTCAAACATTGCAAAATTGTTGATTCCATTGCAATCAATGCTGAAGAAAAATCCCCCACCTTGGGGAAATTCCTAGACTAAGGCAGTTGCTTAGCTTAAGGAGATTATGCAAAATCTTCCGCCATTACAAATCCATCAACAGGAAAGAGAATTTTCTAGACCGACGCCAATGATAAATATTGGGCAGCCATCTTGTTTGAAGAAATTGATGGTAAGAGACATCTATGTGCCTACAAAAGTGGAAAGTTTTCCCAAGCTGAAATGCATTATCATTCTACTTTCAAAGAAATTTTGGCGGTGAAAAATGGAATAAAAAAGTTTGAACTCCATCTCATCAGCCATCACTTCCTGATAGAATTAGATATGACATCTTTTCCTTAGATGACCAAGTTCAAGCAGAAGCAGATTCCAAATTTTCAACTGCTTCGATGGGCTGAATAGTTTTCAAAATATTCATTTGAAACCAAACATATTGTTGAAAAAAAGAATGTGCTTGCTAACTTTTTGTCAAGACCAAAAGCACCAGCATAAATCAATATGTACATCATGAGGCATACTTTTCATACTCTTCATCACAGTGAAAAGTACAAGATTGAGAAGATAAAAGATTGGCTAAGTTGGAAATATCCCTAGAAGATTGTTGAGCAAATCCAGAATGACAACCTCATTGAAAATCTAGATAACCTCATGTGACAATGCCATACAGATCTGTTTAGACTTAATGGAGGTTTGATTCTTTATCCTTTTAGATTAAATTCGGACTATTTGTTCATACATTCTCTAATCTGGAAGGAAGATGATTTCTCTGATCAACTTAGATGGTTATTATGGTACTTAACCAATAAGTACTTAATAGCTATTGAAATTCCAACAAGAAGAATCATTACTAATATCACCAGGATATTTGGACTTGGTATATGAAACTTTGAGAAAGAGAGTGACAAAAATTTGTTAACCTTTCTCAATTGGTTTTATACTCCCACTCACTAGAGATATCTCTTGTAGAAAGAATTAAGAATCATGCAACCAAACCCTGAGGTTTATACCATTTTGTTTTTCCGACATCCATGGGCTTTTTTAACAAATAATGGCAACATCATCAATGCCCCCACAAATTATAGGTACCATATCCTATAAACCTATTCTGCACAGTGCAGAAGCTCAGATCCATAAATCTTATCTAGGACCTATTGGATGCTGTGAACACCACTACCAAGAACTCCAAAGAATTTGTGTCAAGAAAATAAAACCATTCTTGAAGATGTACCCACTACATGGGATTATTATAGTCTCGCACCAGAAGACAAGGAAGCACTCGAGGAATTCAGACAAGCTACATCATCACATGAGCATGAAATGATAGACACAGATGACCTAGCATAGTCCTCTTAAGACCCCTATGCACAATAAGGAGGTCCTCTTTCCCAGGACCCGACCTTTCTCTTTACTCTACACTGAATAATAGAGGGAAGAGGAACAACAGTATCATATATAAAACTCAGCAGAGAATTGGAAGGAAAAGAGAGAATTTTCTTGTTGAGGCATATTTTTCGATTGTGGTTTGGAGATTCCATTTATAGGCAAATGAAAGAGATGGTTGGTAAGAAACAAATTAAATCAACTGGCTGTGATACTTAGAAATCAAGCTATTAAAAAATCGTTACAAAATAATAACCTTCATTCTGCTATCAAAGCCATTACAAAATAGTTAACCATTACAAATAAGAGCATTCGACTTAGCTATCAAAGCTGTTACAAAATAATGGCTTTTCATTTTCAAAAATTTTGAAATATTCAACAATTTCCCACACATTTCATAAGATTTTGATAAGAAAAAAAGGACTTATTCTAGATTAAACTCAACTAAATGTAATGCATCAAAACTAGTGTCTTCTAGGCTATGAAAAACACCTAAAAAATATATATTTCACAAAATTATTGGTGAGGTTTGACCCAAGATTTTTTTTTTTGTGAGTTATATAGTTCTCATTCTTTTTTAGGTCTGGTCCATAGCCCAAAAGGCACTAATTTCCTCTCATTGCATTCAATTGAGTCTAACTCAGCATAGATATTTCATATCTTTTTAAAACCTTATGAAATGCAAGGAGAATTGTTGAATATTTCAATATTTTTAAAATTTTAAAAGTAGTTATTTTGCAATGGCTTTGATAGCATTATTGAAAGGTATTGTTTTCTAAGAGCTTTTGTAATAGAATTGAAAGCTATTGTTTTGTAAAGAGTTTGTAACGGTTTTGTAACAGTTTTATGATGGATTGATTTCCAAATTATAGCACCTCCAACAAGGACCGCTAATGCATTTTATCTCATTAATTTATGATCTAGTTTAGCATCACTATATCATAATACAACGGGAATCCCACTTTATAAAATGCCATAGTTTATGGTTCCTCTCAATTTTATTTTATTTTTTACTCTGCTTAAGGTAGTCCAATGATCATAATTAAGCTTTTGTACATATGTGCTCAGTCTACACATAGTATAAGTTATATCGGGTCAAGTATAATTCATTAAATGCATCAAACTTCCAATAATCTGACTATACTCAAACCGAGCTACTATATCTCCTCTATTTCTCATTAATTGGGTATTAGCATTATAAGGAGTGCTCACGACTCTATCATCAAATGCCCATATTATTTCAAGTAGTCTCTTTATTACACAATGCTCTTGAGTAAGCATTACCACTATCACTTCTAATGATTTAAACACCCAAAATAACATTAGTTTCTCTTGAGTCCTTCATATCAAATTTAGAAGTGACAAAACATTTTATTTTATTTACAAGATCACTGTATGTACCAAATTACATTTACTATACTTCTCACAGGAAAGAAAAATCAGCTTTTTCCACAACTGAAAAGAAAAATTCTTTCCATAATGCTAACAACAAAACAACAATTAATTCCATCGCTACCCAACAAAAGAACATATTGAGATTGAAGTGGACCATCATAACCTAGGCTTTCAAATCAACAAAACTTTGGACGCTCATTTCCCCTTTGCAGCTTTTTTTAAAAGAAATGAATCAACAAATTCAATTTATATCATCTTTAGCCTCAGAGGTTTCGCTAACAAAGAAACAAATGTGGATTTCATTAATATTAACCACAAGCTATGAAGCACAGACACGTCGAGGGAGCTTCCTTGTCGTGTCCGACACGTGTCGGAGTGTGTCGGGCATGTTGACACGCTCGGACACGCGTTGGCCACGTGTTGGATGGCCACGTGTTGGATCTTTCAACAAGTGGTCAACTTTTCTTGGCACGTTTGACGCACGTGTCTGAGGGAGAGAATCATTGAAGAAGATGATGGAGGGTGGAGGTGAGACCGAGGAGCGGAGGCAACGCCGCGACGATGAGGGAGGGCCAAAGGAAGAGCAGGTGATCCACAGGGCCGTGATTGCGACAATGTGATGGAGGGCAGACAGCGAGGTTGCAACTGAGGCCATTCGGTGAGTGACTACGATGAGGCAAGAGCTGAGAGGATCGTGCGACAAGGAAGAAGAAGAGGCCGTGGTTAGGGTTTAGCAAGAAGAGAGTGAGGGTGGTGAGGGACGACGGAAAGAAATCAGAGCTAGAGAGGAGGGTGGATGGGGGTGGTGTGGGGTAGGGGGAGAGATAAACCGAGTGGGGATGACGGAAAAAAACTGGAGTCGGAGAGGAGGGTGGATGGGGTGGCGTGAGGTGGGGGAGAGATAAACCGAGGGGGAGGGATGGGGCAAGAAATCGAGGGGCGGGTGGGGGTGATTGATGGGGGCAGGGAGTAGGTGGTGTCGTTGGGGGAGGGGGCGAGGGAGAGAGAGAGTAGGGAAGAAACTGAAAGGGGGAGAAAATATTGGGTGCCCAGATTTTGGGGGTGGCGCGGGCCTTGGGGGACAGGGGAGAGAGAAATGAGAGAGGGCAAATGATTTTTGGGGATGAGCGAGAGAGAGAGAGAGAGAGAGAGAGAGAGAGAGAGAGAGAGTAGGGAAGAAACCGAAAGGGGGAGAAAATATTGGGTGCCTAGATTTTGGGTGTTGCGTGGGCCCTTGGGGACAGGGAGAGAGAAATGGGGGAGGGCAAATGATTTTTGGGGATGAGTGTATAGAGAGAAAAAAGAGGGAATAATTTTTGAGAGGTTTTTGAGGGGGAATAAATTTTGAGTGGCAAAACTTTTGAGGGGGAAATAATAGTGTAAATTAATTATAAGCTCTTATTATTTATTTATTTATTTGTGAATTTGAATCAAATTAATTAAAAATAAAAATATTTATTCAATAATAACGTGTCTCAACGTGTCGGAATTTTCTATTTTTGAGAAATGACATGTCGGCGTGTCGTGTCGTGTCGCGTCGCGTGTCCATGTTAGTTAGACCACAAGATCAAAAGAAAATAAAAGAGAAATGACTTTAGCAACCGGCGCCAGTTCAAGCTCAAACCCTCTATCTAACTTTATGTTTCCATATACAATATAAGAACCCAAAACATTCAGAAGAATATGCAGGATACTTCAAGGCCCCATCAACTATTGAAATGATTTTACCCTTTGAAGACTCAAAATAAAATAGAAAATTACCAAATAGAAGCATAAGATGGTCAGCATAACGTAAAACTCGAAGCCCAGCACCTTTCCTAATACTTGTTTCCAACTTGAACATGTTCGACCAACAGGAGAAACCCTTTGCGCTTGATGAAGGGATTGATTGTGGGTCAGATGAAATGTCAATAGCAACGGCAAGACTCAGTTTAACCGTGAAAGACTACAATTAAGGACCAACGGGGGGACGATGTACGGTGCTTCAAACTGCTGTCAACGGCCAAAGCATCTGCTAATGGACAATGTACTCTTGGTGTAAACCAGAAATATCACATAAGGTTACTAAATATCAAAAGAACAAAATGTTAGAATTAGCTTATTTATTGGATGCGGAATTCTCTAAATGAGATGAGCGCATTCCCACAATCCCCACCTGAGCCATTGAATTTCACAAGACAACATCACTGGCTGTTCTCTCAGACATTTCACTGAACATTTCCGAGCTGTATCAGTAACTCCTATGCTACGTGGCGTATCAAAGTGGCTGCCTTGAATTTCTTTCAAGAAGCAACTAGAATTCGTTGCCCACACGCTATTGCTCAGCCTCACCTCCACCTCATACAGACACATGCCCAGGCTTGCCGCATCACTTCCCAACTTGCAACGTCAACAAATCTTCTCGGGGCTCACATTTCAAGGCACACCAGAAAATCTATCCTTAGGATTGTTGTGAAGATAAGTTTGAGAGGATGAAGATAAAATTGATGGGAGAACAGTAATAATTCGAACAATATCGAATTAACGCTGCGGAATAAAATAATCTCCCCTCTTGTGTAAACCTAATAGGAATTGATATAGTAGAGTAAAATAAATACCAAGCACGCGAACACAAGACGATTTTTTTACATGGAAAACCTCCTCAATGTGAGGAGATAAAAAACCACGGGACCGGAGTCCACCCAAAAATCTTCACTATCAACAAAATTGTTCTTTTCTAGCAAATACTAGAGGTACAAGCAGCAAACACCTCAAGAACATAATTCTTGGCAATACACATGAACTTCACAAGAGATTAAGGATAAATCTGACCAAAAACGCAGGTTTTGATCAATCCACAAAAAACTTGATGTATGGAGCTTCAGACAAAAACCATACTATTCAGATTCGAGAAAATTGCGCCATGAACATGCTAACAAAATTTCAGCTCAATCGGACAACGAACCGACCTCCGATCCTAGCTTGATGTAAATCAGATATTGCCCAAAACCCCAGATTTTCTACTTTCTCTTTTTCTCTTGTTACTATTTCCTTTTGCGTCTACCACTTTATATATATATATATATATATATATATATATATATATTTAGTGAGAAACCCTATTTCCTCATATAACTTATTATATTGACTCAAGCCCCTTTTTGGGCTTGCAACTCATTGGGCCTCCTCCACATAGGAGTGAACCCAGCTAACAAATCTCCCCCTCACGACAATGTGGAGGGATTCACCATCCCTGCTATCAATTGGCAGTGTTCAAGCTTCTCTCTTGGTAGAGTCTTCGTCATCATATTGGAGCCATTATGATCCGTATGAATTTTCTCAAGTTCCAACAACTTTTCATCTAGAACATCTCTTATCCAATGATATCTAACATCAATATGTTTCGATCTAGAATGAAAAGATGAATTCTTACCAAGATGAATTGCACTTTGATTATCACAAAATAGCAAATACCTCTTTTGCTTGAACCTAAGTTCTTCTAAGAACTTCTTCATCCATAACATCTCTTTACTAGCTTCAGTCGCTGCAATAAATTCAGCTTCGATTGTAGAAAGTGCAACACACTTCTGCAATCTTGACTTCCATGACACAGCTCCACCCGCAAAAGAAATCAAATAACCAGAAGTAGATTTACGAGTATCAATATCTCCTACCAAGTCAGAATCTGTGTATCCAACTAACTCAAGTTTCCTAGTCCCAAAACTGAGTTTCAAATTTGAAGTTGCCCAAAGATACCTCAATCCACTTCACTGCATTCTAGTGCTCCCTGCTTGGATTTGACAAATAGCGACTAACAATGCCAACTGCGTGCGCCAAGTCTAAGCGTGTACATACCATCGCATACATTAAGTTTCCTACAGCTGAGGCATATGGAACACTTTCCATATATTTCTTCTCTTTATCAGTCGTAGGACTTTGCTTCATATTTAACTTAAAGTGGGCAGCAAAAGGAGTACTAACCACTTTAGCCTTCCTTGTCCATGTAAAATTTATGAAGTATCTTCTCGATATATTTCTCTTGCGATAAAAACAACTTCTTAGCATCTTTGTCTCGGGTAATTCTAATGCCAAGAATTTGCTTCGCCAAGCCCAAGTCTTTCATGGCAAAAGACTTGCTCAACTGCTTCTTCAATAACTCAATTCTTGAAGTATTCTTGCCAACAATTAGCATATCATCAACATAAAGTAAGAGAATAATAAAGTCATCATCAGAAAATTTTTGGACAAACAAACAGTTATCCGAGGAAGTCTTCTTATAGCCATGTTCTGTCATAACTGACAAAAACTTTTTGTACCACTGCCTCGGTGCTTGTTTTAGGCCATAGAGACTTTTCTTCAATTTGCACACATAATCCTTTTTCCCTTTCACTTTAAAACCCTCAGGTTGTTCCATGTATATCTCTTCCTCCAAGTCACCATGTAGGAAGGCTGTTTTAACATCCATTTGCTCAATTTCCAAATCTAGGCTAGTTGCCAAGCCTAGTACCACACGAATAGAAGACATTTTCACTACCGGAGAAAATATATCATCAAAATCAATACCCTTTCTCTGACCGAATCCCTTAACAACCAGTCTAGCTTTGTACTATGGTTGTAAAGTGTGTTCATCTTGCTTCAACCTATATACCCACTTGTTCTTCAAAGCTCTTTTACCTTTAGGTAACTTTACCAACTCAAAAGTATGATTATCATAAAGTGACTGCATCTCATCTCGCATAGCATCAAACCAATTGATTTTGTTCTCATCTTCTATTGCTTCTGCATAGCACTCTGGTTCACCTGCATCAGTCAATAATACATACTCATCTTTAGAATACCTGGTGGAAGGTCGTCAGTCTCTAACGGATCTCTGGACTGGAACATCCAGTGGAACATCTAATTGAGTCTCTGGTTCAGGAATAGTATTATCTATTTCAACATGTTCAGGAACATGTGCGTTATTTGGAGTATTGATTTCCTGCTGCTCTTCATGAACCCATGTAGGAATATTTGTAAGAGGAACTGGATCCAAATCAACCAAATTATCACTAACCTGTGGTGCTGAAATCATCTTTACTTTCTCAATATCCTCTATTGTTTGATCTTCCATAAACACAATGTCTCTGCTTCTTACAATTTTCTTTTCAACCGGATCATAAAATTTGTAGCCAAGCATATCCTGTCCATAGCCAATAAATATACACTGTTGTGTTTTCACATCAAGTTTAGACCTCTCATCTTTGGGAATATGCACAAATGCTTTGCATCCAAAGAAAATAATCATAAGAAACATCTTTGCCTATCCAAACTCTATTAGGAACATCAAACTCTAAAGGAATGCATGGAGTAAGATTTAATACATGCACAACTGTACTTAAAGCCTCACCCCAAAAGGATCTAGATAGCTTTGACTGTGAAAGTAAGCATCTTACCCTTTCAACCAATGTTCTGTTCATTCTCCCAGCTAAGCCATTTAACTGAGGCATCTTGGGAGGTGTCTTTTGATGTCGTATACATTGTTGTCTGCAATATTCATCAAAAGGTCCAATATACTCTCCCATGTTATCAGTTCTGATATACTTCAATTTCTTTCTAATCTGTCTCTCAACTGAAGCCTGAAATTGCTTAAAAGCATCTAATACTTGATCTTTAGTTTTCAAGGTATGAATCCAATTTTTCCTTGAAAAATCATCTATGAAGGTAACAAAATAAAGAGAGCCACCAAGTGATTTTGTTTTCATAGGACCGCAAACATCAGAATGCATTAAATCCAGTATACCTAACTTTCTTGAAGGAGGGGAGCTTTTAAATGCAACTTTGTTTTGTTTTCCTGCTAAACAGTGAGCACACTTATTTAGCGCCGAACTTTTCAATCCTGAAAGGAGCTTCTTCTTGGCCAATATTGACAAACCCTTCTCACTAATGTGACTGAGCCTCTTATGCCATAACTCAGTTATATCTTTGCTGTCTACTGCATTAATTTTATCTGTGGACAACTTTGCCTACATAACGTACAACGAAGAATATTTTTTACCTCTAGCCACAACAAGAGAATCTTTGGTGAGCTTCCATTGACCATTACTGAAGGTACTGCAATACCCCTCATCATCCAACTTACCCGTAGAAATCAAATTCAAGTGGATATCGGGTATATATTTGACATTATTCAATACTAACCTTATGCCATTGCTGGTTTCTAGGCACACATCACCGATGCCTACAGCTTGAGCCAACCCGTTGTTTCCCATCTTTACAGATCCAAAGTCACCTGACCTGTATAACGTAAAGAAATCCCTACGAGACGTAGCATGAACAGATGCACCACTATCAATTACCCAACTGGTCTTATGAGATACAAAATTCACCACATCACCATCAAACATAATGAGAAAGTCTTCTTTAAGTGCAGCGATGCGATTGTCATCGCTGTCGTTATCACTTTTCTTCTCTTTACCTTTCTCCTTTTGTTTCTCCCTTTTTAACTAGCGACAAAACCTCTAAATATGTCCCTTCTAATGACAATAATGGCACTCAACATTAGCAAATTTATTATATTTACCTCTGCTTTTATCTCAACTTTTTTCTCTATTTCTCGGACCTCGAGACTCACTTCTTCCCCTTTTCTCAACAACCAAGGCATTAGATTGTGAAGAGGACGATCCTTGTGTCTTCCTTCTCATCTCTTCATTCAAAATACTACTCTTGGCCAAATCCATGGTAATCGTACCATTCGGGGCAGAATTAGACAAAGATGTTCGGAACGTCTCCCATGAGTTCGACAAAGTACTAAGCAACCATGGTGCTTGTATCTCATCATCAAACTTGATTCCCATTGCAGCCAACTGATTTATAATTCCTTGAAAAGAATTTAAATGATCAGTCAAACGAGTACCATCATGATATCTCAGAGCCATCATCCGTTTTATAAAAAATAACTTATTATTTCCAGTCTTTCGAGCATATAACTGTTCGAGCTTATCCCATAAACTGTGTGTATGTGTTTCATCAATAATATGGTTCAAAACATTATCATCTACCCACTGCCTGATATAACCACACACTTGACGATGAAATATAGACCATTCAACATCAATTTTATTCTCTGGTTTCTCCTCAGCAAATATGGGTAAATAAAAATCTTTCACATATAAAAGGTCTTCCATATTCCCTTTCCAAATATGATAATTTGAACCATGCAGTGTAACCATTCTACTTGTGTTTGTTTCCATTGTTTAACACAAGGCAAAAAAATCAAGCAATAATCTGATGCTCTGATACCACTCTGATAGGAGAACAGTAACAATTCGAATAATATCGAATTAATGCAGCGGAATAAAATAATCTCCCATCTTGTGTAAACCTAATAGGAATTGGTATAGTAGAGTAAAATAAATACCAAGCACACGAACACAAGATGATTTTTTTACGTGGAAAACCTCCTCGATGTGAGGAGATAAAAAACCACGGGACCGGAGTCCACCCAAAAATCTTCACTATCAACAAAATTGTTCTTCTCTAACAAATACTAGAGGTACATAGTAGCAAACACCTCAAGAACATAATTCTTAGCAATACACATGAACTTCACAAGAGATTAAGGATAAATCTGACAAAAAACGCAGGTTTTGATCAATCCACGAAAAACCTGATGTATGGAGCTTCAGACAAAAACCAAATCATTCAGATTCGAGAAAATTGCGCCACGAACATGTTGACAAAATTTCAGCTCAATTAGACAACGAATCGACCTCTGATGCTAGCTTGATATAAATTAGATATTGCCTCAAATCCCAGATTTTCTGCTTTCTCTTTTTCTCTTGTTACTATTTCCTTTTGCGGCAACCACTTTATATATATATATGGGCTCAAGCCCCTTTTTGGGCTTGCAACTCATTGGGCCTCCTCCACATAGGATTGAACCCAGCTAACAAAAATTAGTTGTCTAAAGCATGCAAATCCATAAGATAATTCTGCCCCTCAAATTATGAAACTCAGTGCAATAAGCTATAATTGCTATCAATACAACCAGTATTTCTCTTTACTCAGCACAGAATGATAGAGCGAACAGGAACAACAAAATTATACATAAAACCCAGCAGAGAAATGGAAGGAGAAGAGATACTTTCTTTTTGATGTATATCTTTTGTGGCATGGAGGATCTGTTTATGGTTAATTAAAAAGGGGGTTGGTGAGGCACATATTAACTCGTGATATTTAAAAATCCAACGTTACGAAACCGTTATAAAACAATAACTTTCAATTCTATATCAAAGCTGTTAAAAAATCATTACAAAACAATAACTTTCAATTATGCTATCAAAGCCGTTACAAAATAATGACTTTTAATTTTTTAGAATTGTTGAAATACTCAACAACTCCCTTGTCAAATATGGAAGATTCAAACAAGTGTTGCTCTCTAATGATTCTGTTGGCAGATAAATGACAATTGAAACACAGAGGCGACGTCCCGGGAAGAGACCGCATAACCTCTGAACCGCTGGAGAGAAATTGGCGGTGTCGCTCACTCGACTAATCCATTGAAAAGCAAGCCTTAGTATTGCGACAGCAATCGGCTAAAATTATATCAAATGGTAGTTTTTCTACAAGAATGCACCATGCACGCCACTTCCTAGCCTGCGGCTATATGAACTAACAAATCGGAACTTGGACCAAATTCGAGCTTTGTACCGTGCTGAAAATGTAAAAGCAAACAACCTCCGATTGCAGATTAAGACAAGAAGTGATTTGTTTATACCGGCGAAACCTTATCGATGTTGGCAAAGGTCATGATGCTTTGAAAGGCGAATCCACAACTCATGGTCTGGGATGGCAACAGATCTAAGGACCAGAGCTTCATCATCCTCTTGCTCAGTATTATGTCGAGAGACTGGGACCGTGATGACGGGGAGAGAGAGAGAACCGAGTCGATGGAGAGAGAACAGATTGCAGAACCCACATATGTCGTACACAGGAAAAATCACACCAAAAATCTTGATTTTTTGTCGTTTTTGTCGTTTTTGTCTATTCGGTGATTCCCAACACTTACCACCCAAGAGTACATTTCATTAGACTTCCACTAATAACGGACAATAGAAATCTGACGTGTCAGCATTCATAAATAACATTAGGCAAATCAATTTGATGTAACAATGGGCGCACAATCAAGAGCGTAGTTGTCCATGGTCTAACGTTGTCCATGCACGCTCTCACATAGGATTTTTAAAAGTTACATTGACGGAGGTCTAATAGAAGGTATTTATGGATCATTCATATAAAATTGAAGTGTTGATGAAACGAAAAAAAGGTTTTGAATATATGCATCTCATAAGAAAAATTTTGAACGATTGTCCCTTGTAATAAAGGGCATGTTTGGCAACGTTTTTATTCTTTTATTTTTCTATTCTTTTGATCTCTAGAATAAAAAAAGAACATAAATTCATTTGGTAACGTCAATTAATTTTTCTATTCTCCGGAATAGAAAAGTGGATAGGGAATAGATTTGGAATAAAAACAAAAAGTAAAAAAGATTAGTTTCTTGTTCCCGAACAATTTCTTATGATAAGTTATTTTTTTTCTTCTTCCTCGTCGCTTGCCACCTCCTACCGTCGCCCGCCACCATCGGCCATCGGCGGATGGCAACGAGCGGCGGCGGACGGTGCATGGCGATGGATGATGGCAACCGGTGATGGATGGCGACAGCCGGCTAGCGGCAGGCGGTGGTGGCAAGAAAGAACAAAAAAGGAAAAATAAAAAAATCTTAAAAAATTATTAAAAAATTAAAAGAAATTCTACATTACAAAAAAATTTGTGAATCGTACTAAACGCATTCCTTGTTCTTTTTCCATTTTGAGAATATAAAATTTGTATAGTTACCGAATTCGTTCTATTACTTAGAAATTGTTCTAGGGAATATAAATAAAAAAAAAAGACTATTTTTGAAAAGAAATTATTCTCCGGAATAAAAGTGTTACTAAACGGACCCAAAGTAGCTTGTCACTAAGAGCTTGGTGGAAAAAATAAAAAGCAATGAAATAAAAAGGATAGCTAGAAAGTCCTCCACTTCAGAGTTCTGAGTCTTTGACTCTTATTGTTTTACGAATTTACACGAGGGCCCTTCTATTTCTTCCTAAAACAACGGGTAAAATCGACCCGATAATCTGATTATGCTAATGATCAATACATATACATATCCCTATTTTGGAGAAAGGACTGCATTTGTGTCTACTATACCCATTGTGTTACTAGAACTTTTCAAACAATTATTTGAGTGTCACAAATTTTGAGAAACGATCATTTAAGTAATTCCAATAACTTAATTTGCCAAAAAATTTGAATACGGTTTGCTTGAACGATTTGAAGACCTATTGATTCTGACAATTGATTGCAGAGTTGATCATTCAGACTTTTCAATTTATAGACGTGGATCTCGGATCTATGAATGGGGGTATTCCTGAAACTCACAAAGAAAAAAGGAAGTGAGTTTGACAAAAAAAATAAGAAACTTTTTTTGGTTTTGGATCTTCCAAATCATTCTTGTAGGAGATTCGGACCTTTTTTTTTTTCTTTGATCCTTCGATAAAAGATTCATTCTCTTCATAAAAAAGAGGAGGTAGAACCAATAAAGATTTCATTTTCAATTTATCCCTAAGTCAATTGAATGGACCCTTTTAAAAAATTTTGGAACTAAAATAATTGTTTGTAAATTTTTACACTAAATCGATCAATTATGAAATTATTGCTCTAAAATTTTTAAAATTACAAGATGGACAAAACGACGTCATGATACAAAAGCAAAATTTACAAAGCAAATATTATAACTTCGCCACTTTTTTGTTTGTGAGACTCAAAAGCAAAATCATGGATCAAAATTCTCTTAAAATATTTTTTAACAAAAATACAAAGATCTATATGCTTTCTCCAAGAAAAAAATGTCGTAAATAAAACCTTATTCACCTCTCGTAAGTTGGCATTTATATCTTTTTTGTCCTTGCTTTATTTTGAGATGGAACATCAGAGCTTGAAGCCTTGTAGAAATAGAACTTCTCTTTGATCAGTTGTGAACATCAATGCGAAGGAACGTTTTCTCAATTTGTGAAAATTGATGCATTTAACAACATTGAATTGATCTGTACATAAACGCACCTCATAATTTTAAATGTCTTGGGTTAAAACTTTAACAAGGATCACTTTACTAATAAAACTTTTTTAGAACGATCACTTCAATATTAAAAAACTTCATGATCAAACGTTTAATGCCAAAACATATTAAGAGCGTCCATTCTAAGTGACTTTACTTAGGGTATGTTCGTTTCGCGGAAAATAATTTCCGGGAAAAAGTTTTCCGGGTTTTCCGGCGTTCGTTTCACGGAAAATGAATTCTTTGAGGAAAATGTTTTCCATTAAAGGAAAAAAGTCTTATAAAGTAGGGAAAATGTTTTCCACTTTTAAAAAATGGAAAACATTTTCCTCACTTGATCTCTCTTATCTCACACCTCTATAAATCCTTACTTCATCCTCCCATTTCCTTTTCTTATTTTCTTTTTTCATTCGAATTATTTTTAATTTCCTTTTTCTTTCATTTTTCTTTTTTCTTTTTTTTTTTTTTTTTTTTTTGGTTTTCCATCTTCTTCTTTCTTGGCTAATCGTCGGACCAAGTGAACCTCAAGCTCATCAATTTCAAACTTGCGCTCGTCGATCCGGCGAGTCTCGACCTTAACACTCGCGCTCGTCAATCGGGTGAGCGGAAAATATTTTCCTTACCGAACACCGGAAAGTATTTTCCTTACCGAACACCGGAAAATATTTTCCGAAACATTTTCAGGTTTTAGTCAAACACCAGAAAATATTGTCATTTTCCTGGAAAATGACTTCTAGGAAAATATTTTCCGGAAATGGCTCATTTTCCGCAAAACGAACGGACCCTTAGTCCTGTTAAATTTTCCGTCACCGGAGTCATTTTAGTGATTGCTCTTTAAAATCTATTGCACTTAAATGATCTTTGAAAAGTTTTGGAACCAAAGTTGGCATTATACAATAATTATCGGACATGTCGTCCTTATCCTCACCAAGTTGAGTCCAATTCAAATTGATGAAAAGTTAGACATTCTCATTAGGATTGTTGATAATTAATATACCATTTTTCATTAATTCTGTAAGAGTTAAATCCTTTTGAATCATCAAAATATCTAAACTCATTTCTCCCCCTTGAATAGAGGATATAGCAATTTCTCTTGGATTTATTAGTAGATATATCCACTTTGTCCGTAGCACGTATTGCTTTTGCAAAACGGTCCTTCCAAACTTCTCATAAGTTTTTGTTAATTGGTATGTTGACTGTTGGCAAGCAGGTTTGTTCTAAGCAAATTTATGTCTTCAAATTCTAAAGACCATTCAAGTTTTAATGAACCCTTGTTCGACAACTTGTTCTATTTCTACAAAGGTTGTTCCAAACTTAGACACGTTTCATGACCGATAGCTTAATCTCCTTCTACAGACCCAAAGCTTTTCCATTGCATGTATTGCTTCTGCAAAACGGCCCTTCCATCTATTAACCTTCTGCAAACAAGTTGTTCTAAGCAAATTTACGTTCCTCATATTTATAGAAATTCACTTTGTATTGGTCCATTCAGGCTCTAATGAACCCTTATTCGACAACTTGTTCTATTTTTCAGAGTTTGTTCCAAACTTAGGCACATTTCATGACCATTAGCTTGTTCTCCTTGTATAGACCCGAAGCTTTCCATATGTTAAATATCCTGTCGTTAACACATTTTGCTTGTGCCTTGTGTACATGAGAATTCTTCATTCTACACACTCAAATACACATTGGCATTGCAAGACGCTAAGAAACACATTCTACCTTACCATTTTTCCATCAATGAAAATGTTTTGGACATTAGTACCATTTGCAATAAAGATGTTCTGGGGGCACTTGGCTTTTAAATCCACAATGCTTGGCTGTTTACCGATGGGAACCGAAGTTTGGTCCCTCTAAAGCGGATTCAATTGTAGCATCTCCTGGTTCCCAACTTTCCCTTGGATGTTCTGATCGTGCGCTTCTTGATTGCACTGGGTGGTTTGCGTTCCTGAAAAGTCAATCAGAGTTCCTAATTTTTCATGCGTTGGTGGGTTTACAAGATCCTTTCAATGTTATGTGCTGTTGATATGTTTATATGATTACAGCTAACACAAGACGAGGCAGCCATGGTGTGATTGGTGTCATCTCAACATTGCTCTTCGGTGATGCTAAATCTTGAAGTTGATGATTCCTTCCAACAAATAAATTCAAGAAGACATTCGTCATGCTTTCTATGCATAAAAACAAGGCATCATCGAGATACATGCCCTCAATGATCCGCTGAACTCGAATGCAAGGAGACCTCACAAAAGTTGCATGCATCCTCGTCTGGACTTGAGTCCATCGTGATTGGGTCTATCATGGCTGTCAATCGTATGGGCGGCACGTGCGGTTCCCACACGATCAACAGCCACGATATGTTTGGATCTGTGCAAGACTTATCCATAGGAAAGGAACTTCTGCAGCAGCCCTGGACTAACGCAAGTGTCCTCGATCTTACACACAAAGTTCACTAAATCTCCTGATCAATTGTGGCCTTTAAACCACTTGATTTTGTCTCCATCGCTTATAAATATTAGAATATTTAAATAATAAATTTCACATTCATCTAACAGCTTAATTTTTTAGTACTCCATAAAAGTAATTAATCATTTACATTTCCAATTAAATTTTCACGCTTAATACTAGGTTAAAAACTAAATTAATGGTGTGTTTAAAAATCTCAAAAGCTTAAATTCAGGAAAACTGGTGAAAGAATCGGAAAACATTTTCCAAAATGTTTTAAGGTCCTTACTTAATAAAAAATTTATTATTAAAAATAATTTCTAATTAAAAATTTTGAATTTTTATTATTATATTCATCATTGTTTTCTCTTTTCTTTCTTTGCCTTTACATTTCATTAAATTTTCACGTGTGTGTGTATGAATTCAGGTTTCCTTTTCATTTTGTAGGTTCAAATTCTAGATTTACTAAACTAATCGAGAAAAATCCATTTATTAAGTAATATGGACTCAACAAATTAATTTGGAAGTAAGAGGCACACTATTGTCAATTGTTAGGTCAAATGTCATTCAATCTAGGTTAAAAACTAAATTAAGCGTGATGAGAAATGTTAGAATTTATAAATCATAAATTATGCATTCATCTTTTCTGATGAACTCACTTAAGTGAAAGACACTTGTGCAACCTTGAATAGTCCAAACATGCATTTCTGTTCATATCTTGATTAGCCATCATCAAAGTTGTCCCACGTTATATTCCCATTCCGTGTGGTCCATTCATGATCCAACACCCACCAATTCTCTTAGCATTTTCGCAAGCACTGTCACCCAATAGAATGACGAGAAATAGTACGCTCATGTCGGTCGTTGCCAAGAAATCATTTTATTACCAATGAGTATAGAGTAAAGAAAATGTATTTAGCTATGACAAATGATTGCGGAATTATTATTACATACTATCTTATCGGAGCAATCGCTAATCAAGAAGAACGTCCAACTAAATCAGAATAGGGATGCTCTGACTGCGGAATTACTATGACATATTATCTCATCGGAGCAATCGCTAATCAAGAAGAACGTCCAACTAAATCAGAGTAGGGATGCTCTGCTCGTTCCTGAAGAAGTTGTCGGGATCAACCGCAGTTTTCACTTTGACCAACCTCTCAAAATTGTCATTGAAGTACTTGACCCCATAGATTCGCCCTTCTTCGTAGCTGTTGTTGCCATTGGTGCTAGTCCCAATGTCCAGGTCTCTATAGTTCAAGTACGCACTCCTTGGGTTCTTTGACACAAATGGAGTCATGAAACCGTACAGCATCCTGATTTGCGCCATGTAATTCTTCTCCAGTTCCGGTCATCCTTGCTCCAATTGATGAAGTACTGAATTTTGAACAGATTCCCAGCTCGGTGTGGGAACGGGGTCGCTGACGCCGGGATCTTGCTCATCCGCCCCCCGTATGGATTGAACATGAGCCCCACATTCCCCAATTCGATCATCTTCTTCCAGAGACAATCGAGATTAGCCTTCGAGATTGGAGTTTGGACGTAGTCTGATTTCCTCTTGCAGAAGTTGGTGGGATGGTCTCGGCTCAGTAAGGTCTCCAGGGCCGGGATGGTGCCTTCATCGAAGCCGTCCCACCAGAGAACTGACTCGATCCAACTCATCTCAGTGCAATTCCCCTTCTTTAACCCCATTTCGGGTAACTCCTCAGTAAGTGCCAGGAGCTGATCTGAATTTCCTAGGAACAATGCAACCACAGAGGCCCTCAACGTTTTGTGTCCCTTTTGGGTCTTGGAAGTGACTGGCTGCAATACAAGCCTCATGAATAGGCCGTGGTCAGTGGTCGGAGCCACGAATTGCCATTTGTACACGAGATCAGTCGCGTTCTGATCGAGCGTCTTTTCCACCCGAAAGACTGTGACCTTCTCCGGGACTGGAACTAGCTTAATCTGATAAGCCAGAATGACGCCAAAGCTTGCCCCACCTGCCCCAATGATCGCCCAGAACAAATCCTCTCCCATGGCTTTTCTATCAAGAATCCGCCCCTGGACGTCCACCATCTTAGCGTCAAGGACGTTGTCGACCGACAGGCCGTACTTCCGCAGCATGTTGCCGTACCCAGCGCCGCTCAAGTGGCCTCCGACACCGACCGTGGCACAAACACCAGCAGGGAAGCCATGCACCTTGCTCTTCTCCCAAATCCGGTAGTATAACTCTCCTAGAGTCGCACCGGCCTGGACCCATGCGGTCTCCTCCTTGATGTCCACGTCGATTGACCGGATGTTGAACATGTCAAGGATGAAGAAGGCATGGTCGGAGACGTACGATATGCCCTCGAAATCGTGGCCGCCGCTGCGGATCTTCAGGTGCATGCCGAGGTCCTTGGAGCACAGGACGGCAGCCTGCACGTGGGACTCCCGTGTGGGTGTCACGATGACGAGCGGCTTGGGCGTCGCCAACAAGTTGAAGCGGCCGTTACGGATGTAGGACACAAGGACGTTGGCGAAAGAGGAGTTGGCCTGAGAGTAGACGATGTCGGAGATGTGGTCGGACGGTTGAGTGCGGTGGGCGAGGCACTGGATGAAGGTATCATACACTGAGTCTGAGCATGCCCCGTGTTCTTTCTGTAAAACTTCCTTTTTTGTGGTTTGTGATGGAGGGTCCGTGTCCATAATGGATGAGAGCCTAACTATTGCGAGGAAAGTTCAGAGGAAAATACTTCGTGAGAAAGAATTTTATTTGCCATTTGGCCATCATCGGTGCAATTTATATAAATTGCCTGTGGAGATTTGAAGTTCTCTCTCTTGTCATCATTCCACCCACCGGCCAAATTACAATAAAAATCCACACCTTTTCCTCCATTTCTCAATTTTATCCTACCTTTTTAGGTTATTGAAGTTAATCCTTATGAGTTCATATTAAATTCATCTCCCTTCTATAAATTATAAAGTTATATTTGGTCGTTTGGATTTCTAGTCGAGATAGAATTGAATAGGATAAAATGAAAAATCATTTGTGATTTGTGACGATGCACACATACATATATATAGCCTTTTTGGAGCCTAACTATTGTGAGGAAAGTTCAAAGGAAAATACTTCACGAGGAAGAATTTTCCTCGCCATTTGGCTATCATGGGTGCAATTTGTATACATTACCTATGGAGAGATTTTGGACTGTTCTCTCTCGTCACACCCACTGGCCAAATTGCAATAAAAATCTACACCTTCTCCTCCATTTCTCAATTTTATCCCTACCATTTTAGGTTGTCGAAGTTAAATCTTTAGAGCGCATATTAAATTCTATCTGCCTTCCATAAACTATAAGATTAACTACCCTTTTTGCTTTTTTAGCATTATGTATTTACAAGATTACTATTACGGCCATAATTTCTTTAGGAAAACCTAGTTTTCATTGTTTATAAACCAATCTGATTCATAATATTATATAAATAAAAATTGATGGCGATAACCTCTGATTTCAAAGAAAAAAAAAGGATTGAGAAAAAATCACACAAAAAACAAAAATAAGTGGGGACAAAATTGGAATTCGAGGATTAATCTAACAGAATATTCCCTCTCAAGCACAAAGCTAAAGGATTTGGGATAATTTGACACAAATTTAAAATGTTAGGCATTGTTACGTTAAGATTAAATATTTGGATAAAATTAAAATCACTCATAAAGGTTGAGATTTATTTTGTCATTTTGCCTCCGACCAAATTGACCACAAAGCTTCTCCTTGAACTGATATATGAAGCATTATGGGTAAGATTGGTGGTCTTGTCCGATAAGATCAGTGGTCTCTTATCATCATTTTCCTTGCATTCAAAGCTGGGCATCAATGGGGCAAAGAAGGACATCAAAATTAAGAGAGGGAGTTTCCACAAACTTTTCTTTTTTGCCTTACTTTTGTCGGCAATTTGGCCTGAGGTTTTTCGTTGTGGTTGTTGTTGTTGTTGTTGTTGTTGTGGCTGTCGTCGTCGTTGTTGTTATTGTGGTTGTCGTAGTCGTTGTTGTTATTGTGGTTGTCGTTGTTGTCATTGTCGTTGTCGTTGTTGTTGTTGTTGTGGTTGTGGTTGTCGTCGTCGTCGTTGTCGTCGTCGTCGTCGTTGTGGATTGTTATTGCTATTGCTATTGTTCTTGTTCTTGTTCTTGTTATTGTTATTTTCTATCATAATATGATTAAGTTTGCTAAGCTAATTCTAAGTGTGCACTTAAGTAAATAAATTAGAATGAGCTAAAAATATTATGATATGTCATGCTTTAAAAAATCATGAAAATTAATAAATGATTATACATATCAATACTTATTAACTTATTGATTTTAAAAAATACTAGATACTTCATTGTAAAACTCGAAAACTTTGCAATAAAGAAAAAGTTGCAAACTTATTTGGAACCTTATAAAACTACTAAAAATCTTACCTTTTACACACTATACGTATAACATAAAAGTTCTCGTCTTAAAATATTTATGTATTTTAAAAATGTGGGTAGGGCTGGATATAAATTAGAAAGGGGTCAAGTCAAGTATGGATTGCTGAATTTAAATTCATATAAATGGATTGAAATGAATTAAATGGATTGATTTGGGTTAGACCATTTTTGACTCGATCCACCCATTTAATAGCCCTACGCCCTATATGAACGAAGAGAGAGATTGTGACATCCTGAATTTCAGGCTCTATTTTCGATTGAATAAGTTGGGCATTTCATCGATGCGCCTATAGTTCTATTCCCTGAGTTGGCCACTCACGGGATAACTAATCTATCAGGTGAAGCCGTTAAGGAATCCAAACGCAATAGACCTGAGAATTCGACTAGGAATCGACTGTTCGACCGTGCTGATATGCAAGAGTCATTACGGCACAATAAAAAATCGATCAGAGACCGGGGATAAGTCGATTTGATAGAGATATGTGATTATTGGGTGCGTGATTCCACCTGATTGCAAAATTTCTATCGAACGGCACTAGACCAATTTTTCTGTCATTTCTGTACCCTATGCCCGTGTTTGAAACCTCGAGATTTTCACGATAATGAGAGTCGCCAATGAGTCGGAGATGCTCAATGTGGCTCGAAAATAATCGACCACATGTCAATTGCACTAAAAATTCCTAAAAGCTACTTGGTAGGCTAGGTTACGCTAAAATCGCGTCAAACTGAAATTAACCACGAAATTGAATTCGGTTTCGGGAATCGGATGTTTGAGCATGTCACAATTCATTTATAGGACATCGTCTCGTCTTTCGGAAAATTTCGTTGAGTCCGGGATTTTTCGAAAAATCGGATTTCGGATAAATTGAAAAAAAAAGGAATGAAATTCGGATGGGTGAGAGAAATGGCCAATTTGCTGTCCAAAGTTGATTAATTGGGGATTTAAATTGCAAGAAAGTATTAGGGGACCAAGCATTAAGTGAATCAGATATTTTTGTTGACCCCCCTCTTTAAGCTTCTCTTGCAAGCTTGGCCGACTGTCCTCCTCCTTCGCTGCTTCTACTTCGGTTCATTTCCCTCCTTCACGGATCTGCCGCCAGCTTTCTCTCCATCCTTTTCCTTTTCTCTGTAACCGAGCACCCCCCAATTCGCTGCCATCTCCATCGAATTTACTGCCACACCTTCTTCGTGTCTTCATTTCAGCTGCACGAAGTCAAGCCACCAAAGCAGCCCATTGAGTCAACTCCTTTGTCCGCAACATTTCCCCTAGCAGTGACCAAATGATGCAGCTCCATTGATCCCACCTCCACCTTCATTTGTCTTCACAGACTCCCTGGCTGTTGACCACCAGTTGCCCCTTCATTCTTCTTTTTGCTTTATGCGTTGTCCAGTCGACCGAAGCAACTCCACCGATCAGCCATTTGCTGCCACGTCCGAATCCACCCACCATCTCTTGTTTTTCCCTCCTTTGCACGCTTACAACCCAGCCCACACGCCAGCAGCTCCTTCCAGTTTTTCCTTGCTTGGCTAGCCCATGCAAATTCCAGCCTGCATCTTCAGTCCCAAGCCGCCAAGCCAAGCCCGCGACCAGCCCTTGAGCAGAATTGATTTTCAACTCAAGCAGGGAGTTTGCAAGGCCATTTTTAGCTCGGTCTAAGCTCCATTGGTGCCATTGTGGGCCCAAGTTTCGGCCGCCGTCGCGGTAAACCGGTTTTCGCGCTAAACCGGTGAGTTTATGCACTAAACTCTTATTAAGGTGCTAATGACGTTTAAGGGATGTTTATTTTAAGTTAATTAGGAATTAGGTTGTTAGTTAGATTAGACTAGTGATTTAATTATTCAATTATGCATGTTAGGTGGTTAGATTAGATTAATTAAGGCCTAAATAGGATGTGCTATTTATCTAGATAGGTTTGGGAATTTTCCCGGCCCTTTTAGGCGGTTAATTTAGCAATTACAGCCTAATTAGTATTTTTAGAATTTAAATTGAATTATTTAATTAATTTTAGTAATTATTTAATTATTAATTATTTTTCAAAAATTAGACCGAGATAGCCAGTGACCGGAATTTCGTGTTGATTGCAATGGTGTGTTCAGTTTATGCAATTGGGTGTTAATTTGTGCAAATTGAGTGCTGATTGGAATTTTGGTTATTTATTCCAAAATTTGTGAATTTCAATATTTATTCAGAAAATCCCGGGTGTCGGATTTTGACATCGAAAATGGTTTTATATACTATATAAAATAGTGAGATTTTAAAAGGAATGATATCAATTTTTCTAGTTCACTCTGATCGTGTACCCACACACGACTATCTTACCATGTATTTCTAATACGAAGAAAATAGGCCAGGCTCACCATTTTAATTTAGACATTTGAGTGCAATGCGCGGTGTCATTGGTCGTAATTGAGTGATCGTGTGTTGGTCAAGAGAACCCATCCCGAGCTGTTAAGTTCGACGTTACTCCTATATGGGACACCCTTAGACAACGGATGCCGGTCGCAGTAGATTCTGGACCTATGCTCATTCGAGAAGCCGTCTGATAGAGACATAGCCGTGCTCAATGAGGTGAGATGACCTGGCAATGCCAAAAGACCACCGAACAGAGAGTATGCCGTGCTATAAGTCGAGATCAAAACTAGGAACGCATGTTTAATTGAGTTGACCGCGCCAGATTATGGGACAAAATTGTGTGGCACGGTATGGGACATGTCATAATGATTTGGCCTTATAATCAGGACCCCTGTGCTGGTTTGAGAATTGAGTGTGACGTTCCAGTTGTTGGAGCTTATTTACTTCTCATGCTTTCGTGACTGTCTATGATATGAACTGTGCTGACCTGTAGGGAGGATCTGAGACGAGGTAAGTCTTTGTGGTTGTATGATTGTGTGGTTAGGACGCCTCTAGGCGTATTACCTTCCTAATCGGGGTTTAGAGTGTGAACTTGCTGAGATTTATATCTCACCTTGTCGTGGGCTCAATTCTTTTCAGGGCCGTAAAGTGGAGGATCTGGAGCTGAGCTGAGGTGACCTGAGGAGTAGGTCAGTTAGGACAGCTTCTTTTTGGAGAACCGTCTTTTGTAGACTTTTGGTTGTAGACTTTTGTATATGACTCAGTGTGTTTATAAAAGCATATTTTGTTTGTGAATCTGTTGTTATGTTTTTCTATCCCAAGATCGTTACTATTAGGGGATTTGTTATTTGCTTCCGCATGTGCAATAAAATGAAAGGGTCGGCAACTCGTCCTGGGAAGTCACAAATTTTTAATCGACCACCGAGGGATGAGCACGCGTCCGGGAATCAGGACGTGACAGAGATGAAAGAAAAGGGTTAGATAGACCTTAAAATAATCAATCAACCCTACCCGCTCTTGTAGTTGAATTTCAATTATTCGACAATAATTGACTAGCTCTACACAGGTTATTTTATGAATTACCCAAACCATTAAATTCTAGTTGTATGATCATTTTCTTGTTCTGGCAAAGAATTTCTTTCGCTTGTTTCGCATTTGGGTTAGACTTCGTCCACGACAAATGTCTATGTCCTTGGCATCGCGATGTTGGAGCTAGTGATGAGAGTACCAATCTATAAACCCAAAAAGGGAGGAGGTGAGAGAGCAAACTCCAACAAATTGGATAAATCGGACCCTGACAAGCAGATAAAGGCGAGAGTTAGAGAGTTAAAAGCCAACCACAACATAGAAATCGGTACATTAAAGCAAAAAAGAAAAAGATAGTAGGCATAGTGATGGATTACCTAGTAGAAGAAAAGGCAAATGGCCTTCAATGAAGAGACAACATAACACATCCTGATAGAGATTTGAACATAACATCCTGGAGCTACCGCACAAGGACAACCTTGAAAGGCCAAGCTGGATTTCAGTTTCATATCCTGATGATTAAAAAAGTTTTGTTGAATAGAGCACAGTCACAGCATCTTTGGATGAATGGTGATGTTAAACACTAAAAAGGGAAACAAATTCTTTAGGGCACGAAAATTTGGGCAACATGAAGAAAGCTAACTACCCTGCTGACACGGTTGATGTACTGATGTTGTAAAATTAAGATGGAAAAGATGAAAATAAAATCAATTATCTAATGCATGCAAACACTGTTTTTAAGGAGAATTTCACCCCTCAAAGAATGAAACTCGATACAACATTCTCTAATTGATATTCTCTCAGGATACAACATACCTTTTCTTTTACTATGCATAGAATAATAGAAAAAATATGAACAGCAAATTATATATATGACCAAGCAAAGAATAGGAAGGAAAAGAGAGAATTTTCTTGTTGAGATATGTCTCTGGGTTGTGAATTGGAGTTTCTATAGGCAAATGAAAGAGAAGGTTGGTGAGAAACAAAGTAAATCAACCGGCTGTGATTTTTAATGTTCAAGCTGCTACAAAACTGTTACAAAATAATATGTTCAATTCTGCTATCAAAACCATTACAAAACGATTAACCATTACAATACAATAGCTTTCAATTTTGCCATCAAAGCCATTACAATGGCTTTTAATTTTTCAAAAATGTAGAGATATTCCACAACTCCCCACATATTTCATAAGATTTTAATAAGAAGCAAAAGATTTATGCTCGTTAAACTCAACTGAATGTAATGCATCAAAACTAGGGTCTTTTGGGCTATGAAAAACACCTTTAAAGATGAAATATAATTCACAAAATTATTAGTGCAGTTTGACCCAAGAATATCTATTGTGAATTATAATTTTCGTTCTTTTGAAGTCCAATTCATAACCCAAAAGGCACTCATTTTCAGTGCATTGCATTCAATTAAGTCTAACATAGTATAAATCTTTCCTTCATTTTCAAAACCTTATGGAATGCGTGGGGGATTATTGAATATTTCAATATTTTTTAAAAAATTAAATGCCATTATTTTGAAACGGCTTTCATAACATAATGTAAAGTTATTGTTTGTAATCGCTTTGATTGTAGAAATGAAAGTTATTGGTTTGTAAAGAGTTTGTAACAGTTTTGAAAAAGTTTTTGAATGACTTGATTTCCAAATTATGGCACCTCCACTGTCACGCCCCGATCCTCCGAGCGTGTGCCCATCCCTCTTGGTCAATTTAATAGTGACATCCCAGGACGCATCGCTGACCCATTCATTTTAATGTACATGCGGAAGCAGATAAATAATCCCCAGATAACAACACAATGGGATAGAAAAGTAGGGTCATAATTTTTAAAATCAACATTCACAACACACTTATATATATAACAACCCAAGTCATATATACAATACAAGCCAATCTATTTATAAGGTCCACAAAGCAGGGGGGGTTTCACAAAACTACGAATCTTCGTCCTCCTCTTCATCTTCATCCACATCCCAATTGGAGCCTTAAGCAAAATACATTGGGGACCTTGGATCTGACAGGTCCGGGTCTACGTCCACCACTGAACCCCCTGGAGGATCTACTGAGCCTTTCCCAAAGGCGACCTCCAGCACATAAAAAGGGATCTCAGACTCCGGTATGGGCCCTTCTCTTTGGCCATTCCGCTCCTAGCAATACCATGATCGGTATTGATGGGGCACCTTTTTGGGTAAACCCGCATTGACCCAAACCACATATCTCACCAATTCATATACCCATCCCCTTGGGTCTCCGTGAAGTAGGATGAAGCACTTATATTCTATCACCTTCTTAGGCTGACCAAAATGCTCAAGAGGAGCTGCCATCTAAGGACCTGAAATGTTATCCTACAACAGGGTGACACGATGTCTCAGCAAGTTCAACCCCTTAAGACCTGACTAGGAAGAAAATATGCCCTAAGGGCTGCCTAAGCACAAACACGAGTCGGATGACTTATCTTAGCCTTAGTTCCTTCCTTCAAGTTAATACAATTCAAATAACTATCCAATTACTTCAACCAATCAGATCGAATCATCGATCAATCGACTTAGTCGATTCCATGTCAACAAGACCATCACTTTAAGCTAATAATAGATAGTATAGTTCACCAGAAGCTGCCAGATATACTGATATAGTATACTAATTATGCTCACTAGAAGTTGCCAGATAGATAGTATAGCTCACCAGAAGCTGCCAGATATATTGATATAGTATACTAATTATGCTCGCCAGAAGCTGCCGAATATACTGATATAGTATACTAATTATGTTCACCAAAAGCTGCCAGATATACTAATATAGTATATTAATTATGCTCTCTAGAAGCTGCTAGATATACTGATATAATATACTAATTATGCTCGCTAGAAGCTGTTGGATATACTATCTTGATCATCTAACATTTTCGCCATTTTTATCATTTCCGATAAAAATAATCATGTGTGGGTACACGGTTAGCCTTAGCCAAAATACAATATTTTCCCTTTTAAAAATCCCACTAATTTCACTGATCCATAACATATTTTTGGCTATGTAAACCGACGCCCAGTGATTTTGCAATTAATTACTGAAAATAAGAAATTTTGGGATAAATACCCAAAATTGCAATTCACATCCAATCAGCACAAAATAACAGTAAATTAAATAAACAGATCACACCACTGCAATCAGCATAAAATTCCAGTCACCAGCTATCTTGGTCTAATTTTCGGAAAATAAATAAATAATTAAATAATTACGGAAAATAATTAATAAATACAAAAAATGTTCACTTAGGCTTGTAAAGCCTAATTAAACACCGAAACGGGCCTGAAAAAATTTCGAGACTCGTTAATTAAATACTATGACCTGTATACTTGCTAATTACACTACTCTATCCACCTAACAAGCAATATTGATTAACTAATTCACTAATCTGTTCTAACTAACCACCTAATCCATACTTAGTCTAAACTAATCAACCCTTAAACATCATTAACTTACGAAGCATGGATTAGTGAGTTAAACTCGCTTGTTTAATGATCCGCTCGGATCAAAACGACAGGGACGCGGAGGGGGTCGAGAAAATCCAAAGCGGGAATGCCTTTCGGGGTCCAGAAGCGGTCCAAAGTGGGACAAAACAGTGGCTGGAAACCCACATTGTTCGGTTCTGGTCGAGGGTCGAGAAGGGCTGCTTTGGGGTCGGTTGAGCTGGAAACGGGCTGAGATGGGTGATGAAGGCAATCGCAGGTTCAGGCGGGGCTTCACGGCGGCAAAACAGCGATCGACGGTGGCCCAAGCTGGCCTGGGGACCTCCTGGATGCATGAGCTGGGCGAGATGGCGTGGCTGGGATGGCAGTGACGCGCAACGAGCAGGTGAGCACGCAAGGGCGTGACGGTGGCTACGGCTTCGGCGGGCGGCTGCGACGGCGAGGGGAGGTTGCAGCTTGGTTTTTCTGGGCTTTTGAAGCTCTCTCTCTCTCTCACTCTGGAATGGAGGTCGACGACTGAGGGAGAAGAAGGGGACCGATGGCAACAAGGGGGGCCACCTAGTCTCTCTCTCATCTCTTTGGTCCCCTTGGTGTGTCCCACCACCAAGCCGTCTTCCATAGCAATTTTCAGCCTTCAAACTTCCTAGAGAAGTAACCACTGGGGGTTCGCCTATAGCCACCCTTCCATCTCTTGGAAGGGGAGGTTGGGGTTCAAATCCCCACCTTCGGGGATTGGGGTGGGGAAGATTTCATTTCGGGAGTGGGTTTCGACTCCCACGCCCGCAAGGAGGCATGGGCAAAAAGTCCGAGAGTGAGTGTTAGAGTAGGGTTAGAGTAGGATCGACCAAAAAAAAAAACTTCCTAGAGAAGCTAATGAAATGGTCCAACAAGTCATGGGTCATGGGGCAAACGAATTTTGGACACAATTGGCTCAAATTAGATTCAATCCCTTCTTGGCTCGGTGCAATTTGGTTCCCAAAAATTCCACCATCGCATCTTCGATCGAATTGGCATTTTTCCTCGCCACTAGAACCCACTTGCATCCCAATTTCACAATAAAAAAACGGTCCTCTGCATTTTTCGGTCGAAAACGACCCTATGTTGACTTTTTCCGCCAAAACCTCAGTTTGTAGAAAAATTTTCGGAGATTGAGTCGATGTTCCTAAAATGACTTGTGACACGACAGAACTTTCAATTTCTGAAATTGGATTCAAATTCGCGGTTAATTTCACTCTGACGCGATTTTAGCGTGACCTAGGCTACTAAGTAGCTTTCAAAAATTTTTAGTGCAAATGACTCATGGTCAATTTTCTTTGAGCCACAATAAACCTCTTCGACACATTGGCAAATCTCGGTTGTCGTGAAAATCTCGAGATTTCAAATACGGACACAGGGTACCAAAACGATAGAAAAATCAGTCTAGTGCCGGTCGACGAGTATTTTGTAATTTAGTGGAATCGCCCACGTTTAGTCACACATCTCTATCGAACCGACCTATCTCTGATCTCTAATTGACTTTTAACCGTGCCTTAATGATCTCTGCAGATGAGCACGATCGAGTAGTTGATCCTTGGTCGAATTCCCAAGTCTATTGCATTAAAATCCCCTAGTGACTTACCCTGATAGTCTAGTTATCTCGAGAGTGATCAACTTTGAGAATAGCACTATAGGCGCGTCGATAAAAGGCGCAATTAATTTAATTGAAAGCAAAAGTGAAAATCCAGGATGTCACATCCACTAAGGATGAATACATATCCACTAGTGCTTTTTATCTTATATGAATCTATGATCCAATGAGCATCACCGTATCACTCTAATACAATGAGAAATCCACTATATAAAATGCCATAGTTTATGGTTCCTCTCAAATTTTTCTTTACTTTGCTTAAGGTAGTCCAATGATCATGATTGGGATTTTGTGTATATCTACTCAATTTACACATGGTATAATTTACATCAGGTCGAGTATAATTCATTAAATGCATCATACTCCGATTAATTTGAGCATACTCAAACTAAGCTGCTCTTATCTCCTCTATTTTTCATTAATTGTGTATTAACATCATAAGGAGTACTCATAATTGTATCATCAAATGCCCATATTATTTCAAGTAGCCTCTTTACATAATGTTCTTGAGTAAGCATTGGCCACTATCACTTATGATGATTTCAACTCTCAAAATAACATTAGCTTCTCCCAAGTCTTCATATCAAATTTAAACGTCAAAAAACGTTTTGTTTTATTTTTAACATCAATGCATGTACCAAATTACATTTACTATACTTCTCACGGGAAAGATAAATCAGTTTTGTCCACAAATAAAAAAGATCCTTTCCGTGATGCTAACGGCAAAACAACAATTAATTCCATAGCTATCCAACAAGAGAACATATTGAGATTGAAGTGGACTATCATACCCTAGGCTTTATAATCAACAAAGCTTTGGACGCTCACTTCACCTTTGCAATTTTTTTAAGGGAAACATGAATCAACAAATTCAATTTATATCATCCTCAGCCTCAGAAATTTCGCTAACAAAGAAACAAATGTGGATTTCATTAATATTAACCACAAGATCAAAAGAAAATAGAAAAGAAATAACTTCAGCAACCAGCATTAGTTCAAACTCAAACCCTCTATATAACTTTATGTTTCCATATACAATATGAGAACCCAAAACATTCAGCGGAATATAGAGATTCGAAGAACTGATATGGAAAAACTTTTACCCTTTGAAGACTCAAAATTAAATAGAAAATTACCAAAACAGAAGCAGAGGATGGCCGGCATAACGTTAATACTTGTTTTCGACTTGAAGATATTCGAACAACAGGAGAAAGCCTCTGTGCTTTATGTAGGGACTGATTGTGGGTTGGGATGAAATGTCGATAGCAATGGAAAGACTACGATTAAGGGCCAACTGGGGGGACGATGTATGGTGCTTCAGACTGGTCTCAACGGCCAACGCCTCTACGAATTGAACAGGTACTATAAATGTAAACCAGAAATATCCACACGTAAGGTTATTGAATATCAGAGGAACAAAATGGTAGGCTTAGCTTACTTGTTGGAGTTGGAATTCTCTAAACGAGATGAGTGCATCCCTACAATCGCCACCTGAGCATCATTGAATTTCACAAGGCAAAACCACTGGTTGTTCTCTCAGACATTTCATTGAACATCTTCCGAGCAGTATCAATAACCTCTATACTGCACAGCGTATTGAAGCGGCCGCCTCGAACTCTACTCAATAAGCCATCTGAATTCGTCACCCACACACCATTGCTCAACCCCACCTCCACCTCACATGGACGCATGGCCAGGCTAGCCCCATCGCTCCCAAGTGGCGATGTCATTGAATCGCCATGGGGCTCACCTCACATCGTAAGGCACCCCAGCTTGAGAGGATGAAGATAAAATCAGGTGTCTAAAGTGTGCAAGAATTGTCCTTAAGGTATGGAGATAGTTGGTGAGAAACAAATTAAACGTCCGTGATATTTAAAAATCGAGCCATTACAAAATCGTTACAAAACAATAGCTTTCAATTCTGCTATCAAAATCGTTATAAACCAATAGTTTTTCAATTATGTTATCAAAGCCGTTGCAAAATAATGAACTTTAATATTTTTGGAACTGTTGAAATATTCAATAACTCGTCACATTTAGAAGGTGCAAACAAGTGTTGCCATCTATGGTTCTTTTGGCAGATAAACGACAATTTAAACACGGAGGCAACATACCGGGAAGAGGCCGCATAACCTCTGAACCGGTGGAGAGAAATTGACAGTATCTCTCGATTATGCACGCTCAGCTAATCCTTTGAAAAGCAATGACCAAAACTTTGGTATTGCATCAGCAATTCCGCTACAATTGTATCGAATGGTAGTTTTTCTACAAGAATGCACCATGCACGCCACTTCCTAGCCTGCAGCTATATGAACTAACAAACCCAACGCCTAAAAATCGGAACTAGGACCAGATTCAAGATTTATACCGTGCTGAAAATGTAAAAGAAAACGACCTTCAATTGCAGATTAGGACAAGAAGTGATTTGTTTATACCAGGACAACCTCATTGATGTTGGTGAAGGTCATGATGCTTTGGAAAGGCAAATCGACAACTCATGGTCTGGGATGGAAAAGGATCCAAGGACCAGAGCTTTGTCCTCCTCTGCTCAGTGTTATGTCGAGAGACTAGGACCATGGTGACGGGGAGAGCGAGAACCAAGTCGATGGAGAGACAACAGAAAGCAATGTATCGTACATACAAAAAATCGCACCAAAAATCTTAATTTTTTTTTTTTTTTTTTTTTTGTCGTGGGATACCAAACTTTTTCTGTCTATTCAATAATTCCCTACATCTACCACCCAAAAGTACATTTCATTAGACTTCCACTAATGACTGACCATTAAAAATCTATTGTCAGCATTCGTAAATACCGTCAAGCAAACCAATCCGACGTAACAATGGACACACGTTGCCGCACTAAACAAGAGCATAGCCACATCGGATCTATTAGCCTAACATTATCCACACATACTGTCACATAGATTTTTTAATGGTTACATTGACGGAGGTCTAATGGAAGGTATTTATGGGTCATTGATATAAATTTAAAGTATCAATGAAATGAAAAAAAGCTTTGAAGATATGGGTCTCACGAGAAACACTTTTAATGATTATCCCTCATAGATAAAGTAGCTTGGTACTGAGGTTGACACAAAAAAAATAAAAAGAAATGATATAAAAAAGATGGATGTGTTGACACCCAAAGTTGCCCATATCATCATATGCTGGTCAGGAGGATAGAGGTAGTAACAAATCATGTGTTGGTTAGAGGACGAGGCAAAAAAGTCAAGATGCATCAAGACGTTTGACCGAATGTCGATGGGCCTATGGATGAAAGCATATGCTTTGACGGTAAAGAAAGGAATTATCACATGTCCAGGTATCAGAATAATATCATGGGTACATAATTCAAGTAGTATTGACATTGAAATTTGAGTGGGAATCATCGGATGTGCAAAAGACCATGCAAAGTTAAGAAACAGTTATTGCTCGGTGACTAAGCCATGCAACCGCTATTAATGAAACAGGAGCAATACGGCATGATCAAAGCAGTTGTGAAGGAAAGTAGGAAGATAGAGGAACGTGTGAAAAGATCATGGATGGTTATCAAGGAAGGAGTAAACATTCAACGGTTACCAAATTGTTCTATAAATACGGTAAGCCATCCAACAAGGAGCCCCCTGGAAACAACACATCAAATGCCTTTACTTTATATTTATTTTATTGCATTTTAGTTCCATAATTGTAGTTTCCAGATTCCCATTGTTGACTAGATTCCAACGAGTATATGCATTTCAGTGTAGTTTCGTTCATTAAATTCCGGTGTTGTATTATGAGCTAGTGTCGTTGATTAAATTTTAGCATTGCATTCGTATCCAGGGGGCATTGCCGTGGATTAAATTCCAACTTTGCACTAAACTATCCCTAAGTTGCGTTATTGATTAAATTTCGGCATAGTTGAGAATCGGAGGTGGAAGTTAGCAAATCATCAACTATTAGTGTTGTAATGTGAAGATTGGAAATAATATTTGCATTTTGATATCCTTTGTTCAGATTCAACATGGAAATTGAGTCTCCTCTAATAAAAACTTAAACATATCATTTGGTGAAAGATATTTGTTGCGGGAACAAACCTGGCAAAATAGGATGAAGGGAAAGTCTTCAACTTCAAAGTTCCAAGTCTTTGACTTTTACTGTTTTACGAAACAAGGGCCTTTCTATTTCTTCCTAAAACAAAGGGTAAAATCGACTCACTAATCTGTTTATGCTAATGAAATATATATATATATATATATATATATATGTCCCCATTTTGGAAAAAGGACGGAATTCATTTCTATCATACCCACTTTGTTGCTAGAACTTTATAAATAATCATTTGAGTGCCACAACTTTTGAAAAGTGAGTACTTAAATAATTCCAATGACTTAATTTGCCAAAAAATTGACATGGCTTGCCAAAGTCAATTGAATGGACCCTTTTAAAAGTTTTGAAACTAAAATAGTCGTTCGTAAATTTTTTACACTAAATTGATCAATTATGAAATTGTTGCTCAAATTTTTAAAATTAGAAGATGGACAGACAAAAGCAAATATTATAACTTTGCCACTTTCTTTTTCTGTGAGACTCAAAAGCCAAATCATGGATTAAACATTCTCTTTAAAAAAATTTATTTAAAATCACAAAGATCTATATGCTTTCTCCAAAAATATATCTAGTAATTAAAACTTTCTATATCTCTCGTAAGTTCGCATTTATATCTTTTTTATGCTTGCTTTATTTTGAGATTCAACAACAAGCTTAGAGCCTTGTAGAAATGGACAACTTCTCTTTGATCAATTGTGAACATCAATGCAAAGGAGCGTTTTCTCAATTGTCGCGACCCGACCCCCTCAGGTCCCTCAGATGGGGAGGAAAAGGTTCGGGTTTATGGTACTTGATCATGAGAATTCTCTTACGATTCACGTCCCAAAAGACTTCTTCACCTTGTCTTTCGAGATGAACCCTTTTGAGCTCGCTCATTCACGGTTGTGAGCTCTCCCAAGCTTATACCTCGTGTGCCAACAGAAGGTGTAATGATTTGTACTCACACGGGTGACACACCTCAAAAGAAAAGGTCGGGTGTGAATATCAAATTTTGGAGTATTTTTATCATGATAGCTTTCTCGACCGTATTCTTCACCCATATGGATGACATCATTTCATCCTTTGGGTTACTATCACATCAAGTATGCTAAATTATGGTGAGTCTCGTCGAGACCCATACCTCTCACAACGGGTTCATTTATTATTTAGTTTTTAGAACAACCTATAAAAGATAGGAGTCGCCACTAACCTCATTTTTGTGGGGGGTCCTTAAAACTCAAACGAAGCTGTGTACATACTTGTCTAGACCTGAATACACCATGATCGGGTCTATGATGGCTGTTAAAAATATGGGCGGCACTTGTGATTCTCATTTCTCACTAGATCAATGGACATGATATGTTCAGATCCGTCCAATACTTATCCATAGGAAAGGAAATTCTTCTGCTAGCCTGGGCCGACGCAAGTCTTGTCCTAGACTGGTACGCGCAAAGTTCACTGACTTGCCTGGTCAATTGTGGCATTTTTTTTTTTTTTTTTTTGAACAGACAATTGTGGCGTCTAAACCACCCGATTTTGTCACCGTCGCTCGTAAATATCTCATGCCTTTTCTTTTATGGGGAACCCACCTAATTAAAGTGGAAGAGACTTGTGTGACTCAGAATAGTCCAACCATGCATTTCTTTTCATAGCTTGGTTAGCCGACATCAAAGCTGTCCCGCGTTTTATTCCCCTTCCGTGTGGTCCATCCATGATCCAACACGCACCAATTATCCTAGCAATGTCGGAAGCACTGTCTCCCAACAAAAGGACGAGAAAGAAACAGTACGCTAATGTCGGTCGTTGCAAAGAAATCATTTCATTACCAATAAGTATAGAGTAAAGAAAAAGTATTTCGCTGTTACATATGATTGCGGAATTACTATGGCATACTATCTTATTGGAGCAATCACTATTCATCAAGAACTTCTAACCAAATCAATCGAAATGACAAAGAAGAAAAAGAAAAAAGGATTGCTTCTTTATTTTGGCAGAGGAGGGATGCTCTGCTCGTTCCTGAAGAAGTTGCTGGGATCAATCGTAGTTTTCACTTTGACCAACCTCTCGAAATTGTCACTGAAGTACTTGACCCCGTAGACTTGCCCTTCTTCGAAGCTGTTCTTGCCATTGGTGCTAGTCCCAATGTCCAGGTCTCTGTAATTCAAGTACGCACTCCTTGGGTTCTTTGACACGAACGGAGTCATGTAACTGTACAGACTCTTGATTTGCGCCAAGTAATTCTTCTCCAGTTCCGGGTCATCCTCGCTCCAATTGATGGAGTACTGAATCTTGAACAGATTTCCAGCCCGGTGAGGGAACGGGGTCGCCGACGCTGGGATCTCGCTCATCCGCCCTCCGTATGGATTGAACACGAGCCCCACTTTCCCCAGTTCGATCATCTTCTTCCAAAGCCAATCAAGATTAGCCTTCGAGATCGGAGTTTGGACGTAGTCTGACTTCCTCTTGAGGAAGTTGGTGGAATCGTCTCGGCTCAGCAAGGTCTCCAGGGCTGGGATGGTGCCTTCGTCGAAGCCGTCCCACCAGAGAACTGACTCGATCCAACTCAACTCCGTGCAATTCTCCTTCTTTAACCGCATTTCGGGTAACTCCTTGTCAGTAATTGCCAGGAGCTGATCTGAATTTCCTAGGAACAATGTAACCACAGAGGCCCTCAACGTTTTCTGTCCCTTTTGGGTCTTGGAAGTGACTGGCTGCAATAAAAGCCTCATGAATAGGCCGTGGTCAGTTCTCGGAGCCACGAATTGCCATTTGTACACGAGATCTGTTGCGTTCTGATCGAGCGTCTTTTCCACCCGAAAGACTGTGACCTTCTCCGGGACTGGAACTAGCTTAATCTGATAAGCCAGAATGACTCCGAAGCTCGCCCCACCTCCCCCGATGATCGCCCAGAACAAATCCTCTCCCATGGCTTTTCTATCGAGAATCCGCCCTCGGACGTCCACCATCCTCGCGTCAAGGACGTTGTCGACCGACAGGCCGTACTTCCGCAGCATGTTGCCATACCCGGCGCCGCTAAAGTGGCCTCCAACGCCGACCGTGGGACAAACACCAGCAGGGAAGCCGTGGAGCTTGCTCTTCTCCCAAATCCGGTAGTACAACTCTCCCAAAGTCGCGCCAGCCTGGACCCACGCGGTCTCTTTCTGGATGTTGACGTTGATTGACCGGAGGTTGAACATGTCGAGGATGAAGAACGCATCGTCGGAAACGTACGATATGCCCTCATAATCGTGTCCGCCACTGCGGATCTTCAGGTGGATGCCGAGGTCCTTGGAGCACAGGACGGCGGCCTGCACATGGGACTCCTGCTTGGGCGTCACGATGACGAGCGGCTTCGGCGTCGACGACGAGTTGAAGCGGCGGTTACGGATGTAGGACACGAGGACGTTGGCGAAAGAGGAGTTGGCCGGTGAGTAGACGATGTCGGAGATGTGGTCGGACGGTTGTGTGCGGTGGGTGAGGCACTGGCGGAAGGTGTCGTACACGGAGTCCGAGGCTGCCCATGAAGGAGAGAGATGGTGCGAAACGAGGATGAAGAGGAGGAGAGCAGAGAGGGCAGAAAGAGAGGTTAATGGTTTCATTCCGGTGTTATCTTTCTGTGAGTGCGTGCGTGCATATAAATATATAAATGCCTTCTTGGGTGCCTAACTTTTGCGAGGAAGTCGTACAAATTGCCTATGGAGAGATTTTGATGTGTTCTCCTTGTCATCACGTGATGGTCCACCCACTGGCCAAATTGCAGCAAAGATCCACCCCGTTTCTTCCACTTCTCAATTTTATCCCTACCCTTTTAGGTTATTGAAGTTTTTTTTTTTGGTCGGTAGGTTATTGAAGTTAATTCTTATGAGTTCATATAAGACTACATTTGGTTATTTAAATTTTCAATCAAAATAGGATTGAATTAGATAAGATGTGAAATTTAAAGATTTTGCTATATCCTATTTTCTTCATTGCTTGATGAATCACATTAATAAAGCCATTATTTGGTATTAACGGTATATCATTGCAAATAAACCTAAAATTTGCACAAATTGAGACAGTAAGAATCTCTCATGACACTTTTACTTGCTTTATTTTTTTCTCTCTTTTTATTTTTATTTCCTTTTTCCCTTCCATCATTTTTTAATAAAATTTTATTAAATAGTAAACTATACTAATATGCCTAAAATACTAAGATATCTAAAATATGTAATAAATATAAATACTAAATATATATACCTATATGTTGAATTTATATTATAACATAATAATAAATTCAATATATAAATAAAATAAGATTAAATAAAAATAAAATTTTGCTATTTTTCAAAAATTTTGATTTTTTCTATTAGAATCCAAATATTATTTATATTCAAATATTATTTTAATTTTATTAATTTAAGAAGTTTTTATTCAAAAAATAACTTTAATGTTATGGAGATTAAAAAACTATACATCTTTATCTCACCTCTTCTATGTGATAATTTTATCCAGGCTATATTTATTATATCCTGAATTTTATCCTGATTGCTAAATGTAATATAAGATTAACCAGCCCTTTTGCTTTTTTAGCATTATGTGGTATTTACAAGATTCCTATTAAGGCCATATTTTCTTTAGGAAAGCCCAATTTTCATTATACATATGCCAAACTAATCCAAAATATTATATAATTAAAAATTGCTGGTGGTAATCTCCGATCCAAAAGATAAAAAAAAATAAAAATAAGGAGTGGCAAAAAATCACACTCTCGGGACAAAATTGAAATTCAAGGACAAAATATTCCCTCTCTAGTATGGTGCGAAAGGATTTGGGATAATTTGACACAAATTAGAAAAGTTGAGCATTGTTATAATAGAATTAAATTATCAGGATAAAATTAAAATCACTCGAAAAGGTGGAGATTTATTTGTCATTTTCCCTCCGCCCATTGACCACAAAAGCGTCTCCGACCAAAAAGAAAATTGACCACAAACCGTCCAGTGTTATTGAAACTCCTTTTTTAGGAAAATAGCAAAAAAAATTGATTCTTGCTTGTGGTGCAATCCTGCGGGTCTACTTTGAAATTTCTCAAGTATATCGACCACGAGACAAATTTACTCAATAAACAGGTTAAAAAAAGGAGCAATGTGTTTGGTTTTTAATTTGAGTGTCTAGATAAATCCTTGCATTTATGCTGGCAGTATATATATAAGGAGCAATATGTTTGGTTTTTAATTTGAGTGTCTAGATAAATCCTTGCACTTATGTTGGCAGTATATGGGCGTCTCTCCCTCTCTCTATATATATATCCGTACAACACGGATTTGACCAAGAGAATGCTGACCATGCCTGCAGATTCTGACCCTCTAACTGGATCGGGTGCCTTTCCGTTTTGTCATCTTATAACGATGGGCGGATGGGCTTACCATACTTTCCCATACTAAATTATTAGTCAAATAAATTGACCGATTGATGGGGCTAAAATATCTTGCCATAGTGGTTGATTTTTTTTTACTTTTCCATGTTTACCATAAGTTATAATAGTCAACTTGACTCGGTTTGTCTGAATTTACCTTTTTTTCTTGTGTTTGTTTACCTAATTTAAATATCGCAGTCCGTACATTATGTCATTTTTTTTAAATTCAAAACTATTGAAACTTTCATAACCCCCAAATATTAATGTTTAAAATCACATGAAATTTTTGAAAATTTAATTAATAATTTATATTTTTGTGGAAAAGTGAAAAATATGTTATTTGCCACTGTTGCTTAAATGTAAACAGAACCTTAGGCATATTTTTCTCTGGAGAAAAATCTCCAATATTTTTCTCTGGAGAAAAATCTCCAGCTGAAGTTTCTTGGTATATGACCTTTCATCCAGCTGAAGTTTCTTGGTGTATGACCTTTCAAAATTGGAGATATTTGCTCAGATTCGTTATCATACATGTCCTGTTTTCACATGAGGACTCGCTAAGCAGAGGATTATGCCAAAAAAAAAAAAAATTAAAAAATTAAAATTCTCACCGCATCTAGAAAAGGTGGACAGACAAATTGTGTGAATGTCTACATTCACTGCAATTCAGTCCTCCATCATGTGAACACAACTTCTACGGCGTCAAAGTTTGATTTGTGTCTTGAACACGACCTCTCGAGAATTTATATATCAAGCATTTACTACACCATATGAAAATACTTTTTGACTTTAGCACGTCGAGCCTGCGGTGGAAAATTTGTCAATCTTGGATCTTAGATTCTAAATGAATTAGTAACTGACTATATAGCTGAGATGACAAATTGCAAAAATAACTCTTTCCAGGAGTTTAGTTTTAATAAGCTCTTCAATTTTGATGTGAGATCATTGTCAAATGATTCGATGGATCATGTGCCTTCATCATTGAAAATGTAGCAACTATAAACTACAACTCAGATTGAAATTCCAATTCAACCGAATGAAAATTTATATAGGTTAATGATTTTTTCACCCATACTTTCTAATTGATAAGAACAATCACAACTAAATTTAATTAAGTTTGCTTGTGGGTAACTTTGTAACTCGTGATCAACCAATCGAAGATATTGTTGGAGACAAAGAGGATAATATAATCTATTTATTAATGTTTTATCGAGAAAGTAACTAGCTCCTCGAATCTCATCGGTTGATATTTCTAGTTTGCATGGTGACTTATTAAAGAGGCAAATGAAGATGAACCTAATCATGAAAGCAAAATCTAATCAATCCTGGGAGCACATGACAACTTCTTATACATTTCACATGGAAAGTATGGGGAAAACGTGGTGGGGAGACGATAATTTGATAGCATTTAAACCCTCCTTAAAATAGTGTTGAAAATTGTGGGTCATAATTTAATGAGACGCACTAATTATCTCAATTTGGTCGGGAAAAGTACCATAAAAAAGTTATGAACCTATTGCATTAGTACCAATTCAATCGTAAACTTTTTAATTGAACCAATTCAATCCTAAACATTTTCACATTGGTATCAATTTAGTTCATCTAGCCAATTTTAGCCAGCCGGCACTAACGTGGACGCCAATTGGTGGTCGGATGCTAACACAAATGTTGGACAATGGGCGGATGCTGATGTGGCAATTTATAATTTTTTTTTTTTTTTTTCCTTTTTTTTTCTCCCTCATTCCTCCTTGGACTATCCTCACAATGGCTGGCGAGCCTCCGGCAAGGGCCGCAAAGCCCTCGCCAGCCGCCGGCAAGGGTCACGACCCTCACTCGACCTCACCTAGGGCCATGGGTGAGGCCAGCCTCGCCCTAGCCTTGCCATGGGTGAAGGCGGCCCCACTTGTGGCTGTCGAGTCCATCGTAGCCCTTGCCAAGTTAAAGGCTTGCCGACCATTGGGCGAGGCTGATTTGGGCAAAGCCGCCTCACTCAAGGCCCTAGGCGAGGTCGGGTAAGGCTTGCTGCCCACCGCAAGGATGGTCCAAGGAGGAAGAAGGAAGAAAAGGAAAGGAAAAATAAAAGAAAAAATGACAACAAAGAAAAAGAAAATAAAAAATTAATAAAAAAAAAAAAAAAAAAAAAATCATTAAATATTGCTACATCAGTGTCCAGCTACCGATTGGTGTCCACGTCAATGCCAGCCAGTCAAAATTGGCCGAATAGACTGAATTGGCATATATGTAAAAAGGTTTAGGACTAAAGTGATATCGATGTAATAGATTTGATAATTTTCCTCAATTTGGTTGCTATGCCTTAGTTAACCATGAAATGACATCATTTTTCTTATTAAAAATATTTACTTGATGCTTTTCAATAACTTATTCGTGAATATGTAATTCATTTGAACTTGAAAGGTTTACATCATAACAAAGAGCAACAAATAAACATCCATAGAACTTTTATAAACATATTTTATGGGTCAAAATAGACACATTGAAGCTGACCAACGTGTAGAGCTAAGTAACTGTAAAATTGAGAGAGTTGTACGTATGCATGGAAAAGTCATCTCATCACGTGATGATGAACAGGACAACACATAATACAAAAGAGACGGTGCACATCGGATTTTATGTAAAAGCCAATTGTTTTGTTAAATATGTACCAAAATAAAAGCAATCAAAGAAACAACAAAATTAGTTGGTCTAATAATAAAGGGATCATCCACGATTTTTGAATTCACATTGTAAGTAAATATTTAAATTGCTCGTGCTGTGTTATTTAATTATGACATATTATATGTGAAAAACTTTATCACCACCACTATTTTGGTGGAGTTCTAGCAATGAACTCGCTATTTTTAAATATGCGAAGCGACTATAAGTCAAATTGAGTATTTCGTAAACAGTATGAACCTTTATATAATGGTCCAGAGGCTCGATAGCAGCACGTCTTCCGACCCTTTAATTACCCAGGAAGTACACACAAGGAGAACTTGCGGGCCCCCATGGACTGCTATCATAATTCCGAGGTGGCAAATCTTAGACTGAGTCAGCTAAGAAGAAGCTGAATTGTCTGACGCTAAAAGAAAAGAGAAAAACTCGGAAGGATCAAATGGCATCCGACCTTACTTACGTACCATTTCGCCTAAATTCCGACTTTTCTAAACCATCATTTTTCACCTAGAACGCGAGGTTTCTAAGGGACGTGGTTTTTATCCCTCCGCCGGACACGAAAAAAAGATTATTATTATGACAAAATTCTAAACTGTTATATTTATAATAAATTTATTTCAAATCAATTTTTTGACTATTAAAAATCCTTAATTAATACATTTGTGATAAATTTATTTTAAATTAATTTTTATCATTAAAAAACCCAAATTGGAACATTCGTATTATGTATTTTTTTTTTTATAAAAGTTACCAAAAATACAAAGATTTGAAATCAGTCATAATTGAAGAATCTATGTTTTAATTAGATCGTAGAAATGTTCATATTGTGCATGTCTATTGTGGACGATGGAGATTTTCTTTCTTTTTCTTATCCTTTTTGTTGAATCAATGTTTTAAGTGTTAATTTTCGTTGTTTGGCCAAAAGAACATTAAAAAAAAAAAAAAGTAACAAATTTTCGCTGTTATTGACATCACTGCATGCGCATGGACTGACGTGAGGCACAACGTCGCTGGGACTTTTGGGCCTAATTTTCTGTGACTTCAACTTTCTAGATGGCAGAGGTTAACTATATATATAAATACGGTGACTCTACTGTTGCCACTCGTTGTCGGTCAACTTTTGCGACAAGTGTACACGGACTGAGGATGAACCACCCTTAAACATGTTCTTTCTACATAGAAAATGACGTTGAGCGGCGATCGACACATGCGGCCCTTTCTGGACCGTTATTAGAGTGCTTCCTTGAAAGGAAGTCTAGTATAATAAGCGTATGAGAAGTTCTAAATCCATAGTAAAAATGTAATCAAATCATAAAATTATGAGCAATCTAGACATGTTAAAGTAGATTCAAAATCCATTTATAAAATCATATTTATTTAAATAGATTGTAAATATATCATTTCTTATCTTGTGGATAAATCATAATGAATTTTAAATATGAGAGAAAATTATATGGGTCTCATGTGGGTTAGTCTCACCCACCTACGACCCATTTAACTCATTTCCATTGAAAAGCTCGGCTCACTTCTTCTCTGTTCTTTTTCACTCAGGCAACTCATGATCTCTCTTCTTAGACAATCTTTTCTTTCCTTCCTCGCTTTCACAAATCTAATTCGCTGCTGCCTCCACTGCCTATCATCAACTTCATTGCCACCCATCTTCTGGTTGCAGTTATTTGACAACTCAATCGTCATAGTATCGCCCGTCCTACACTCTTCGGAAACCCTAATCTCCGTTTCTAGTGGATAAATCTCTCCGGTCACCACCGAATTCCCAAGACTATTTGAGCGTACGACTCTGCCACCACCGCCATGACTCTCACCGCCCTGAGTGCCACCGGCGTGTGCTCATGAAGTTTGTTCCCAGATGACAATTGAGTGCTTAGTCTTCGTCTCATCTGGCTCGACGAACTAAGTCTCGCAGCTCAAAGGGGATCAGCAGGTATGAAACGAGCTTCTCGGACTCAGTGGGGTTCGAAGGGACTGGCGTTTTTTGTCTCCAGGTCTTTTCTTTATTTGCTTACTTTTTTTCGTTGATTTTGCCTAGAATTTTTGTTTTCGATGGGTGAGTTGGTGCTTTTAGCTGGTTCGATTTTAAAATTTTGGATTTTGATAGTGTAAAATCGGAAAGATTTGTGTCTTTCCTGCTATTATTTGTGGAATGTCGACGTATTGGACCTGCTTACGACTTATTATAGTGTTGAGGCTTGAAGAATGGTTGTTAATTGCATATGCAACAACGAACCTCTCTCTATTGAAGTTTAGAAATAGCTTATGTGACCGCTGTTGTTTTGACATTATATGGAAGATAGACTGTTATACATTGTACATTGTTCTCCAAGTGAGATGTAGTGGAAGCTCAATTTGAGTTCGTGCTTGAGAAGAGGGTCTTTGGGGCTTTAATTGTGTAGTTCGTCCTGGAGATGGAATGCGTAGATTTGAGGTTTTTATTATGTGTTTTGCCGAGGTGCATAAGAGATAAAAATGAAGGAAACTGTGGATTTCATAATCCATTTCATGATTTGTGGATGGCTTGAGTTGAACTTTCAACATCTCCTTCACGCCCCTGTCCATAATCCAGCCCTCGAGCTCCGTCCATGGAGCCATCCGTTCTTTAAAGGCAATAATTTAAAGAGAAAAATGCAAAAACCGAGTATCGAGATGGGTTGGGTATCAATCAAGTTAGGTATAGTCAAGAAATTTGCATTACATATAAATAAGTCATAAACGAGTTAATGAATTAATTTTGGTATGATCATTTATGACCCAATTCAAACTCGATCCGACTCATCTGTTTGACGAGTCTAATACAATCAAATCGTGAAATGTATCCTAAAAGTACAATCAAATATTTATGTTAATTCCGCTTAACTTACGATGTGAAATTTTTATTGCTTTCTTGAAATTGTGGCACATTGCGCTCTAAAAAAGAACATTTTTTTTTTTTAATAAAAATGGAAATAAAAGCCGTGAGAGAGTGCGGAAGAGGGAAATGGGCACCGTGAATATTTCTCCTCTCTAGCGTCATTTTTTGTCTGTTGTATATTTATGGTTTTCTTTTCTTATTTCATACTTATTTATTGTCACATCAGCTTTAAAATGATTTCCTTTTTGAAAGAATCCGAAAAAGTTTTCCAAAATATATTAGGTGTCAATGCTTGGATCTAAAACTTTATGCTCCGCATAAAAATCCCAACGTTGATTCCTTGGTCTCGATGTTTGGGATGTGGCCTGGCTCGAGTTTATTGAGGCTAGGCTAGGGACCCCGGTGCTTGGGGCTAGGCCGTCGACGCCCATGCCTAAGTCCATCAAGGCTAAGCCCAAACTCTTGGTACCCATATTCAATGCTCCTACACCTTAGCTTGGGTCCCTAATGCTTGAGCTCTAGTCTTGACCATCAAACTCGAGTCTACAAAGGCCATGCGCGGGTCTTAGTGTTCGGGCTCGGGTCCTTGGTTAATGAACCAATTGTTCTTAAAAAATATATTTAAAAACTTGAATTTTTAATTATTATTATTTAATTTTCAAAACTTTGAATTTTTAATATTTTAACTTTTTATATATTATTTTCCTTTTCTTTTTCTACTTTTTTTTTCTTTTTTTTTGCCTGTTGCTTCTTCCTTGGCCAATCATCTACCACGGTGACGGTTGGTGACTGGCCACATGCGAGCTTCGAGCTCCCCATGGGTGGGCGAAACTCCATGCCTCGTGAGGCTTTGAGCTTGTCAACTTGTGGCGAGGCTCAAGCTTGTCAACCTTGAGCTCACTTGTGACCACTTCCTAGCTATCGCCGTGGCTGCTGACTAGCCAAGGAAGAGGAAAATGAATATACAAAGATAAAATTTACTTTACAATAATTTTAAAAAATAACATTTTTTTTATAATTTTATTTATCGGATTTTACTTAACAAACGACGAAAAATACTTCCTAGATTTTTTTTAGGTTTCAGCCAAACACTAGAAAGTAAAGTTATTTTCCTAAAAAGTGACTTGAAGTGGAGAAAGATATGCTTCGAAAATGATTCCAAAGGATAATGTTTATTTTGAATATCGAAGTACTGTTTACATTACCTTCAACAGCTATTTATAGGGAGGTTGTCCTTTAGAAAATAATCAAATAATTTAAATCAAATTAGATAATTAAGGAATAATATATTGATAAAAGGGAAAGTCTTCCAAACATGTCTGAAAAATCCACAAAACACATTCGAAAATTTTGCCAGCACAAAAATCAAGAATGAGTGAATTTGAAGATCAAACATTGCCCAAATTAGCATAACTTGTTTGTAGCTTTGAAGATCTCGCAATCTTCTTCAATTTGATATGCATCATAACTCCTCTCGAATCAAAAGTTATGATCATTTAAAGTTGACTCGTCATTTATGGCATGGGTGAAGACTGCCTACTCTTATGGTGCTCAAAGGTTTTCATATGAGCATTTACCCATCGTTTTACATCAATCTCCTCTACTTCATAAGAAATCGATCCTGAGTTGTTGTTAGAAGAAAGGGTAAAAAGGTCTGCAGCATTGAATGCTAGGGAGATGTTGAGGTCACTTAGAAGATCAACAACATAGGCATTGCCATTGATCTTCTTCACGATTCGGCAGGGGACAAATTTCTTATGCTTCAGCTTGTTATATATATTGACAGGGAAGTGTTCATTGCGGAGTAAGATCTTTGTCACCCTCAACAAATACTTTGAGGTGGTAGTGTTTATCTATAGCAGTTTTGTAGACAACGGTGGAAGCTTCTAGCTATTGCTTCACACCCTCTTGTATCTCTTGCAATTTGTTCTTAATTTCTCAATAGTAACACTATATCCTTGGACTTTGGGCAAAGGCACGAAATATGGTGTATGTTATGGAGTTTGCTTGTAAATTACCTCAAACAGAGACTTGCCCGTGGAGCGGTTGAAGGTGTAGTTCAATGTGAATTTAGCAGGAGAAAGATACCAGTCCCATTACTTTGGCATATCACTACAAAGACAACAAATGATATCCGCTATAGTATGGTTGATGACTTCAATTTGACCATCAATTTGGGGATGAAAGGAGTTACTATACTATAAATTTATGCCAAATAAGTGCCATAGGATCCTCCTAAATGACTAAGGAAGTTGGTATCACGTTTGGAGATGATAGTTTTGGGCATATCATACCGGCGGACTACATTTCGAAAGAATAAGCTCACCACATGGGAAACACAAGAAGCCTTTTTGCAAGGAATGAAGTGTGCCATCTCTGTGAACTTGTCCACAATCATAAAAATAGAATCTATACCCCATTAGGCTCGGAGAAGACCCAACACAAAATCTATTGAGATGTCTACCCAAGGTCCAAAAGGAATAGGTAGAAAGGTAAAGAGATTAGTGTTTAGAGAGTGGCCTTTGACAGTCTGACAAATGTAGTAACTTTTCATAAATTGCCTAACATCCCAGTTTACTTGATGTCAATAGTATCGCTTTTCAACCAAGGCAACAACTTTGTCTTGCCTAAAATGTCCTTTGAGGGAGCCACCATCGAGCTCTTGAATACGTTGTTCCCGCAAAGAGTTGTGAGGGATGTACAACCAATTACCAAAAAATAAGAATTTGTCTTGAATGATCATGTTACTGTGAGAGCTTGTTGCAAAACACTTCTCTTAAATGCCCTAAAAGTTGTCATCCTCACCATAAAATGGCATAGAGGTGGTCAAAGCCCACAACATTAATGTGCATGGTGATGAGTATTGCAGCATGATGACTAAGTGCATTAGCAACTTTGTTCTAGTGGCCCACCTTATGTCGAAGCATGGAGTTGAATTGCTTCGAAAAGGAGACCCAATGTTCATTATTTGATTCACATGATTCTAACTCTTGATATACTTTAGTGTCTAATGGTCAACGTTAAAGACAAACTTATATTGATAAAGATAGGGCTACTAATGCTTGATCACTCATACTATAGCAAAATACTCCTACTCATAATTAGACCATTGCCAATAGACATCATTAAGTTTCTTGCTAAAATAAGCAATAGGCTTGCCTTCCTAGGAGAGAATAGCACCCATGCCTACTCTAGAGACATCATAGTCCATTTTGAATACCTTTTCAAAATTTAGGAGCATTAGTATTTGTAACATCCCGATTTCGACCTATGAGAAATGGCTGTAAATTTGGTGTGCTAGTGATGGGGATAGGTCATGGATCGTTCCAAGATTCGGCCATATGTTGATTATCGATCAAGAGAACGGTCATGGACAAATCCTATGACCGCGATCATGGACCCGAACAGTTTAGTTAATGAACGACTACCCAACTATCAGGGTTGATCGAGGGATGGTCACAACCACCACGGATCAATCAACAATCATGGGTTGGTCCAAACGGTCATGTGCCGGTTGTGGGTGATTTTACTCGGTCATGCACTGGTCATAGATGACCATGATTTTACTCGATACGATTGTGTGTCGGGTATAAATCTGACCGACCTCATATAGTCACATGATAAAAGTGAGTCAATCTGGATGAAGCCCATGACTCATCCAGGATTTGATCCAACCAACTAGAGTTGATCTAAGGGCCGGTTGTTGAGCCTGTGCTTTAGGCCACCAATGTAGCCAAGAAAGGCAACTTTGCCTACGACAACCACACCGACGAAGGCTTAGCCATGAACCTAGGGTGTGTCAAAATGGTCATTAAGGGATGTACACAAAAAGCCCTTGCCCGATCCTGGTTGCATTTTCAATGGCCTATTTCTTCATGATTGCTATGTTGCCTAGAAATGGACAAAATGGAATTCTCTAGAACACTCTAGCTTCTTCATGAAGAAGGGTGACTCACCATTTCACCTAGATTTTTCTAGATATGGTCATGATTAGCAAGGATTCACCTTGGGGATTAAGCAAAGTATATAGGCCAAATGTCCCAATAAAAATAGGACACATTGGAGCAAATTATGGCTATTCTATAGCCTTGATGCCACCTTATCGTTTAGAGTGCCATCTATCGATAATGACTTGTCCCCTTAATCATGAGCTAAGTGCTCATGTGGCCCAATGAAAATGAGACAAGCAAGGCTTTAAATGATGACACTAAGTCAGTAGATCTCCACATCATGAAACTACGTATGCCACCTTGCAACATAGGCTTGCCACCTCAAGGTAATAGCCATCTCCTTAAGAAATGTAATTGAGCCACTCGGATGAGTAATAATGAGCTTGGTGCCTATAAATAGGAGGAACTCTCATTCATTTCCACCACTTTAAGCCCTCTTGCCATTAACGCCTATCCTCCTCCTCGTCCTCCTTTCTCTTGGCCACACACCCCCAACCCTTCAAGCCATTCAAGTTAGTTCTTGAGGTTTGCCAAGGTAAGTAAGATTCATCTTTTTCCTCTAAGAAAGTAGATCTCATTGTTGAGGCTAATTGAGTGCTCACCCATCAAGCCATGGGTAGTGTACAATGTCTTTTCTTTTATCTTACTTGCTATTGTACATGGCCGTGTGCTTGAGTTGTTTATGTCTGGAATGGAACCAAGGTTTGTTTGGGTTGAGTTCATTGCAAGACAAAGTCGCCCAAGCCATAAAGCCTTGGTTTCAGCATTAATAGGATGCCGGGTCCAAGTCTCACTTGGTGTGGGGATTGCCCAAGGCTGCAAGGTCCTAAATCGACATTGAGGTGTGTCAATTTTATATCTTGATCGGTACAAGGATCGCCCAATTCCATTAGGTCTTGGTAAGGCACCAAGACATGTTGATTTCCCTAGTCCAAATGGATGCGGGGACTTTGCGCTTGGCGTTGAATCAAACCACGAGCTAAGGGTCATTCATGGCACAAGTGTGTTCACATCGGGTCAAAATCGAGGTCCGTTAAGCTTAGGATTTTCATTAAAGCAAGATGTACCCAAGCCTCAAGGTCTTAGATTGGCATTGAGGTGTGCCGTTTCCAAGCCTTGTTCGATGCAGGGATCTACACTAAATGATTGATTCGAGTTATGGACCAAAGATCGTTCCCCACATACTTATTAGCGAAGTACAAGGATTCATGACACACACGAAAGAATGAGCACACCTTAAGGCCATGCATGTGTCGGCTAAGAAAAAAAAGATAAGAACTAGCTTGTATGATGGCATTTATGTATGCACTTAAAGAGGAAAAAGCATCCATCGGCACACAACATTGGTGGCGATTCTTTGTTCATCGAATAGAATGCCTCGGTTGAGTCGAGATGCCCTTGTTGAGCCAGGATGCCTAGATTTTAACCCGAAAGCCTTGGGAAGCTAGCCTCGAGAAGCCTCAGTCGAATTGAGATGCCTTAGTCAAGTCAGGAAGCCTTGCAAGAAGCCGGAAGCCCTGGTCGAGTCGAGAAGGCCTAGTCGAGCTAGGACGATACTAATTGAATTTGCATGAGTACTAGTTAAGCATAAGCATGACAAGTTGATGTGTTCATTGTTAAGTTGAAAGTAAGTATGCATTGAAGCATGTTGTTATGGATATCTGCATGTATTCAAGATGTAACAATAAGTTTGTTATTTATCTGCCATTGATACTATTTGTGAGTGTTGTATTTGCTAGTCTTTTATGATGAGATGTGTGCCTAGTAAAGAGTTAGTAATTTTACTTATTAAGTTCCCAATACTCACTCTTTCATCCTTCAGTCTTGTAAAAATGGAAGTCCCACATCAGTTTTGGGAGCTACAGTCATGCTAGAGGAGATAGGAAATTCCCCTGGCCTATGTGAAAACTTTCGTGTGATGTAAAAAGATAAAATGACCTATAGAGAAAGGGCTTGTAAAAGTATTGTCATGATATAAATTAGTGTGCTCCGAGTGATATATGTCCTAGTCTTCCAACTGTTGTTTGTCTGGGGAATTATTTATTCACATTTTCACATGTGCATGATAATAAGATAAAAATAATCGGGGCGGTGACGAGCCTGGGACGTTGCGAAAAATAACCTTTGCCGTTCAAGACTCTAGAAATGGAGTTGGGGTCGTGACATTTTTGGTATCAGAGCGGGGTTATTACCTGGAGTGATAAGGTGCACTAAGAGTCGTGGGATAGTTACTTAGGAAAAACATTCCATGCATGTGATTGTCTTGTTTGATGGATTTTCCTAATGATAAATTGGAACTACTAATCTTTTTTTGTGCTCGTAGAGAAAACATCCCTAGAATTCTTGTACTTGTCCTATTAGTAGAAAACATGAGTGCTAGGGATCAGGTGACTTCGAAAGGAAAGTCGAAAGATGACCTCGAACTAGACGGAATTTTGCAAGCATTAGCAACCATTAGAAGCTTGATGGAGCAATAGGCTCAACAACAATTAGTCTCTACTTTCGCCAATGCTTCTATGTTTGGTAACGGCAATAGTAACGATGACCAACCTGTGCAAGGATTGGTCGAGCAATTCTTGAAGTTACGTCCCTCAAGATTTGCCAGAATGGGAAATCCCGAAGAGGCTGAATCATGGGTTAAAGAAATGGAAAAGATATTTGTACTCTTGAGGTGCTTGGATGAAGACAAAGTGACATTAACAGTATACTAGTTACAAGGTAATCCCAGTCACCCGTGGGATGCAATAAAAGGGAGAGTGTTTCCTGAAGCTACTCTTATAACGTGGGATGCCTTCGTCCAAGCTTTCAATGGAAAATATTTTTCCGAACAGCAAGGAAACATGACGGTCGATCAGTATGAGGAAAAATTTGCAAAGCTGTCAAAATACACTCATAGACTGATCGAAGATTTGGCGGATCAAGTGAAAATATTTCGAAATGGCCTGAATCCGGACAGTTGGAGCCAATTGGTGCCACTAAATCTTAAGGACTATAATGAGCTATAAGAACCAGCCCAGCTGGTAGAAAAAGATTTCCTAGAATGAGTCGCCATGACAACTTATTAGAGAAGTCTTTCTCCTCCAGCCTCCCAAGTCAATCAACATCGTGACAAGAGGTCAATGTAAGAAGAAGAGCGTCCCTACAAGAAGAAAAAGAAACTAAGATCGATTTCCACTTTGATGAGATATGTTGTAGTTGCGGGAAGCGACACGGCAATACTCCCTATTTAGCTTGAGTGGGAGCTTGTTATGGCTGTGGTCAGTAAGGCCATAATATAAGAGATTGTCCATATCGACAACAAATGATGCCATTGCAACAGCTACAGACTACACCATAAAATGGAATCTTGCTGCAAGATAATCGTCCTCCGGCTCAAGGGAGAGTATAAACACTCACTTAGGAGGAAGCGAGAAATTTCAAGACCATGGAATGAAGAACTATCCACCGCAGGATGCAGAAAGGATAAGATTGTTATATGTAATAAGAGAAAGTAGTAAACCTAGTAGTGTTAGCCATGTATGATTTTGATATCATAATAAGAAGGATAATAATCAGAGTGTGCAGTGGAACTGTGACCAAGTTGGGAATGCTATAGGACATTTAAGCACTGCCTATAAATGAATGGTCAAAATAGAGAAGACCATCCAAACATTGGAAGATATGTTAAGAGCTTGTGCGATTGACTTCCAAGGAAGTTGGGATGAGCATTTACATCTTGTCAAATTCGCTTATAACAATAATTATTAGCAGAGCATTGGCATGGCTCCATCTGAGACACTAGATGATCTGGCTTGCAAAACTCCAGTCTATTAGATAAAAGGTCGAAGAAAGGAAAGTCACTAGTCCAGAGTTAGTCCAACCTACGGCAGACACCATGTAGGCAAGTAAAGATAGGCTTAGAATTGCTCAAGGAAAAAAAAATTATGTGAATAGACGATGAAAACCTCAAGAATTTTAGATAGGTGATCATGTTTTGGAGAAAAAGGGAAGCTGAGCCCTATATACATAGGACTATTTGAAATTCTAGAAAGAATTGGAAATGTGAACTATCAGTTGTCACTGCCACTGAAACTTGCTAAAATACATAATGTGTTCCATGTATCTATGTTGAGAAAGTATGAGCTTGATTCAACACATGTGCTAAACTTTGATGAGCTTGAAGTAGACAATCAAGGATCATATGTTGAAGAGCCGGTGTGATTCGTGGATCGAAGGGAGCAAATAATAAGAAATAAGGTCATTCCCTTAGTAAAGGTCCTATGGCAACACTATGGCATGGAAGAGGCAACATGGGAAAGTGAGGAGACCATGAAACGCAAGTACCCGTATCTATTTCATGAATCAGGTACGTTTTGAAATTTTGGGGAGGAATTCTTTTTAGGAGGGAGAGTTGTAACATCCCAATTTTGGTCTACAAGAAATGGCTATGAATCTCATGTGCCAATGGCAGGGATTGGTCATGGATCATTCCAAGATTCGGCCATATATTGATTATGGATTGATCAAGGGAATAGTCATGGACCAAGCCTATGACCGTGATCATGGACCGAAGTAGTTCGGTTAATGGAAGACTACCCGCCTATCAAGGTTGATCGAGGGATGGTCACAACCACCATGGATTAGTCGACGATCATGGATTGGTCCAAATGGTCATGCGCCGGTCGCTAGTGATTCTGCTCGGATCATGCACTGGTTGTGGATGACCATGATTTTACTCGATACGACTGTGTGTTAGGTATAAATCTGACCGGCCTCAAACAGTCACATGATAATAAGGAGTCAACCTGGATGAAGTCTACGGCTAATCCAGAATCCGATTCGATTGTCTAGAGTAGATCTAAGGGCTGGTCGTTGAGCCCACGCCCTAGGCCACCAATCTAGCCAAGAAAGGCAAATTTGCTTACGAAAACCACACCAAGGGAGGCTTAGCCATTAACTTAGGGTGCGTCAAAATAGTCGTTAGGGGATGTACACAAAAAGCCCTTGCCTATTCCCGGTTGCATTTTCAATAGCCTATTTCTTCGTGATGGCCATGTTGCCTAGAAATGGACAAAATGGGATTCTGTAGAACACCCTAGCTTCTTCATGAAGAAGGGTGACTCACCATTTCACCTAGATTTTTTAGATATGGTTATGATTACCAAGGATTCACCTTGGAGATTAAGCAAAGTATATAGGCCAAATGTCCCAATAAAAATATGACACATTGGAGCAAATTATGGCTATTCTATAGCCTTGATGCCACTTTATCTTTTAGAGTGCAATTTCTCCATAATGACTTGTTCCCTTAATAATGAACTAAGTGCTCATGTGGCCCAATGAAAAGGAGACAAGCAAGGCTTTAAATGATGACACTAAGTCATTAGATCTCCACATCATGAAACTAGGTGCCCCACCTTTCCAAATAGGAATGCTACCTTGCAACATAGGCTTGCCACCTCAAAGTTATAGCCATACCACCTTAAGAAATGTGATTGGGCCACTTGGATGAGTAATGATGAGCTTGGTGCCTATAAATAGGAGGGGCTCTTATTCATTTCCACCATTTTAAGCCCTCTTGCCATTCATGCCTATCCTCTTCCTCGTCCTTATTTCTCTCAGCCGCACACCACCAACCTTTCAAGCTAGTCAAGTGATTTCTTGAGGTTTGCCAAGGTAAGTAAGATTCCTCTTTTTCCTCTAAGAAAGTAGATCCCATTGTTGAGGCTAGTTGAGTGCTCACTCGTCAAGCCATGGGTAGTGTACAATGTCTTTTGTTTGATCTTGCTTACTATTGTACATGGCCGTGTGATTGAGTCATTTATGTCTGGAATGGAACTAAGGTTTGTTCGAGTTGAGTTCATCACAAGACAAAGTCGCTCAAGCCATAAAGCTTTGGTTTCGGCATTAATAGGATGCCGAGTCCAAGTCTCGCTTGATGTGGGGATCGCCCTAAGGCCACAAGATCCTAAATCGATAATGAGGCGTGTCGATTTTATATCTTGATCATTACAGGGATCGCCCAAATCCATGAGTTCTTAGTAAGGCACCAAGGCATGTCGATTTCCATAGTCCAAATGGACGTGGGGACTTTGTGCTAGGCATTGAATGAAACCACAAGTTGAGGGTCATTCACAACACAAGTGTGTTCACATCGGGTTAGAACCGAGGTCTGTCAAGCTTAGGATTTTCACTAAAGCGAGGTGTACCCAAGCCTCAAGATCTTGGATTGGCATTGAGGGGTGCCGTTTCCAAGTCTTGTCCGACATGAGGATCGATGCTAAGTAATTGATTCAAATTACGAACTAAATATCGTTCCCGACACACTTATTCATGACACACGAAAGAATGAGCACGCCTTCGGGCCATGCATGTGTCGGCTAAGAGAAAAGATAAGAACCGGCTTATATGATGCATTTATGCATGCACTTAAAGAGGAAAAAGCATCTGTCGCCACACATTGTTGGTAGTGATGCCTCGTTCATTGAATGGGATGCCTCGGTTGAGCCGGGATACCCTGGTTGAGCTAGGATGTCCTGGATTTTGAATTTAGAAGCCTCGAGAAGCTAGCCCTAAGAAACCTCGATTGAGCCGAGATGCCCTAGTCGAGCCAAGAAGCCTTGCAAGAAGCCAGAAGCCCCAGTCGAGTCAGGAAGGCCTGGTTGAACAAAGACAACGCTAAATGAATTTGCATAAGTGCTAGTTATGCATAAGCATAATATGTTGATGTGTTCATTGTTAAGCCGAAGGTAAGCATGCATTAAAGCATGTTGTTATGGATATCTGCATATATTCAAGATGTAGCAATAAGTTTGCTATTGATCTACCATCGACACTATTTGCAAGCGTTGTACTTGCTAGACTTTGATGATGAGATGCTTTCCTAGTAAAGAGTTAAGAATTTTACTTACTAAGTTCCCAAGACTCATTCTTTTATCTTCTATTCTTGTAGGCATGGAAGTCCCACATTAGTTTTGGCAGCTGTAGTCATGCTAGAGGAGATGGGAAATTCACATGGCCTATGTGGAAATTTTAGTGTGATGTAAAAAGAAAAGATAACCCATAGAGAAAGAGTTTGTAAAAGTACTGTTATAATATAAATTAGTGATATATGTCCCAGTCTTCCAGCTGTTGTTTGTCCAAAAAGTTGTTTATTCATGTTTATGTATGTGCATGATAATAAGATAAAAAGAACTGGGACGGCGACAAACGTGGGACGTCGCGAAAATAATCCTTACTGCTCAAGACCCTAGAGATGGAGTTGGGTTCATGACAGTACTGGTGCTGTGAAAAGTTATTCTTTGATGTGAGCAAAACTAGCTTCTACTTCATTGCCCCAACAAAATTTTCTCTTCTTCAAGAACTTAGTAATCAAGGCCATAATGGTATTGAAAATTCAGATAAAGTGTCAGTAGAATGTTACGACTCCATGGAAGCCACATGCCTCCCTAACCGTCTAGAGAGCTTGATAGTTGCAAATGACAACTACCCTCTCTGCATCAACTTGAAGGCCTTTTGCTCCAACAATATACAACAAGAAGAGTAGTTGGTTTATCATGAAGCCATATTTCTTTAGATTAATGTACATTTGGTTCATCTGCAAGGTCGACAACACATCCCTTACATGCTCCATATGCTGTCAGTTATCTAGACTGTATATGAGGATGTCATCGAAGTAGGCCACCATAAACTTATCAATGAAAGGTTTGAGGACCTAAGTCATCAAATGCATGAAGATGCTAGGTGCGTTGGTGAGGCCAAATGATATGTCAAGCCATTTATATAAACCTTCATTTGTTTTAAAAGTTATCTTCCATTCGTTGTCGGGATGAATGTGGACTTAGTGGTATCAATTACACATATCAATCTTTGTAAAGACCTTTGATGTAGTAAGTCAATCGAGCATGTCATCTAGGCAAGGGATTGTGAATTGATACTTGATAGTAATCCAATTAATTGCTTGGCTATCAATGCACATAAGTATGCTCCTATATTTTCTTCCAGAGTGAGGGGCTTATGCTCTTGTGCAAGAAGCCTTTTCAAAGGAGTTCTCCCACCCAGTGTGATTTGGTTCTTCTTTGGATTTATCCGGTAGTACAGCAAATTAGGGAGGCTCGCTCTTGAAATAAAGTCAATCTCATGTTGGAGATCCCTTAAAGGAGTTAATATGATTAGTAGATCCTATGAGATGACGTCATTAAATGCTTTTAACAAGGGTTAAAGAGTCTAAGGAATAGAAATAACAACTTGTTGATCACCTTTCTCCACAATCATGAACATCCCTTCATGTTTATGAATGGTTAGCATAACAGCCATACTCCACTTTTTAGGGGCTTGGGGAATGTTACTCTTCGACTTCAAAGTAATCTTTCTTTTCCCATACAAAGGAGCAAATGTTGTCTTTGGCTTGGTAGGTGATATCAATGTCATACTGTTGTGGTCATCCTAGCAGGACATGGCGTGCTTTCCATCTCCACCACATCACAAATAATTGTATCCTTATAGGGCTTTCCAATTGAAATAAGTAAACGATATAACTTCATTACCTTGAGTTTGGCTTCTTTATGAATCCATGTGATTGTAAGAGGGGAGAGATGTGACTCTGCCTTTAGCTGCAAATAATCCACCAAGTCTTGAACTCTATGTTCTCACAACTACCATTATCAATGATGACATTGCAAATTTTGTCGTTGATAATACAATGGGCATGGAAAAAAACTATCTCGTCGGGTGTCCTTTCTTCCCGGGGCAAGCAACAATCACCTAACGTCGCAATTGACATGCTCGCCCTCTTCATCCTTTAATTCTTCTTCATCCACCTAGTCATCTTTGTATGTGTAGTCATCATGCTCGATAACATTGACCATCTTCCGCCGTAGGAAGTCACTTGAATGATGGCCTAATACGTTACACTTGTATGGTGGCTTAGCGTGCAGGTTCTAGGCATTGATATTACAGTTGTTTATGGTGACTGGTGCCTTGGACACCTTAGCATTACTACTCGATGTGTTAAGTTTTGACTTTCAAATTAAGAGATAAAGGTATTTTAGATCATGCACCTTTATTTTAGGGATTTTTGAAGGGAGACTATAAAAAGAATGTGTTTAATAACATATCTCCAACTTTAGCCTCTATATAATTTCCCGTTTTGTTTTTCTTATCATTTTGTTGGATATTAGATGTTGTGGCTCACCAAATGGTTTTGGAGTTTTTTGGATGGTATTTTTGTGCTCTTTGTTGAAGATAGCGAAACCTTTCTCTCTTCCCATTTTGGGCTTTCCACGTAAATCTCACATCCCATATGATTTTCATTTTCTTTCATCCTTTGCTACTTATTCTTCGGTTGTTGCATCTTTGATTGGTGTTTTTCTACAACAAATTGGTATCGAAGCAAAGGAATTTTGGTCTTTTTGTTCGAGATGACATCTATCAAGTTTGAAGTAGCACCCTTCGATGGCCATAACAATTTTGGGCTAGGGAGATCAAGATGAAGGCGTTGTTGCGTTGAGAAGGTTCGGTTAGAGTCTTGGACGAAAATTATCCCGACAATATGACTATGACTGAGATCAATGAGAATGAAGAAAATATGCATAGTACCATACAATTGTCGTTATTCGATAAGGTGCTTTGTGAAGTTGCAAATGAAGAAATAGCTTCGAGATTATGAAATAAGCTTAAGAGCTTCTACATGAAGAAATCTCTTATGACAAGATTATTTTTGAAGCAACGTCTTTACATGCTAAAGATGCAAGAATGTACTCATATCCAAGAATATCTAGATGAATTTTAAAAAATCATTATGGATGTGAAAAATCAATATTTGAAGTTAGATGATGAAGATTAGGCCTTAATTGTGTTATGTTCACTACCGAGCTCATATGAGAATTTTGTGAATTCTACGTTGTATGGAAGGGAATCCATAACTCTTGAGGATGTGAAAGCCCTATTGAATTCTGCAGAGATGTGTACAAAATTGAATGCAAGTAATAGTGGTGATAAAGTCGATGGCTTAGTTGTCAAGAGAATGTCAAATCATCATGATAGATGCGGTAATAGTAAAGGGCGTTCGAAATCTAAATCATGCAAAGATGAAAGCAATGTGGAGTGTTACTATTGTCACAAATTCGAACACTACAAAAGTGAGTGTCCAGTGCTCAAAACTAAAGGAAAGGAGTTGATGGAGAATTTCAATTCGATTAGTCTACTGAAAAATTATGAGTTAGTTAATGTAGACAATGTTCTTACTGTTTTGTTTTCATATTGTCATGTCGATGATGAATGGATTTTGGATTTAGCATGTCCATACCACATGTGTCCACATAGAAATTGATTCAACACATATGAAAAAGTTAGTGGTGTTTTAGTTTTGATGAGTAATAATGTAGTTTGCAGGATCATAGGTATTGGTATAGTATAGATTAAATGTCATGATAATGTAGTAAGAACTTTGACAAACGTTAGGCACATTCAGATATGAAGAAAAAACCTTATTTCATTGAGCAGTTTAGATTCCATTAGATGCATGTACACAGGTGGAGATGGAGTTTTAAAAATTTTAAAAGCCTCCTTGATTGTGATGAGAGGTAACATAAAGAAAAATCTTTCGTTCTACAAGGAAGTACCATTGTGGGTTGTTTAAATATATTATCCTCTTTAGATTTTGAAAAATCAATGTTGTGGCATATGTGCTTGGGTCACATGAGCGAAAGAAGAATGACTATCTTGAGTAAACGTGGTTTACTCTGAGGGGATCGTACTGTCTCACTTGGCTTTTGTGAACATTGTGTTTTCGAAAAGTAGCACAAAGGTTCAGTACTATGGTGCACTTGGCGAAGGGCACAATTGACTATATTCACTTCGGTGGGCAGTTTATCTTCTAATATTTATTGATGATTTTTCTATAAAAGTCTGGGCTTTTTTTTAAGCGTAAAAGTGACGTTTTTTATACGTTCATGAAGTGGAAGATGTTAATAGAAAATCAAACCAAGATAAAGATAAAGCGTCTTAGAATGGACATTAGTCTTAAGTTTTGCAAAGGTAATTTCAACAAGTACCATGAAGATGTGAGGATTGTTCGGCATTGAACAATCAAGTGCACATCTCAACAGAATGGGGTGACAAAGCGCATGAATCGGACACTTTTAGAGAGAACTTGGTGTATGCTCTCTAATGTTGGACTTGGGAAAGATTTAGGTTGAAGCTATGAACACGGCATGTTATTTAGTAAATCATTCTCCTTCAATTGCAATTGAATGTAAAACTTCTAATGAGGTATGGTTAGGTAAACCTTCTTATTATTATGATTTAAACATATTTGGATGTCTTGCTTATTACCATGTAAAAGAGGATAGGCTTGAACCTAGGGTTAAAAAGTGTATTTTCATTAGTTATGCAAATGGGATTAAAAGATATAGGTTATGGTGTTCTGACCCTCAGTCATCAAAGTTTATAATAAGTAGGGATGTTACTTTTGATGTCTATGGTTGAATAGAGAAAGGTTGTTACTAAGTCTAGAGGTATTCATGAGGAGAATGTTTGGAAAGATGTGGAGCTTCATGTAGAGCATTAACAGAAAATAGTTGAAGATATTCCATTTAGCCAGAATGTGACAATAAGCAATAAGATTCAAATTCTATTAAAGAAGAAGTAGAAGAAGTTGAACAGCCTCAAAGTTTTGTTGTAAGGAGGGCTAAACGACAAATTAAGTCTCTCCAAATGTATAGTTTCACTAATTTGATAGCATATGCTCTTACAATTGCTGAAGAGCTTGATATTGAAGAACCTTCTACAATCATTAAAATTTTGTTCTAAATCTGAAAAGTGGCTTGTTGCGATGAATGAAGAGATGGAGTCTCTTCATAAGAACCAAACTTGGGATCTTGTGAAATTGCCTCAAGGCCAAATAGCGATTGGGTGCAAGTGGATCTTCAAAAGAAAGGAGGAAATTCCAAGGGTTGAAGATGAAATATTTAAGACACATTTGGAAGTGAAGGGTTTTATTCAAAAGGAGGGGATCGACTTCAATGAAGTGTTCTCTCTAGCTATGAAATATAATTTCATTCGTGTGTTGCTCACATCATAGCTCTTTATGATCTAAAACTTAAGCAACTTGATGTCAAGACTACTTTTTTGCATGGCGAGCTTGAGGAGACAATCTATATGTCTCAACCCGAGGAATTCATTGTTGAGGGTAAAGAAGATCAAGTTTATAGGTTGAAACATTCTTTGTATGGTCTTAAGCAATCTCCGTTGTAATGGTACAAGAGGTTTGATAGCTTTATGTTGAGTCATGAGTACTCACGTATGCATGATAGTTGTGTGTACTATAAGGGATTGTGTTGACACCTAAATTTTGCCTAATCATTTAGTAATTAGTTGCATAAAAAAAATAAAATTAAAAAAAAAAAGTAAAATTGCATTTCATGTAGTCGCATTTGCATCGGTACCAAAAGGCAACAAGAAGCAGGGACTCGCGATTGATAATATGTACAAAAGGATGGTCTCTCTTTGCTGGTCTAAAAAACACAAAAAACGAAAAGAAAAGAAAAGCAAAGAAAGAATTCTTCACTGCACACGCGAGAATTCTGGAGAAAAGCCTGCAGGAAGATGGGCTCACAATTTTATAATATTTTATAGTGAGTTGTTGCAAGGAATTCTCTCCTTCCTGGAGAGCGAATCGGATGGGGGAAGAAAAGTCCGAAGTTGCAGCTATTCTCTTTCACACAAAGGCAGCGGAACACCTATGGAATAGGGGGAACAAGTAACTGCATAAGAAGCTTCAAGCCTGAAAAGAAGGAAAAAAGAAGTCCCTGCACATCCATTTTTCCTCCCTCATTAATGCATGCACATGCATGTACAAGAATTCCGCAGACGTTAGGAGCCTCGAAGAAGCAAAGGGAAGCCCATACTCTCTCAAGTGTGGGTTGTCAGGAGAAGCAACGAGAAATTTGCTGAAGGATGAAGCAAGTAACAAGCAAAGAAAAATTAACAGTTGCGAGTGTCAAGCGGTGGCGTCCTTATTTGAAAAGAACTAGATGTGAACAGTGAGGAAATTATGGCCGCCTCCTATTCACACTAAAGTGGGTTGAACTTCAAGAACCCTATAAATACGCAAAGGCGAGACGAAGGAATGGAGAGGGGGGGAGGTTTGTCAAAAAAAAAAAAAAGACATACGAGTGGGGCGGAACGAAAATTTCATTGTGAGGGGTTCTCTTTCAATTAAAAAAAAAAGGGAGAGATGCTCGTTAGAGAGAAACCAGAAAAGTGAAGTTGGGGGGATATTAAAATAAAGAGAGGAATAGTGAGTTTGTCAGAGGAAAAAACAAAAAGAAGGTGAAGTGAGAGAAGGAGAGGTAACGTAAGAGGAGAGGGGGTAAAATAATAATAATAATAATAATAAAAGAGGGGTTGTCTTCTTCAAGTGGGGGGCTTCGTGCCTCCGCTCGGCTGCTGGCCGCCCCTCCTTCCGAGCAGCCGCCTCGCCGTTCCACCTCCGCCCGTGCCAGCCACTGCACAGACCCACGATGAACCCGCACCGCCGATTCACCTCCTCGCCACGACCCACCGCTCCTGCAGTCAGCCCTAAACGCGACCGCCTCCATTTCGAGCACCGTCGCTGCCTCTGCCTCTCGTCCGCGCACCTCCGGTCGTCCCTGCTCGCCTCTGCCTAGATCTGCCATGCCAAGCTGCTCCGGTCTCTATTAGCTCCGTCGCCGACGCCGGTAGCCGTGACTCAGCGCCGCTCCGCCTCTATCGCTGCGCCCCTTCCTCGCTAACCCAAAGAGCCCTCCGTGCCGCCGCCGCACCGCACCACAGCACCATCGCCGCCCCTCGCTCCGTCACGCGGTAGATCGACGCCCGGCGATCCCCTTGCCGGAGCCCCTCACGGGTCGACAACCTGCTGTAGGGAGCCCATCCGCACGAGCATGTGCCTAAAAAAAAAGAAAAACAAAAGAAAAAACAAAACAAAAAAAAAAAAAAAAGAAAAGGAAATACGTAATTTTTTTTTTATTACATATTCACTTATTGTTTTTTTTATATATTTTATTTTCCTTTATATCTTTTTTTTTTTAGTGGAATTGTTCCTTTAAATGTTTGATTGAGATTCCAATGTGAAAGTGTCCCTCAAATTAGGGATTGTTAGTCCGATTTCGCGCCTGAAATCCGACTCGCAATTACTAAAAATTGCCAATCCGATCTCCCGCCCGAGATCCGATTCGTGATTTATGTGAAAAATTGGCCAACCCGATCTCATGCGCGAGATATGGTTTGTCAATTTGGGTATCAATTTTGCTTGATTTGCTGTGGTGTTATTTGAATTAATTTAAAAAAAAAAATTAAAAAATGTAGTTTTAGGGTTTGCATGCTCATGATAGAAATTTCATTCTCAATTTTTTCAAATAATAAAAAGGTAAAAAAAAAATGAATCAAGTGATTTCGGTTGTTAGTTTTTTAGAAAAATTTGAAATTACATGTTTAATTATTAGGAATTGCTAATTTCGAAAAAAAATTAAAAAAAAAAAGAAAAGGAAAATTAGGGTTAGGTTTGCTTTCCTTATTTTGCATGTTTAGATTCGCAATTTTATGTTGAATCGTGAAAAAGAAAAAAAAAAGAAAGCATATTCATTTAGATTGTTAAGGATTGCATGTTCGATTTTAATTTTGAAATTAATAAAAAAAAAAAAAATAATAATAAAATAACAAAACAAAAAGCCATCATGCATAATTCATGTAGAATTAGGGCCTTCTTTGCATGTTATTGCATTTTAGAGTAGGATTGCACGTAATTTAATCCTAGATAATAGTTTTTAAGTAGATTGCGTTTTAGTTAGGGATTTCTAAGTTAGGATAACATTCTAGTTTAAATTAGGATTTGACATAACTTCATTCCTAATTCAAATTAGGTGACATTTTAATTTTAGTAGATAATTTCCACATTTTTATAGTTTCAAACAAAAAAAAATCCAAAAAAAAATGCTTTAGGATAAATTACTTCCTTTTTTGGATAAATTGCATTTTCTAAATCAAAAATATATATATATAAAAAAAAATGTCATGAGCATGTCATTTAGGATTAGATTAATTGGAATGCACGTCATTTAGTTTTTAGGCCCATTTAATTAGAAATTGCCTGTCAATAGAATTAGGTCATTAAGATTGCATTTAATCATTGCATTCCTTTAGGATTTACTCTATTCATGTCATATAATTTAGATCATATTGCCATGTCATGTAATTTAGGTCATGTTGCCATGTCATATTAGATTACTAGCATGCATTGCATATAGATTAAGTTCCCATTAAATAAAGTGAAAAAAAAAAAGAAATTGCGTGTTAATTAGAAATCATATCTAAGATTGATGATGTGAATTTTGATCTAACTACGCAGATGCTTTCGTTGCTTTGAGGTAAATTCTTGCAATTTATTTACTGTTTTATCTTGGTGTTTAATTGGTGGTTTGTGCACTCGCATGATGATATCACATGTTAGGAAGATAAATTGAAATCAATTCAAGCTGCTTGCAAAATATTTTTTGAAATAAAAAGAATGGTACCGAAAGGGCATTAGAGAAATCTAGTGTAACCAAGTCCCCGTACCCATAGTCTGGGTTCGTAGGAGTAAAGTAAATCTCCCACTACTTTACTTGGGTTTCTAATCGACCCACCAAAAATAGATTAGTGGCGACTCCTAATTGAAAATCATTTGCATGTTAAGAACTCAAACCTAAGTCGCGAATTGGTATGGGCTTGGGAGAGCTCGAGTTAAGTCTAGGCTTAACAATCCATTAGCCGAACCCTTAGGTGGTGTCAAAACCCGCCTCGGGGAGGTCGTGACAGCTTGGTGACTCCGCTGGGGACTTGATTTAAGACTTTAGTGGACTTAGGCCAATTTTCTTTTTGAAAAATATTTTTGTTTGGCAAGAAGGATCCAGTACGTCCCTAACATTTAAGGTGTTAAATGTTTTTGCAGATTGGGAGATATAAGGGGAGTAGTGATTGTTAACCCTTGTCTTGTAGGTTGGAGTTTAGAATGAATGTTTTGAATTCAAATTATTGAAGTGTTGTGTGATTTAAACTGTTGTGCATGCCTTGCATCTTGCACTACACTTTTGCACACATAACCTGCCGCCGGACCTGGGCCGCATAGGATCATTTAGGATGGTGTTGAGATGTATACCACTTCAACCGCATGCCCGCGGTATGAGTCACCCATCTCAATCCCGAAATTTCTTTTTGGTGTCAAGAGTACCCACCTCAGTCTGCATGCCCGCGACCTGGGTCGGCTCTTTGACCAAGCCGAAGTCATGAGGACCCGATTTAGTCCGCACGCCCGCGGCTAGTCTGATCATCCTTGTGGCTTCACTTTGATAAGCCTTATAGGTTAGAAATCGAGCCACTTACCATGTGCATGTCTATGCGATTGCCCCTCATCGGTAAAGTAAGTTCTCTAATTTTGTGCCTTTGCAATTTACTTGCTTCATCATATTATTTTGTCGGTCCATGGCATTAGGATTGTCCTGAGTCTTGATCAATATACAATGGGGATATCGGACATTCGGATTATTCTCCCTCCGAAGGAAGAGCTTAGCACCTAGTGGGACAAGTTAGACCAAGCTGGCCGTCAGTTCGTAGAGTCGCACATTGGACGACTACTTCCACTGCTGCATATCAACATCCATGGCGGCCTCATCCAAGCACTTGCTCATTGCTGGTGCCCCGAGACCTCTACTTTCATCTTTGGCGGTAAGCATGAACTCACGCCCACCTTGGAAGAGTATAGCACTGCCATAGGGAAATCTTTGAAAGCTGAATTAATTAGCCCACCTATCGGAATAGACCCCGTTGTGGCCTTATCCGATTTTTTAAGAATTAAAGAGGACAATGTAAGAAAGGTTTTAAAAGCTCACTGCAATACATGTCATTTATCTTTTCTAAAAGAATGTTTTGAAAATGGCAATTCATTTCAAATGCGAAGGGTTTTCCTTTTAGCGTTATTTGGGTTTATAGTTTTCCCTCATTGCAAGAATGTCATTAACCCTTTGATTGCTCAATTAGTTAAACAAGTGTTGGAAGAAAAAAATTTTGTAAACACTGTTCTGACTGAAACTTTTCTTTCCCTCACTCGATTCAAAGAGGGCGGTGATAAGAATTTCCATGCCTCTCCTGAGCTTTTGCAAATTTGGTTTCTTTCTCATATAAAAGGATTTGGTGGTTCAATGACTATACACGATGTTAATAACTCTAATCACCCTATTATGAGATTTGAGAACAACCAAAAACATGCACCGGATTACCATTATTCTAGATGGCTAGCTTTCATGAAAAAACCAACTTCCAAGAGTTTCCTATGGCATGCTAAGTGGTTCCAAGTTCGTGTGGCGAGACTCTCATGTGGAGCTGCTGGCCCAATTCCTTTACCGGGATTCTTTGGAGCAATGGAATATTATCCGACTAGAGTGACGCGTCAGTATCAAGTGGTGCAGGAGCTTCCACCAGCTTTGCAAACAGATCCGCTCCGAGTAAGCTTCGTTGATGGAGATCAAGACCATGAGGATTCCATTCTCACGATCAAATCAATGTGGGACATGTGTCATCCACAAAAGCTCAAATGGCCTGAGGAGGAGCTGAAGGGTAAAGAAAGGAAGTACTACGCCTCAATTAAGTACATTCAACAACACAAGATTCCGGAGGAGTTACTTCCAAAGATACCGAGGTGCCATGAAGATCACCACTGCGGCGAGAATAAACGCCTCAAAAGGGTTGCTGAAAAAGCTCAAGAGGAGAATAAGCGATTGCGCCGAGTGGTGTCCCGAGTGTATATTGATCAAGCTAGATGAAGTGCTTGAATCAATCTTGTTGTTTTCATTTCTAGATTAATGTTTAGGAAGTTGAGTCATTTGCCTTTCTAGTTTATTTGTTTAGGCCATTTCAAGTTTCTATTTTGTTAGGCTGTGTCAAAAACTCTCTTAATAAAAAAAATTTTAGACCATTGCCATGGACCGACGTGTTTCATATGAGATACTTATTTTGTTCATTTCTGCAATTTATGTGATAACGGATCCGCCGCGTTCGCCTATTATTACACGATCAAGAGCTAAAATGGCTGACCAAACCGAGATGCGTGATCGTATTACCAGTATGGAAGATCAGCTCAAGCAGTTGCTTACATCTATGCAACTTATAACTGCCCAAATCGAGTCCCTTCGGGTGAATCCCATTTCGCACCTGCTCTACCCGAGTTAATAATCCCAAAACAGGCAAGGAAGGTCCAGATGGTTGATGATGACATGCCTGAATTGGAGGATGACATACTTCCAATCACCACCGAGAAAGCCAAGTCTGACGGCACTCCTAAGACGGAGCAAGGTGAACGCCTTGCGAAACTTGAAGAGAAAGTGAAACAATTGCAAGGATCGCAGAACTCACTCCCAATTGACTTGTCCGTTTATGAGAAGGTTAAGACGCCGAACAAGTTTAAAATGCCGGAGTTCGAGAAGTATGATGGTACTTCTTGCCCGAAAGCTCACTGCAGATGTATCATGTAAGGATGGCTCAACATGTAAAAAATGAGCCCCTTATGATTCAATCATTCCAAATGAGTTTGGTCGGGCCTGCATTGAACTGGTATATTATGAAAAACATAAACCTCCTCGACACTTGGAATGAGGTGGCCGATGCATTTCTCAAGCAGTACAAGTTCAATATGGACATTGCACCTTCCCGAGAGGATCTCGAACGAATGGAGAAAAAGAGGAGTGAGTCGTTTAAAGAATATGCCATAAGGTGGCAAAATCTAGCCGCTCAAATCACTCCCGAACCCACTGACAAAGAATTGATGAAGTTGTTTGTCAAAACCCTCCCATTCGAGTTTCGTAATCGAATGGCCAGCACGTATGTTGAGAACTTCAGTCAACTCATCCTAGTGGGTGAACAAATCGAGACGGGGCTGAGAGATGGATGGTTTAATGAACCAACCTCTGCAGGTAAAAGATTTATTGCAAAGAAAGACAAAGAACCGATCATTGAAGTTAATGTTGCTTATGCGCAAGCAACCCCTAGTAAGCCTCCGATTGTTTGTGTCCCCGGGAATCAGCAAGATGGAGGCCGAATGCATGCACCGCGACAATTCACCAAAAGGCAGTTCTCTCCTCTTCCTGGTCCTTTATCTCAGGTCCTGCCGATACTCCAAAAGAAGGGATTGATCTCCCACGAACCAAAGCGGCCCAATGCTGAAAAATTCTCCAATTATGATCCCTCCAAAAAATGTGAGTATCATATGGGAGAGGTGGGCCATTCGGACCGATGAATGTATGACTTTGAAGCACAAGATCCAAAATTTATTGGATACTAAGGCATTTTCTTTCCGGACCACCCAACCAAATGTCAAGAAGAATCCGTTCTTTGGAACATGAGGGAAACGTGAATGCAATCTTTGAGTTCAATGCTGGCAAAAAGATGAACTTGAAGGTGTCTGTCAAAGATATCTACAGCGGATTAGTTAGAGTTGGTTACTATCCGACAAATGAGTATCCTCCTTTGCCTACCATGAAGGAAAGGGTTCAAGAAATGGTTAAAGCTGGCATGATCGAGTATGTTGATCAAACTGGAATAGTGTCAACTATCTCTCAAGTCATCATTGATTGGGAGAAAGAATTTGCTGAGCTAAGTGCTGAAAAGAGCGAACCTGATCCATTGATCGAAGATATGCCCCCACTTGAGGACGCCTCCGACCACGAAGGACAGATGGTGGAAGTGCCTTCAACTGATGAGGAGATAATAATTGAGGTGCCCCAGTTGTATCAGTACAAGAATAACAAAGCCGTCCCCTGGTCATACAAGCTAGAGGTTGACCTGATTACAAGGTCTGGTCGAACCTATGCTCAAGCTAATACCCAACCTGCAAAGCCAGTTACTGATGAAGAGGCTAAAGAATTTCTGGCTATAATCAAAGCGAGTGAGTATAACGTGGTCGACCAGTTGCGAAAATTGCCTGCTCAAATCTCTTTACTTGAACTCTTGCAAACGTCTCCTACGCATCAAAAGTCTCTAATGAAGGTCTTGAGTGAAGTTCATGTACCGGAGACGATCGAGGTAAACAGGTTGGAGGAATTTGTAGGGTCGATTCTTCTCAAAGATTTAATAGCCTTTTCTCGATGAAGAATTCCCTCTTGAGGGGAGGGGACATACTAAGGCACTATACATATCTGTCAAGTGCAAGGCTTCCCACGTGGCTCGAGTACTCATTGATAATGGGTCTGCCTTGAATATCTGTCCATTGGCAACTCTTCACCGCCTTAAAATAGATCCTTCAAAAATAAATGCTGCGAAGACCTTCGTCCGAGCTTTTGATGGTACAAGAAAGGAGGTGATAGGGAGACCCACCTTGATCTCGCAAATAGGTCCGGTGATGTTCAACGTCCTTTTCCAGGTAATGGACATCCCTACCGGGTTCAATTTCTGTTAGGTCGTCCTTGGATTCATAATCTTTGGAGCTGTGCCATCAAGTCTTCACCAAAGCGTGAAATTTGTTGTCAAAGGAAAGCTAGTCACTGTTCATGGTGAGGAGGATCATCGGATTTATCATGAGACGGCCATCCCTTATGTCGAGCCGGAACCTAGGGAGGAGTCGAGTTACCGATCGTTCGAGCTTGTGTCCACTATTCATGCATCTCGAGGATCGACACCACCCATCCCTGATGTGTCAAATGCAGCAGTTATGGTAGCAAGAGTGATGGTTGGAAATGGCTTTATTCCTGGTCGTGGACTTGGTAAAAGAGAACAGGGTATCCAGAATCCAATTGAAATCCCTCGAAGGCCTCGTTCCGCCGGATTAGGGTACCATGGAAGAGGAGGAGGACATGAACAAGAGAGGAAAAACTTATTATTCCTCGATATCCGCAAGACATTCCCCAGCCCTGCTAGAATGATGCATGATGAAGGAGGAATGATCGATTCCCGAGGTATCGTGGATGACCCAACAACTTCAAAGACAGAGGATCCAGATAATGAGATGGAAGGGATCACGACCTTATTTGATGATCTCCTTATAGGTGCCATTAACGAAGAACCATCGGAGGAAATGGGTGCTAGCCCACAAGAGAGCAACCTTATGGTAGGCAAGGGGGTGGAATTGGTTCAGTCCAATACCATGAGCAATGTTTATCTTTTTGAATTATCCATTTTATGTTTTAGGAGCAACCTTATGGTAGGCAAGGGGGTGGAATTGGTTCAGTCCAATACCATGAGCAATGACAAGTGAAGACCCCGAGGAGCCGAATGGTGACTCCATTGAAGTACAAAGCATAGTTGGGAGCAGCATGAAAAACCCAAAGTTCTCACCCCCGAGCAAATCGTCACTATCAATTTGAGTGATACCGAGGATCCCAAAGAGATAAAAATCGGGGCAAATCTTCCCAAAGATGAGGCCGAGCACTTGACTCAGTTGCTAAAAGAATACCAGGATATCTTTGCCTGGACATATGCTGATATGCCAGGTTTAGATCCGTCAATTGTGGAACATTGTTTGCCCACTAATCCAGACGTGCGCCCTAAGAAGCAGAAGCTTCGGAGGACTAAACCGGAGCTCTTAAAGAAGATAGAAGAGGAGGTAATAAAACTCCTCAAAGTGGGATTCATCGAAGTCTCGCAGTACCCTGAATGGGTGGCCAACATAGTTACAGTCATGAAGAAAGACGGTCGAGTCCGAGTGTGTGTTGATTATCGGGATTTGAACAAGGCCAGCCCAAAAGACGATTTCCCATTACCACATATCGATGTTCTCGTGGATAGTACTGTCGGATTTGAATTTTTCTCTTTCATGGATGGTTTTTCTAGGTACAACCAGATAAAAATGAAGGTTGAAGACAAAAAGAAGACATCATTTATCACCCCGTGGGGAACCTTTCATTATAAGGTCATGCCCTTCGGACTCAAAAATGCAGGGGCAACTTACCAACGAGCCATGGTTACATTGTTCCATGACATGATGCATGAAGAAATTGAGGTATATGTCGATGATATGATTGCAAAAACCTGACCTGGGAGAAGTCATGTCAAAACCCTCAGGAAGTTATTTGATCGGCTTCGTGAATTCAAGCTCGGTTTAAATCCTGCCAAGTGCGTGTTCGGGGCAGCGTCAGGTAAATTACTTGGGTTCATTGTGAGTAATAAAGGGATCGAGATCGACCCATCTAAAGCCAAGGCAATATGTGAGCTACAACCTCCATCGACAGTGAAGGAGGTCCGGAGCCTCCTAGGGAGACTGAATTACATTGCACGATTCATTTCCCAACTCTCTAAGACCGCTAAGCCATTCTTCAAACTCTTGAAGAAAAACGTAAAAGTTGAGTGGAATGATGAATGTCGAGAGGTGTTCGATAAGCTGAAGCAATATTTGATGAGTCCACCTGTTCTTGTCCCACCAATATCAGGGCATCCTTTGATTTTGTACCTCACAATCCATAGTGAGTCACTTTGGGTGCGATGTTAGCTCGAGAAAAGTCCCGTGGATCGAGGGAACGAGCTATTTACTACCTAAGTAAAAAGTTCACTGTCTCATAGCTAAAATATTCTGATGCTGAAAAAACTTGTGCTGTGTTAGTATGGGTATTGCATAGACTGCGACAGTACACATTGCATTACCAAACATTTCTCGTGACTGAGAACGATCCCATCAAGTATTTATTTAATCAACCAGCTCTGGTGGGTAAGTTAGCTAAATGGCAGGTCTTGATTTCAGAATTCGACGTGCAGTTCATACCACAAAAATCAGTTAAAGGCCGAGTAATTGCTTATATATTGGCTGAGAATCCTAGGACCTTGAATGATGATGATTATCCCCTGGATGATCGTATTTTGGCCATAAATGAAGATGCATGGTCCATGTTCTTCGATGGAGCTGTGAACTTGTCCGGTTCGAGTGTACTTTGGGACACTACCGATATCCCGCACGGACAACATCACCCAGTAGCCGCGAAATTGATATTCCCATGTACTAACAATATAGCTGATTATGAAGCTTGTATTCTCGGACTTCAGGCCGCAATTGGAATGGGAGTGGCCAAATTGAAAGTATATGGAGATTCTGCACTGATCTTACTCCAGACTGTAGGTGAATGGAAGACCAAGGATGCCAAATTACTGCCATATCACAAGTACCTCGAAGAGTTGGTAAAGGAGTTCGATGAAATCTCGTTTGACTACTTGGCTAGATCTCATAATCAGTTCGCCGATGCCCTGGCAACGTTGTCATCCATGTTGCAAGTTACTGATGGTTTAGAAGTTGAGCCTTTGAAAATTGAGGTTATAGCCAAACCTTCTTATTGTATGGTCGTGAATGAAGAGCTTGATGAGAAGCCATGGTATTACGACATCATGAACTATATTCAAAAGTAGGAATTTCCTGAAGGGAACACTCCAGCAGATAGAAAATACATAATGAAGATGGCCTCAAAGTTCTTCGTCAATGGTAAGAATTTATACAAGAGATCTTATGATTCAGTTTTATTAAGGTGCGTAGATGAAGCAGAAGCTATCCAAATCATGCAAGAAGTGCATGAAGGAGTTTATGGCCCACACATGAATGGGCACATGTTAGCCAAGAAAATTATGAGACTGGGTTACTATTGGCTTGCGCTGGAAAGTGACTACATATAGCATGTTAGAAGTTGTCATCGTTGCCAAATTCATGGAGATAAAATAAATGTTCCTCCAACGGAGTTACACCAACTATCTGAGCCATGGCCTTTCTCAATGTGGGGGATCGATGTGATTGGCCCAATAAATCCTAAAGCTTCAAATGGGCACCGATTCATATTGGTGGCAATAGATTATTTTTCAAAGTGGATTGAAGCCGCATCATATGCTAATGTCACGGCCCGAAATGTTGTGAAGTTTATTAAGCGTGACATAATCGCCCGTTATGGTGTCCCCGAAGCAATTGTCACTGACAATGGGACAAATCTGAATAACAAGTTTGTTGATGAGTTGTTCAGTAAGTTCAAAATCAAGCATTTGAATTCATCTCCATACCACCCACAAATGAATGGAGCTGTTGAGGCAGCTAATAAGAACATCAAGAAGATCTTGGCTAAGACAGTCGAGAATTATCGGGATTGGCATGACAGGTTACCCTTTGCTCTAATGGCATATCGGACATCGATCCGAACATCTACCGGGGCGGCCCCTTTCTCCTTAGTCTATGGCATGGAGGCAGTCTTGCCTGTGGAAGTAGAAATCTCCTCTTTGAGAGTCTTATCCCAAGTGGAATTGTCTGAGGTAGAATGGACACGACAAAGGTTCGAACAGTTGAACCTGATTGATGAGAAAAGGTTAAAAGCTCTTTGCCATGGTCAGGCGTATCAACAAAGAATAGCCAAGTCTTTCAATCGGAAAGTACAGCCGAGACACTTCGAAGTAAATGATCTAGTTCTAAGAAAGGTGTTGCCGATTTTTCCTGATCCTAGAGGCAAATTTGCTCCAAATTATAGAGGCCCATATATGGTGAAGAAGGTACTCCCTGGGGGTGCCTTAATTCTTACAGAAATGGATGGTCGTGAGTTTTCTAATCCTGTTAACTCCGATGCGGTGAAGAAATATTACCCTTGATAGAATTTGTTGTAAATTGAAGGTACTTATTTCTTCATTAAATTGTGTGGGAATGGATTGAATGAGATGAAAAGTAGGCCCTGTTCCATACACGCATCGAATTCATTTGATTTGGTATATCAGACGTGTTGACCCAAAGTCAGTTCAATTAAATGAAAAAAGAAATGCTCTGGAGACACCACTAGTGCCTCGGCCTGGTGGCATGGGGAATGAAAGGGTCCGAGAACGACCAAGGTTCGATCCCTGGAAACGGCAACAAGTTTGCCAAAAAAAAAAAAAAGAACAAATTTTTTTTTTATCCTTTTCTTTATATTTTGAGCTGCAAACTCTTTATGTTCAAAGCTGATGAGTTCATGAAATGATTGACTTTTCAAAGGAAATTTTTGCATTATAGTTTTGCCTACTTAAATTACCAATTCCACTGAAGATTATCACCGCAGATCAAGTTAATGAATGATGTGGAATGGAGTGAACATGCTAAATGAGACATGTCAGAATGATGAAAGGCAAGTTCTGTCCTATACACAGTCCCTTGCTCATACACCGGTGAGATGAGTGTAGGAAGTTCCATGTCTGTGAGGTAAAGAGTTCTCTCGCGAAAGGTACGATAATCGAAATGATGAGAGGTGGTTCATTCTCTATCCCAAACACTACATGATCATCCATTGCTTAAACCCTTTTGAGCCCACACATGTGGATAATTTTTAAATTAGCCCTGTTAAGAACCACCCCACATTGGGGTAGGCTGGAGGTAGGACGATATCATGAGGTGAGGAAATCGATAGGAATATTCTTGCTCTCACTTGCATCAAGCTTCAGGTATTGCTATTACATTGAATTCATACGGTAATTTAAGTGCCTTAGGATGATGAAGAGCAGTTCTTTCTCTATCCTACACACTTTATCCATTGCGTACCCCCTTGAGCCTGTAAATTCGTTTCATTTAAATCCAATTGGTGATCATCCCCCACACTGGGGCAAGGCAAAAGGCAAATGTTCAAGCAGCAGAATCCCGAGCGCCGACAAAAAAAAATGAAAAAATCCCCAAGAACCCAAATGTTGAAACATTACATGGTGATTCAATACATGTAGTGTGTCAAAAGTCATTAAAAAAAAAATAGAAGGGGCATGAAAAAGCAGAGTGCCTAGTAAAAGCAAGGCCGATGCCCATAGAAAATGAAAGAAAGAGTCGAAATAGATGATGATCAATTGTAAAAGGGTGAATTCCCAATGGAGTGGTACTCAAAGAACTCAAATGTCAAGTTTTCATAGTACCTATGAGAAAATCCCAATGGTGAAGAAGAAGACCCGTGATAATGCCAAGATAAGCACCAATCCTCATCCCCCTTATACACATTTTGAGCCTAACGATCCATTCATTTCTCAACCCATGAACTTGACCTACGTTACGTCCCTTACAAAGTCTCTTCAGAATAAGGCACTGAAATTAATGTAGGAATTCATATGTTTATAAGCATTGCTCGAAGAAGTGTGAGCAAGACCATTTCTATCTCATTTCGCAAGTTACTTGACTTGTAAATCCGGAGATGATTGCAAAGTATTGTTCTTCCATTAGCCTTGACTCGAAGAGTCCCTCTTTGTTGAGCCATTGACCAAGCCCACATTACAGTCTTGATAAAGGCCTCTCAGATTGACAAGGTCGTACCACTTGCGAGAATACTCGAACCCTTGTTGACATGATGAAAGTAAGATTGAGTGATTCCTGTGATCCCACATTAATGATCAGGACAAAATAGCCTTCTTAATGAGAGTGAGTGAAAGTCCTTTCTAACTGAAAGTCTCTCATTTGGTATTCTTGAAAATCCATGTCATGAGTGAAAATTGTCTTAAGCGATGATTCTCCCCAGTGGAAATTTGGTGGTGCAAATATGGTAAAACCATCATGCACAAATCTTGATTGAAAAAAAAAAAAAAAAAACTTCAGTGGACTTTGGAGTGTGCTGAATTGCTTACTTCTTTGGTAAATGCATGTATTTTTTGCTCTAATCATGTCCGAGGTAATGTTTCCTTAAAGACCCAAGAGCTCTTGACATTCATGTTGCTTTCAGAAGCCTCGAGGTGAGAAACCCTCATGAATATTTGAGGTACATTGTCGATGTCCCAAAACTTCTTTCTACCAAGAGGTAAGTGACCTTCACGAGTATCCCAGGTTTGTCCTAGGTATTCCCAAATTCTTGATATATGTCTCAAAACTCTTCGTTAAGCATTTCATTCTGGATATGAATGCTTTCCGATCCTTTTCGTCATACCTTAGTTTGGATCTAGGTATTTCGAATTCTCTTAATTCAATATTCATCTCACCTAACATTGAGTGTTTATTGGTTAAGTTCACAATTTCTTGACATCTCAGTCTAGATTTGGATGTCTCGAATCCTTTGTTAAGCATTTCATTCTGGATATGAATGCTTTCCGAGCTTTTTCGTTATACCTTAGTCTGGATCTAGGTATCTCGAATCCTCTTAATCCAATATTCATCTCACCTAACATTGAGTGTCTATTGGTTAAGTTCCCAATCCGCTTAATTCAGTATTCATCTTACTTAACATTGAGTGTCTATTGGTTAAGTCCCCAAAGTCTTGACATCTTAGTTTGGATCTGGATGTCTCAAAACTTCTTTGTTAAGCATTTCATTCTGGATATGAATGCTTTTTGATCTTTTTCGTTATACCTTAGTCTGGATCTAGGTATTTCGAATCCTCTTAATCCAATATTCATCTCACCTAACATTGAGTGTCTATTGGTTAAGTCCCTGATTTTTTGACATCTCAGTCTGGATCTGCATGTCTCAAATCTCGTCTATCTTACTCGAATCTAGGTATTTCGAGTCATCTGAATTCAACAAGGCATCTCACCTAACATTGAGCGTCTGTTGGATAAATTCAGGTGGACTCTTCAGAAAACCTAGACACTTGCCGAGCAAATGAAAATTCATCCTGTACTTCACGATGCTCTGACTGGTAAGTAATTACAGGTATGCTCTCCTCTTCAATATCTCACATTTGCATTACCATTTCCATGACATTGCATTTATAAAATTAAAAAAAAAAAAAAAAGAGTCCCGCCAAAGTATCATCCATTGCATGTTCATGGTCAAAATTTAGGTATCATATTGTCTTTGGATGTAACCTCTACGAGCTCACCTTCAAAGAGGGGCAGCTGTTGACACCTAAATTTTGCCTAATCATTTAGTAATTAGTTGCATAAAAAAATTAAAATTAAAAAAAAAAGTAAAATTGCATTTCATGTAGTCGCATTTTGCATCGGTACCAAAAGGCAACAAGAAGCAGGGACTCGCGATTGATAATATGTACAAAAGGATGGTCTCTCTTTGCTGGTCTAAAAACACAAAAAAACGAAAAGAAAAGAAAAGCAAAGAAAGAATTCTTCACTGCACACGCGAGAATTCTGGAGAAAAGCCTGTAGGAAGATGGGCTCACAATTTTATAATATTTTATAGTGAGTTGTTGCAAGGAATTCTCTCCTTCCTGGAGAGCGAATCGGATGGGGGAAGAAAAGTCCGAAGTTGCAGCTATTCTCTTTCACACAAAGGCAGCGGAACACCTATGGAATAGGGGGAACAAGTAACTGCATAAGAAGCTTCAAGCACGAAAAGAAGGAAAAAAGAAGTCCCTGCACATCCATTTTTCCTCCCTCATTAATGCATGCACATGCATGTACAAGAATTCCGCAGACGTTAGGAGCCTCGAAGAACCAAAGGGAAGCCCATACTCTCTCAAGTGTGGGTTGTCAGGAGAAGCAGCGAGAAATTTGCTGAAGGATGAAGCAAGTAACAAGCAAAGAAAAATCAACAGTTGCGAGTGTCAGGCAGTGGCGTCCTTATTTGAAAAGAACCAGACGTGAACAAAGTGAGGAAATTATGGCCGCCTCCTATTCACACTAAAGTGGGTTGAACTTCAAGAACCCTATAAATACGCAAAGGTGAGACGAAGGAATGGACCGGGGGGGAGGTTTGTCAAAAAAAAAAAAAAAGACATACGAGTGGGGCGGAACGAAAATTTCATTGTGAGGGGGTTCTCTTTCGATTAAAAAAAGGGAGAGATGCTCGTTAGAGAGAAACCAGAAAAGTGAAGTTGGGGGGGATATTAAAATAAAGAGAGGAATAGTGAGTTTGTCAGAGGAAAAAACAAAAAGAAGGTGAAGTGAGAGAAGGAGAGGTAACGTAAGAGGAGAGGGGGTAAAAAAAAAATAATAATAATAATAAAAGAGGGGTTGTCTTTTCAAGTGGGGGCTTTGTGCCTCCGCTCGGCTGCTGGCCGCCCCTCCTTCCGAGCAGCCGCCTCGCCGTTCCACCTCCGCCCGTGCCAGCCACTGCACAAACCCACGATGAACCCGCACCGCCGATTCACCTCCTCGCCGCGACCCACCACTCCTGCAGTCAGCCCTGAACGCGACCGCCTCCATTCCGAGCACCGTCGCTGCCTCTGCCTCTCGTCCGCGCACCTCCGGTCATCCCTGCTCGCCTCTGCCTAGATCTGCCGTGCCAAGCCGCTCCGGTCTCTATTAGCTCCGTCGCCAACGCCGGTAGCCGTGACTCAGCGCCGCTCCGCCTCTATCACTGCACCCCTTCCTCGCTAACCCAGCAGCCCTCCGTGCTGGCTGCCGCACCGTACAGCGCCATTGCCGCCCTCTGCTCCGTCACGCAGCAGATCGACGCCCGGCGATCCCCTTGCCGGAGCCCCTCACCGGACTGACAACCCGCTGTAGGGAGCCCATCCACACGAGCACGTGCCTAAAAAAAAAAAAAAAAAAGAAAAACAAAAGAAAAAACAAAACGAAAAAAAAAAAAAAAAAAAAGAGAAAAGGAAATAGGTAATTTTTTTTTATTACTTATTCACTTATTGTTTTTTTATATATATTTTATTTTCCTTTATATCTTGTTTTTTTAGTGGAATTGTTCCTTTAAATGTTTGATTGAGATTCCAATGTGAAAGTGTCCCTCAAATTAGGGATTGTTAGTCCGATTTCGCGCCTGAAATCCGACTCGCAATTACTAAAAATTGCCAATCCGATCTCCTGCCCGAGATCCGATTCGTGATTTATGTGAAAAATTGGCCAACCCGATCTCATGCGCGAGATATGGTTTGTCAATTTGGGTATCAATTTTGCTTGATTTGCTGTGGTGTTATTTGAATTAATTTTAAAAAAAAAAATTTAAAAATGTAGTTTTAGGGTTTGCATGCTCATGATAGAAATTTCATTCTCAATTTTTTCAAATAATAAAAAGGTCAAAAAGAAATGAATCAAGTGATTTCGGTTGTTAGTTTTTTAGAAAAAATTGAAATTACATGTTTAATTATTAGGAATTGCTAATTTCGAAAAAATTTAAAAAAAAAAGAAAAGGAAAATTAGGGTTAGGTTTGCTTTCCTTATTTTGCATGTTTAGATTTGCAATTTTATGTTGAATCATGAAAAGGAAAACAAAAAAGAAAGCATATTCATTTAGATTGTTAAGGATTGCATGTTAGATTTTAATTTTGAAATTAATAAAAACAAAAATAAATAAATAATAAAATAATAAAACAAAAAGCCATCATGCATAATTCATGTAGAATTACGGCCTTCTTTGCATGTTATTGCATTTTAGAGTAGGATTGCACGTAATTTAATCCTAGATAATAGTTTTTAAGTAGATTGCATTTTAGTTAGGGATTTCTAAGTTAGGATAACATTCTAGTTTAAATTAGGATTTGACATAACTTCATTCCTAATTCAAATTAGGTGACATTTTAATTTTAGTAGATAATTTCCACATTTTTATAGTTTCAAACAAAAAAAAAATCCAAAAAAAATGCTTTAGGATAAATTACTTCCTTTTTTGGATAAATTGCATTTTCTAAATAAAAAAATATAAAAAAAAATGTCATGAGCATGTCATTTAGGATTAGATTAATTGGAATGCACGTCATTTAGTTTTTAAGCCCATTTAATTAGAAATTGCCCGTCAATAGAATTAGGTCATTAAGATTGCATTTAATCATTGCATTCCTTTAGGATTTACTCTATTCATGTCATATAATTTAGATCATATTGCCATGTCATGTAATTTAGGTCATGTTGCCATGTCATATTAGATTACTAGCATGCATTGCATATAGATTAAGTTCCCATTAAATAAAGTTAAAAAGAAAAAAGAAATTGCGTGTTAATTAGAAATCATATCTAAGATTGATGATGTGAATTTTGATCTAACTACGCAGATGCTTTCGTTGCTTTGAGGTAAATTCTTGCAATTTATTTACTGTTTTATCTTGGTGTTTAATTGGTGGTTTGTGCACTCGCATGATGATATCACATGTTAGGAAGATAAATTGAAATCAATTCAAGCTGCCTGCAAAATATTTTTTGAAATAAAAAGAATGGTACCGAAAGGGCAGTAGAGAAATCTAGTGTAACCAAGTCCCCGTACCCATAGTCTCTGGTTCGTAGGAGTAAAGTAAATCTCCCACTACTTTACTTGGGTTTCTAATCGACCCACAAAAAATAAATTAGTGGCGACTCCTAATTGAAAATCATTTGCATGTTAAGAACTCAAACCTAAGTCGCGAATTGGTATGGGCTTGGGAGAGCTCGAGTTAAGTCTAGGCTTAACAATCCATTAGCCAAACCCTTAGGTGGTGTCAAAACCCGCCTCGGGGAGGTCGCGACAAATTGCATGATGGTTCTTATATTTATTCACTATTATATGTGAATGACATACTTCTTGTAGTGAAGAACATATTAGTGATACAAAATTTGAAGAGGTAACTTAGCAAAGAATTTGAGATGAAGGATCTTGAAACTGCCAAGAAAATTTTAAATATGTAAATTTGTAGAGACAGACAGGTTGGGAAGTTATACGTCTTGTAGAATAAGCATATTGAGAAAGTGCTTGAGTGCTTTAACACAAAGAATACTTAACCAATAAGTACTTCTTTGGTGTCCCATTTAAGGCTTTTGGCTTCTTTGTTGCCTAAAACTAAATAATAGGAAGATGAGATGTCTCGAGTTCCGTATTCTAGTGCTGTGAGTAGTTTCATGTATGTTATAGTTTACACTCGTTCGGATATTTCACAAGCTGTTAGTGTTGTGAATAAGTATATGACATATCTAGGTAAAGCTCCTCGGCAACCCATGAAATGGATTCTTCGATACATCTGGGGTGCCTTAGATGTGGGTTGGTCTTTAATAGAGGTTGTGATATAAGATATTCAATTGTTGGGTTCGTTGATTTTGACTAAACAAGCGATCTTGACAAAAGGAGATCTTTGACTAGTTATATTTTTTCACTCGGTGGTTCCGTAGTTAGTTGGAGAGTAATTTTGCAGGACACAATTGCTTTGTCTACCATCAAATTAGAATACATGGCAGCAACGAAAAGTAGTAAATGAAGTTCTTTGGTTGAAGCATTTTGTTATAGAACTAGATATGAAGTAGGAGGGAGCCTCAGTTATCTTTTGCGATAAGTAAAGTGCGAATCCAATTGACCAAGAACACGATGTATCACGAGAGGACAAAACATATTGACATATGTTATCACTTTGTATGTGATGAGGTTGATAAGGGTAAAGTTATGATGAAAAAAGTATTTATGGTGGATAATCCAACGGATATGTTGACCAAACCAGTTCCTTTGATCAAGTTCAAGCATTGCTTGGACTTGATTGGTGTTTTTGCCATTTGAGTTGCTTAGGTGGAGTTGGTGGCATTTTATTCCTTATTTCCTACATTGAGTATACTCACGTAGGGTTAGGGGTGTGCATCATCGATTCCACCTTTTTTTTTTTGCGCGGGGCGGGGGTCCTTGTGCGGTGATTTAAAATCAAGGTGGAGATTTATTGAGTTTTGACTTTCAAATTAAGACATAAGAGTATTTTAGACCATGCACATTTATTTTAGGGATTTTTGAAGGGAGACTATAAAAGGAATGTGTTTAATAACACATCTCCAACCTTAGCCTCTATATTATTTCCTTTTTCTTTTTTTTTTTTCAATCTTCTTGTTGGATATTTAGATAATGTGGCTCACCAAGTAGTTTTAAAGCTTTTTGAATTGTACTTTCATGCTCTTTGTTGGAGATAATGTGTTTTCTACGTAAATTTTGCGTCTCGTGTGATTTAGATTTTCTTTCATCCTTTACTACTTGTTCTTAGATTGGTGCATCTTTGATTGTTGTTTTTCCACAACACAATGTTCAATTTATATTGCTGGTTTGCTAGTTGGAGGATTTTGGAAGATCTAGTTGTCTCTCCCTATCAAATGATTCTCAGATAGAATTACTATTAGCTCAATTAATGGGACTAGTTCTCTTCAGTTGCACCTCAAACTTTCAAGCCATTTCTTAGGCATTCTCGATAGAGAACAGACTTTGTAAAGAAACATGGTCTTGAATTTGAGTTGCAAGCCATTGAAGTACTTGGTAGTCTATTATGCCTCAAACTCAGGCAAGTTGTTGCAAGTGGAGTGTTGGAGAAGATCCTTCATGTAGGCTTAGATTCTTTGGTTTGGCTATTTACAATTATGAAATTGGTGAAACAATAATTGTTCATAATTGATTGGGAGGAACCTAACCTTTAACATTTGCTTCATTCGATTCCACCTTTGGATGGGAGCTTTTCCTTATTGGTGTTGGGTCGGCTATGTTTGCCCCCACTAGGCTGAAGCGCCTCCCTTCATCTTGTATGCCACCAATTTTACTTGGCGCTCCTCTTTGATGTCCATGTGGCATTAGAGAGTTTATCAACTTTTCAAAGCTAGTCGAGAAAGTCTTCAATATTCAAGTTGCCCTTGTAAGGTGGGAGGTCAATCTTTAGTTGATATTGTTCGGGGTCTTGTCTTCTTCTTCTTCTTCGACATAGGCTTGTCGCCTCTATTAGGGATTTGCCTTGGTTTACTTTGCAAAGTGATTGAATTTAGGTGGTGTAATAGGCTCGTTTTTCATGGCACTTGGCTGCAGGAAGTTCTCATTAACATTATTGGTTATTTCACGGGGCAAACTTGCTTTATACCGAATGATGCATAGGAAGTTATGCTTGGAAAAAGATTTCGAAGGATAATGTTTATTTTGAATAAGAAAGTACCATTTCAATTGTCTCAAGTGCCTACTTATAAAAAGGTCGCCCTTTAGGAACCAATCAAATAATTAAATCAAATAACAAAATTAAGGATAAAAAATGTTGATATAAAGGAAAGTCTTCACAACGCATCCCAAAAGTCTACATAACACTTTCGAATTTTTGGCGTCTCCAAAATCAAGGAAATGCTTAAATTTGAGATCAAACATTGCCAAAATTGATGTAACCCATTTGCAATTTCAAAGATCTCGCAATCCTCCTTGATTTGATATGCATCATAATTTCTCCTAAATCAAAAGTTACGATCATTTGAAGTTGATCCGTCATTTATGGCATGGGTGTGACTGCCCACTCAAACCACCTGACGCTAGAAGATTTTCATGTGAGCATTTACTAGCTATTCTACATCAAGACTTCTTGAAAAATGTTTTTGGAAAATTGTACATTTTCTGCAAAACAAAAGGACCCTTAAATTACGATAGGTACATTAGGAGAAACCCAGACCAAATTGCTTTAGAGTTTGGGTTTATCTGGAACCTTTTGGGAGATACACCATTTGGGAATGGGAAGACTATTTCTCTTTGGCATGATACCTGGTTCCTGATGGAACCTTGTTGAGGCCCATTGAGTTGTTTATGATTCAGCTCTCCCTTTTCGTGCCACAATCTCCAAAATTATTTGTGATTCTGAAGACAAGTTGTCTACACTACTTTAAATAATGGCATTCTTACGACTAGTGTTGCCTGGAACATTGTAATAAAATAAATTAGAAAAACCGAGACAACTAAACGCAACCTAAATGCAGATTTTTTTTTTCATGAGGCCATCCTCATCCTCAGTTCAGCGGAAGGATTATGATACCGAAGAATATTGTGCCATCATATTCCCATAATCATTAATAAAATTTGTGTATCGCGATCAAAAATATTTTTCTATTAACAATGAATGAGATCATTTATATAAATTTCAAGTTAGTTGGGCCGTATGCAGATTGCTCCCAACATTCTCATATCTTCCGAAGGTTGTTCTCTGAGAATGAACATTTAGGATAAACAAAAGAAAGGAAAAAGCATATTGACTTGTTTAGAAGGAGAAAATTACAGTTTTTTTTTTTTGTCGGTCCTACCCTAACACTCACTCTCAGACTTTTGCCCTGCCCCCTTGCAGGGCGTGGGAGTCGAAACCTGCTCCTGAAAAGAAATCATCCCCACCCCAATCTCCCCTGAGAAGGAATTAATAAATTTGTCCTCCATTAATAGTGTATCTTAGACCCTATTGATGACTCAATTAAGTACTTAAAATTGCAAATTCAACACTTAGCAATGTTAGCTTGCTCTAATTAGGATTGACTTAAAAGACTCCATGGAGAATAAAATTGTGTAATATGAAAGCCAAGAAAATGCATTACTCAATTAATTTAATAGAAAAGACAATTGATGGTAGTTAGACTGTTATAAATTACAAATTACCAATAATCATGACTCTTCCATGTTTTGTAAGGAATTAATAATATCCAGTCATGAAATTCCAATTATCATCAAACAAGTTTTTATTCCTATTTTTTTCAGTCTATATTATCTATACATAAATTTGCAAAACTTATTTATCAATTTTGTCGATTAAACCCCTAGTCAGATAGTAAATATTGCTAAGTGGAAAGAAAGTAGACAATTTGGTTACGGCTAAGTTTGGAGCTGTGATTTGGCTCTCAACTCTGTTTCTTCTTTTTTCTAGATTCTTTTGGACAAATATTTTTAGCGTTAACAAAGAAAGTGATTTGAATTTCATTCAATAGAAAATATTCAACCCTCTAAACCCTTGGCCCAGTTAACCTCGAAGATGATCAACTTACCTAAGAAAATCGATTACTCAATTTACCTAAAAAATTTTGGAACAAAAATAAATTTACCTAAAAAATAATAAAAAAATCAATTTCTTTTTTTTTTTTACAAATTGTAAAAGTTATCCACGTCATGATTGGCGTCAGTAATTTCCGATAGAAATTGGCTGGAATAACTCAATTAACAATTTATTTAAAATTTTAGGATTAAATTAATTAAATTGAAAGGTTTATGATTGAAAGTGTGAGATTTTTAGAACTCTTTTGGTAATTTTCTCTCTTTTTGTTCATAACTTGATTAGCCTCATCATAAATTATTCCACTCTTTTCCCATTCCAGATCATCCATACAACAGTACCACTTACTGTAGCACTTCACAAGCAACAAGCACTGTCTCCAAATAAAAGGTTGAAAAACAATATGCCGATGTCGGTCAATGCAAAGTAATCATTTTTTTTTTAGGAATGAGTATAGAGTAAAGAAAAATCAATTCCGGCACAAAAAATGATCGCAGAACTACTATATCATACTGTCTTATTCGAGCAGATGCTATTGATCTGTAACATATAACTAAATCAATTAGTAAAATGATGAGAAAGATTGCCTCTTTATTGTGACAGAGTACGGATGCTCTGTTCGTTCCTGAAGAAGTTGTTGGGATCAACCGCAGTTTTCACTTTAACCAACCTCTCAAAATTGTCATTAAGCTACTTGAACTTGAACCCATGGACTTGCTCTTCTTCAAAAGCTG